>OY728126.1:1041310282-1042510282 GCA_963277665.1 Viscum album
AATACCGTTAATAAAATTATTATTTTTAAAAAATTCATTCATTGGAAAATAGGTATGCCAATCAATGAAATCATGGTGTATAACATGAAACATGTTATTGTTAAATGACATTGATACAATGAAGACCCTTATAATGATCATAACTTTTGAAGTTATAAATAATCCATGAAGTGATAATGTGAATAAATGAAAATCCAAATGAAAAAAATTAAATAAAAAATAAAACTATTTATATATCAAATCACTGATAATCCAATCAAAACAAAGTAAATTAAATATAATTATATCTCAATGAATGAAAATTTAGTTATTAAATTACTTAACATTAGGTTACATTAATGTAAAATAACCTAGGATGTAATAAATGAAATTAAATATAAAATTAAATTATGTTTTTATGAATCATGAAATAACATCTAAAATGGAAATATATACACCAAAAAAATTAAATTAATTGTATAACATTAAAATATGACTCAATCAGGGAAAATTGAAATGAGATCCCTAACCTCAAGTCCGAACTTTCAGGTATTTCTATTAACTAATGAATAATTAACTTATATAAATTATTTAATTATGTAATAAAATTTTTTAAAAAATATTTTTTTATCATTAAACCTTATTTTCATTTATTTTAATGACACATTTAATTACTTACTCATATACTTCTACCTAGGGTGTTTTGAGGATGTTTAGTTCATAAATTCAAGACGACATCAGTTTGTTCAATGTGGTAAAATAGGACATTTTTACATCATCTCTAGAATCCCAAGAGTGAAATAAAAAGAATATCTATATAAAAATTATACTATTAAAACTAATGATGAAATATGGTTTTTAAAAAAATGAAACACATTTCAATCAACGATATGGTATGCCTTACGTACATTTTAGTAACATTTCCATTTTTCAAAAAATATGATATAAAGAATGTAAATATTATTTTTTATTTCTGGAATGTTTATTATATGATGAAAATATATTTTCTTCTCTAAATACAATTTTATATGTAATCTATGTAATGTGGTTATGGAATATGAATCACATTGCTTCAGAGTGGCGGTAATTCACACTTATAAACAAATGAAATTATCATTTTTCAATGTAAAAGTCATAAAACAGATAATATATTATTTTTAAATGATAATATTTTTTTCATTAATGTCATATACCTACCTTAAATAAATCATTATAAAAATTCATGGGAATATGTTATGGAAAAAAATTCATGGGTTTATGGAGGTGGTAGTCCACAAATACTCACAAATGATTTTTCAGTCCCATAGAATGGAAAATGGTATTAAAAAGGGTTGCACCATACTCATAATAACATTTAATTTTAGAGGATATATTTATTTTATTATTTCATCACTATTTAATAATATTTTAAGGTGGTATAATAAAAAATACATCAAAATAGGTTAGTTTGGATGATTACATCTTCGTCGGTAGACATCTACTGGATCATTTCTTAAGGACCCGTGGAATGAAATTTTATGAATATTAAAACATATAATTCAAGAATATGAAATTTTATAAGATAATTTTGAGGGTTTTGTTTGATATATGAGGAACAATATGATGTAAAGGAAAGAAAGGATCAATGTTCTTTTATAAGGGATGGGATGAGTATTTTAAAATATTCATGATATATTATAATATATTATGTGTCTCACTCATGTAAAATGATTCCATAATAACCTAGATTATAATAAAATTAGTATAAAATCTTAATATAATAATCATATAAAATTTATATAGGTTTATATAATATTTTAATCCTTATCGTCTAGTTTAACCTATTGATTAACCAATTTTAGCATTAAATATGGTAATGATTTTTTCAATACTAATGGGTAATAATATTACTTATAGTGTTCCAGTCAGATAATAAATGGGAAATATATTCCATTTTAGACCATTTATAAAAATAATTTCCTTCTTTTAATATATTTATGTTTATTAAAGTAATTTAATATAATATTAGTTATCATAAAATACCATTAATGTAACTTTTGACATTATTAATTTAGTTTGACTTTAAAGATGAAAATATAGTAATGAATTTTGAATATAAACCATTAAAACAAACACTAATATTTTAATTGATCTATAAATTTATAGGGAAACTATAACTCCCCCCCAAAAATTTACATTTCAAGTTTTTAAAATCAGGTAATGGATTTTTCTACTATTTTCACAAGCACCATGGTACTATTACGTAAACATTTAAGATAACTAATTCATAAATAATTATTAAAAATAAATAAAAATTATAAATTAAAATAATTTTATTCTAAATAACCATTTATATCTAAACATAACTTTTTATCAGTTTTTAAAAAATATTAATATCAAGAGAGTGACATTTTATGCCTTATCCTTTACTTAAACTTTTATAGCGGTAAAAATAAAATATAAATGGATTAATGGTTATATTTTTAAATTATAGAGGATTATTTATGAAATAATCTAATAAAATGAAAATAATTCAAGTTTTTGAATGAATTTTAGGCATTTCCGCATTAATTTTGTGCATAATTTACCCATTTTCCTTCACCATGGAAAAAATTACTATGTTTATATTCATATTAACCAAAAAATAATTTTACATTAATAAATATTATTTATTATGATGATTCCAAATATTGAATACATTTAATCAAATAAAAATTATTTAGTTGATAAAATTTAATTTAAAATATAACCTAAAAAAGGGGATTAAAAGTGATTTTTTTATAAAATTCCCTTTCACGTATAAAAATGTTCTTATACAAAATTAAATTATAATTTTAATTCGAATAACATTTATATGATTATATATAATAAAAAATTACTATTTAAATTTATAAACTAATCCAAAATATAATTTCCCTTTCCAAGTACTTGAAAAGAAGATAGCGTTTTCAATAAATATAATTCTTTGTCAATATTCATTAAAAAATACAACTTTTTAGAAAATTAGCAAAAATTCATAATAATATAATTTTCTAATAGTATAATAAAAATTTTATAATTTTAATGAAAAAAAATTTATTAAATTTCAAAAATTATATATAATATTCTCTCAGAAAAATCAAAGAAACCCATTTTTGAAGAAAACATATATTTAAATCATAAATATACTATATTGAAAAAATTAAGTACGATTTACTAAGAAAGAATCATTTGTTTGTTATTTCGTATGTAATTTATATATTTTTTATAATTTGGTAAATTCTATTCATACCAACCTATTTAACATCTGGGTTATAACTAAAAAAATTATATAATAATAATATTTCATGGTTTGTTGATGATCGGTGTTGTTTTTTGTAAACGCCATAAAACGTATAGTTGTTTTAAAATACCAGGATATAAAGATAAATAAATAGTCACATGGTGTATGATAAATATTCCTAACATCACACCTGGTTTTATGTTCATAGGGGATATTTATTGTTAAAACACATTATCATTATGAACCATTATGAATGATTCATTTCCTAATTACTTTAAGGGGAAATTTTAGAAGTATGAGGGGACAAAAACTTAAGGTAACCTGGGTAGAACCACGAATGTTATAGGATTAATAAAGTATTTAAGAGCTAAAGTAGAAGTATAATAGGTTGAAATGATATTTTCATTTGAGATGACATATTATGACTGACCTTTCATATTCATATACACTTATTCCTTTAGATATTATCATAAAAATTTTGGATGTAGTATTTAGTTGAAATAGAATCATGATGATGAAGATGAAAAGAGTATATATCCAAAAACAACTATGTCTTATAACTAAATAGGATAAAATATTTATATTATCTATAATCTTAGTATCTTCATGTTATGATAGAAATGGTGATTTTATTAGCCTTACCTAAGGTATTGATGTTGATACCGTAATGGAAATTAATTTTTGAAAATCATATATATTTTTATTTGTGATTGATATTTAAAAATGGTATGCTATTATATAATAAATTCTATTAGGGTTATGTGAAGCAATTATAGATTTTTCTTTAGTCATCACACTTTAATGGTTTTGAAACATATATTAAAATTAATAAATAACCTTGAAATGGTATTTTATGAAATAGATATATTTTTTGGGATAAGTATTGGAGAACATATGATTGAAGTATGGGTAACTCTTGGGATTAATATAAAATTGGTGTTGATGTAATAAATTGTGTATTGATTTAGAGAAAAATTATTTTATTAGTATTATATTTTAATATTAATGAAAAAGTATTCCATAATATTTTTTTAGTGATATTTATCTAATTTTTGGGATTATGAGATATATTGAATATTTTATGACCATATAAACATGTAATTAATAAATTTTAGGGTCAAAATAGAGTTAATTTTTAGAATACTATATATTCTCACATTGGTTTAAGGTATTGTAGATTCAATTGGGTTTGTAAATGTATATTCTATATAATATATTATTAGCTTATATACATATCCTTCCATATTATTTTATATTGTTGTTGAGGTAAAATATACGTATACTAATCTATTTTAGGATATTAAGATAGATATTTCACTAAATTTTCTATATTGCATGGTAATGTCCTCGAATATATCCATTAGTAATCATTAATTAAAATTATGAGAATGAAATTTATTTAAGGGGGGATACATTAACATCTAAGGATTTTAGATCTTGTAAAAGTGATGAAAATTTTCGATAACTTTTCTATCACAAGAAATCTAAGAGATATAAAACATATTATAATAAAATTAGTAATTCTACTAATATTGTAATCAACTAGAATATCATTTCCTATAGTTGGGGTTTGGCTTAGTGGAAAGCACCTGTTAAATCTACATGAAAAATGGGGTTCAAAACCCATTGGGTGCATGTACTGTAGCAGTACTGTAGCGTACGGTAGCGGTGGCGGCACTGTAGCAACGGCAGGCACTGTAGCGACGGCAGGTCACTGTAGCGGTGGCAGAGTACTATAACAGCGGTGAGTACTATGCATTACTGTAGAAGCGTGGGTACTGTAGAAAACTATTCATAGATTGGGATTTGGGCCATTAAATTGGGCCTATGGGCCATGTAATGGGCTATATGCCCACTGGGCCTTCGGGCTATGTAATGGGTCTCCCTCTACCAAATTAAAAGAGGTCTTTGCTTTGATTTAATAATAAATTAGGCTTCGGCCTCAACCTTTTAAAAAAAATTGATATCATTTCCTTTATAGGATAAATATTTAATATGAGTATTTGTTGAAAAAAGGTTTGTTAAGTAAAAATAGTTTACTTTTTTTTTCAATTTTTCATTATAAGATAGATTAGAATTTATTGGAATTGGAATAAAAAAATATAAATTACATTTTTTAATACATAATATCAAAATCTATCTATTATAATTATTATTCATTTTCTAAAAAGGTTGATTTTTAGTCGAGAAATATGAGATTTACAAAAAATATAATTACCATTATTTTATCACTATATAAACATAACCTAGATGATTTAAAATTTTTTAAAGTTATAAAATATGAAATTGAATAAAAAAATTATGATTTTTTTAATAATAATTGTATATTTGAAACCTATATTAATAATTTCTTGAACTAATATAAAATGTTTTTTTAATATAAAACTATTTTTTCTGCTCTTTAAATCATGCTTTTCCAGGGGAGTTTTAATTTTTTTCTCAAATTGGAAGCATAAAAAATTCATTGAATTCATAATAAACCAATTTTTTCCATATAAAATCAATAAAAATGATAATTTTATCAAATATTAAAATTTAAAAACAAAACATATATTATTTTATAAGTAAAATGTTTTAGGCATCTAAGTGGTCCATTTTTAATATTTACTTTTCATACCTATAGAAAAATTATTTGATAATTTGGGTTTAAAAATATTTAAAATGTGATTAAAATTATCTATTTCAGCCAATTTTAGTTTTATTATATAAAATTAAATTATATAGTTAAAAATTCATTATCTCGAGAAAATTAAAATGGGTAAATTGAGTTTAACCTAGTGTAAAAGTCCTAAAAATATTTTATTTAAAATACTTTAATATAATTTTTGAAATTTTTCTTGTGTAGTAAATGTTCCACCAAAACTTTTCCCATTTTGGATAATTGGGGACTTGAAAAGGAATTACACTATTGAAAATTATAATGGTTTTTCTAAAAGGATATCTACTTTCTCTTATTAAAACATACAACTTCCCCCCTTAAAAGATACATATCATCATCGAATTAAACCATAAAACTATTCCATTTTACTCTAAATAAAACCTTCTCCCCTTAACATGATCCCACATTCATTCATTATTATCCTAAGAACATAAATTTCATGGAGACTTCCAAAGAATGATCAAGTATATAATGTAAGTATTATCTTCTTCTTATGTTTGATTCTTATTCTTACTCATCCAAATATCATGCCACCATAATAAAATGATGAAATAATTATCATTACTATACTTTTTTGTTCCTAAATTAATGATAAAACCATTATATATTTATTTATAAAATCTTATGAAAAAAGTATTATCAATCGTCTCTGTGTGTAAACTACTACCTCCACGAATAAATATTTTAGTTTCTAATCTTACTTTTAATTATTTATCCAAACTTCTTAAAATCAGGTTTAAATTCACCAAAAATTAAAATAAAATCATTATGATTTTTTTATAATGTTATTTTGTCAAAAGAAACACCTCTTTAACCATACTCACTCATCATGTTAAAGTGTGTTCATGTTTTGGTCGGTTTAACCACATATATGAGTGATGCTATAAAAAATATATCATGCTTGAATATGGAAGCATAAATAAAAATAAAATTATAGAATAATTAGAAATTATTTACTTTTATATGGTTTAAAATAGTTTATATTTATTACTTAAATAATTATTAATGTATCTTCTTCAATCGCTTAAAACAACAAAATAATCCAATTGCAATTCCATTTTTACACAGCATAACTAAAACACGTGTAAAACTAAATACGAGATTTATAAATAAATATTGTTTTTATGTTATACTATATTGAGTGATATATTTATTTCTAAACATGGAATAATATATTGGTTAATGATATCAACATTATAAAATGTGGTCAAACAGTTAAAGTTATTAACACCTGGTGGTTGAAATAAGTTATAACAAAGCAATAAAACTATAATAAATAATGATAAATTAGGAATAAAAAGGTATAAAATATTAATAATATTATAAAATATATTATTAAGGTATCTATGTCAGTTTAATTGGATGATAGAGTGTCGTTAACTAAAAAAGAAAACAAGAAAAGGGTTTTTGTCTCAAATTCCTTTCTTTGTGAGAGGTTTTAGATTTTGAACCTAATTTATTTTAGGGGGTGTATATGATTAATAATTAAGATGTTGGATTAGTAAAACTCCTCAATTAATTTTATTTTATGTTCAATTTGAAGATAACTATCCTTCAAGGGTTTTGATTTGAATTCTACTCTGTTTGTAAGGTTTCTATTTTGAACCTCATTCTAAAATGAATATCATTCAAATATGATAAACCAAAAGTGGAATTTGAATAGAGATTAATTTTCATATGAAAATAATTTTATTATCCACTGATTATCCTTGATGATAATTATTTTATTTTTTCCATGATTTAGACTGAATGTTTTATCACCTTTTAAAGCAATGTGGTTTTCAATAAAAAATTTGGAAAGGAAATTCCTTTAATTCTAAACTGCCACTTTTTAGAAATTCTTATATCTATTTCAAAATTTGAAAAATTTAATTCTCAATTACTTTGATCTTCTTCCCAAATATTTTATTGGAACATCACTTAATCTTTTCTATATGTGTCAGTTTTGAAAAAAAAACATAATCTCCTTTTATTTTTTCATTTGAATATATCTGTATTCCATCTTTGTCACATCATATGAAACTTCCTCTCAAAATTTTAATTATTTTTAAAGGAAAATTATTTTTTCCTAGATTTATAAAATATCTATTTTAAAATTATTTCAAAATATTTAAGATATCTCTTATTTTCAATGTGATTTTTACAAATCCCTTTAAAATTATGATTCATATAATTCATTGATAGTTAATATATATTATTATTTATTGTGGAAATGTTTCAAATATGACCATCCAAATTATTTATCTAGATGAATTATATGATATCATTATCTTTTAGATAAATTATATTTGGATTACTTTTTATTGAATAATCATTCTTGGTGTACAACCATGACTTTTCAACCAATTAAATTTCTATATGAATACCGTATTATTTATTCCTTTTAAGCAAGGGGTTTCACCATCGTTCCAAACATCAATTTATTGGAGAAATTATTTTCCTAACAATATACCCATTATCTTTATAGTATAATTACCTTGTGTTTTATCTTTATTGGATGGTATTTACATATAAATGTAAATGAAGTCATTGAATACCCATATATTTTATATGGGCTTAATAATGAATGATTATTGACAAAATTGTGAATTTTGTCCTTATGTGATTCCATTTTAAAATGTTATGAAACCCATTTTCTTCTATTGGTTCTTATGATGTGTTGAATGTAAACTATTTCCATTCCATATGTTCTTTATGATGTTATAAGTGACCAGTTTTCAGGTGTCACTCATGAGTGTGGGTGATATTTTGTGGGGTACTATATCACCTTCTAATTCATTGGTGAAGATTTTATATCTCAATAGACATGTATTTTTTCATATGTTTTAATTTCACATGAATATGGGAATTGATGATTTGATCATAAAAGTTATATTTCATATACTAATGTATGTTCCATATTGGAGAGTTGTTTCATAGTTTTATGCTTATTCTATCGATTGTGTTATTTTATAAGAGATCATGTTTATTAACTCACTCATTTGATCAAAATATTATTTTTTAAATATATATGTCATGATTTTAAGAAACTAGACTTACGAAATATATATTCTAGTGTTTTTAAACTGTAATTCACATTCTTTAAATGATACATATCTTTTCTATTTATAGTTTTAGATAATTATGTCATAACTCTTATAAAATACACCCATATATTACAAATTGGACACTTCAACTAAGTATCTATTTTTTCATAATGTAAAACTTTTAAAAAGAAATATGGTTTATTTTTAATAAAAAAAACATAACCACAATCAAAATAAACACATCATTGTTCTTACACATATTTAATCCCTTTGAAAAACATTTTAAAAACAAGGAATAAGCATAAAACCCTTGGTAATGGACATTAAAAAAAGAAATCTATTAGTCTGGTGAAAATAAGAAAACCCATTAAAAAATTTTCTTAAAAACACACATTTTTCTTCTAAATATAGAATCATTTTTTCTTCAACAAATATTCATTATATATGGTTTTTATATCCAATGATTTTCATCAAAAATTATTAGTAAGTGTATAAATGTAATTATATTTCCTTTTGAGATCAAATTATTTTCATGTAAACTCATTATCAAGAATAAAAAATTCTTTTCGGTGTCTTTCTTCATCATGGTCGTAGAACCCATTTAGAAGACTTATGAAAATGATAATAACTATATGGACAACTTCAAATATAATTCCTTGGGGACCAAAATCATTACCCAAAACATTGGAGTATTGTCTAAGCGCACCCATCATATAATCTATAACGAGTTTACCCAATGCTCTCTGGATTCACCCATCATAATTAATGTACAAAGACCATATCATGAAATAAAAACATGAAAAAAGTTTAAACCAATGAGTAAAACACATTCCAAATACCATTTTCTTATAGAAATCATTTTTAAAATATAAAATCCCTAGACACAATATTGAAACCATTTTCTTTGAAATGAAGTTTCAAAACATATAAATCAAAACCTAAATCATTAAATGATAATGAAGGTTGGAAATTTCTCTCATTCTATAGAAGTAAAAAACACATTTCTTTAGACTTTTTAAAAATAGTTAAGGGAGGACTTTAAAAGATGGATTTTAAAAAAAATCCCCCTACAAATATAATATTATTAATGTGTTTGTTATGAAAATGAATAAATTATGTGTATCACATGTAAATATAAATAACAAAATTAGGAATACAACAGAATATAATAAAATTTCATCTCAAAAATAATCTTAGTATGACATAATCAATGAAGTATAATTTTGACCCATTGAATCCAAATTGATTTAACAAATCACATACCTTGAGTTCGATTTATCACGTATGTCCTTTATCATTCTGAATAAAAAAATTATGTTAATTATTTATTTATTTATAACCATTTTTAGGTTTATAATTACTTTTATATCACATAATATGTTATATAAATTACTTAAATATCTCAGTTCACATCAGACATTTTGATGATATTCAGTACTTGAGTC
The DNA here is from genome assembly GCA_963277665.1 of Viscum album. Lineage (NCBI taxonomy): Eukaryota > Viridiplantae > Streptophyta > Magnoliopsida > Santalales > Viscaceae > Viscum > Viscum album. The sequence continues at coordinate 1,041,320,633 of OY728126.1, forward strand.
CAAAATGACTTCGGTATGATGAATATAGTCAAAGTAAACATGATTAAATCATATAAGAAATATTAATCATGAAAATATTATAACTTCCAGTCATTAATTATACTTTTAAATATAACCATGAATGATGGTTTTCAAAAACGAATTACGTTATAAACAAGAAGATGGTTGGTGGGTCCTTTGGGACAAAAAATGGGCTTTAAAGCCTTCTATTTATGACACTTGTCCTTGGGCCTTCGGGATATGTAATGGGTCACCCTATACCCATTCTAAAGAGGTCTTTTCTTTAAATAATAAATTGATGCTTCGACCCCAACCTTTAAAAAAAGGATATGGTTGGTCGTACGTACATATGACTAACATTTCCATATTCAATGATAATTATGGATTGTAGTTAAGTATTATTTTATCTTTACATATTGGTAATAATATCATAAAAATATTTTTAATTATTTAAATATTCTTATATATATCATTTATATGATTTGTTGATGAAAATGAATCACTTCATTTTATGGATGTGGTAGTCCAAATGTATGCATGAACAACATTATGATTTTTTACAAGGATATGGAAGAATGTAAATGATATGTTATTTTTCTAAGAATGATAATATTGTCATTAATATAATATATAAATATTAATTCCATAATTATAATCCATTAATTGAAGATGGTGATGGAAACAATTTACAATGATTCACGAGGTTGTAGTCTTCCATACACACGAATGATGAATTCATTTTTCATTTAATGGATGGGCAGATAAATATAGATAATGCAAATAAAATTATAAAATATAACCATATTTAATATACTATAGTTATTAATATATCAAGGTTGAGTAAGTTTTGAGCGATATGTAAGAATAAACAAAATACAAAAGGTTGATTAAAAATCATCCATCTTATTCAGAAAATCACTTTTTCATAACATCTTAAGACCATTAAAGTTTATTTTATGACTTAACACATACCTATATAACATGGTTAGGGATTATAGGATGTTATTTTTCTAGGATTTAAATTCCCAAAATGATTTTTAAGTGTATATTAATTAGAATAAGGGGTTCCCGTTTAAAAGAGATAGAAGGTGCACTCTTAACATTTCTATAAAAAATAAAATAATATATATTAATTTTATATTTAATATTGATAAAAAATTATTTATTTATATGATAATATAAATATGGGTAGGAAACACCTCGTCCTATACAAATTATATAAGTTTTTACTAAATTTAAACACTTGTCTTTATTTTTATTTCCCTCAACACGTACCGTGACAACATAGAGTTTCACGCTTTGAGGGTTAATATTATTACTATATATAGATAAAAACCCATAAATAGATTATGAATGTTATTTTAATCCTTATCATAATATTTTTTCCAAATTTATGATTTTTAGTAATTTTATATCATTTAATAAAATATTATTTACTATAAAATATCTACAATGTCAATTTTATGGACTATTCATTACTTTTTCTAAAATAATATCAAGAAAAAACATATATTTATAATAAAATATCTTATTAAATACATAAAATTTCATTTTAATATAAAAAATTATTTTATCGTGTTATTTATCTTAATTTATAGTCAATTTATTATTGTTAATATCATTTATTTGATTTTTCAAATAATTAAATAATTACTGCATCTATGTTGTGCTAGATTTATGGGAAATTATTTATTTAAAAAATTAAAAATAAATTACATGAGGAATATTAATATATCATACTTCAAAATACTATTTATATTCAAACATATTCTTTGTAGAACAACCTATTAAAAATATTACACTTATTAAAAATAAGAGTGTGACATGTTTGAGATTAATTTAAATAAAATAAGATAAAGGTCATAATTTTATCCTAGAGGCCCAAAATTGTAATAAATTAGACCTTTTAAATCTTATGGAATACACATAAACCCATTAAATATTATTTATGTATGTTGTTGTGTCATTTAATAATTCTTATCATTTTATTTTTAACCTAAACTACCTGATTTACCCATTCTTGTGGTAATAAAAATTAATAGCATTACACTTCATATTATCCAAAAAAATAAATATAATTATTTAATAAATTTATTAATAATGAATATAACCATGGAATCCATTTCTCAAAATTCAAATCATAAAAGTTATAAAATTTAATTTAAAATTAAACCAAAATAACTCAACGAAAATAGTTTTTCTAAAAAAATAAATTTTGAAATATAAAATATTTTTACACTCAGTTATTACAAAAAAACCATTTACAACCCTTATTTTTTCTATTTTAAATTAAAATTAACTAATTATAGTTCAAAAATAAATTATAACATAATTATACCATGTTAATACTTTAAAATAAAATAAATTTTTTAATCAAATTAGTTTTTTTCATTATTTATTTAAGAATAAATATTCTCAAAAAGTTATGAAAATCTCATTTTAAGATAATATTGACATGATAAATTCAAAAATGAAATTAATTTTTTAAAATAATTTTTCTATAAATTTTATGAATTATAATATTCACTCCTAAAAACAAAAAAAAATAATTATTGAAGAAAATTTATTTTTTTTGTAGAATAAAATGACTTTACTACAAATGTGTGATTATTTTCAAAGCACATACCAATAAATTTTTCTTTAGTTACCACTATATATTTATTTCATAAATAATTTATTCCTATTCATACCCACCAATTTAACATCCAGGTTATAAAAGTAATATTTAAATAATAATATTCAGTTGTTCATTTAAGAATTGTGTAGCATATCTTGTATGTTATTGAACATAGTGTAACATCCATATCTTAGAAAAAATAAATAATATATTCGATATCGTACATGACACACCACATCAATCTTTTGTGAACATCTAAATATTTTTATATAAATATTACTATTTTAACCTAACTGTCGGAATGGTGGGTGTGAAAAATATTAACTGAATTATGTAAATAAAATTTCCACATATATATATTATTAATTATTTGGTGGCTAATTAATTATAAACAAATGTAAAAACTTTTTAAAAGAAAAGTAAATGTTTTTCTTAAAAACTATATAAATGAAAATACCAGTGTTTATAACATAATAAAATCACTCTTGTCGGATTCTATTAATGATATATATATATATATATATAATATTCAATATCATCATTTAAATTAATATTATATTTTTTCCATAAATTATATAAGAAGAAATTCTATTTTACAGATAAAATCTGTATTTTTCTAAAAAATGCAGCTTTGTAGCCATTTGATAGTGCAACTATTTTAAATACTTTTTGATACTTTTTTCAAATCAATTTTACAAAATAAACTTTTTATTTGAAAATGGGGAATCAAGATTTAATTTGGTGTAATTTTTGGTACTTTTATAATAAGTTTTATATTTTGATAAATAGTGAAAAAAATACCTTTTAATTAAAAACTGATTTTTTGTATAAATAATTTATAGTGTTAAATTATATTTTTCATTGGTTTTAATTATTAATTTGACTATTTTTTGAACTTTAATTCTATTTATATCATTTTATTCCATTTAAAATTTAAATTTTGTATAAAAACATTTCAATATTTTGATAGTTTTTACTTTAAAAATACAAGTTTTCTTGTTCCCTCAATGGGATTTCTTTTAATTAAATTCCTATAACTGTTTTGTTTTAAATTTTTATAAATATATTCAAAATTTGGAATCTATGTTTCTAAATTGTGTAAATTGTTTCCTTTTTTTACATTATTTATAGTTATATAATTATTATTTTTATTACTACTGGAAAGGGTAATTCAGGTAATTAAAGGTAAAAATAATATTACGAATATTATATAATTACCCTAACACTTATAATAATATTATTGTATGAGTATTTTTTGACCATGAGAATTACAATATCAGTTATGAGACAATTTATAACCCTTTGGATGATAATATAACCTTTATAATATTATATTTAAAGAAAAGTCAATTTTGTCATATGCTTTTTAACATGTGAAATATTTTTAATATGAGGCTATAAAGAAGATGAATTATACTATAAATATTAAATTTAATTATACATTATTTATCATCATCAATATAATTTATTTATAATTTTTATTAAAGATATAATTAAATTAAATAATGACACAATACTGATGCAATAATTTTTTAATAAATGGAAGAATCAAATAAGTGATATTAAAAATATAAACATGAATATAATTTGATATAATTAATATCAAAAATCACTTTTATGGGAGACTTTGGCATATAATGGATGATTTAATATAGTTTTTTTGTGGAAATTATGTTGTTATGATATTTTTAAAAGTAAAATAATGAATTGTGCCAAAATTGAAATTAATGATATTTTGAAATAAATGATATTTAATTAAATCATATAAAATTAATAAGAAATTCATACAACTGATTTGGTTAATTCAAAAATGTTATTAATGACTCATTTTTTGGTCATTTTTCATTTTATAGTAATTATATTAACCCTCATAGTGTAAATTAGATGATATCTTGTTAAGAACAAGTAAGGGTTAAAAGAAAATGATAAGGATTAAAAAATAGTCAAAACATATCTAATTTTTATTAGATGAAGTTATTTTTACCCAAAATTAACCTATAATCAAAATTAATACGTTTCGATCCATTTTTATTATATTATTAATTAACAATAATTTAAAATTTTGAACATTTCCAAGAGTGACCCTCCCCTCTCATATAAAAGAGAACTCATTCATATGTTTCATTCAGATATCAAACCATATTTTATTGTTAAATATCATCCAAAATAGATTTCTATAATCCCTAAACATTCTATATAACGTTTTTTAGGTATAACACCCACCTTATAGGTGTTAAAAAAAAGATCGTCAGAAGAAAATGTGTCATTTTAAATTATGTTTTTTTTGTTTCTTATTCCAATTACTTCAAATATTCTTCAAACATGGTGAAATAATAAATGAAATATTTTAAATATAATGATATTTTATTATTTTAAAAACGTCTCATATATCCATCTCTTTCCCATCAATTGAAAAAAGAGTTATCCATTCATACGTATCTATGAACTATCACATCCACAAACTGATATAATTTATTTTTCATCATCATCTCAAAATAATAGTCATAATTATTTAATTAATGATTATATATTATATTAATTTATTAGCTATCATTAAAAAATATTAATATATAATTTACATTCTTACCTTTCCATGTACATAAAAATGATAACATCATTTGTGTGTACGTGTTAACTATCACCTCCACAAAGCGATGTAATTATTTTTCCATCACCATATTGCATAAATGATATATATAATTATATTTAAATTATTAATATGGTATTAATTATAGTTTATTCATTATGGAAATTTAAAATATTAGTTACCATTTTTCCATAATTATCATTGAAAAATGAAAATGTTACTAATTCATATGTACGACTTACCATATTTATGATTGTAACATAGTTCATTTTTTATGACCATATTTAATGAATTTATTGAAAAGTATGATAAATTTATAATTATGGTTATTAATTAATGAATATTATTCTATAGAATAATAACTAATGACCTATTTTTTCGTATTCAACTTATCAAAGTCCTTTTGGACTCATGTATCGAATATCGTCAAAACATATGACATGAGCTTAATAATTATGTAATTGATATGACATATTAATAAGTGATATAAAATAAATAATAATGTTTTAAATGGTTCTAATCAAGTAAATAATTATCCTATGTTTATTATTCAAGAATATATGGATTGTATGTGATGGGTAAGACTCAAGGTAAGGTATTTCATCTCAATCGTCATTCATTGATACATTTCATGATGATATTGACCTTTATTTATTCTTAAGGTATATATATAGATTCTATGAAATTTAATATAGGTATTATATCTTTAGTCTGTCTATTTAAAATTTCATAAATGTGTTATTTCATAGATATTTTGATTTAAATGTTCAAATTGGTATGTGACACCTTGAATGTTTAGGGATTGAATTATGAAATCTTTTTCTCCATATCGGTATTCCTAATATTTTTTTACATATTTATTTTTATTGATATAACATGATTATAAAGGAAATTTTATTTATATTTTTAATTTCATTAAATGGTTTTCAAAAACTAATCCTTTTATTTATTATATACGGAACGTTTTACTTTTATTATAATCGATAAAAGGAATGTTATTTTTAAACATATATGGATACAACAACACCTACGACACCATGAAAATTATTATCTAGTTGGATTACTCTACAAAAATGATTTTTTAAGAATGAAAAATAAACCCCCTTTTCCCAATTTTAGGTATTTTGTTTGTGAAATGGGTTTGGAATTGGACTTCTTAACTCAATTTTCATTCATTGGGTAAAACATATTTTCAATTGATTTGGTGATGGTAAGGTTCTATGTGAAATGAATTTTTATTATATTATGTTGCAATTATACTTTTTTTATGTGGATTTATAGTGGATACAGAAAGATGATTCTTTTCATTAATGATACGATCTTTGTATGTGACTATCTTTTAGAACCCATTTTTAAAGTTACTCCTTCAACTTTTTTTAAAAAATAAAAATGATTTTTTTAACATATATGTAATTAAAAAAATATTCTTTTAATGTTCATTTAATGTTTTTATTCTTCCTTTATATGTTTCTAATTTTATTTTAAAATAACTTTTTTTCATTTCTGAGTGTGGGACTTTGTAAAAATGAAATGTGTTTTAAAAGTGGAAATGTTATTTTTACTTTATGATTTTTATAAGTTTTATTATAATGATATGGTTATTGGAACTTATTTATGATTATAGGTGGTTCTATGATAAATGGAGGGTGGGTGATATCGTTATAGCTCTACAATGCATTGGGTAACGAGATAAAGTTAATCAGTAGTGTTTCTCCTAAGATATAAAGGGAATATACTACGATGGGTATTCCAAATTTAACGATGAATGTTACTTCCAATGTATCCATGATAACTACTATAAATTTAAAAGTGATATATATTTTATTCCACAGGTTAACTTTATTATTTTTTACTATGGAGTTTTATAATAATTTTATGTTTTCATGTGGTAAGATAAAGAGAATATGTTTTATTGTTGAAAATAATAAATTTGTGAAAATGGTTTCATGGGTTTGTTATATTTCATTGATTACTGACTTATTTAATTTTTTATGTCACTTACAGAGATTTTTTATGCTCATACTAGGTTTTACTTTTTCTTAAAACTCTTATGATTGATAAGGAAAAATAAGTCTCCATGATATGAGATTTTAATATTTTTCTGAAAACAAAATAATAGATTATTCTAAAATGGATTACATTGGAAGAATAAATTGATACATAGAATAATTTTCTACTTATAATTTATAGGTTTACTTTATAATATATTTTTATAATTTTGTAAAACTCTAAAAACTAAAAAAATACTTTAATGTGAATTCTAGTTCAATAACACTATAATAATTTTTGTTTAAGGCAGGGTCTTTACAAATAGTGTTTCCTTTTAAAATATCAAGATGTTACATTCTCTCCCCTTGAAATTTCACGTGGAAATATTTGAACATATACTCAGTAACCAAAGTTTTACTTTTAAAAATACCTTATCTTAAAACCCCCATCGTAAAAAAATTAACAAAACCATCCACATAATAAGAGAGAAAAAAATAAAAAATTACTTGGGAGTTATATATACTATGCTTCCATGAAAAAAAAGGAAATGGAATGAAATATTACTCATAGTGACCAATAGAGATTTATAGAGAACACATTCATGAAAAATTTTACAATCTTAATATCCAAAATCTATAATGTGTTAAAATATCATTGAATTATCTATATGAAAAGTAAATGGTTAGAAAATTTATTTATATATAATTTTTATAGAGTTTTAGAATTATTTTACCCTCTATACTAATATCATAAGGAAATATACCTACTTGAAAAGCATAGTTTCATCATTTAATCAATTTCTTGCACAAACTCATCTTTTTATTTAAATGATGAGTATGATTTTTTCATGGATAAAGTACTTGAATCAGCATATAAGGATCAATGAAACAAAACGAATATAATAACTATCTATTCCTCATATCTTTATACATTAAACAAAATAATAATTGTTAGTACAAGACAATATAATTCTACAAAATGAATAAACCTTTATATGATGAAAAACTACTTCAATCACAAAAATTAAAAAGCAATACCTAATTCTCAAAATATTTCATTCAATAAATAACCAGCCATAAAATGCACTAAAATTTTATAAACTAGGAATGAAACCCAAAAATTTATAGGATTTGATAACATATTCTTTAAAGATAAATTTTAAAATTTATCTACAAATAAAGTTAAAAAATCTTTATGTATCATACAAAAAATGCAATTTCCCTAATAAGTTAATTTAAAACATTTGATAATCATTTCTACAAATAAACAGAATCACCATAAATAACTAATAAAATCATATACGATTCAAAAATTTAGTTCATCCTTTATTCCTCAAATAAAATCCCATATCATTATGTTTACCTTAGTCATATAGGGTTCCCAAAATAGTTAAATTCTTCTAAAAGAACATTAATCACAACATCATTTTCCAATCCCATGGTTATCTAGTTTATAAATCTTATGTTCCAAAACTACATGCAACCATTATCTAGTAAATATATTAAATAAAAAAATCATACTAAATAGGACATCATGCAGGATAGTGGTAGGCGATACACCCTTGTCACCCTTCACTTGTGGGGTCAATCCTTGTGACCTTTCCAGACACAATAGGTCATCCCCCATCTAGTGGGTTTCCCTTTTTCAAAAACTATTTTAATATAATCCATATAAAATTCCTGAAATTAAAAAAAAAATCTCCAAAATAACATTAATATATTCAAAATTAAATAAATGTTTTAACCTCAATGGTTTTCTTATATCTTTAATTTTTCCTCCAAAAATGAAATAACCCATAATTGCCTCAAAAATAAGTAATTTCAAACAAAATATCATTATTCAACAAAAAAGTTCATAACATAAATCCTAATATCGGTTTATAATTCATTGAACTTATGATTAACCACAAAATTATAAACCTATAATGATATCCATCACTCTTATGATCATTGATCATAAAAATAGACTAATCTCCAAAGTTTTCTAAACCCTTATCTGATACCAATTGTATGGAACCGACCTTATTGATTATAGATTATATGGTTTCTAAACAATAAATCACTTTATTTCAGTTCTGAGGATATTTTAAATTTATATTTTTAGATAATTAGGTCATAACTCTTACATAAAAACCACATATTTTACTAATAAGATAGTTCCACTTAGTTTCCTTTTTTTTCATGATGTAATTTTTTTAAAGAAACATGTTTTTTTTCAAGACAATACATATAAAAATTCATCTTGAATTATTGTTTTTTCAAACTCATCCCTAAACCCTATTATTTTCTTAAAAAACATGGGATTAGAATAAAAATATCAGTAAGGGACATAAAAGAACAAATTTTTTGGTCTAATGAAAACATGAAATTTTTTAAATAATATTTTCTAGAAAACATTGATTTTATTCCAAAATGAAAATCATTTTTACTTAAAAAAATAATTATTATCATTTCTTTTTGCGATTAAAAAATTATCATGAAAACTCATTAACATGAATATAAAAGTCAAAATCATTCTTTCTGAGAATAAAATATTATCATGAAAACTCAATAGAAATAATAGAAATATCATGTAGGTTACTTTGGAAATCAAGATCATAGAACCCTTTTAAAAAACCTTACAATTTTTAATAACCATATGGTCAACTTTCAATATAATTATATGGATAAAAAAGTCTTTAACCAATACATTGGACCATTTGTTGGGTGCACCAATTGTATAATATATAAATAGATCACCCAAAGATATCTTAGGGAACTGATTGTAAATAATTTCAAGGGGCCATATCTTGAAATAAACCCTTGAAATGCTTTTAAAATTTTGTGCAAAACACATTCAAAATACCATTTTCTTGTAAAAATCACTTTTAGAATATAAAAACCACACAAGTGATAATGAAAAATATTTAATTAAAAAAACAATTAAAACTTATAAAAGAAAAAAATTAAAGTATTAAATAATCATGAAGGAAGAAAAAATGGATCTTTACAGCTATGTTAAAGAAGTCCTTTAGACATTTGTAAAAATATATGAAGGGAGATGTTTAAAAAATGGTATTAAAAGAAAGTACCTTACAGATATCATATCATTAGAGTGTACATTAATCAAATGAATATATTATGTATATAATCTTTAAATATACATAATCAAGTGGAAATAGAACATATGATAATCATAATTCATTTCACACATAATCATATAATGACATAATCAATGAAGTATAAGTTTAACCAAATGAATGGAAATTGAGTTATGAAATCCATCACCTTGAGTTTGATTTTCCGCATATATCCTTTATCATCCTAAATAATAATCTTACTATAATTATTTACATAATTGAAAACATTTTTTAATTTTATTATTCCTTTTACATCACTTATTACCATGTTATAAAAATAACATAATTATTTATGTTCACGTCGGATTTTTTGATGATATTCGGTACTTGAGTCCAAAACGACTTCAATATGATGACTATAGTCTATGATATTTTCACTAAACAATCACCATAATAAAATTAATTAAATAATTATCAAATTTATACAAAAATTATACTATTAAATCTAACCATGAATTATGTTTTTTAAAAGTCTACTACACTACAATCATAGAGACAATAGGTCATATGTACGTGTGATTAACATTTATTTTTTTCAATGACCATTATGTAAAGAAGGTAATTATAATTTTAATATTACATTATTATAATAAGTTCCTAAATATGATATTAATTCAATATATATACTTATATATAATTTCATGTGATGTGGTAGTGAAAAACGAACCACATTGCTTCATTGAGGTGGTAGTCCACACGTACACACAAATGTTGTTTTCATTTTTATGTTGATAGAACGCTAAGAAAATAAATAATATATTAATTTTTTATAATGATAAATATTTAAATAAAATAATATATAAATATTAATTCAATCATTATAATACATTTATGATATATGGTGATGTAAACGAATTACATCGGTTCATGAGACGACAGTCCACACACACGAATGATGAATTATTTTCCCATTTGATGGAAGTTGAGATGACAATAGACAAGAAATCTGAAATAATAAAATGTAAATATATAAAATAAATTGTATATATTATTTTATCTTGGTTTATTACTATTTTAGGGATTTGAAACAATAAAAAACAGAAATACACGATTAGAAATGGAACCTCTTCTTCAGATAATCCCTTTCCCTAACACATTAAGAATATTATGGTTGGTGTTATAACTAAAATAATATCAATATAATGTGATGATATATTTTATTAATGGAATTGGTTAGGTATTTTACCCACAAATATGGTATATAATTTTGAATAAATGAAAACAAAAGGTTTCTTTTTATATGCTAGGGAGGGCAACACTTCAAATTTCAAAAAATATTAAATTAATATAAATTAATTTCCTATTAAAAATGTATCTAATGTGAGTCATTTATAATATAATATTATTATGGGTCTAAATACAATCATATTATATAAATTATATAATGGTTTATTAAATTTATACCCCCATCTTTCATTTTTAACCCATATTTAACACCTTTAACTCTTACTATAACAATATGGATTTTTACTCTTGGAGGGTTAATTTAGTAACTATAAATTTTCAAAAGACCCAAGAATGGATAATGAATTATATTTTCATCCATATCTCACTCATTTTTTATAATTTATTTTATTGGGAATTTTATATAATTTAATAAAATATTATTTACTATAAAATATCCACACAGTCAATTTTAAATATAATTCATTACGTTAACATTAATAATAACAATATATTGCTTATAATTCAAAAAACTATTTTATTAAATACATAAAAATTATATTAAATCTATATAACATATTTTATTACATTATTTATATTAAAATATATTTTATTAATATTTTTTATATAATTTATTTTATTTTCCCATTAATTAAATTAATACGCCATTAGTATTGTGAAAGATTTTACGGTAATTATTTATTTACTAAAAATTAAAAATAAATTACCACGATTTATAGGAATAATTTTTATTTAAAAATAATATTTATAGTCAAACATATCCTCTTTATATCATGATATTAGAAATAATAATATAGTTAATAAAAACAAGAGTGTGACATGTTTGACAATTCATTAAATAAAAGAATATAAATTCCATAATCATATCTAAATAGGCCAAAAGGCCATAAATTAGACATTGGGATACTTATTGTTGATATAAACCAATATAATAATATTTAGGTATGATTTTGAGGCTTTTAATTGTTCATATAATTATATTTTTAACCTAAATTTCCATTTTATCCTTCTATAGTGGAAGAAAAAATTACTAAGGTTAAAATTCATATTATAAAAAAAGATACCTATTTATAAAAATTACACAATGATAAAAATTATAGAATTCATTTTTCTTAATTAAAACCACATAATTTTTAAAATTTAATTTAAAATTAAACTATCAAACCGCAAAGAAAAATAGTTTTTCTAAAAATATTTCATTTTAAATATATTTTATTTATAACCAATTATAGAATAAAATCCATTTAACTAACAATAATTTTATTATTTTGAATTAAAATTAACTAATAATAGTTTAATATTAATCCAAAACCTAATTTTACTATGTAAATACTTTAAAATAAAATGTATTTTTTAAAAAAATCAGCATTTTTCCCTATTCTTTAAAAAATCAATATTTTCAAAATGTTCTCAATTTTTTTTAAGTTAATAATTAAAAGATTAATTCAAAATTAAAATTAATTATTTCAATTAAATTCTACATAATGTTTATAAATTATAACATTCACTTATAAAATGAAGGAAAACACACTTTTGAATAAAATACATTTTTTGAAAAATAAAATGACTTTACTTGAAATTGTGTGATTATCAATAATAACATACCAATAGAATAATTTTAGTTATATTATTATATTTATTTCATAAATTAGTTATTACAATTTATTCCCTCTAATTTAACGGCTGGGTTATATCGCTCATATTTAAATAATAATAATTTTTTGTTCATTTAATCTCAATGTGGTGTATCTTATACACTATCAAACATAGTGTTTCCATTTAAAATATTGGGGTATTAAAATGATTTATGACCTAATTATGTAAAAATATAAACAGAATAGGTATTGGAAATTCATTTTAATAAAATTTCCTATTTAAGAGATTTAATCTCCAAATGATTAATCCTAAGTTATCTTCTCCCTTATTCCCATGTTCCCTTCTTCCCATTATACCTCTTTAGGATGTACAGTAATCTCACCTATGTTCATCTTCAAAGTCCACTAAAGATAGGATGGATATATCCTCAATTGGCCCTAACTTAGTAGATCCCTATATACTAGTAATGTTCTCATTCAATATTTAGATTTTGAGTTGTTCCATTGTCAGTACATTCCCTTATTCCTCACGTGTCACCATTTTCCATTCCCCATGATCTTAGTTCAATAATTTTCCTTCAAGAACATTAAATTTATATCTTAAATTTATAATTAGAGATGTCTTGTGTGGCTCAGAATGTTCATAAGGTTTACCAGACCCTCCCTCCTAGAAGTAGGGGTAACAAACCCACCCGACCCATTATTCCTAGATGTGCAGTTAATTTCATTCATTACAAAATTTCCCCCGGACTATACATGGATCATGAAATCAATTTTTCTTTCTTAATCTAACTCCATCAACTTATCCTCTTGGGATGGTTCATTTTCATTTCATTCTTCTGTCCTTTTAAAAGAAATAGGTATCACTTCTTCTATATATAATGGATGTTTTGTGTAATTATAATAGTGGTTCAAAGTTCCAATCATACTCAACCCCTCAATCCCATATACCCTAAAGAAACATCTTATCACCGGGACTATTTAATTTGTCTTTCACTATAAGAGGGAGTTAAGTCATTATGACCTTAATGAGTTTTATTACACCTTATAGTAATAGTAATTTAGAAAGGATCATTATAAACACAACCTCTATTTTTATTATGTTGACCATTCCTGCACAATGAAATCAAGTAACCAGGTCTCTTGAAAGAGGTGTATAAATAAACCCATGAATAAAAGACCAGAAATTTCTTACATCAACACAATGCATCAATATCAATCCAAAATCATTTAAATGGTGGTTTAGAGACATCATCTTAAACAAATATGAACAAGGGTACATAATAACTAACATAACCTGATAACCTTTAATAACTGATGTTTCAAATAACTATATTTCCTAAGATACGAATGATCAGTGGTTTTTTAAAAGGAAGGGGGATTTAAAGAAAATTACTCACAAATCTATGGCTGGTGGATTTTGTTTCATGTAAAAATTGAAAGACAATCTAAGAAGGTGTGATCTTGATCCATTATAGATTCCCAATTCTTTGGACCATGACAAAAAGTCTCCCTCGCATGAAAATTAAACCAAGATATGATGATAGATGAGTAGGATGACTATCAAGAAGTCATGTAATCCCCAAGATTAAAAAAACATTGTTTAACATGTAGACCGATGGTCTGTGATGGATGAAGTGGTCCACCTGTATCAGATTCAAGAGGGTTGAGGCCTCTATAACCTAAATGGTTGAAGTAGAATTTTTGGAACTATTGACCCCAAGTTTGTGTTATAGGGTTCTCACTAATCCATTGAATGTGTTTTTTAATAAAATATAAAAATGGATTGAAAATAAAAAAAATTGATACACAAGAATATAACTAACAATGTTATAAACATATATCTATCATATTTTCGATCCCAATTATATTTAGACAAGAATTTGGAGAAATAAGAAATGAAATTGTGTGGGATATTCTCTAAATTTATAAATTCTGACCCAAATAATAACGAATATTAAGAATACTTCCAAAAGATTCAATAATTTGAAAAATAAAAAATTCATTGAGAATAAATATTTCTCAAAATTTTAAAGGTACAAATAAGGTATTTTATCATTTGATATAAACCTCTCCAACTTATTTCATACATTAAAGAGTTGATGTAGAGACACTTAATTCCAAAATTGTTTGTTTTTACTAATTATATTGGGAATTTAAGTTGCAACTAAAAAATGAATAATGTATGATTTGATGATTATATAACAAGAATGCTACAACCCATACCTGAGGGCCTGTGTGTGACTACCCCAAGCCCACCTCCCATAGGAAAGGGGCTGGAAACTAGCACTGAGTAGGCATATCCCAAACAAATTGGATGCATTTTTCTAAGTACCTATACACATGCACACAACTCCAAGCCATAGATTTTGGATGGTGAATACCCTATGTAAACAAACACAAGGTATGATAGAATAAAACTGAAGGTTTATGGAAGTAGAATACAATCCCTACCAAAACAGAAAAGTAAAAAATACAAGTCTTTGGAACTCCACCACAAAAAAACCTACCTGAAGGGTAGGTACAGAAATAGCTGTATGAAGCAGTATAAACACATCTCGTCTATTGGGCCACACTATGCACCACATTGCCCTGATCCACCAAGGACTCTATCCAAGCATTGATCTTATAAAAAATACATGAAACGTGTGGGTGAAGCCCATGAAAGGGTGAGTAAAACAATAATCAATATGGTCCCCAAACCACAAAGGTATACCAAAAATCAATACATAAAACAGACTACCAAAGAAACACCAAAGGTTAGCCTATAATAAGTACAATTAAGAGAGTCACTAGATTATTCTCATAGAGGTATAAATCTAATGTATGTAAAAAAAGAATATCTATCATAAATTCTAAATATCTTGTACTTTCAATACCCTCATCCATGATGAGTATCTTAGGCCTGTTGGGGAACCTAGACCTGCTCTTCACATAAGCATGTTGGGGAACCTAGACACGATCGTCACTTAGGTATGTAGGGGAACCTATTACTATTTGTCACTATTTTCTCCCCACTGTATTCTCATTACAGTCAGTCATAGGATTCATTCTTGTAGAGTGCATGATTCTGGAGGAATCTACTACTCAAGACATCAGTCATATATCAACTTCCATGAAAACCCACTTAGGGTATATCAAAAGGACTAACCCATTGTGAGGATCCCAACACTGTAAATGGGTTGTAAATATGACGTGAGGATTGGAAGTTAGGATCTTTTTAGTAAAAATGGGGTGGTTGGGTCTAACCCAGCCTGATTGGGGTCTACCAACTTGGCCCAGTCCACCGACCCATCCTCATTCCACTGAACTGACCTGGGTCCGCTGACTCGAACTAGGTATGACCCATCCTTGCCTGAGGCACTGGGCCTGACTTTGGGTCAGCCCGCTTGTTCAAGCCTGGCCCACTTAGTCACGGGCCAATTCTTCTTCCCAAGATGCAATAAGTGTAGTTTCCTCTCAGTGACATGCGACTGGCTCAGTCGGCCGCATCCTCTCACATGGTCCATGGACTGTGTGCCATCACTCCACCATGGCCTAACCTAGACATTCCCTATGTCTCTGACCATTTCTCTTTCGCGTCCCTCCTCCATCGCGATGCTCGTTAGCAGGTTCTTTGGCCGGCCACCAGACTCACTCTGATTGTTCTTTTTCTGATCTGGAAGTTACATTTCAATTCTCGGGTCGCTGCCTCAACTTTCATGTACTCCAATCCATTTCACTATAGATTCAGTGGTTTGACCACATTTGGAACCTCCTGGAAATAATTTTACATAACCACAGGAGTCCGTTGGAAAAGATCTTGAGGATGAGGAGAGATCACAAGGGACAACCATAGGCAACTAACATCATCCTTGTTCATTTGGATTTCAATCGTTTCATTAGAAAATAAATGGGAATAACATCAAAAAATAACTACGTTATAATTCCCTTTCATCAATCTTGATAATAGATTTCCAAAACCTATAAGAAAGATCTACCCATAGATCAACCTATTATTGAGTTGATATGTGTTCATCATTTATAAGATAATAATGTAGAAATGTAATCACATTGAAATATACACCTACCTTGGTTTGTATCAATTGATGATGAAGGGTGAATCCTTTATTTTTCATTCATCAATCTGCCGATGTATAATCTTAATCTGTTTGTTGATCTATCATCATTCTTTGTTCGTCACCGCTCATTGTTCACCAAAAAGTTCCCTCCTAAGGTTCAGAGAAAACTCTAGGATACTCCCCTGATCCCCTATATCTATTAATCAACTTAATGGATAAAACACGTTTTAGTGTTCTTTTATGCTAGGTCACTACATCATTATGCTATTTAATTTATGAAATGAAACATTGTTTCATTTATGATTGATTTGTAGCATCATTATAGTGTTTCATTTATAAAATTAAACAACTCGATCAATGTTGTGTTATAGTGAAAGATTTTTGGATAAAACAACATTTCTTATGTTTAATTTATTTTTCATTAAAACACCCAAAAATTAACTTCTACCCTCGACCAACGCTGGTTGAGGATAGGCCACTCCCAAGGAAAGAACACCAACATGATCTCAACCGTATGATCATATTTCTATTTTGAGTTATCATTTATGAGTTATAAATAATTTAAAATAAAGTAAACATTTTTTAATTATTTTATTTATGCTCACATCCTAGAAACTACATTCCATAGTTGGCATGTGCCAAAAAATGTTAGGCTCCACTTAAGGAAACCATGTCCTCATGATATCAACGATACTATTGGACATCCTTTCCATGTTTCTGTTTATGAGTTGTAAGGAATTGAAAATAATATAATCATTATTTTATTATTTTATTTATTGTTATTCAATTTTTGGGTTTTCCCGCTGGATATCAACACCGACTAATGTTTACTCATTCCTTGGGTAAAACCACATTCTTGAATGCAACGGTGCCCTCGTATTTTGGATCAAGACACCCATTTAAGTGTTATTCCACTTCTTTAGTAAAACTTTTCATGTGTGATATTTAAAAACATAACATTTTTTGACTGAACAATCTAATAACATCGGCCCTCGAAATCTCATTCTGTCACAGTGACTAGTCTTAGAAATTCCCATGAAATATCCTAAATGTAAAACCAAGAAAATTCGAGGCATTAAAAAGATTAAAAACCATCATGGATAGTTTCATTTTATTATTTCAAATGAAATTTTCCCATGATTTAGACTTCTGAATAGATTCCCTTAAGGGGGCTTAGAAAAAGCAAACTGGAGGAGATTTATTATTTCACATAAAGTCTAAAAATATGGAAATCCCCTATAAGAACCAAGGATAAGGTATGTTTTTTAATTTTACCAAATAAGGTTTGATTTATGTTTTATTTGGTTATTAATCGCACGTTACTAATTATCATAATTAATGTGGAAAAATATAATTTTATACTTGATTTTTTGATGTTTTAGGGATATTGAGTGAGTGTTCATAAAAAATCATAAAAATATATTTGAACAGATGATAAGAAGTAATGTTTTAGTTGTTATCACATTATTCTTTATATATGGACATAATTTATGTTTAAATTTATCACTCTAATTTTCTACACTAGGTTAACCGAGAAAGATTTAGTGTTTATTAATTGACTTTATGTTACTAATAAAAAAATAACGCACCAATATTCTCTCGTGATAAATAATCTAATTATCTAAATTTGGGGAAGTACATAAAGGTAAAATAGAAAAATGGTAGAATATAATTTCTAAAATCTAAAATATATACTAATACATACCAATAGACATGTGGTATCACTTATTAGACTAAAATATTCACCCATTTATTTTATTATCAAGAAGGGGGTGAATGAAAACTATGAACATACAAAAAAATGAAATATATTATTTTAATCATTTAAAGATATTAAAAAAATGGGATATTTAATTTCCCAATATTTTTATTTATTTTATTTTGATCAACCAATAATTCAAATATGTATGTTTTCAATGAGTATATGTTGAGTTTTGGGTGATGGACATAAAATTTACCCAATGAAGAAGTTAAAGGTTCTTCACATGTATTTATGGGTAAATAAGTATGGATATATCATTCATTTAATATGAAAAGGATGTTTCATATTATAGATGTGATTGATATATAAAAGGTTTCTTTTTTATAATACTTGAAATCAAATCATTATTTTAAAATATATTCATGGAAGATTTTGAAAAGTATTGAATGAATGGAAAAAAATTCTAAAATAATTTTTCAATGATCATGTCAACGGATTTTATGTGCCGATGTTGTACAATGGATTTAAAATCCAGCTATTGAACTAACAGATGAATAACATGTAATGGTGATATTACAAAAGAGGTTATATGTTGTTCAATGTTTTGAAAAGAGATAACTAAAGTTGTTGAAAATTCATCATAGTGTTATCTTAAATGGAGGTTTATTTATTTGGTGAATAAAATAAGTTTGATAAATGATAGATTGAGTGAGTTTGAAGCTATAATTTTGAGGCATGGGTAATATATTTTTATATTCAAAATTTAAAAACTAAATGTTTATATGTACCTAGGAAGAAATCTAAATATGATTTTAATTACTATGATAATTTCAAAAAATATTTAAAGTATTTCTAAGGATTCCTAATGTGTTAAGAGGATTCATGAGTTAAACTGAATAATGTATACAATAATTTGATGAAGTCTACAATTTAGGAGTTTAAGTAGAAAAATTTCCAATTCATAATCTATAAGAGTTTTAGGTCATATGTAAGTCTCATAATGACTTCATAAGGCTGTGTGAATCTTAGTTAGACATTTCCATAACTTTTTATTCCTTTGGATGATTCTTTAAGATGTCATGAGTTTTAAAAATTATTTATATACATTCATTAATGTTTTTAGGTTGACACAATATTTTGAAAAATCTCACCCTTAATTTTTTTTACAATTTTAAATGGATAGAACTCTCAATGAATGTATATGTATTTTCGAGTTTAGGCATAAGATTTTTATAAACATATGCAAGAGTTTGTACTGCATTATTTACATAAATTTTGTGTATTAATTTTCAAATAGCTTAATTTGATAAAGGAATTTAGTTATATTAATTTGATAAGATTTATAATTACTTAAAAAAATAAATTTTTATTTGAAAAATATGACAGTGGGATAAATTCATGGGAACATCATAAGACTTATAAAGTTATTAAAAAATTAGTGGCTACCCTAAAAATTAGTAATTCTATAAAAATTAAATGTATAATAAAATAGAGAATTTTTTTTAATCCTAATACTTTTGTTGTTTTCAAACATTGTGAATATTTTAGATATATTGGATTAAATATTATGATGATTGAAATTATATCTGATGATTCTCAAGAAGATGCCAATTGAATAAAACATTTAAAATGATAATTTATTCATGTTAATTCTAATTATAAAATTATTTTAATTTTTCTGGGAAATAAAATCAATGATGAAGAATATTTCGAGAAAATAAATGAAGAAAAATCGAGGAACTTACTGAATAAATAAATATATAAATGAAAATATAATTCTGTTGGGGCTATTTTAATGATTTGAAAATAAAAAATGAATTATTATTCTTATAAATGATTCAAAGGATAAATATTTTATTTTAAATAAGTAGATCAATGTAGGATGAATTTATGAGAATTTAAATTACTCTAAAATAATGAAATATAAGAATAATGTATTCTATAAATTAAATCTGATTATGCATGTATTGAACTTCAATGGATCAAACATCACAAAAAAATATGGGTATTGATACAATTTGAGAAGATTGAATAATGTTAATGTTATTTTATGACCAAACTAGAGTTTGGAGCTCATAATGGGTCTTTAATGACTACTACGACCATTATGAAATGTTATGCACCACAATGATTTATTTTTTATGTATGATTATCATATTTCAATGCAGGTTGAATATTTATTAATACTATAGAAATGTTTTGAGAAGAAGACCATCAAACCTGATGTTTTAATTATGAGGGTATTTATTTAGAAAAGATAAAATGAGAAGAAAAATAAAGAATGGTATTCTAGAAAGTACACTGGAGACATATAGTTGAGAAAAATGGAATATTTGAGATCTTGTGGAAAACCTATGAATTTTTGAAAAAGAAAATAATGGAGAACATGGTGTTAAGGATGATATTTTTTTTAATTCATTTTAAAAATTTGTTTTTAAGGGAATTATACGATAATGAATTTTAGATAAATTCACAAGATATAAAAAATATAGAAACCCCAAATAACAAAGAGAATGGTGTAGATTGATGTATAGTGATCATGATATTTACCTTCAGAAAATGAACATTCTATATAATAATGTATATGTTAAAGTTGAACGTTTTCTATTGATTGGATATTATTCAATCAAAGAAGGTTAACGAACAGAAAGTGGGAAAGAATTACATGTTATACCCAATGTATTAGGAATAATGAGAAAGAAAAAAAGGAAGATATGGTAAGGAGTGTCAATATATACTACCGCAGATTATTTTTTTGTGAGTACACTCAGTGATTATGTGTCTTCATGATTATTAAAGATCAATAGATATGAAGTGTGTTGGAATCTGGTGAGAATATTTTGAGAAGACATAGGCACTAGGTTATGTAGTACATACTAATATAAAAGTTATTTTTCCAAAGGACCTACTAGAATTCAAAAAATCTAAATGATAAGAAGAAGATATGATGAAGTTGATGCAACAAAATCTAATATGGATTTGATATATACTTAAAATGTTAGAGGAAGCTGCCATAATGTCAGGATATTGTATTATCAAGTGATATTCTATATAAGTTCCTGATTCATTGTTATTTTACTATAATCATTTCTCACCCCATATGAAATCGATTATAATATTATTAATGGATATTATCTGAGAAATACGTCCTAATCCCAACAAGTTTTCGGTTACTCGTGATGGGGCCCAACATTATCAAAACAAAATGTCATATTCTTTACATTATATTCTACATTTAAAATTATATTTTCATGTTAAGTAAGTGATAAATAGATTCATTAATATCCTAACAAGTAAGATTGGTTTAGATACATTGAATTATTAAAATGATAAACATTAATTTGGTTAGGATTCCGATAAAAATTAAACCATAAATAATTAACCCCATATAAAGTGAATTCACATATGCCATGTTATTTTCATAAATTAATTGGAACCTTGGTTCCCATACCATTGTAAAGTTAAACTGTTATCTAAATTTTAGGTTTCTATTTACAAAATCTTAGTGGAAAAGTTGATATATGAAACTTTTTAAGGATTATAAGGAACCCCGTGCATTGAATGTTTTAAAAAACATTACTCTAGTAACCCAAAGTCTATTTTTCTTTATTACAATGGAAATATAGTACATAATATCACAAAACATTAGAATCAAATATTTTGTAGTCAAATAAGTATAGATATATACAAGACCATTATATAACATTATAAACATAAATTATATCATAAAGGTACATGAAACATTATTTTTCATTATTTAGTATCCTTAAATAATATATTTTATTAATTATATATTCATAGAGAAATTATTAGACAATATACAAGGCACAAACATGAAATAATTATTATGGAAGTTATAAATAGTCAAATAATTCCATATGAGAAATAACACGAGAATAAAATTTACATGGATAAAATAACAATAAACATATATAAACAAATGGATAACAATATTATATCTCATGTTGATGTAATATGTAACTCAAAAAATAACCATACCAAATAGGCTGTGTGCTAAGAAACGATAAACAAAGTGTAAAGGCACTACCACAACCTTATGCTAGTTTGTTTACTAAGACCAACTAATGCATCAAGGGACTATATGATTCCATTCCCTTTATCACATAATATGTTCAATATAATCATTATATGAAAATAATTTATAAACAATATATTTATTACTTTTAAAAAAATAGAACCTCTTACATATCAATGTCTACTTAATCAGTGATAATTTTTATTGAAATATTAGATACACATATTTTCAAGTATTCCCAAGTTAATAGAATAATATTTTTATCTAATTAAATATATATTAATAATATTAATAACTAATATAATATTTATAGTGTAATCACAGTAACCATTACATAAGGAATTATCTGGGGTAATAGGATACATTATATTCATTATATAATGATATCAATAATAATTATTCATTAAATATAATAGTTTATAATGGTTTGAGGAAAAATAATTGATATAAAAAAACTCTAAAAATTATCATTATGTGACACACATATTGGATACACATTAGTGAAATAAAATTACCTTAATGAGAAGCTCCCAGGATGAAATTATTTGATTCTAAACATTAGATTATGCCAAAACATAGGTTTTCCCCAAAATACCCAGTATAGGATGATCAAGATATATCACAACTATACTTTATTAGAAAACTTCTCCCCAGTATAAACAATGCATTTATAATACCATACATACATTTCGTATAGAGAGATTTGGATAATGGGGTTTATGGATATTTAAATATTTAGCAATATAATGATGTATAAAGATTTTATATTGAGAGTTAATGAAAATATATCATTTATATTACTGAAATGGATTCAATAATAAACCATGAGACATTTTATAGGAAAACGCAATGAAATTAATAAAGATAACAAATGATAAATATAGAGAGGAGATTGGAAACCATTAAAATGACACAATTAAAACATAGAAAAAGGTTATTAATAATGGGAATGTGTAATTTATTATTGATAATATATAGAATTGAAAATATTATAATGTATTTATAATTATTATATTATATAAAATTAGAGTATAAAATGAATTATAATAATTTAATCTCAAATTTGAATTGAAATGTGGGAATTTGGGATATTTACAATGCTAAATAACTTTCTAATACCTGAGAAAGAACAACTTAACTTCATAAGAGATTCATAAATAGAATAATGAGAGTAGAAAATAGAGGAGAAACATTATCAATGGGTTTGGAATAAATATGAATAGGATAAGTGTTGGTTTTTATATAAAATAGTTGATATTTGTTTTAAAAAATTGGACTTAGGCTTTGGAGATATTTATTTTGGAAAAGTGAATTGTGATGGATATACCATGGTTTAAGAACATGGTATTTGAAATTAAAACCATGGTTTATGATATTAATTACCTAATGGAAAAAAGGTAAATTTGGTAATGTTTTTTTGTCCCTTAAAGTTCCATTTATGCATAAAGAATTATTTATAAAATTATGAAATATTGTTGTGGGCTATAATAATTTGTTTATTGAATTTGAAAATTTACACATGAAAAATATTAGTGCATAAAAATATATTATTAATATGTTTAACTTCATTTTGATGAATTTATTTTATCCATGCATCATAAATTATTATTTTACTTGTTTATTCTATTATTAATTATTTACTACCTTGCATTTTACCTATTTGAATATATTTTTTCAAAACTAATAAAATTCACCACAATATAATTTCAATGTCCTAAATCAAAATATGAATCTCATTTTATGAAAATAAAATTATAACTATTATAATTGTTTTTAAAATATTTAAAATTTTTTATAAAAAAATTATAATGGTATGAACTATATTCTAATCGTTATGAATAATTTTAATTATCTATTAAAATTTTATAATAATTTATAGTTTAATAATTATACTTTAAATATGATATTTACATTATCTAAAATATTTATTATTCATTTCAAGTGATGTAAATAACAGAACATCAATAATATTTTATTATTATTATTATAACATTTTTATTCCTTTAAGGGGTTTCATGGAGGTCTTGAGTTCAATTATATATATGTAATTTATAGGCCTTGATCGTATTATTTATAATTTTTACTCATTCTCTTATACAAATTTAAATTATTTTTATTATTATGTTAATGTCAAAAAAAAATTTGTTTATAATTTTAATTAAACCACATCATAAATTTGGACCCAAAAAATAGGGGTTGGGTTGTATAATGACATGGATAAAGAAAACCAAATATCATAATCCTAACACATATACTATCCAAAGCACTAAAAAATAAAAATTGACCAACCATGAATAATAAACCAAATTTTCACACAAAATTAAATTCCAAAAATTAATGAGATTGTTTAATATTCTGGGCCATCTAAGAATTGGTTATATGTTCCTTGAACCAAGAGTCTCTTAGTCTCATGTATAATATATCAACTAATGTGGATCAATCATCACCCGAAAAAACAATAACAATAATTCCACCATTAATCACTAATATTCTGTTGTGGATCAACCACCATTGAGAAAGTATCTCCAATAAGGACTTACACTATTCACCACCACCCACAAATATCACTAAACAACAGTTCACCAAGATGAAAAAAAACCATACACTATAAATAATGGTCAAATATTTTAATAGTCAATGAAACAATGCCAAATATAAGTGTTTTCCATACACCAATTCACACACCCCGGGACCCATGGGATGGCCTAAATCACACATTCCTTAAGACGCTGTATATAACATTTTTATCATGGTTTAATACATACCTTCCCCACCACCACTATGAACTAAATCCCATAAATACTCCATCACATTCATGTGAACTAATCTCGCTAACCTTTTCTTCCAAAACATCAAAGACAAAAAGAGATAAAAAACAAAGGATGGGAAGGCTACCATGATCAAGAAAACCATTAAATAATGTTTCATGTAAACATGGACCTTAAAAAGTGAACATTTCATGTATTATAAGATCCAACAATGCTATTTGCCCTAAATTTGTTGTCATATAGTGTATCCTCTAGTTGAAATCATCACTACACTTAATTCATCAAAATACCTCTAGTTAAAACACATTCAGTAAGCATATTAATTTTAATACTTAAATCATGAAAATATGGCCCCATTTAAATGTCCCCATAATAATAGGGGGAACCATAAAAGTGAAATAAACATAATTAACAATAACTAATTAATAGGATAGACCTTAATAAAAAATATCTAAAAGTAGACATCATTGATATGAAATTCCTCACACTAGATCTGTCTTAGAAACTATCTCCTATAAGAATCAAAACTATGATAAACTCTACCAATTCCTTCTAAAGACACTAAAGACTATCTATAAAATTCCCAAAACCACCATATTAATATAAACTATATCCCATTCGTGAAGTACATAAAATATATATCAATGAAATGGATTATATAATAATTATTTTTTCTACATAATTCAATGAACTAATCAATATGAATTTGAAAATTTATGTGTAGTTATCAAATATTTATTTTATAGGTTTGTTTTATAAATTTCCTTGTAACTATAAAAAAGTCCATTTTTATTTATTTTTTAATAATTTTGTGTTTTGATGTTAATATTTTTAATTTTTAATATATTTTTTTTATGATTTTTAGTTTAAGTGAAAAATTCATAACATATGGTTTAGTTGGTACACAAGATTTATTTTTTATTTAGAAGAAATAGCTATTAATTGAGAAATTATTGGGTACATAAAGGTTTTTTAGTTCATATGTAATAGTTCCTAGATAAGATTGATCAGATTCACTGCAAAATATCTAAGAGTTACAGGTGGATACATTTATGTGTATGGGTAAATTCCTTTACCATTTGAAGTGAAGAGATGGGCCTCCTTGTGATATGTAAGAGTATTATGATCATACAGAAAGGATTCTAGGAAAAAACATGCTTCCTAAATTTTAATAGGATATGTCTGTAATATGTAAGGGTTTATTTGAATGAACAAATTTAAAAGATCCACTATAATTAGTAAATTCATACATAAATGTTCTATCCTTTTCGATGTTTGGATAGTTTCATGTCATGTGAGAATTTATTATTTTAAAAACACTCTTTGGAAAAGTAATAATGAAACTATATCTAAGGAGTCTTATTCATGTAATAGAATAGGATAATATCATGGAAATGGAATTCACATATAGACATTATAATGAAGCAATTTGAATCTAGTTATCTATGTGGAAGGATCTTATCTATACTAATATATCCCAATTAAAGTCATGTTCTTAGTCTTTTAATCATTAAATAAATTTTTAATCCATTTTAAAAGATTCAAAACCCTATTATCTCAATGGGAGAAACTATGATAGTTTAGGATTTTTGCTTCGTTTCCATTATTTAATTTACTCGATACATTTTTATTCAATATTTTTTCCTCTCTATCCTCAATATTTTTCTTCATGTTTCTTACTACATCCCTCTAATAAATATTTATTATATTCTACAATCTATAGTATAGTGAGAAAAAAACCAGAATAGTCTCATATTGGAAGAATCTAAGGATGAATTTTAGTCCTTACTCCTTCAAGTAATTGTAACTTACTTTTTTTTTGTTTTTCTAAAGATAAATAGTTTTTTGGGAATTGTGACTATGTGTCATCACTAGAAATTTCCTAGTATGAACTTATTATTATTCTACTATTTCCCTTCCCATCTGTTGATTATTTGGGAATATGATAAATCCATCGTGGTTATGCTTTGAATGGGTGAAATTATTTACCAGAATGGTCAAAAAAAGTTGATATTGAATAATGAGTTCCCTTAATTTCATGCCAAGAAAGTGGTGGATGTTTAATGTCCTTGATTGTTTTAGTAAAAATATATATTAATTTCAATGGGTTAGAGGATAATGAAGATGGATACAATGGGTTGTGATAATTTAGTTCATAAGAAACTAGAAAAGAGGGAATAGAGGTTCCCCCTTGGGAAAATCTAATTGTATTATTTCCTTTCACCTGAATTCATTTTATCTACATCATGTATTCAAATGTTTAGTTTATATTATAAATTCATCATACTAAACCCTCATTTTTTCAATAACTTAAAAAAACAAAAATAAATAGTATGTTATAGGTTTTGTGAGAGTCCCAAAATAGGTTCACTGAGGGATATCCCCAGTCATTCACTGTTATTTAATAATAGTAAACTAATTATTATTTTTCCACACATGGTGAAATGTGTGTCAAAATTTATAACCTTTTTGGTGGGTTAAGTTGATCACTTTATATTGCATTCATATGTAAAAAAAACTCATGGTTTTCATAAAAAAGTATATTTAAAAATATAGTGACTATCTCAATAATATATTCAAATATATATTTTTGTTGTGTACGGTTAGATTTAAATTTTGTTTGAGAAGAAGTGGTTAATTATGAAATAAGTCTAAATATAAAAGGGATCAAAGATGGTATTTTGTAAGTTAACCAAGAAATAGATCAAATCACTTCCTTCATTAGTGACTCAAATGAATGATAACTGGATAAATAAAATCTAGAATGAGTGTATGATGATAGTACCCCAATAATTTTTCATGTTTTAGAACCTAAAGAGCCTGAGAAGGAACCATATTAATTTCTACCAATAGAACTCACTCATCCACTACCAGAGGATACCATTAAAATATGACCTGATAGTTGAAGTAATATTATATAAGGTAATTGGAAACCTGACTCTCTTATCTTTGAAGAAGATAAATCAACACCACTTTTTATTTATCTAGTCATATGAAAACAAACCCTTAATTTTGTATTAATTGAATGAAGGATAGAGTAGATTGACTACTACCTCAATATGTCACAACAAACCTCCTAGAGGCACTAATAAAAGATTATAAAATAAATCTAATCAAATATATGAAGATAATACATTCTTAAACTCAATTTTGTGTAATTGTATTTAAAATTAAAATAACTCTAACTACTACAATTTTGAAATTTCAAATTTAGAA
The DNA here is from genome assembly GCA_963277665.1 of Viscum album. Taxonomy (NCBI): domain Eukaryota; kingdom Viridiplantae; phylum Streptophyta; class Magnoliopsida; order Santalales; family Viscaceae; genus Viscum; species Viscum album. Next base: position 1,041,349,507 of record OY728126.1, read on the forward strand.
ATTTAGTGGTTTTCCCTAGATAGAGATGATGAAGAATATGATACACTAGAAAAGGAATATAGGAATATCCTTAATAACATTTAATAATTTCATAAAGGAGTTGTGTGCCTTGTGGTCCTCTATAAAGATAAATAGAACATGTTGACCAAATTTTAAGTGACATTTTTTAATCTAAATATAACCTGAACTAATTTCATTTGAACATAATTATTTATTGATTTTTTCTTTTAGGTAACATTAAATTATTTATAAAATGAACCAGACCTGAAATATTAAGAGGACACTATATAAGATGTGGAAGTAGTGGTGGAGGACCCATAACAACTCCCACCACCAACATTAATGATTCACCTCATTTCTAAGGGGCTAGATGCACATCAAAAAAACCAAGGTAACTTCTACAACCAATTCAAATTTAAGAGTAATAGATTCATGGATATATTATGGTTCCAAAAAAATAATCCAAATCCCTTTATATATTGGGGATACAAATGATAGTTCTTATTTATAGGTAGTAAATACTTAGTCCCCTCTTAGGGGGTCCAAAATTAATATTCCAATATTTTTTTAGTTTTTTCTAAATTAAAATATTATTTATTTGTTATTTATTCATGGAATGTTAAGTGATACAACTATGAGAAAAAAAATAGGATTATATTACCCAATAATCACAATTTTTTAACTATACATCATATTTATTTTATTTTACCATGCTATTATAATATTAGATTTATATAATATTTATAATTTTTCTTTGAATATTGTAGCAATCAAATAATTGTGGGAGAGTTGGTGTGAACCTATTTGATAATGTCATGTTTGGTTTCTATTTTTATATTTTGGAATGTATTTAATACTTGATGAGATAAACTAGATGCCTATGAAAATTTATATAATCATCGTTTTTTGGTAAAAACTAATTGATTTTAGCATTAGAGTTTTTATATGTTTTTTTATTTGGATTTTATTCCATGATTTCCAAATTTAACATTAAAGAAATATTAATTAATTGTGAAACCCATGTGAACATATTCTATCTAATTTTTAACTAACTAACCTCAGTAGTTTCTAAAAAAAATTTAAAAAATCATACATTTATCTTTTTATTTAGAGTCTTAAGGTATGTTTTAAAATATAGAAATTATTGATTATCTATTTTTCAAAACATTTAGTGTTCATAAAATCTTTTAAAAATTTATTGAGGAATATTGTGGTATCTATTTCATAGGGAAACCTTTTTGAAACCTGTCTCTAAATATAATCCCAGAATTATCCATTAGAATCCATGAGAAATATTGTTAGACATCCAAATTACAGATTTAAAAACCATATAAACCCTTCTCTAGAAATAAATATAAGACAATAATTGAACTTTGACATGCGAGGAAGCAGTTTTGTGAGAATATTTGGGGAGAATAATCATTTATTTTAAATATAGAATAGAAAAATCATTTATAATAGGAAACAAAGTTCTAAAACCTATTTTATGTTCTAAGATTCATATTTATCATCAAAATTAAAATCATTTGTTCATTTCCATGAGGAAAAAATAGAAACAAAACATTAGAAAAAGGAAGAGAGATGATAAATGTATACTATTACTGATGTGCTATTTATTTTAACATTATATGAGAATGAAAATGGATTTGGAATATAAATTGCTACAATTGAATGTGAGTATGGATTCAATTCTTGGGTTTATACTATTAATCATGTATTTTTCTGAAATTAAATAAAAACATACTTCTTATACCATAGAAATTTTAATATTATAACCTACCACCCATTACTCATATAAAAATAGTTTTAAATCCTCATGATTGATTAAAAAATTTTACTATGTGAATAATAGAAACTATGAAGGAATAAATACTATAAAAATAATGTATATTTTTTATAATGAGGAAATCATTATTTAAAATTTTGAGTTAAGATACATACATTTTCATAAATGTAGGTGTAATTGGAACATGCATATTATTAAAATTTTGACTAGATTTTGTAATGAACAATAAAGAAATAGGGTTTTTGGAACCATATATGAAGCCTGATATTTAAATAGTTGTGATAATTGAAAGGCTCTTCAAAAAATATGAGTTAAGTTGGATGTTCTGAGGGTGAAAGATTATCTCAACATTGGTGGTGTGTCTAGTAATAGTTGTGAAATATGTGTTCGTTGTGTGAAGAATATTTTTTGGGGGGTTTTTATAGATTTTATTTCTACATGATTTTTATTTCATAATATTCAACCATGAAATTCACCACCCATCTATCTATTAGATGATGATACCCACAAAAAATATCTCATATTTAGTGGTATCACCATGAAATTTCCATACCTATGTTTAACCCTCTCATAGTTGACTAATGAGGGACTAATTGACAGATTAATTGTGATGTATCTTTACACTAATAGAAAATGGTATATCCTTTATTGAATAACTTTAGTGGAAATATCCTCAAGAATTGAATGGATGTTATTTATATAAAGAATAAAACTATATATTGTCTAAATGTTTTATGTTCACTCAAGGGATATAGATAACTCATGAGATATTAAGGCTAGCTTAATCCTCAGATGAAAATAGACTGGTTATGTATTACTGATTACACTAGTAACATATTTAGATATTCTTCCACTAGATAAATAATATCACATTTTATTTAGCTTTCACAGTGTGGTGAATAATTGGTATATGTTTATCCAAACCACAATGGTATTATCTTACCATAATTAAGAATCAATATTTCTCTCAAGTTTGGGGATGGAGGGCTTGCAATGTTGATTCTAAATTAATTAATTTAGACATTATTGGACGAGTATGGCCTTCGATATGATATTCAATATTAGGTTTTCACCTCATGTGTATCACTTAGTTGTATTATATATCTGTAGTATTATTTTTGTTATTGATTTTTTCATAGTTTAATTCCCTCACACTTTTATAACAAGATAATTCCTTCCTATATATAACCATAGTAGTGACATATATTGGTAACTATGGTGAGGGATGCTTTAAGATTTGGTGTTTCTCTATATAAGGATCCAAAATATATCTAGGAGGATGTTCCAATTGTGATTATGTAATATAGAAATAGATTGATATTGATAATGATTTAGTATATCTCTATTTTTCACCATCAAGTAATATGTGCCAGGTCATTAGTAATAACCATAAAATTGTGGATGAGTGTATGTGCTTGATGAATTATAAAAGGTTCTAATTGAAAATATTATAAATATGATCAGTGTTTTCTTTATATATTCTTGTTCTAATAAATTAGGGTTTAATCCATCTTACCATACATCCATGTTAAAGGGTTGGTTATTTTAGTAGATCTCCAAGACATACCATTATGGTTGAATGATCCTACTGAATGTGGGAATCAATTTCTCAAGGATTTTGAAAGTTTTAATTTTACCTATATTGAGGATGAGAATTTTGAGGATAGTTTCTGATCATCCAATATTTGGTGATATTAACATATAGATCAATGTAAACTATATTGTTTTAATTACCTGTAGTGGTGACTGAACTCGAGAAATATTGTCCTCAATAATATCCTAGGGTCTCATTCATCAAGTATTTTGTTTCTATATTAGACATCTTACGTGAATATATCAATATTTATTAAAAATTATTAGATAACATATATTAAATTTAGGAACTAATGTGTGAATTTAATACCTATTATAGGATGTTTCATTTGGCTCTATGTGAATATACCAACTGGGGGTTCTTATATAATGGTACTCCATTTAATTAAGAAAAACAGTAGTTTCATGAGAATGACTCTTGAGAGGTATCTTTCAAGGTTTCATCGGGTAATTTTATGAATCCTAATGAATTTATTTGGAGTAATGAGCATTGTGTTTTTATTATAAGACCCATTGATTATTTTTAGTGGTATTAATTGATGTCATTCACTTTTGAATTAAAATGTAGGGATAGAATCTATGAAATTTTGTTTTTATCTTTACCATGCCTTAAGGATACAAATAGTGTATAAAAACATAATGATTTATGCTTATCGGTTTTATAAATCAGTCATTTGAGTCATAATATCTTAGTTGATAGTATATTGATTCATCTATGTTAGTCTTAATGAAATATCAAAATAGGTGGTCATTGTGGTGCAGTGGTGTTTTGATATCTAAAGTTTCTATAATTTGTTTTTATATATAGAGGATATTGGATTGATTTGAGTATCTATCCTCATAGTGGTTGTATTCTATAGAATAAGTTTTATTCTTTTCACTGGTTTTAATAACGCTATAATTTATGTGAATGTCACCAGCCTTATATAGAAACATTGTGTTTTGGATCATACGGAATATGGTATAGAAATATATTTACCATAAAAAATCCACTATGGTCATAAATTTATAAAACACCATCATTGAGTTTTTTGTAGTATTATGGGTTCTTGAGGGTTCCCAAATTCATTTCCTTATTAATTTATATGTTTATTTTTTGAAATTGTTTATATTTTTTAATTCTTATTACACTTATGTAAATACCCACTTTCACTTGAGGGTAGTCCTATATTTTTATAAATCATATCATGGTATATTATTCCTCATTTTTGGGCAATTTCACTATTGTATAAAGGTGATTTTGAGTTTTTTAAGCTTATGTAAGGGTATTTTTTTGTTTCTTTCCAGAATGTGTATTTGTCCCTCACATAGGGGTTCTCTTATGTCAAGGTTTAGATATGTTTTCCCTGATCACATTAGTGTAACCGGATGTCTAATAGTAAATCCATATCACCCATATGAAGAACATATATGTTTCATAAATAAAATTATTTTAATTTAAAATTATACAATTTTCTAATTGTTGACTGGAAACATGCATTTTAATAAAAAATAAGGATGAAATAAAAAGAAAATCATGATTCTGAATTCATTATGAAGAGATTAAATTAAATATTTGACTTCCTGGTATTCATGAAGATTAACGAGAGTATTGGGAAGTAATTAAATTAAAACTAAATTAAATATGAATTAAACATAACATTTAATGAGTAAATTGAAATACCTAAACAATCCTCTATTAATTTCAAAAAATAGAGAATCACTTTACCACATTTGAGTTTCCCCCTTTATTTTGTGTTTTGGTAATCCAAACCTCACCATTCAAGTGTTATATTATTTATTTAAATCATTCAATTCCATCTCACAAATTCTATCCAACATGTATCATCTTCTATCTACTTATCACTAGCAGCAAGTTGGTGAATCCTTATTTAGAATTAAGGTATTTGATTCTTCTCCACAACTTTTCATTAGAAAGTGAATAAATTATACATTATAATATTTCTTTAACTGTTGGGATTATCCTTGAGAAGATAATAATCTATAATCACATGAATAATTTATATTAAATAAATCTATGAATCTATATAGGAAGAATGGAAAAATATAAAATTACATGCTTTAGAAATAATAATGGTATTAAAGGAAAATAAAGATAATGTTTTGTAGTTTAATTAATATTTGATAAACTTAAAGTCACATATTATTATATATTATTTTTTGATATTATCACATTCTTCAAAATAATAATTATTAGTTTTGGAAACATCTAAGGGAGAGAAATATATTAATCACATAATGTAGTGTAAATATTATTTCATAAGATAAAAAAATTAAATTATTGTAGAATTTTAAGAATTATTTTTTAATTATGGGATGTAGCTAATTCAAATAGGAATAATCTAATGTTTTATATAATTAATATTTAATGATGGAAAAGTAAAGTAATTTTATTTCTGTTTTGGTTACATGTGTTTTATGTTTTTTTCATGCTTACCATTGTTATTTATTCGATAGTGAGCTATATATTTTGTAATTTTTTAACTAGGATAATTACTAGAAATGGATATAAAATGTTAAACAAGATATATTAATTTTTTAAATTAAATAACCAAAAATAGATTAATCTTTTTTTCATGGGGAAGATTTCAATATTATTGATATAATTCTTAGATCCTGATTATAATGACGATCGTATAATATTTTTTATAACCTATAGGTTAATTGATGTAGAAAACCTATGCATAATATATTTTTTAACAAAATATATTAATCTAAATAGTTTCTTTCTAAATATAATTTTTTTGTTCTAGGTGTGCCTATTCTTTGTAGTGTGAGGTTTTAATTCCATGATATATTGGTCCCAATTTCCTTTAAATTATTTGTGGATCAACAGATTATATATTTATTTATATAGAGGAAAATTTGAGCCTTTATTTAACTTGATATTTTTATTGATAAATTTTAAATGTTTATGACCGTTTTATGATCAATGGGTTGGGATATCAGGGATATAGTGGTGATCAATGTCAGTGATTATGGTATAGATTTTACTTTTCAAATCATTGTGGGAATGAATCAAAGTGACTGGGATGATTTTAGAGTGAGTATTTCCCATCAATACATATTTATACTTTTGGATCATTTTAAATATCTAGATGTGAAGATGTTAAATAATTGGATTCCAAATACTTGATCAAATTTTTTTCAATTCATGACATATTCAACATTAATGTGGTATCTTAGGCTATGTACAATACCATCAGGATAATTATAAAATGATAAGTGAATTAATATAATAATGTGTATGGTTACAGGATTTAAAATTATGATGAAATTCCTGAGAATATATTTATGTGTAATTCTTATGGCAAAGGTATTGGTGTAATGGATTAATGTATTAATCATGGAAATAAAAAATTAAATAATATAAATTAATGGATAATTAATTTATTTTTAAAAACTTTTATGCTCGTGTGTAAATATAATATTTAGACCGTAACATTGGAAGTTGAGTGTCCTATGAAATGATAGTTGTAGAAGATTCTACGTTTAGGTAGTTTACCTCAATGTGGTTATGTGTTTTATATATTATATTTTTTGACTTTATATTCCACCTCAACCTCATCTATAGGTAAACTAGAACTCTAATGTTTATGGGTGTTTTCTCAACATCCAAGAAGAAGAGGAGAGGAATGTATAGATTCCCCCCTCTCCCCCTCTCCCTTCCAATTTAGTTTTTATATGTTTATCATAGTCTATAATTCCTTTTTGTATAGGGTTCCTTCTTACATAGGATGTGATTCATCTCATTATTACTATACATTTTTTCTGTGCTACTATAGGTTGTGGTATAACACATACTTGTATCAAGATATGGTGGTCATGGCCTCCCATAGGTGTATGTGTATTGCTTGTTATGTCTTGAGGTATCATTAATTTACACTGGTCTTAGTTCCTTCCTAGTATACGTTTGGTTACTACTAGGGTTAATGATGGGATGATTCCATACTATATAAGATACATAATGGATATGGTAAAATTATTCGGGATACATGTTAACTTATGGGAAGGGCTATGCATAGGATTTCTAGAATTGGGGTGTCAGAGTGATAAACTAGAGGTAGTGGAAGTGAGGTTCAAATATATATATTATTTTGATAATGAATGGTTTACTTCTATGAGTTACTTAGTGAGTGATCCATGGTGATGATAGAAAAGTGGAATTACAAATCTAGGTGATGATTTAGTTTCATTTGTTTTTTCACTATGTCTTAGTTTGCTTCATTCACTTTTTTCATAGGAGGATTTAGGGATGATCCTACAAATTATATATGTTATGCTAACTGTAGGTATTTGAAATTTTTTTCTAGTGCACTGGAGATGGTTATAAATAGATCTATGTGTTACTAGTTCTTGGGAGTTCATCGTGATCTATTAGAGATTCAGAGATACTACCAAGAATTTACTATTAGAGATTATAGTTTTCCTTTCATTTTTTTATATTAATATATTAAAAAACACATTTTTTTTATTCTTTAGTGATTCATAGTTTTGTTTGGTGATTTCTCAACATATCTCTTACTCCTTAAACATATAAAATTGAAATCCACCCATGTATGTTATGTATATACCCTCATCACACATCTTTAACATGCTTCCTATTAGAGGAAGGATTTAAGGGTCATTTGATCCCTTATTTCTTTACTAGCCCATGTGGGTGTACCATTGGAGGGTGGGGTCATGGAATAGTGGTATCAAGTTGATAGTTGATTGATTTGATGGATTTTTAGTTAGGTACATGGAATGAGGCATGGGTTTATTGGGTAACAATATAAACTATGCATAGAACATATTGTATGCATTGGGTACCGATTAGGTCATAATATTTTAATCTCCTCAATGATTTGATTCAAGGACCATCGGTTTTATAGAAAATTCTAATAAAAGTGATGTTACATTCATGGAAGATACCAAGGTATGGATCATGCATCATGATTTTCTATGAATGTGTTTTAATTGAGTATAAAATGAGAAATACTGTCAAAATTAATAAATTAAATAAACTTATAAATTTTATATCTCTATTTTGGGGTTTTTAAGGATTTTTCTTTTGGAGATATTCATTCTAGTCAATGTTTTTCATTGGCTCACGTAACATCTCTAAAGCAATAATCCATGGGAATAGTGCTATCAGGCCAGGTTCCACTGGCCTTTGGCACGCCTCCATGTCTTCAAAAGTCTACCAACTACCAATGAGGGTGTAAAAATGGTGATAGTGGGGAGGCTCTACCCTCAGGTGATGATAATAAAATGGTCCGAGTAGATATTTATTGGACAATTAGATGAAGAAAAGTCTCAATAGACTTTAACTAGGCCCACCAATGGCATAAGGATAATCATAATCAAGAAATTGTGAAATCATAATAACCAATGATAGTAGAAATAATAAATAGGAAAACATACTACATGTAGCTACTAATAAAATCATGCATCCAATAAAAGTAAAACAATACAATATCCAGAAAGGGGTTTCTAAGGGATGAAAATATCATATACATATATTATAAGCATGTTGATATAAAATGAAAAAAATAGAATCTTCAGCTAAGGTAGGAACCTCAAGGTCTCTTTCCAATACCCCATGCTAAAAAACCACTATAATCCATCTCTTGAGCTCCAAACATTACCTGAATGTAAAATCATAAAGTCTAAACATATCTTGATGGTCTCATTTATGGTGTGATAATGATTCCCAATAGGGCACCATGAAAGTTTGTATACCCAAAATATGTGTTTAAACAGTTGTGTAATATATTAAGGACAAAATTACATGCATTTTAAATAAAAAAACAAGTTTAACTGGTTCTCACAAGCTATTAAGAAGTTGTCACATGCTTTAGCCATGATAGAATAAATGAATAGAAGAAGACCTTGGTCCCATGGACCAAATTATCCCCTAACATGAAATAGTCCCAACTGAACCCTCAGGTTCTTTCTCTAATATAGTAACCTGACACCTCCAGCTAACACCCCATGTACCAAATAAAGTCACTAATTTCCTGAAGGCATACCCATGAAAAATAGATCCCTGATCCATCACACTCCTACTCAAAAGAAACTTTTGGCTCAATACCCAATGTTCTATGGAACTATGATATCTGTCCTAAAATAAAATCATTTTTTGCTTAAAACACAATAAAAATACCGAGGAATAGATATGTCTGCCCTCCAAAAATAGTCCTGGCCTAATGGCCAAAATATGGAGAGCCTCATCCCCCAACTGACGTTTTAAATTCTATTATATGATGAATCCTCACCATCCCCACAGATTTCTATGGAAAACAACCCCAATTGAATTTCCTAAGACACACTATTGGGGGAATCTACCAACGCATGTGGTCCAATCCACCACATCACTGAGTCAACCCATGGAAAAATGAATCCAATGGCACTTTGTATAATCACATGTGAGTGACAATCACCAAATAGTACCTAAGACAAACCAAGACCAACAACTCAGTCCCCTGGGATAATGGAACTCAATTTCGATGGTCATGACATCTAATATAACAGGCTATACCCTCAACCTGATGACCATTCTGCCTCAATTGGTGAACATGTCACCCAATCGGTGATCACATCACCCAAATAACCTAGGCCAATCCCATCCAGAGGTTCACATCTCACCAAATCCAAATTTCCATCACCATTTCAACCATTGTGAAGATCCCACCGTGATCCCATGGATAAAAATAGTATATCAAAATAAAATCATATATCCAAATCACTTTTATTTAAATAACCAATTCAATTAAATAGAAGAAACACACCTTGAACTGACTACCTAGGTGGTTGATGACCTCTATTCTAGTATTTCATGAGCGTATAAGGTTTGGGCTTTCCCAATATCCATAAGGTCATACTGTCAATTTCACATCAAGCATTCAATTATATTAGCGTCTCACTCAACTATGTAATGATGCACAAAAAATGAAAATGGAAACATGAAGAGAATTATGAAACACCTACCTTGTATTTTTGGACATAGGAACATCCAATAATAGCCTCTAAAGCCAACCGATTTGAAAGAAATCATCATTTCTGTTGAATTTACTAAAAATAGGAGAAAAAAACCTGAATGGATTTAAATGTTTGGGAGGTGCGAGAAAATGAAAAGAGAATCATACGTGGTGAGAACCTTAAAAATATGGATCTAACACTACAAATGTCTTAGATAATAGAGTACATATTTATTTTTTTGACCAAAACCAATCAGAGGTGATGAAGGAGCCCCCACTGATGTTGTGTGTGACCAAGAGATGAGAAAATAAGAATGAATGAATAAAAATAAAAATGTAAAATGAGTATAAAAACAATTTCACCCTTTCAAATCGGTAGCATGGTTATCTTGAAAACCTTTTCAAACCATCTGGAAACAGTTCGGGGTGTAGTGTTGAGGAACCGCCTCAGTTGCACTACCAGTTTGGCTTGTGCATTATTTTTCATAATTGTGAACAATCTGTGAAAAATCCCATTTGAAAAACTATAGGGCTTCACAAATGACCATGTGATCGAACCACCATAGTATTTCAAAAATTTTGGTAGTTAAAAATTTTCCTGTACAATGTTTTTGGGAGAGGCTGTATGGTTTACCTAAATAATGTTCCTTGACCTGAATCCTCTAAAATAAGGCCTTCAGGCCTACCATTCACCCTAAACCCATTAAAACACCTGATGATTTTTATAAACCTCCAAAAAATACGAAATAATGTTATTTTATTGAGGTAACTCATATAATTTTGTTTTGATGAATGAAAAAATAGAAGATCCAACAATTTCCAAAAAATAAAATAAAAAAGGTCCTGGATTTGACCCACTCCAAAAACCATGGATGGTACAATCTCCAACCATAACATATATCATCCTTGAGCTTTAAAAAACATATGATATAGTAATGAACATACCCATCCCATTTAAAATAATCTGGACTACCCTTGTCAAAAGGGGACCATTCAACTTCCATAAGCGGCTCCCCCATATATGAATGGCATAGGCTAGTTGCAAGCCGACACAAAGATAAAAATAAAACATATGGTCCTCCAACCATTCCTAGAATCAAAATTCCTCCCATTATTCATCATCACTTATACACCTCATCAGCAGATCCTACATTACACTTGATACCCATCATAATTTTGCACTGCATTGGTACCAGACTTATGCCCTTGTCACACATTGCACCAAGGAGGTCTTCAATATCAAAAAATTCTCAATATTCATGGTTCCTCACACCTCAATCAAGTTATGCAACAAAATTATTCCTAGATACAACAAACCTCAAGGAACCCACATCTCTTTGATGCCTCGATTCCAACAAACCACAAAAATCATGCATCAAATGATGTCCACATAGAAGACCCGGTTCAATGCATATCATATATATATATATATAATACATCAAAGATGATAACAACCTACTAAAAAACATCTGGTTAGTCCATACATATAACTCATGCACCACATTCACCCAAAACAGACATTCCTAAAAAGTCAATGTTAAAGAAAAAAACATGGTTATGCCCATGACATACCTATAACAATAATTGGCTCACCAGCCTGCTAATAACATGGATTCTCCATGGAATTCACCTATCCTAAAGGATGAATTCTTAAATCATTTCCTTCCTATAGTGCTACACTTTCCACTGGACACTAACACACTACTGCGTCACACTATCTCTGTTCCGACTTCCTTGTGCAGCTGAAACACTGCTACCATTACCTGTTACTTCGCCTAGTATGATCTCAAAAACTGACCATCGGGATGTTCGAGAAGGCTTCATGAAGAACCTATCAATATGACTAACCTTACAATAGGCATGAAACTCTTTTGGAGGCCACTCACACTAAGGCTGAACAAGTATCGAGTACCCACACTGAAATAAAAATGTCGAGGACCCACTGTAAGTTACTTTACCTAATTCATTGGACATACCGCCCTATATAAACACTCCTCATAATTGATTCTTTCTATCAAATTCATCACCACTGAAATCACCTGATGCTATCACTTGGCTCAAACGTGATCAGTCCGTCATGTTTCCCTTGTCTATGAAATCTTGGTTCATCATCACTGAGAATGATTCCAACCTAAATATGTTTACCTACACTTGAATGGTGTTTCACAAATCATTCTTGAAACAACTCAACCTCATGGTGTCTTTTCTCCCCATGCCATGTGAAAATAGGGACAATTTGGTGAACATTGCTACATAATCTATGGTAGACATGACACCCTTATGAAGGCTCAAGAACTCCCGAGATGTTTTTTCTCTCAGTATCTTCAAGAATAAATCATGAAGAAACTAGCATCAAAATACTTCCAATCCGGTCCCTTTTTTATGCCTAACAACACATATAGGTCCCATTAGTTCTTAGTTGATACTCTAATCATGTAGGTTTTGACTTTCACCCTTCGCCCTGGAGGCGTCTCTAGCTATTCGAAAATCATCTGCATAGACTTGATCCAATTCTCATCCACCTGTAGACCACCCTCACCTGAAAATATCTACAGGTAATGCAAATAGAACTCTTGAGTCAAGTATTCCGTAGAAAGATCCACTCCCTGATCTTCCCTATCAATACCCTCGATAACCCATATCATGATTTATCTGAGCTTCTCATCAACTCAGGGCCCAAAATCTAAAAAATTTGGTGGCTCACCATCCCATAAGCTTGTTATTAAGACTGTACCTAATCCTATACCTATGACTCATGGTATGTCTAAACCTCAGGGGATCAACTTTTTTGTGCTATTTTAGAACCCTATCACCACCCGCCCGATGCTCCATATGAGCTGTCTTGGTGGATACCGATTAAATAACTTTACAATCTTAGACAACCCAAATTATATTTAGGTATATATATAGTAGATAGGGAAATCAGTGATAGTAAACGTCAATTCAATACCCTTATCCTTACTCAAAACAACCATGGAACTTGGGATCTCAGCCTTTTGGACTCCTTACACACCCTCAATTGATCCATGTATCAAAAATCCCCTAGTTCATACTCGACATGAAAAATAATGATTCCTTAAACTGACAACCACATCGCTGAATCTAGTGATCAACATCGCCCTAAGTCACTGTCCATTCTTTCTTCTATAAGTTCCAAGACCATACACATGAACACACACACACACTTATGTCTATATATCACATGTAAAATCACATTTCACAAGAAATTTAATTCAAAAAACAAGAATATATATATAAATAAACTTCTTATGTTCTTATTAGAATCATATATATGAATAGAAAACATAATATACAACCCATGCCATGCTGATCCAAGTTTCCAATATCCATTATTTTCTATACTGGGATAAGGGTCACATATCACATTCCATAGTAGATAAAACTCGCATTCTAAGAATAAAAATAAAGGTGGAAATCATATACATTATAAAAAAAGAAAAACATAACAGCATTTCCCACAGATGGAAACTTGGTTCGTCCCTTATACGTGGGTCTACAGACACCCAATCATGATCTATGAATCTAGTTCTGACCACATCCTACTCTCCAATCTACAATATCTCAAATATTAAGACCAAAAAGGTAAAAGAAACTCATATGATACCATTTTTAGTATCCCAGACCTAATCTACCACCTAAATAGTTTTATTAGGTCTAGTTACACCTTCCTTAGGTATGCCTCCCCATATTCCAAATGCTGCCGACTGTCAGTAAGGGTGTAAAATGTGTGGTAGTGGGAAGACCATACCCTCAGGTGATGATAATACAATAGTCTGAGTTCAAATATATGTAACATACAATGGAAGAAAAGTATCAGGACACTTGAAATGGACCCTCTAATAGAAAAATAAAAATCAGAATCACTAATTAGTAGAAGTGTAAGACTCAACAGAATCAGAAATAATAAACATGCAAACATACCACTTCCAACTACCAAAAAATCATACATCCAGAACAATTAATTAAAAACAATATCTAGAAAGGGGAGACCAATAGATGATCGCATTATATTCATATATCATTAGAAGTATGATACAAAATGACAAAAAATAGAATTTACAGGAGAGGAAGGAACCTCAATGTCCCTTGACAGCAGCGCATGCTAAACATCCGCAACGATCCAACTCTGGAGTCAAAACATTACCTAAACATATGATAATAAAGTCTACATTCTTCCAGAAGGGACCATGAAGGCTGTGTACCACATAATTATCCATACCCAACATTTGTGTTTAATCAGGTGTGTAATATATTATGTAAAAAAGATCAAGAATTTTAAATAAAATAAACACACTTATTTGGATACCTACAACTACTATGATTTTTTCACTAGCTTCAACCAATGACATAATCAATGAATAGTATAGGATCTTTGTCCTATGGCCCAAGGTATCTCATGATGTAAAATATCCCCAGGTGAAACCTCTAGTTCCATATCTAAAAATTAACTTGAAAACTCATTCCCACTAACACATAGTGTCCCAAATCATGTCATCAACATGCCAATGGAATTCCCAAGAAAATAGAACCATAGTCCCTCAGACCCGGGATCAAAAGATCTTGTCATCATGATGACCAATGTTCGGAGGTATATTGATATTTTTCCTCAAATACAATCATTGTTGGCTCAAAGAACAACATCCCATGGAATAGTGATGCCCATCCACCAAAAATATTCATGGCCCAATGACCTCAATATTACGATCCTAATCCCCCAAACTCATTGCCTCAACTCTATCATATGATTTCTCTTCACCATCCATGTGGATTTCTATGTCAATCAATCCCAATGAAATTTCCTATTCCACATTCCCAAGGGCCTCTAAAAATACGAGTGTTCAAAACCAGCTCATCACTAAGTCAACCTATGTGCAAAAGACTCTAATGGAGTTTCGGCCAATCACAGTTGAGTCAAAATCACCAAATAGTTCCTAAAACACACAATGCATGGCACCATGTTCCCTTTCGACAATGTCACTTAAGTCCTATGGACATGCTATCCAATGTCACAAATCATTCCCTTGACCAGAAGGCCTTTCTGCCACAACTAACAACCATGTTTCCCAACTTGTGATCACATCACCCAAGTAACATGGCCCAATCCCATCCAGATGATCACATCACCTAAAATCCAAATATTCTTCCACATTTCAAAACTTGGGTCAATCCCACCATGATCCCTTGTATCACAATAGTATATCACATGAAAATCATATATATAAATCAGTTATATTTAAATAACCAATTCAATTCAATAGAAGAAACACACATTGACCTAAGTACCTAGGTGGTCGATAGATAATAACCCAAACTCACACTAGAGAAGATGGTTTGGGAAACCCAATTATATCCAATAAGATCATACGATCAACTTTACATCATTCATTAAATTTTAATAGGGTCTCGATCGACTAACCAAAATTGAACTAAAAGATGAGCCCCAAAAAGACTGTGAAAACATGAACCAAGGTATACACCTCCTACCTTGGATTCATATACATAGTCATGTCAGATGTTATACCCTTACTATGGCCAATTTAAAAGAAATCAGTATTTTCATCGAATGCCTTGAAATAGGGAAAAACCACTCAAATGGATTTAGCAGTCTGTGAGTTAAGAGAAATGGAAAATCAATGAATGGGTGGGGATAACATTTCTAATATATATTGAAACTAGTAAAATTATTGAAGAATAGAGTTTAGATGATTGTTTTTGATACAAAAAATTCAATAAAATAGAAGGGTGCCCCCACAGATGTTGTGCACAACCAAGAGAGGAAAAAAATAAATAAAGAAGAAAAATAAAAATGGAAGAGGGGTAGAAAAGTTATTTCACCCCTTTAAATAAGTTGTAGAGTTAGATGGAATTGTTTTCTAAACCATGTGGAAGGCCTGTTGGATATAGTGTTGAGGTGCTACCTAAGTGGCACTACCTATAAGTCTTACGCATAGTTTTCACTAATCGTGCACAAGCTATTATTTCTGTGTTCCTTGAAACGTGTGTTCAAGATTTAAGAATCACTGTTTCCATGTGGTTTTAATTGGATTTATTCATGGAACTATAAAATTCCAATAGTTCTTCATCAAAATAAGACCTTCTTTTCAAAGGCAGGTGTTTATTATGTTTTGAACTTTATGATACTTAAGAACGTGCATTGGTCAAGTGGTTAGGAGGTTGGACTAATCACAGCCTTTTGGGGGGAATTATTTTCTACTCCGGGACTCTCTTTATAAAATTAAAATATTTTCATCAATCCTTATTAATTCCCCAAGTATATCATAAGTATCCCTTCGAATTTATAATAACTTATTAATATAATTAAAACTTTAGAATCAATGGTATGTATTCAAGGTTCTTCATTAATGGAAATATTTGTATGTATTCAAGGTTTCCCATTAATAGTATTCTCTAATATACTGATTAGATATTCTTTTAATCATCAATGTGACGATACTGGTTTTTAAGCCACTCAGTGGGGCACTGTGGAATTTATTGTCATCCAAGGAGATGAAGGTTTGTTTTGATCTTCGGGTCGTGCCCGTATAATGGGCTACCTACATATCCTTGTGAAAGGAATCAGAAACCTTTTAGATCAGTGTCACTTAATAGGACACGTCAAACCTTTTAAGATCATGTGACATGGACCTATATGTGGAAGGTTCTTAGTTGAATCTTAGTGTGGGACTTACGCTGAAGAATCCCAAGGAACATGGAAGAGATATGTGTTTCCAAGTAAGATCACACCCTATTGGGAATATGGCCCAAAGAGAATAGGGTTGATTTGAAGTGTTGGTTTTGAACCTCAAGGAGGCTTCCTACATATCCCATATGGATGGGAATCAAAGCCCGCATAGTTTGATGTGTCTCGTAGGAGAGTATGGTCCTTTGAGAGAGATGAGTTTGGGATTAATTAATGAAAAAGGATGATTTGAGGATTTGAGGATTGAATTTGGGGCTTATTTATTAAGTAGGATGTCCAAATTGGGGGAATTTAAGGTTGGATTCTTGAGGAGGATATCTCATGAGCTCAGGCTCTGAAATAGCTTCCTACGTATCCTGATTTGAACAGGAATTAAAGTTCTCGTAGTTCCTTCCATTGAGGGTTTTTGAACATGTTGTAAGATCATGTACCTCTAAGCCCACATGGGTCATGCTCGGTGTGAGAAACAAAGGATCTGAAAGATTCAACAATGACACTTCAAACATTAAATTTTTCATCCATGCTGATGGAAGAAGGAGTGTCAACCATAGAAGAGGTAGAGGCGACGAACCTACCCTATATTATATTTACATTGTACAAGGGTCTAATATAATGAAGAAGGGGAGAAGGATAGGGGCTTATACGAGGATGGATGCCCTAAAATTGGTTCTGGTAGGGTAGGGAAACTTCTTTTATGCTTGCTCGGAATAGAAAGTGTGAAGTATACCTTTCTACTAAAGACCTAAGGTTCCAAGTCACCTCTTTGAGAAAGGAGAGTCCTTGACCCAACCCTCCCACAAACTGGGAACTTCCCAACACTTTTTATAGTATAAAAGACCCTGTGAATATGGATATACAAACCCACAAACATCCCATGAATCCTAAAAACATTGTGAAACAAATTTGGGAAACCCTTGATTGCGGAAATACAAACCCAAATCTGAGACACAATGACGTTCTTTTCCCAAAGGTTTGAGAAGTCAGAAGGTTTTTGTGGAGGCTTCAACTTAGTCCCTTCCAGATAAGGGAACCAAGGAAGGAGATACCCTGTCATGAGTGGATTTTAAAAGACGGTACTTGATCTTGTCACGTAGGTATTTCGTGAAAGTATGCCACGTAGGTACCCCACATTGCTTGTATTGTGAAAGTATACCACGTAGGTATGGAACACAGGTATATCACGCAGCTATGGTGTACAAGTATACAGCAAAGGTATAGCACACAGGTGTACCGCACAGGTATGGCACACAGGTATGGATGATGACTGAAGAATGTGAAGAACTTCAAAATATTCCTATCCCATATAATTATCTCCTCTCTCGTGGTCTAGATAGCTAATTGAGATAATTTGAGGGATTTTGGAGAAAGTTCTATTCAATGGGAGCTTCAGAGAGTCTTTCAAATTTTTTTAGTCTTGAAATGGGGAGCCCAATGGATCTATTTATAGGCACAGATGGGCCTGGTCGAAATTTTTTTCCTGTGTAGTTAATTTGCATTGCTTTTCCATTGAGGTATTCTGCGTAGGTGAACCAATCATCTTCTGGTGCAGAGTTATAGCACATGGATCATCCATGTAGGTAAGTCACGCTGCTTCGCCGTGTAGGTGCTCTGTGGAGGTGCATACAAATCATTCACTGTGGAGATCTTCCATGGAGGTCAGCCATGTCAGTCAACCACGTAGGCCGGCTAGTAGGTCTGCCGCGCAGGTTGGCCGCCTAAGTCTGCCACACAAATGCGTGAATTTATTCTGTCGCGAAGCTCATTGGGAGTATTGTTGATTTTCCTATTATACTTTTCGAACCTTTCTTTAGGGTCTAAAAGATCTGGAATTCATCTTCATAGTCAGTTCAGTAAATTTCTCAATTAGTGTCCAACCCCCCCCCCCCCCCCCCCACTCAGGATTTGATCTGAAACGAACAAAGAGGGCCGAGTCTTGAGGTGAAGGTTGACGAACAACGTAGGTTTACCATACAGGTTTACCACAAAGCGGCTTCGCGGAGGTATTACGTGAAGAGTATGTGCCTAGAACGGATGTGTATGTCTTCAGTTTCCTATAAATAGGTATCAACCTTAGCGATTTTTTTCTTCATCTGTGAAATCTCCAAAATTTTGTATCTCTCATTGCGTAGATCGTTCGCCCAACTCCTATTTCATTGTGCTATCTCATAATTTCATTGAAATTTATTCATGGTAAAATTAATTACACGATAAAGCTACACCAAAGGACTTTACTGATGGGGTTGTGCTGGGATACTTGGTGAAGGACCTATGCGATAGATCTCATTGAAGGACCTATGTGACAGGACTCATCGAAGGACCTATGTGACAGAACTCATCAAAGAACCTACGCGACATGCCTCATTGAAGGACCTATGAGAACAATGTCCATTGCCAATTTCTTTTGATTTACTCTGTAAAATTATGACCTAGAAGTTTGGTAATTAGTTTTTAGGAAAGAATGACTCATTTGATGACTCATACTGAAGAAGCTAAGGATCGCCAAAATGAAATGATGACGATCGTTGGACCAGACTATTATGAAATTATTGAGAGTACACTTCCTGGGCTATGAAAGGTTCTGATTCTATACCAATGTGACTACACACAAAGTACTTATTTACCCTGGTACGAGCATGGGCTTTTGCAAGATTCCCATGTTCCATCTATTAAGAAGTAATTTACAAAGAATTGGTTTCTTCAATACTCCAACTATAACTGCAAGAATATTAGTGTAAGGGGGATCCAATACAAGAAGTAACAATACCTATTAGATGCATCCTTCATCAAAGTGGTTGCACTCCCTAAATTAAAGATCATGTTTTAGAGCCAAGAGCACATTTTTACGATTCCACTTTTCAGTATTCTCAAATAGATCAATCTAATGGTTGGAAAAGAGATTGGGACCTTTGTTCTAGAGGGGCTTTAAACCTGAGTGGATGTGGGCATTTTGGGTATGTCGAACTTGTACCAAATTCAGAAAAGAGTTATCATACATTCATATCTACGAATATGTCTGGATGGGAAAAAATTATGTACATAAAAATGAATTCATTAATGAATTACTGATCCAATGGACTCCACAAACAAATTCCTTTCATTTGACATAGGGTGAAGTTTGTATTAGTCCCTGGGACACTTACCAAATAACTGGAGTTCTCATTCTTGAGGAAATGTATGATGAATTCATTCCACCTACTATAACATGGGGTAATTCTTATAGAACAAAACCTCTTTCTCATGAATTATTTAAGATATAGAATAATTTACCTAAGGATAAGAATGATATTCATGCTAGAGTGTGGATGGAAGCCTTCTTAGAACCGACAACAGAGGATGGTCCAACCTATGGACGTCTTTCTGTTTGTTCTTTTATAGATAACTGAGGCAGTTTAGGCACATATTGGCCTATGATGGAAAGAGGTGATTATAAGTAGTGGGGAAATAAAGGAAAACCCGACATAGTTGAAAAACTATGCTTAGATGCCTTCTTTTCTATGTAGCTAAGTGTTTATTTGCTTCCAGTCCGTCAATCCAGAGGTGGTGTAAGATTAGGAACATTCACCATTGTAGTTAAATTGGTATAGGGGAGGTATATTGGGCTAGAAACCCCTGTATTAGCAAGAATTGACCATATCCTGCCGCATTTATAAAATGTGAAGGCTCTATTTAGGATTACTAGGACATTCCAAGTGTTGTGAGGCTGTATTGCATCACATTTTTCATCATACTTAGGGTTGAATTCAGTCAGAGTTCCCAATGGTCGATTCACCCCATTTTTATAGAAACTTTTTGGCATTAAGCCTCTGAACATGAGACCAAATGAGGTGATAAAGGTATTTAATGTCTTAGGAGAATTCACCTTTATTAATTTTGGTTACCCACCTGCTAGAACATTTATTGATAATGTTAATGAAATGAATTATTAGATGAGATCATTTATGATGGCATTCAGGAATGACATATTATCAACTAGGATTGATTATGAAGTTATATACGAGGCTTATGTTCCCTATAGGTTTGATTTTCGGTTCATGTGCCTTCAATAATCAAACACTTTTCCACCTATGTATGTCAGATAGGAGAAACACCCAATGGTAGTGCGACAATTATGGATTCTGATGGCTTTAGTGGTATCCAAATTGTCGATTATGATACCTTTACTAGATGCATTTATTGGATTGGACACTGGGTATGCCAAAGCTTGGGCCTCTTCAAATCCTCAAGGGGATTTGATGAAAGGAATATATCGAGTGGTGGCTACAACGACTGTTACACATGGAAATCATGGAAAGAAGTCCAAGTCAAGAGATGATATAGAATTTTTGGAGGTTTTAGAGCCCTCAAAACGTATTTTCCAGAGGTATAATAGGATGACTAGGGCAAGATAAGCATAACCTCTAACGCCAAGGTGATCCAGTCGCCACCATCAAACAAGGATTCATATTCCATATATTGAATTTTCTGAAGAAACGAGGCCAGAATAAGTTCTCCAATAATAAGGTGTTGAATCTACCCCACAGTCAACCATAACAAGATTGAATTATCTGCGACATTTAGCCATTAATCATTGGGAGAGTGTAACCCATGATCTTAGGGATTTCTGGGAATTTCTACAACATGGAATTTGAATACCAGTTATTGGTGACATCAAGGCACCTTATGATTGTAATCCAGAAAATAACATGGCTGATGTACATAAGTACATTGCAGATCAGGAGGTTTTTATATATGAAACTGATGAATAAATCCCATCCTCTAAACGAGTATCTCATGATCTAGACTTAGGTGTTCTCAAAGGGGTAATTATTAACTCTGAGGAGGAGTGGGATATTTATATTAACACCGAGGAAGTATTTCCCTTTTTCTTTGTTCTCAACTATGTTTTACCATTTATCATCATTAACCTTCATGAAAATATATTTTTGCAGCTTGAATGTAGATAGGGAAGATCCAGAACAATTATGAAATCACCTCAGAATGGTCCTGAAGGCTCTCCTATTGATGCAACAAATGATCCTTCCAGGTGGCTAGAACATTCTCATGGAGAAAGAATCATGACTTGGGTAATGGAGACAGATAATCATCAACCATTACCTCATGTTTCCCATGCTAATAGGAGTGTTTCAATCTCTCCCCAAGCTTTTGAAAAAAAATTCAAGAAATAAATGAGATTGATTTGAAGTGTTCACTAAAGGAGTAAGTATTTATACGATCTTAAGGGCATAAAACTTTCTCAATATATTCTGGTAACCACATTTTATCCTCTTGTAAGATCTATATCTCTCTCCTCTCCCAAGGGATTAAGAGTTGATTCTTCAAGACCAAAAAAAGAAGACCAAGGGGAAACTCAGGTTCATGCTGACGAATCAACAATTTTAGTAGATAAATTGTCAAAAGATTCAGCTATACCTTCTCTTGGCTCTACTGAGAGAGAGGAAAGTCATGGTAAGATTAAATATGTTCCTCATCTGGTTTTTTCAATGAATCCTGAAATAATCAACACTGATATTCCTATTGTTTTAGAAGAAAGTAATGATGATCCAGGGAAATCTAAGACCAATACAGATGTTAACAAAAACCTGTAAATACCTATTGTTGGCCTTCCAATTGAAAATCCAATGGAACAAAATGTTAGCGGATCCAATTTAGGCATCAACCAATGTTTGTTAGATACCTTAAATGGTGAGGATGTTATATCATTTCAGGTCGTATACACTGAAATAATGGACACCCTTAATCCTAATATTGATATTCCAGGATTCATCAAGGTGTTTGGGGATTTTCATAATAAATTTCAAGGGTGTAAGTCCCTATCTTGTATTTTGTTTCATACATAATTTCTCTTCAACTTGATTATTTACATCAAAGTTCACCTTATGCAGCTTTATCTATAGAAAATTTTGCAAAGGCTCTTCAGGAATAGGGTGTTCCACTTTATCCTTCCATGTGAATTCAAGGTTATTCCCAAGAGCATCAAACACATGGTGATGGAAATGTGTAAACTATGGTCTTGAATATTTTCCAATTTTGAAAAGGAAAATGGAACAAGTATACTTGAATGATTGTTTTAAAATACAGATTATTATATATTTTCATCAAAGTTTGAAAGGGTTAAAATACTGTAACCAAGAATAAAATTACCATTATTTGAGAAACCAGTTATGGGGGATATATTATGCAGGTCCAATTGGGTCATATGATGCATAGAAAAATAATGGCATCTTTTGGATGACATGCCCATTATGTAGGAAACCTATTCAAGGGTTCCTAAGGGAACGTGCTGCATAGTCAGGAAAAACAGCTCTTAAATATTTGCAACTCTGTCACCAGAAACTGTAAGGAATATTATGAGAATCTGGAAATATTCAAGATCAAGAGTGTGAAATGTGGAAGGAGGTATTTCTTAACACAGATGAGAAACGTTTTATCAATATTGTTTATGAGTTTTATGTCCTTTACATAGATCTGACTCATATGTAAAATGGAGACTTTCTTTGTTTCATTTGAATAAATATGATGATGTGAAGTTTTAAGTCATGCAATGAGGACATTATACTATAAAGTTTTGAGTCATACAGTGATGATATTATTAACACCATAATAAATTAAAACACCTTTTATAAATAAGCCATTTACCCAATTCCTAAGCCCACGTGAGCTATGCTCGGTGTGAGAAACAAGGAGCAGTAAGGGTTTCTTTTCTAATTCAAAGCTGATGCAAATGAAGAATAGGGTTATTAGATTTCCATGAAGTTTAACTTCATGTGGTAAGGATGAAAATGAATTGATATGAAAGTAAAGACATATTTTATCTGGATTAAAGGATAAAACCCAAGTTTCACTATATGTCTTATCGGGGAAAGAATCTAGTCTTACATAGTTTTTAAAAAATTCCCTATGTAGATTTGATTTTTAATCAAGAAATAAAAGTGATTTTTCTTCATGTGGTTAGGCCCAAGATTTGAGATCTAGGTATCTCTACGCAACTCATTGAAAATGAGAATCAATCCAGACATAGTTATTGAAACAATAATTTCTCATGGTAATGGAGTTTGACATGAAGAATGGTGGATTTTTTACACGTTCTGAAAGAATGGTAAATCTTAAAATATAAAATAGTATAAAGACCAAATCATGTGTCTTAAATAAATTCTATGAATAGATTTGATTCATATATAGGTGGAGAAAAAGAAAATAATAAGATTTTGTGATTGTGGCTGGGCCCAGAATTGGATATTCAGGCGTCTCTATGTATCTCATTGAAAATGATAATCAATCAATGCGTAGTTCTTGAAACATGGTCTCTATAAAGATCTTACTCCGACATAGGAATGAGAGGGACTCACGTACTACTAAGAAGTAGTGATGATGTCAATTATGTTTTCTTATGGAAGATTCTAATGTCAAATACATAAAACATTAGTTATACATATGATGTCATGCAGTTTAACATCATGTGACAATAATGAATATGCTATGCACTTTAACATCAAGAAACATGGACGCTTATGGTTGTTATGCAGTTTAATGTCTTGCAACTAGTACATGGGTGCTGTGTAGTTTTAAGTCTTGTAGCAAGGGCATTCTACTTTGAAGTTTAATGTCTTGTAGTGAAGAATAATGTCATTGTTATGAATTTTAATTTCATGCAACTATGACATGGGGGCTGTGCAGTTTTATGTCTTATAGTGAGGACTGTGGTGTATAATAAAAATAATTATTTCCTCAAAAATCTCACATTGGTTGGAGATGTAATAAGCTCTCCATCCATTGAGATTAAATCATAAGCTTCATTTTAATAGACCTTATTTATAGAATAAGGTCCTTCTTATTTTCGTTCTAGTTTTGGAGGTTTCTTTCCTGGTATCATTGGAGTCCTATGGACCAATACCAATTCCCCTAGAAGGAATGAATGAAGGAAAACTTTCTTATTAAAAGCTCGTGCTATTCTATTGTGATAGACTTCTAGATGATTCCAAGTATGCAATCTATTATCATCTAATTGTTCTAAATCATTGAACCATTTCTGAAATATATCATCTGTAGAAAACTGATCATAGATTGCAACTCTAAGTAGAGGAAATAGTATTTCCATTGGAAAAACTGCTTCAGTTCCATGTACCAATGAATAAGGAGTTTCTTGGGTAGCAGCATGGGTAGTTGTCTGATAATCCCAAAAAGCATTCAAAAGTTTATCAGGCCATGATTTCTTATCTTTATCCACCATCTTCTGGAGTATATTTGATAGTCTTATTGAAGTCCTCTATCTATCCATTGGCTGATGCATGATAGCGAGACGAGTTGTTGGAATTGATATTATGTTCCTGATATATCTTTTTTACTTCAGTAGAACAAAAAATGGTGCCATTTTCTATCAAAATAGTATGAGGGACACCAAATCTAGTGATGATATTATTTTTTACAAAACTAACAATGATTTTGGCCTTGACTTCCTTGAGAGGTATTGCCTCAGCCCATTTAGAGAAGAATTCAGTAGCAGTGAGAATATACTTGAACTGCTTAGTTGTGGCTAGAGGATATGGCCCTACTATATCCTTTCCCCATGTGGAAAATGGCCAGGTGTATTTAGCTATTTGTAGCTACTTTGGGGGTTGATGAATGAAGTTGGCATGCACTTCACATAGATGATTTTTTTAGTGAAATCTGTACAATCATGTGTCATTGAAGGCCAAAAGTATCCAGGCCTTTGGATCTGATTAGAGAGTCTGTTCCTAGATTGGTGGGCACCACTAGCTTCTGAATATACTTCTTTAATGACAATTGTGGTCTCTTCTCCATCAATACATTTGAAGAGAATTCCATCAAATCCTCTCTTATAAAGGATCTTTTTGTGGTCTGGACTATCATAAAGAGTAAAATTAGCCGCTCATCACCGTATCTGCTCCTTCTCATCCCTATTTGGTAGAAGTACCCCATTTTGAAGATAATCCATATTGGATGTTCTCCATCACATGGTATGACCTTATGGTTCAAAAATAGGGAAAATTAAATTAATTTCCTCCATTCTGGTTTGAAAAAAAGGTAAGACCACATGGTGATGGGCAATGACGATAACTGTCTCATCCTGATTTGGATCTACCAAGTCTATAGTTTCATTAGCCAATGCATCTTCTTGTGAATTTTGTGATCGCTGGATATAAGACAATGTCGGCTTTGAAGGAAATTCATCAATTAACTCTCTAATGTAATCACACAAAGGGATTAACTTTTCTTTTCTGATAGAATATTCCCCATTGTTTTTTGGATTACCTATTATGAATCGCCTTTTACCTATAAATGATCCATTTGCACTTGAAGGGCCAATTCCAAACCTGTGATGAGAGCTTGATACTCTACTTCATTTTTGGTACCACCTTCCAATAATAGGAATGAATATAAAAATATTACATTTTCTAGGGAAATAAGGATAATTCCTAATCAAACCTTGTTGAGTTTAGGATTTTCTAGTCTCATCCCTATTGGACTTCTAGAAGAACCATCAAAATACATTTCCCATATTTGGGAATTGTCTTCAATAGAGAAGACCTCTTCACAAGGAAGTTTAGTATTAAATGACCTGTCTTCCGCAGATGGGTGCTCAACATGGAGATCAGCCAGAGTATGGTGTTTTATTTCATTTTGAGGCACAAATTGGATATGAAACTATTGCAAAATAACCTCCCACTGTGCTAGATGTCCTGTAATCATAGGGCGAATGAGGATAAATTTGAGTGGGTTATTACGAGATACTAATTTGACCTCATGATATTGTAGGTAGTGTCCAAATTTATGAATTGAAAATATTAATGCTAGATAGCACTTCTCAAAACATGAATACTGAGTTTCCACATCAATCATAGTGTGATTGAGATAATAAAGGTTGTTTGCATTCCTATCATCATTCTTTTGGGCGAGGAAGTCACCTAGTGATTACTCTAAATCTATCACATAGAGAATAAGTGGTCTTCCTTCAACAGGTGGCATCAATACGGGCGGACTCAAGAGATATTTCATGAGTATATAAAATGCTTCTTGGCAATCCTTAGTCTTTTGGTAGGTAACTCCCTTCATCATCAATCAAGTGAAAAGTAAACATTTTCCTACTAAACGGGAGATAAAGCTCCGAATATAGTCCAAGTGTCCTTGAAGTCCTCTTAATTCATTCAAATTTTGAGAAGGTGACATACCCATGATTGATTTTGTTTTCTCATGATCGACTTCAATACCACAATGGTGTAAAATAAAGCCCAGAAACTTTCCCGAGGTTACCCTGAAAGCACATTTTATGGGGTTCATCTTCAAATTATGTTTCCAAAGTTTGTGAAATATGGTTTCCAAATCAGCCAAGTGATTGGAACTTTTCTCAGATTTTACTACCAAATAGTCCACAAAACATTAAAAAAGTTTCCCTAAGAAGGGTTTAAAGATATTATTCATGGCACATTGGTATGTTGCGCCAACATTATTTAAGCCAGAGGGTGTTACCCTATAGAAAAACACACCTTGAGGAGCTCTAAAGGATATAGATTCTTCATAATCATGGTCCATTCGAATTTGATTATACCTAATGTAACCATCCATAAAGGAAATAGCTATATAGTTAATCATTTCATCAATTAGAAGTTCTGTAATTGGGACTGTAAAATCATCTTTACGACAATGACGGTTAAGATCTTTGAAATCAATGCAGACTCTAATTTTCCCATTTTTCTTTTTCACTGGGACAATATTGTCCATCCATTCAGGATATTGAACTTCCCTAACAATGTTATCCTTTATAAGATTATCAACATCAGCTTCAATTTTAGAGGCATGAGTTGGGTGTGTTCTCTTTACTGCTTGCTTAAATCTACGATGTTCTTCTGGGAAACCCAAATGATGGGTGGCTACATCAGGATTAAGACCGGGAATTTCCTTATAATTCCAAGAAAATATATCTCGATGTTTCTTTAGAAAGGATGTATAATCCTCTTACTCTTCATAGTTCATTGTTGCACTAATTAGAGTGGGGTGTGGATCTTCTTCTGTACCCAGATTTATTTCTCAGAGTTCATCCACGGTGGTAGAGACGCCTTCTTCAAATGCGGGTGGAGCATCCTTGAGATCTTCCTCTTCTTCCTCATTATGTGTTACCTCATTTTTCTCACATGAATAGTATACGACAAGGAAATACTCTCAGAGTTAGGGGAGGTGTCAGTATATGAACATCCTGAAGAAGAAGCCGCCATATCTGACCCTATTGATGATAAAGGGTCTTCCTGTGGTAAAGAGGGATTGATGGATTGAGAATCAAGATCTTTGTATCCCTCTAACAATGATACATTTTTTATTATTATAATTGACTAAGTAGAGGCTCATTGTTGTTCGGTAGATGAATTGAAAACATATCAATTCAAGCATCCATCATTTCTTGGTGTATCAATAATTTCACCCATGTTATTAGGCTCAATCGCCGCAATTGATATTATGGGAATTACTAGATGAGTGTATGGATTTGGTTTTAATATTTTAATTTGATTGATGGGTAACACATAATATGTACTCAAATGCATTAATGGATTTGGTGGAATCCTTTTATATCCATTTGGAGCTTTAACTATGATCATTTCCTTCATCGTGGACTTTGTTCCTTTTGTTTGATAAAACTCTGCATCAATGTATTGAGATTAACATGTTTTTAGTGGATCCTTGTCACCATACAATGTCCCAATTTGACCATTGAAATAATATTTCATACATTGATGGTATGAAAATGGTATGGAAGCATGTTGATGGAACCAAGGCCTTGCAAGAAGAATATTGAAGGCTTTGGCCTAACGAACAACCATGAAATCTGAATTAGAACAAGATCTCCAAACTATGTTCTGAGGGTAATTTCGCCCATAGGTTCGTGTTCATTCATGTAATATCCTTGAAACATTAAATTCAAAGGTGATAAGTCAGATTCTGTCAAGCCCAATCGATGATGTGTACAAACGGGAATGTGGTTGACCCCGGAGCCATTTTCAATGAAGGGTCGTCAGATATCTACATCATTGACCTTGCTAGACAGATACAAAGGTCTGATATTCCCATGTACCACATGGTCTTCATCTTCATCCATAAAAGATATGATTGCATGACATTCTAAAGAATAATTCTCTATACGATAAAACTCAACAATAGAAACTTTGGTTACAAATTCTTGAGGATTGAAAAAGAGTCAATGAGTGCCTCTCGAATATATTTTGATATATTCAATGAATCCAGAATTAACAAATTGGCTAGTACATGGGCCAATTGTTTCAAAAAATCATACTTTTGATCCAAAGGTCTGCGTCTCCCATCATTGAGATGTGGTTTTAAAGGTGCTTTTGAAGTTTATGTATCTGTTTTATATGTACTTTGTGTTGAAGAAAAAGTGGGAAACACTAATGACTTTGGTATATTAGACTGACTATGTCTATTCATCTATGGGGAAGAAGATGGTATGGATTATAATCGGTCCTCCAGAATAATTGTGCTAGAACTAGATTTTTTTTCATGTAAGAAACTCCTTGTTCTTGTTGAGATCAAAAAAGGGATTTTCCATGAGTTTCTATCAAATATATGGTTTTATAATGGGTAGAGTTAAAATGGTGGTTTCCGTAATTCTCACTTCATCCCATGTATCCTCGACCTTGGCCTCTTCCTCTAGTTCCCCAATTAGGTATAATAAATTCTGGCTCAATATAATCAGAATCACCATTGGCATAAGGATCCGTTAAATGGAAAACCTTAATGGAACCAAAGATCAATTCTTCATCTGATGAGGATTCTTCCTGACAGGTTACTTCTGGTGGTAACATTTGGCAGGGTAGTGACCATGATTTTGAAACAGATGGCATAAAATCTCCCAGGGTTAAAGACAACTTTGGCATTGATGCGATCTCATCTTCTTCTGACTGCTCTTTATCCTTATGACCACTTTGTTTCTTTGAGGAACGATCTTTTGATGAAGATGGTTTTGCTGTGGTGGGAGTGGCAGAAGACACAATTAGTTGTTTCAACTGTTTTCATAAAATAACATGAGTCTGGTTGATCATTTTCCCGATCTTCCAATTATCATATTTTTTCACATTTTTACTTTTAACTTCTTACCATTCACTTTCTTCCTATAGATCAGTAATAGTAACACATTCTACCAAAGCTGATGAAATTTTCAATTTCACTTATCTTGAGTCTACCATCTTTTGCAGAAGGTTTTTTGAAAACAAAGAACTCCTGAATGGGGTTCCCCAATATCTGATGAAAGGGACAATAATTTGGAATATCTTCATCTCCATCTTAATTTGGCTTCTTCGGCCTTGGAAACTAAACCAAATTTTTTTCTAAGGATGAGATGAAGTAACTAGAAACATGTTCATTATTGAAAGAATAAACTTTATTCATTAATTTCCTCAAACTATATTCGCCTTTGATCTCTTTGATCATCTTAACGAGACTGTTGTTACTGATGATTCTCTGAAGGCGGAGCCCTTCGGTATGATGAAGTTCTTGAAGTAGAAGCAGTTACAAATGCATATTTAAGTGTGATTGTATCTACTTATGCCTTTCCAATCCTTTTTCATGGAGCTGATGGAATTACTCGAATTTTAGCCTTAGCTTCTATAATAGAGTCTTCTATCTGCTAAGAAATTGAAGTAATGTCTCGAAACCCTCCTATGTATTTCACTTGAATCAATGGTGTGCGTAATTCATCATGCAAATTGGCAGTAACTCTTTTTGAGGGAGTGATAAACTTAAGGAATATGTTAATCCCTTTCATCGAGCAATGAAATCTAAAACCCTTTCATTCTTCCTTTGTTTACATTTGGTAATATCAAAAAATTTAGTCTTCGGTAGTGTTGGGATAAATTGAAGAAGGAATTTATAAAAAAGATCTTCCCACCCAGTAATTGATCGATATTGCAAACTTGTATACCAGACAAAATCTGGTCCTTGTAACGACTACACAAAACACCTAAGATTAACTGTTTTTTTAGAAGTTCCAATCATAGGATGACAATGAGAAAAAAAGTGTAAGTGTTGTTACGGATCTCCCGAACCATTAAAAATTGGGGATGTGGTATTCCTAAAATTTGGTGTGGGAGGAATTGCATCCACCCATTCAGGGTAAGCTCTCTTTTCTGGCTAATCTGGTGCACATCATACCCCCATATCATCCAACTGAGTCGTTAATGCCTCAATTGTGTTCATAAGAATATGAGGAATATCCATAGTAGCTGTATTCTATGTAGGTATAGAAACTGGAGTTTGAGCAGGTGCAAAAACGGGTAAGACCACTGATGGTGGAGATGATATCTACCTTGGATAACCCATAGGAATAGGTCTATCAAGATGTATATTTTCTTCTCTTGATTGTGCACCCAATGAAGGGAATTCATTATCTGCATCTGTAGTTACTACAAATCCCCTTCGCTGAGGAGCTCTTACAGGATTTCCAAGTTGAGGACTTTCTTGGGGAGTATGTCTAGTAGAAATTCTATTTCGATGAAAATATATATTGAGTCTTTTCAACTCCTCCATTTACTATTCTTGTTGTGAAAATATCTCTTCAAGTGAAATAGATTGACCTTATCTAGTGGAAAAGTGATATGCAATTTGAATTTTTTCCTTTCCCCTTGTTAGATGATTTTCAAATAGGGGGGATTTGGTTATTTGAAGGCATACCTAGATTCAGGGTAAGCCAATGATTTCAGGTACATATACGTTATTTATTTGCCTTTCTGTGTACCGTATTGTGGAAAAGAACTTTGTCTTATGATTCCCCTAAACTAGACTTATTTTCTGGAGGATCTTCTGCAATGGTATTAATAACATTAGCTGACGCATAATGATTTGATGGCATTTTGTTAGCATTTTTGCTATATCATCTCCCTTTTTTTCTTTCACGAGACATTGTTATCTTATATTAATAATTTCCTGGAATTTTTTGGTGGATAGTAGAATGAATGGAATCATTGGATAGTTCAGTTGTATGCTTTCCTTATGGATTCTTCCCTAATCGGGAGAAAACTGACTTCCGTTGAGGAGGAGATTTTAGATGTGAAAAATCCCCCAGCCTTGCTGGATGGGGTTTATCCTATTCTTATTCTTCAAATATTTGAACAATTTTTAATGAATTTTAATGTTTAATTAAATTATCCCTCGGCTTGGCAAGATGGGGTGATTCTTGAACCGCTATAGTTGAAATTCATGCAACTGCTCTTCTTTTCTTTGGGCCGGATTCTAATGAGAACTGGTTAAGGATTGTTATTGAGCATACATTTGATTACATACAAAACCTATTGATTGGGGCCGGCTGTGGGCAATAACATTGCATGAAACATCTTTTGGCAGACTTTGCTGATTTTGGTTTGCAGTGAGATGCAGTGCCCCATATACACCCCATCCTCTGATGCTAACACTAGATGGTGAATCAGAAATTAATTGGCATAGTATCTTTAAAGAATTTTAACATGCACACTAAATGGTTCTCTGTTTTTTTTCATCCTTTGGATGTTGGGAATCTAAGAGAGATGCCAATCCAATTTGGCACTACAACCCTTTTATTAAATTTACATGATTTTGATATTCACCGTATGGTAATACTTTGGTTTTCAAATGATGAATAGTTTTCCATAAGTTTAGATGAATTTCATGAATGAAATATTTTGTTATCAATTCTAGAATATAATACTGATAATTTTCCAAAGGACAGAACATGACGGGTATTTCTCCTTTAGCTAATTATTTCCTCATGTTTGACACGTCTTCATCATCTTTCACTAGAGCTTTCTCTACTTGGTCTGACCAAAGTGGATGCTCTATATTAGAAGATAAATGACCCAAGGGAGGTCCAGAGAATGACCATTCCCTTAAGATGTTTTCTGATTGAGAAAGTGTTTCACCCATAAATCACAGTGCATTAAACTTGACTGGCCTTGTGTTTGCATGTTCCTAGAGATTGGATGGATTTCTTGTTTCTACATTGTCAATTATGGAATTGTTTTGACAATGAGAGATACTACTAGATAGAGGAATTTTGTAGATAATTCAAACATGAGGAGGATCACCATGGTGGATTATAGCAAGGGATAAATCTTCCGGCTCCTTGGTCTTCTAGCCGTGCAGAGGGTTTCTGTGGCTCTCATCCAGAGATAGACACTATGGATTGACCAATTTTTCTGGAAGCAAGCCTTCATGATGAAGTTTCTGAAGAGGAACTTCAGAATTAAAACTTTCACTCCCAAAACCTGGTAATGAGAGGGTAGGTTATTGAGTAGAAACATATAAATGTCTCATGGATTCAAGAACACCATCATTAAGAGTAACCAAATCATAGCTTGATTCTTGATTTTCCAACAATTCTTGGCAAGGATTTTTTTGGATATTATCTTATACTTTTTTGGGGCCACCTACTGGGTGAAGTGGTTATAATGGGAAGGTGTATGTTCCTTCCTTGGAGTAGTTACCGAAAAGGACTGATTAACTCCAATTGGAAAGGGTGTATGTTCTCGATCCTATTGTCTGTATGATATTTGGGAATATGCCCCATGATCGTCCAAGAATGGAACATAGGTGTGTATCTTCTCTAGGATGGCATGCCGATGTGTGATCCCATGTGTGGGGATAGATTTATATGTTTGTTCCCCTATACTACTGAAATAGTTGTTAAAATATCCTAGCATGCTTCCAAAATATGGGCAGGGATATGTGTCTGCCCTTTCACCATTGATAAGATGTGTTTGGTGACTTCAGTGGCTGACACAGGTATAAACGACCATTTCATAACTGGAGTTGGTGTATGTGCCTACTTTTGTCATCCTTTTCTGGACAATGGATATTGAAAATACTCACGCATGGGGGTAGAGAGATGGGTCTGACCCAAATTAGTCATCAGATTTTTCTGAATGACTTTGTTGGGTGCTACCAAACAAGACTGTTGGAAGGCTTGGTGAACATTGGCAGGTGTATGTGCCTACATGCTATTTTCTGTCAAGTATGGTAGATGGAATTCCTCCAATACTGGAAGATGAGACTACTGACATAATTGGTAATTGTAAATAGGTGTATATTCATGTTAACCATTTTCCACAATATAAGATTGGTGGGCCCTTTTAAATGTATTCATACGAGCCTGCTGACTGGCTTATCACTTGTAAGAAGATGTATGTGCCTATTTGAGATACTCCACCAGGTTTATCTGGTGGGATTGATGAATTTTGGTCAGACGAGCCTACTAAGAAACAACATTAAGACCGATGGGTGTATGTACCCGCTCATTGTTTGCCATAAAGTTAGGTCGATAGGATTTTTTGGAGGAGGTAGAGGTGAGAACCTGCTCCCTGTTAACTAGACATTGTCCCTATCGGTTCATCTTGCATGCCCACATCTGAGAGACCTAGGATAAACGTCTAGAGAGAACTCCCCCATCATGTTGGGGGTTCACTACCTCATGATTTTGGAGGTGATTGTTGGGGGGAGTCCTTAGAACGGACTCCTGCATTCTTGAATTGAGGCCTTGAGTGACCTCTTGATCCACTTCCCTATAGTATGAGAGGGACTAGTTGTTGCGTTACGGGGATAAGGACCCCAAACGGTTGGAAACAATGGTTGGAACCATCTAATTCTTGATCATTGGTCATCATTGGCTAGATGATCAAGGATTTTTTTTGACATGGAGGGCCTTTTGATCAGCCTCCAAAGTTAGGATTGTATCATGCTAGTGATATTCCTTCACCAGTACATTAGAGACCCAACATTGAAGACGCTAGGTTGGTGATAACATCCTTCCCGTGGATGGAGATCCATATTGAGTAGCAGTCTTGAAATTCATAGATGTTGTCTTAGAGAATTCCATTCTTTGGATTGAAGAGGATTCTGTGGAAAACAAAGAACAACAACAAGCTCTATTAAATCAACATTCTTCCAGATGGATACTTGAGTGATTAATTCATTTTTTGGGCCTTCTACTATCAATTGATAGTGTCCTAACATGTGGGTAACATTATTAACATGGTTAAGGATTCACATCGGGGTCATCATTTTTTGCGTAGTTCCATGAAACGTGTGTTATAGATTCCAGAATCATTATTTCCATGCAGTTTTCATTGGATTTATTCATGGAACTAGAAACTTACAATATTTATTTATCCAAAGAGGACCTGCTTTCCAAAGGAAGGCGTTTATTAAGTTTTGAACTTTATGATATTTAATAACGTTCATTGGTTGAGAGGATGGGAGGTCGGACTCATCACACCCTATTGGGGGGAATTATTGCCTACTATGGGACTCTCTTTTTAAAATTAAAATATTTTCATGAATCCTTATTAATTCACCATGTATATCATAAGTATACCTTGGAATTTATATTCACTTATTAACATGTGAAAAACTTCAGAATCATTGGTATGTATTAAAGGTTCTTCATTAATGGAAATATCTGTATGTATTTGAGGTTTCCATTAATTTTATCCTCTAATATAATGATTAGATATTCTTTTAATCATCATTGTGTTGATACTGGTTTTTATGCCACTCAGTGGGGCAATCTTGAATTTATTATCATCCAGGGAGACGAAGGTTTGTTTTGATCTTGGGATCATGCCCATAAAATGGGCTACCTATGTATCCTTGTGAAATGAATCAGAACCCTTATAGTTATGTTTCTCTTAATAGGACACATCATACCTTTTAAGGTCATGTGATAAGGACCTTTAAGCGGATAGTGCTTAGTTGAATCTTAGTGCATGAATTATGATGAAGCATCCCAAGGAAAATAGAAGGGATATGGGTTTCCACGTAAGATTAGACACTATAGGGGATATGGTCCAAAGAGAATAGGGTTGATTTGAAGTGTTGGGTTTGATCCTAAAAGTCACTTTCTATGTATCCAATATGGTTGGGAATCAAAGACCACATAGTTTGATGTGTCTTGTAGGAGAGTATGGTCTTTTGAGAGATATGAGTTTGGGATTACATTGTGAAAAAGGATGCCTTGATGATTTGAGGATTGAATTTGAGGCCTATTTCTTAAAGAGGATTCCCAAATTGTGGTAATTCAGTATTGAATTTCATATGAGAATATCTAGTAAGTTCAAGCTCTGAAAGACCTTCCTACGTATCATAATATGAATAGGAATCAGAGTTATCGTTGTTCCTTCCAATGAGTGTTTGTGCACATGTTGTAACCATCATGTATCTCTAAGCACATGTAAGTCATGCTCGGTGCGAGAAATAAGAGGATGTGAAATATTCAAAAATGAAACTTCAAACATTAACATTTTTCCTCCATGTTGTTGGAAGAGGGAATGTCGACCGTGGAATAGGGCAAGGTGACGAACCTACCCTCTATTATATTCAAATTGGACAAGGGTAAAATGTAAGGAAAAAGGGGTGAAGGTGAGGGTATTATACCAGGATGGCTGCCCTGAAATTTGTTCTGGTAGGGGAGGTGGACTTCTCCTATGCTTTCACGGAATAGCAAGTGTGAATTGTACCTTCTCTAACAAAGACCTAAGGTTATGGGTCACTTCTTTGATAAAGGAGAGGCCATGACCCAACCCTCCTCCAAAATGGGAACATCCCAACACTATTTCTGGGAGAAAATTCCATGTGACTGTAGATATACAAACCCACAAACATCCCATGAATCCTAACCCTGTTGTGAAAAAATGTGGGAAACATCAGACTGTGGAAATACATCCCAAATAGGAGGCACACTGATGTGTCTTTCCCAAAGGTTTGAGAATTCATGAGGTTTTGGTAGAGGCTTCAACTTAGTCCCTTTCAGATAAGGTAACCAAGGAAGGAGATACCCTTCCTTGAATGGCTTTTAAAAGATGGTACATGATTTGCCTGCATAGGTACTTCGCGCATGTATACCGCCTAGGTACCCCACACTGCTTGTATCACACAAGTATACTATACAGGTATGTCACATATGTATACTGCGTAGATATGGTGCCCAGGTATACCGCATAGCTATGTCACACAAGTATACCATATAGGTATGGCGCGCAGGTGTACCATGCTGGTATGGCGTAAAGGTGTACCACACAGGTATTGATGATGACTGAAGAATGTGAAGAATTTCAAAACACGCCTAACCCATTTAATTATATCTTCTATTGTAGTTTAGAGAGATAACTAAGAAAATTTGAGGGACCTTATCAAAAGAGAAACGCAATGGGAACTTCATATAGTCTTTCACTTTTTTTAGTCCCAAAATGTGGAGCTTGAGGGTGCTATTTATTGGCACGGATGGGCTCGGTCGACGAAATGTTTCTCGTGAAGGTATTTCGCGTAGTTTCTCCACAGAGGTATTCCACGTAAGTGCACCAAGAATCTTCTGGCGTGGAGTTCTAGCACGGGGCTCTTCCACGTAGGTAAGTCGCGTAGCTCCGTCTTGCAGGTGCTCTATGGAGGTGCCTAAAAATCTTCCTACGTAGAGATCTTCCATGGAGGTTATTCATGTCGGTTGGCCCCGCAGGTCATCCACGCAGGTCCACCGTACAGGTCATCCTCATAGGTCCGCTGCACAGATTCGTAAAGTTATTCCGTCGTGAATCTCTTTGAGGGTATTTTTTATTTTGATTTTTTACATTCCAAACTTTTCTTTGGGATATGAAATATCCCGAGTTCTTCTTAATAGTCCTTTCGGTTAATTTATCATGTAGTGTAAACAACTATGAACAATCCCTCTACAGAAACTACAGTGGTTCATGCATGTTCATGAGTCCTAAAATGAACAGTATGAAATACCATGTATTAGTTCAAAATTAGGATTTGTGGTCTGTTGGGGGAGGCTAAACGGTTTACCTAAACCATGCGCCTTGATCTGAAACCTCCAAAACATTTCCCCTAATGCACCCAAAACACATTCAAACATTTGAGGTTTTCACTAAACCCCCAAAACCATCCAAAAATCAAGGTATTGGTCAGAGGAAACTATCAAAATTTAGTTTTGATGAACATAATTAAAATTTTAATGTCAACCAATTTCCAAAAAAATACAAAAAGGGGGAGGATTTATCCCGCTCAAAAATCCCAGGATGATATAGTTCAAGAAGAATACATTTATAAATATATTACTCTAGATCCTATCAAAGTGAAAGTTTATAAAAATAAAAATTTATGGAGAAAAATACTAGATTATCTATGGTAGGATATAAATAAGTATGAGGGAACGAATTTAGATTAGGATATAAGGGATTGTCTGGAGGGGGTAGAGATAACCATTTGTTTGATTCATTCTCG
This sequence comes from Viscum album, assembly GCA_963277665.1. Classification (NCBI taxonomy): domain Eukaryota; kingdom Viridiplantae; phylum Streptophyta; class Magnoliopsida; order Santalales; family Viscaceae; genus Viscum; species Viscum album. The sequence goes on from OY728126.1 coordinate 1,041,387,830, forward strand.
AAAAGAGAACTGGGTTTAATTAGTTTTGATGATTTTGTGAGTATCAACTTTTATTGGTTTACATATTCCATCAAGGATTGTGAGTTGTTTTCGGTTGAGTGATAGACGTTTTTGGATTAATTATATGTTATGTTTCTATCTTCAAAAACTATGGGGTATTTTTAACATAATATCCTTACCCTATGACAGGTGAGTTAGAGTGTTAAAATTTTCATTTCTTGATACATGAACCCCACTTACGTAATACTTTATACCTTCTACCATATTAATATTTTGGGTATATTTATTTAGAGGAGGTTTTCTTTCAAAAATATATAGATAGGTCACACCGTTTAAGTTGATTTAATATCTCATGGTATTATTGCGGGAAAGGGCCATTAGGAGGACATTGGCTAGGACTAGGTTGTCATAATATGGGAGTCTCTAGGAACATTGATATAGAATATAAGTAACTAGTTCTCATTTTCTAATTAAAATAATAATTTTTAGCCAATATAGAGCATGTTTTAACGTTATTCCAATAATCTAATCAGATCAATAAGTTTGTGGATCCCATCCAATGGTGTATGTAATGTTTTATCCTTTATGGTGTTCATGTCCATATGAATAAACAATGTCTAACATTACCTAGAAGTTAACATGGGTTTAGTGTCATGTTTCATACCTATCTATTACATCATTATTTCCTGAGACAATAGTGGCTATATGGCATTCTGACTTCTCATTAATGGAGAGTGGACATGGAAGGAATATGATTACCTAATGATATCTATCCTCTTTATGGAAAGTGGTAATATAGATTCTATAGAGGTCGTCCCCATCAAGGAAAGAGGGTAAATTGAATAGAAAATATGTAAATTCAAGATTTTACATTTCTACCATCAGTAGATCTAGATGTTATGTAAGGTACTATAAAATATTTTCTTGGGTTTTTGAATAGTTTGATTTAGTATCATCGTAATTCTTGGTTTTACTTGATCTATTCCTTTCATTTTGACTTTAGGTAGACAAAATTCCAGTGCCCTTGGAATTGACTATGCTTATTTGAGGTTGGTCATTCTTGTTTGATGTATAAAAAAACTATGAGTTAATGACAAGGAATCCCAAAAATTGGAAAGACTTCTTATGTTTATAGATACATCTATATGAAATCATCCTTTGTATGGATTAGGTGTATTTAGTATATGATATGTTGGATTAATTTAAAAGGATAATCATATTATATTATTATGATAGAGACTATGAAGTGTTCATTAGTGATTGAGTCCCTTGGATGGGTAAGAAGCATTTTGTGTATCTATCTTAATTGATGGACACACTAATACTGATTTATTTATAGAATCATCCAATGGTGTTTCCTAGTGTGGATGAAGAGTATCATGATGTCTTCCCCACAGATGTCTAGTTGCTACCCCCTCGATGAGAAATCAAGGTTAGGATAGAGTGGAATACAATTATTTCTCAGATATTTATGTTTATATATTAGATAAACACTTCAATGTTATGGTAATTTCAAATTCAGATTGATGGTATCTTTTATAGAGAATTTATTTGGCCAAGTGTGTTGTCGTAGTGTGCTCTAGTTTTATTTATGAAGAATGGAGATGGCAGTCTACAATTATGTCTAAATAATCTCCCATTCAATTATTTGATAGTGAATAACTTCTATAATTTTCCTAAAATAAATGATTTTTTCAATTAGTTGATGGGAGTTAGATGGGTTCTTATGATCGATCTATGGTCCAAATATCATCATATGTGAGTGAGGGATGATTTTATTCTAGATACTAATTTTTGATGTTTTTATAGACATTATAAGTTCATTATGATTCCACTAGATGTTGATAATTACCAATATATGTTTATGGGATTAATTATTATAGTGTTTCATGAGTTCATAGATTTATTCGTGGTGGTATTTATAAATAGTATACTTGTTTTCTCTTAATTGGAAAACAAAAATGTAGATAATTTATGAGTTGTTCCAAGAGTTCATCGATTTCATTAGCTATCCAAAAAGGTGTGAAAGTGTGATCTTTTGGCTAGTGATGTATAATTAATAGGGACTATCACATCTCATCATTCATAAAACATATCCTTTCAATATTATGACAATGGTTTATTGAGTGTCCCCTTATAATGTAGAGGGGCATAGAGTTTTCTTGGACTTTCTAGGGATTATAGAATGTTTATCATATACTTATCTCAGATTTTGTCTCTTATAATATTGTTCAATAAAATGTACATGGTATTCATGAGGCCTGACCATTTCCATGATTCTTTTGAGTATTAAATGGAGATGTTGGTCAATTCTCTTGTTCATCATTTTCCATATGATTGAATTGTGTTTGAGCTTTACTATGATTCTTCACGTACTTACCTATGTTATGTATTGAGGTGGTAGCGAGATGTTATCTCTTATAGGTCTCAAATATTATGAAATCGTTAATGAATCTATTTCACACATGATATTGAGCTTGTAAAGATTATGTTTTATTTTAAGTTTCATTTACATTGTCTTATCGGTGAATGTTTTGTGGTCTTGATAGATCAAAAGATTATGAAGTAACCCTTCTCCTTACATGAAATGAATTTTGGGTAGTGATGTTGGATGGAGTTATTATAGAACTAGAACATTGAGATTTCCTTTAACCCTTGTAAAGAGAATATTTTTTAAAATTCTTTGACATGAAAGTGGTGATGTGGTGTTTTGGGTGAGTCTATATATTCTTGGATAGTAATGGAAGAGTAGTAAATCATTCAGCATGAAATGGTAACAGTTTATGTAATAGGTTATCTTTATCACTTAAAATTGATGTCATATATGGTGTATCATGTAATGGAGTCCCTTATATGGGGTATTTATGTAGATAATTGTCATGATTGAGTTGTATATGGTGATTCTCATGAGGGTTAGTTAGGGGATGGACATTATTGAGATGGTATACAGAGAATAATATTCTCCCTAGATACCAAATGTAGGATCAAAATGATATAGATACTGAATGATGTATCTAATAATGCTCAAAATACCAGAGGGGGTGAATTGTAATAATTAAAAAATTACTTTCAAACTTTTAAGGATGGTGATGTTTAACAAAGTTAAACAAGGCAATTAACAAAACCTCTAGTTCTACACACTTGATTAATTCTGGAAATATGATTTTGAGAATGTAATTTCGAAAAGATGGTTCCAGAAATGAAATTTTAACAAAATTTTACAAAGATAAAGATTCTACCTTAAAGCGTATAGAATCGTACTAAATTAGAGTATAAAATTATAAGAAAGTATAAGATATTTATACTTTCTTCAATAGACAAAATGTAGTGGAAAACATGAAACAAACAAGTAACAAGTAGTAAATATTTTAACCAAAAGAGAAGGGTATCCAACAACCTTGGATAAGGGTCCCTTGATTTATACTTTCAAGAAAGTATGTCTTACCCACACCAGTGTAAGCCCTCGATATGATGATCAGAGTTGGTCTTGCTATCCCCACAAGCCCTCAACATCAAGGTAGTCGGCACATCAGTCTTCCTCAGCAAGAAAGTCCTCAAACATTAAGGTAGTCGGCACCTCTGAATTCCTATCCCCGGAAGCCCTCGAATGTACTCAGCAACATTCAGAGTCGCATGAAGAAACTATGAACAAGATGCTCAGTATGCACAAATCATGAATCTATCTCTGTAGAAATCACTTCAACAACATGTAATCTCTAGATTTATAGAATTGTTCATCAAAAGTTCTGATCTCATTCAAATGAGATTCTATTTATAGGCACAACTCCAACGGTCGGCTCCCTCCTCCAATGGTCATATTTTTCCTTGAATTTCAGAGGGACCTGTACACGTGTCACTCAAACAATGGTTAGTTATTAACTGAATGCATGAAATAATTTTATAACCAAAACATGTGTAAACCAAAAAACATGGTTACTTAACTAAATTAATTTTTTGGAGTCAAAGGAAAAAATAAAAGTTCGGAGTCTGTCCAAAAACTATTCAAAGTCTACAATACATGGATATTCAGATTCTATTTATCAGGAGAATTCGAAGTTAGAATTCTATAGAATTTGGAATCTGAATTTCAAGATAATTCGGAGTCTGAATTCATTAGAATTTGGAGTCTGAACTTAGAAAGTTTGGAGTCTGAATTCATAAGAATTCGGAGTTAGAACTAATAAGAGTTTGGAGTCTAAATTCAGATAATGAGGAGTCAAAACTTATAAGAGTTTGGATTCTGAATTGAAGGAACTCAGAGTAAGAAATAAAAAGAGTAAGGAGTCTGAATTCAGAGAACTCGGAGTCAGAACTCATTAGAGTTCTGATTCAGAATTCATTGAACTCAGAGTCAGAACATATAAGATTTTGGAACCTGAATTCAGAGAATTCGAAACCTAAATCCAAATCCTAAAAACAGAATGATCTATATCTAAATATCATAAGAGTATGAAGTTTTTTGATATTAAACCTAATTCTGTACTTAGAGATAAAATGAACAATGAAAAACATGGTGAGGAGAAATTTTCTTGGGGAAGAAAAATTTTCTATATGAAAGTAAAACATAGGATAAAATGAAATTTTAAATAAGATAAGGTGTTTGTGATTTTAAAAACATGAAGGAATGGTAATGTTATAAGGAAACCTTATTGAATCAACAATCTCTCCAAACATGAAGGAATGGAAAATTCATAAGGAAACCTTATTGACTAAAAAATCTCCCCCATTTTGGAAAGCTCAAACAACCTTACGAAAAATAATATATGGACTTGAAAATATTTTTCTGAACTTTGAAAGTAAAACTTATCTCCCTTATCACATGGGAAAAGATGAATATGACTAACTCCCCCTTAGGCTTTGGAACCACTAAGGATTGTATTCTGATCTCCTGAATGATATTTTTCATTATCTTGAATATAGAAATCTTTGTAATGAAAACTCTCCATTAGATAATCCCCCCTTAATTAGGGATATTTCTTATTTTCTTAGTATTCTTTTTTCCTTTCTCCCCTTTGTGATTATCAAAATGGAATTTGAGGGAATGGAAAAGAAATTAATGTACCTGAACGATTAGTACAAAACATCCAAAACACAAGCGACCAAGAATTTCATTATGATAAGAAAAATTTGTACCAGGAAAGGAATAAAACAAAAGATTATATTTAAACAATATCATCCTTCCTTTTCCTTGGGCATCAACTTATTGAATATGGTCTTCAGATTTTTGAGCTCTTTAGGATCTTCCTCTACTCACTTAAGAAGTTGATCTTGATCCTATCCTTTCTTCTCTAGAGCCATGATTCTCTCTTTCTGAGTCTTAAAAGACTATGCCTGATCCTTCAAGACTTTCTCTTGATTTTCAAGCTTTTCTTATATCTCAATTTTTAGATCTGTTTCTCTCTATCAGCTCTGGGAAGCTAAATACAATTTCTCATTCAAATCTTTCACTTCTTGGATCTGAGAATTTTGATCCAGAGTTAACTTCTTCTCAAAACTATTTGTGATATCCTTGATCATATCATCTTCAATTTCAAAATCCTCCTTGACATTATCTTGGAACTCAACAATATTTCTCAAGTCCTCTATGGTTTTCCTTTACCAGTTGGTCCTCTTCCTACGTGATATTTTATGAGCTACGTAGTTGATGAAAAAATTCTTGAAATCAGCCACAAGCTTGACACACTTATCCATCACCGTGGATACAAAATAAAATTTCTGGATCATTGTGTGTTGAATCATATGGCATCTGGAGTCTATGCTTTGAAAAATAAGAATGGTCCCATCAAGCTTCTTCAGCGACTAAATAATAAAATCATGTCCAAGGGATGATGATTCCGAATCTAAATCTTTTCTCGGTGAGGACACTTTCTCTAGATCAGTAAGTTTCCTCTTTGAATATCAACCAGCTTCCATCTTCTTCACAATAGCTTTACTAGGTGTATCAAAAACCACCTGTTTTCCCTTATTAGTTCTAAAAATGTCTTCCTCATCCGAAGATTCATGTTCACTGTCAGACAGCTGAACAATTTTATCTTCATCTAGCTGCTCCCTCTCACCACGTGCCTCATCATCCTCAGGGTGAATTAAATTATGATTAAAAAATTCTTCTTCAGACATCTTATTCACTTCTTCTTCAATGGTGTCATCATCTCCTTATTTATATTTCCCAAGTGTATCTATATTTGAAGATTCTACTTTAGAAATTTGGATTGAGAGCTTCTCGGATGTAATTTCTTTCCCATGATAATATTTAACTTGGTTAATCAACTCTGTGGCATCACCACTAATTTCTACTTATTCTCCTACACCTTCTACTTCTTTTACTTCTTTGACTTTTTTCGGAGTCAAAAATTTCTTCCTTAGAGTTTTAGGTAATGCTTATACTAGGAAAGATTCTGGTACCTAAATTTTTTCAGCTGCTTTCTCAGTATCCCTCAGAAGGGATCAAAAAATCTATCCTTGAACCATTTTCATCTTTTGTTTCTTTTCATTCTCTTCCCTTTATAGATACTCATCTATCTTCTCCTTCAAAGATTTTTCTTCATTAGGGTCTAGTCCAAACATGGGATCCCATTCTTTCTTGTTCTTATTTTCTTCGCTCTATATAGCTACTACTTCATCCGAAAAAGATTTTTGTTTTTTCGACTTTGGGGGTGCTGACTAAACTTCCTTGGTCACATGAGATTTTACCTTCTCTTCCACTTCTTTCAACTTCCTCTTTCTTGTAGCCTTTTTAGATGGTTCAACCACCTCATGTTTCTTTGGTATGGGTTCAGCTTCTTCTTCTATAAATTCATAAAATTCTCTGAATTACTTAAAAAATTCAACATTCATTCTTCTTAGAGTATCATCACTAACTAGAATGACTTTTCAATTCCTTGTCTTTGAACTGCAAGGAATTTTTAAAGGCTCCAAGAACCAAACAATCAGGTTAGATAGAATGGCTGGATAGATAATGATCTGAACCTTCAACTTTCCATTCTTTATATTCTCGATCGTAATCAGAACATGCCTAACCATGTTGATCTTCCTCAGGTTGACCAGAAATTCCAAAATATACATATCATTCTTCATTAATTTGTCCTTTTCCCCTTTTCTCAGCATGATAAATCCATGAACCCATATTTCGATAATCCAAAAATTTGTAGTGAGGTGAACAATCTTTGGAGTCTTAATATCTATATGACCGAGGAACTCTGTATCTTTCACCTTAACAAATCTACGTTTAACATCCATATACTTATGAGAACAAAATTCAACTTCGACTTCATATGAAACTCCAATAAAATTTCCAGCCTTGGTGTACGATAATGCATACGTCTTCCCATAGATTTTGAAAGAGAACTTATCTCTACCCTCTTCCTAGAAAAAATATATTGTTTCATAAAACTCAACTAGATAATCCAGATATACTAAATCTTGAGCTCCTGGCTTCGATATGCAATCATTGTCCCATCCATCAAGATTGATGTTCTTCTAGATTATAGAATCATATTTCGCAATGAAGTTTGGATGATCCAACCTTTCTCTATAAACATGCCACTCCGAGATTGGCTTGATAGATGATATGTCTTTATGAGAATATTCTTCGACAAACATTAAAATTTGATCAAGAATTGAGAAGTTCAGAATGAGATTGTGTAGGAGGGCAGAACTTCAACACGTGAAGACTTGATTTTTGATGTGGGACAACCATTGAGTGGTCCCCTATACAGGTGTTTGAAGTGACTGTTCAACTTCCATAGTCAATCTAATAGTTGAGAAACCTTCTGATCAGATCTGACGGTTGAAAAGATAGCTGCAAGGAAATATTGGATCTGATCTCTTGAGGTTTCTAAAGAAAAACATTCGTATTTAAGGAAGAGATAATTTGAGAATTTTAAAACAAATGAAAACACCAGCAAGTAAAATATGATTATGAAAACATAGGAAAGGAAACATACCTTTCAGATTTCCAGGATGATTATTCGTATTGAGAAGGATTCTTCTTGAAAAACTTAAGATTCTAAAAAAAATTATTACGAAATGTTTTAAGAAAAAAAACTTTCTTACGATAAATTTAAAAAATCTTACTTCAAAAATTTTCATTATGAAATATTTGGAAAATATATCATCAGAAATTTTCATTATGAACAATTTTTAAAATATGACTATGATAATTTTTTAATTACGAAATATTGGGAAAATCTGACTACGAAAATTTTCATTACGAAATATTATGAAAATCAGACTACGAAAATATTTATTATGGAAGATTTTGTAAAATCTGACTATGAAAATTTTCATTATGAAATATTTTAGAAATCTTCATTATGAAAATTTAGAAAATGGAAATATTTTAGCCTATGAAAAAAGTTTTTAGACTATGAAAAAAAATTAAACTAAATAACATGAAAATGTACTCCCCCTATGAAAATGAGTTTATTACTTTAAATAGATAGGTTTCAACAAGAAGTTAACAAGGAAAATTACCTTACGGTTATCATTCCTTACTCCTGTTTAATGTATTCAAATCTATCGAAGGGTAAAGATTTTGTAAAAATATCAGCAAGTTGATCTTGTGTTCCGATAAATTGAAGAATGATATCTCCTTTTTGTGTGTGATCCCTAAGAAAGTGACACCAAATATCTATGTGTTTTACATTAGAGTGGTGTGTAGGGTCTTTTATTAAAGAAATGGCACAATTATTATCACACAAAATTTCTATTTTGGTAAAACTCATACCATAGTCTGTGAGTATGTGTTGCATCCACAACACTTGAGCACAACAACTTCCAGCTGCTACATATTCAGCTTCAGCAGTGGAAAGTACTACTGAGTTTTGATTTTTGCATGACCAAGAAACTAATGAATCTCCTAAGAAATGACACATTTCAGATGTACTTCTTCTATTCCTTCTACATCGACCAAAGTCAGTATCCATAATTCTTTTTAAAATAAAATCATTTCCAGAAGTATAAAAGAGTCCAAGATCCATGGTTCCCTTTAAGTAGAAAAAAATTTATTTTCACTACTTTTAAATGATATTCCTTAGGATTGAATTGATATGTTGCACATGAGAATACTAAAAAAATTAAGTCTGGAAAACTAGCTGTCAAGTAAAGTAGACTTCCCATAATACCTCTAAAAGATGTTTGATCTACTGGTTTCCCAGCTTCGTCTAGATCTAGTGAAATTGAGTTACCAATGGGAGTACTTATACTTTTAGTGTTGTCATATCCATACTTTTTAAAATATTTTTAATATAATTATGTAGGTATATATAGATTCCTTCTGGTTTTTGAGAAATTTGAAAACCAAGGAAAAATGTTAAGTCACCCATCATACTCATTTCAAACTCATATTTCATTAGTTCCGCAAAATAATCTGTTAAAGATTTCTGAGTTGAACCAAATATAATGTCATCAACTTAAATTTGAACAATTAAAACATTTTTCTTATCTTTCTTTATAAAAATGGTTGGATCTACATTTCTCGTAACGTAATTATTTTGAAGCAAAAATACTTTAAGTTTATTATACCAGGATCGAGGGGCTTACTTAAGTCCATACAAAGATTTGGTAAGTTTGAAAACATGTTCATGATGTTTTGTATCTTCAGTACTAGGGGTTTGTTCAACACAAACTTCCTCCTGTACAAAACCATTAAAGAAAAGCACATTTCACATATATTTTAAAAAGATTGAAATTGACGAATGCTACAAAGGAAAATAGAATACGAATAGATTCAATTCTAGATACTAGAGCATATGTTTTTCATAGTTTATTCATTCTTGTTGATTATAGACTTTAACAACTAATCTAGCTTTATTTATTACAGTGATTCCATTTTGTTCACACTTATTTTTGAATACCCATTTTACTCCAATAACAGAAGTTTCTTTAGGTCTTTCAACCAATGTCTAGACATTATTCCTTTAGAATTCATTTAGTTCATCTAGCATAGATTTTATCCAATCATCATCACCAAAAGCTTAATCAGTTATTTTTGGTTCTAATTGGTAATGGAATTCTTGATGTTATACTTCATTTCTTGAAGAACTTATATTCCTTACAGCTTGATTTACATCACCAATGATACTATCATTGGGATGATTTTTAAGAAACAACTGATTTGGTTTTTGTAAGACCTGTTTATCAACATAGGGTTGGAAATCTTCTGGCGTAAATGTTTCAGAAATATCTTCTTGGACATTTTCCTTATCAGAAGGATCTTCTAACAAAGGGTTATAATCAGTTTTTGAAAACACGTCTGAAGATGTAGGTTGGGGTTGTTTAAAAACAAAAGGATCAGTTTCATCAAATTTGACATGTAATATTTCTTCAATATTACATGTGTTTTTATTGAAAACTCTATAATCCATAGAAGTTGTGGAGTATCCTAAGAAAATTCCTTCATCAGATTTTGGTGGAAATTTCTATATATTATCTTCAGTATTCAGAATGAATACCATGAAACCAAAAACCATGAAGTAGGAAAGTCTAGGTTTTCAAAAATTCCATAACTCATAAAGAGTATTATTAAGAAAAGGTATAATCAAAACTCGATTTATAGTATAACAAATAGTACTTACAGCTTCATCCCAAAAATGTTTGGCTAGAGAATACTAACTCAATATGGCTCTTGTTATCACTTGAAGAATTATATTTCTTCTTTCAACATAACCATTCTATTGAGGTGTTCTGGGTACTGAAGAGTTATGAGTAATGCCTTTTCTACTATAAAAAGTTTCAAAATCTGAATTTTGAAATTCTCCTCCATGATAAATATGAATAGTTATCAAAGGAAGGTTTTTCTGATTTTTAACTTGGTCTCTAAAACTTTTGAAATAAGAAAAATCTTCAGATTTCTTTTCTATAAAATAGACCCATGTAAATCTAGTGTAATCATAAACTAAGACAAACACTTAATACTTGCCTCCAATGCTTCCAGTTTGTTTTGGTCTAAAAAGATCCATATGAACTAACTATAATTCATTAGTAGTTGAGAAATCACTAACTGATTTAAAACATGATTTATGTTTCTTTCCACATTGACAAGGATCACAAACTTCTGAAGAATAAAATCTAAGAGCTGGTAGATCCTTAACTGGTCTTTTCGTAGAGATTTTTCATAGGTTCCTAAAGTTAAAGTGTCCTAACCTTCTATACCATAACAAAGAATGATCTTCCATTGCACTAAGTTAAGGTACGTTTTGGATCCTAAGATCTTCTAGGTTTAGTGTGTATACATTCTGTTGTTTATGGGAAGAAAGAATAAACTCTTCCTTGTAATTGTGTACTAAGCACTTTTCATTCCTAAAATTCACAAGCAAACCTTCATCACATAATTGAATTATGCTAATGAGGTTGTGCTTAAGAACCTTTACAACTACAACATTTTAAATCAAAGTTTTTCCATGATGAACGATTTTACCTATACCAATAATTTCTCTATTAGAATTATATTCAAAAGTTACTTTTCCTCCCTTTGCCTTGAGAATATTCTCAAAGAAGTTTTTGTTACCTGTCATATACTGGGAACATACACTATCCAGGTACTAGGTATTATTGTTGGTACCTTCTTTATTTTCCTGAAAATAAGAGTGTTATACTTTTGGATCCCAAACTTTCTTGGATCCAGAAATTTCAAAAAGAAAAATCTTAGGCACCCACGTTTTCTTTGAAAAATAGTCTTTATGAAAACCTAAAGACTGGGTTTTGTTTAGGGAAAAATTTCATTCCCAATTCCCACCACACTGACACTTTGTGAAGAATGAAGCGCTTTGAGGAAAAAAAATAATTGTTACTAAAAATTAGTTTTGAACCAGTATAACCAAATCTATAGTTCTTCCTATGAGGTCAAATTTGTGAATACATCTTATCAAAATTTTCCTTACCTAAGGTAATGTTTGAAAAACACTTCCTCAAGGAAAATATTTTGTATTTTATTCTAATAAATATGTTCTTGTCTTCCAAAACATTTTATTTGGAACTAGAGTTAGGCTTGAGTCATTTTTCTTAGAAATTACATTTTCTATATCCTTAGAAATTTTTTCCCTCTCAGAATTTACTTCCTCAATGTTTTTTGAAATACATTCAAAATCAAGGGTTTTCTTATCAACATCTTTATAAGGATCTGATATTTCCTTAGTAAGTATATAAATCCTATAATTTACCTTATCATTTTTTTTGACTTTATAATTCTCATTCTCAAGAAGCTTAGGAAACCTAGAAACTATTTCATAGGTAGGTAAAGTATTATCCTAATCAGAAGAAGATTCTTCATCTAAAGATTCATAGTATTCATCATTACTATAATTATAATTCAAAGAAACATTATTCATAGATTCAAAATTGTGTAACTTGGCCATTAAGAAATTATTTTCCATAGGTAGTCTAGCTATTAAACCAAGATTCTTCTGTCCAAGAGATTCGTAATCTGATAATTCATCTGAAGAGTCTCCAGCACTGGCACTCCAGTTTTCATTATCTTTCAGAACATTCTTAGCTTTACCTTTTAATTAATCTTATCTATTCCTCTCAGAATTCTTTTCTTTTCTATCCTTTTTGTTAATCATAGGACAATAAGGTCTTATATGTCATACTCTCTTGCATTCATACTTGTGACTTCTGAGTATTTCGTATCTTTCATTTCTTTCTTATTTTATCTAGATTATAAGTTCCTTTTTCCAAAAATTTTGTTCATTATTTGAGCTAGATTATCCATCTCATTTTATGAAGATTCACTTCCACTAGATTCGTATTGTATAACAACCTTCTTATACTTAGATCTAGTAACTCTCTCAATAGTCTTAGATTTTATATGATTTGAAGTTATTGTAAAAGAAACACTTCCATTCCCATTCTTATTCTTTACATTATTAGAATTTCTCTTCATTGTAGTCTCATGTTGAAGAAGAGTTCCAAAACGTTCATCAAGAGAAATATGAGTAACCTTTCTATTATCATCTATAGATGTTCTCTTGGATTCCCACTCATTCTTCATGATATCTATTATTTTGTCTACAAGAGCTTCATCATCTAATCCTTTCTCACCCATATATTTTAAACCATTAACAATATTCATGAACCCTGTTGCACCATACATATGGGTTCTCCATAAAGAAATCTGAAACCATGATATTTTGCTCTAAGTGTGGCTCTTATAGTTTCAATAACTTTGGAAGTTCCCAAGTGAGTAACTTCATGCTTATCCTAAACACAATTTGCTACTTCAGAAGACGAAATTTGGCTATATATATTTCTAGTCATGGAACAAATAAATGTATTTCATACCTTATAATTCAGTTGATATTCATTCTTTTATTGATTCGTTAAAGTACTAACTTCCTTTGAAAGGATTTTATATCCTCCATTAAGCATGAAAAAATTGACTACTCCAGTGTTGATAATTAATGTCTTCATGTGATCTCTTCAGTATTCATAATCATTCCCATCAAAAATAGGTGGTCTAGTAGGATTTTGGTTATTAATGGAACCAACATTGATTCATTCTATCTTAAACAAAATATATTTCCACACAAACTTGTTAGTAGTAAGTTTTGTAAACAAGGAAAATATTCTTCAACAAGGAAAAAGAAGAAAAATGAAAAACATGAGAAATGAAAAATTTTATGTGAATATAAGTAATTCATATACCTGATCTGATACCAATTGTTGAGATGGTATATGGAGAATGATATTCTTCCTTAGATACCAAATGTAGGATCAAAATGATATAGATACTGAATGAAGTATCTAATGATGCTCAAAATACAAGAGGAGGGTGAATTGTATACTTTAAAAAATTCCTTTGGAAATTTTAAGGATGGTGATGTTTAACAAAGTTAAAAAAAGGTAATTCACAAAACCACTAGTTTTACACATTTTCTTGATTCCAGAAATATGATTCTGTGAATTTAATTCTAGAAAGATGGTTCCATAAATAAAATTTTAACAAAATTTTACAAAGATAAACATTATAACATAAAGTATATAGAATCTTTCTAAATCAGAGTATACAAGTATAATAAATGATAAGATAGTTATAACTTCCTCAACAACAAAAATTCTGTGGAAAACTTGAATCAAACATGTAACAAGTATTAAATCTTTTAACCCGTAGAGAAGGGTATCCAACAACCTAGGATAAAGGTCCCTTTATTTATACTTTCAAAAAAGTCTGTCTTACCCACACCAGGGTAAGCCCTCGATAAAAAGATCAGAGTCTATTTTTCTATCCCTGCAATAACTCAACATCAGGGTAGTCATCACCTATGTCTCCCTCAACAAGTAAGTATTTGAACTTTAATTTAGTCAGCACCTCTGTCTTCCTATCCCCTGAAGCCCTCGAATGTACTCAACAACATTTGAATTCGCATGAAGCAAGTCTGAACAAGATGTTCAGTATGCACAAATCATGAAAATATCTCTCTAAAAATCAATTCAAAACCATGTAATCTCATTTTAATCACTTTACATTCAAAATTACTGATATCCAATAAGCTAGACCAAGGTTAGGGAGTTATTTTTTAGGATTTCAATTGGTGAGGAGTATAATAGATATGGTAGTGATGATTCTTGAGATAATAAAGGTAGTACATGACCATTTTAATTCTTATTTTCATTATAGGAGGATATATTTTTCTTTTGACATTATAGATCATATTTTCTTGAATGTGTATCCTCATCATGGATAGTGAAGGTTTGGTCAGAGGAGTAGTCTTTCTCTATAATTTTTTTGATTTATTAAGGTGTTTTCTCTCATTGGATTATATGATCAAAATTCATGAATTCTTCAATGTATTATATTTTTTCTAGAGGACTTCTCTCTGATTCCAACATCATAGATTAGGGGAAAAAATATATTTAGGATAGTGAAACCATTTAGGAATGATCGTTTGAGATTCAATACCATCAGGATAAGTTTTCACATGGGCATGATATTCCTTTAGTTCATATCCTATGGTGGCATGAGGTCTTAGAAGAGAAGTCTTGGGAATGGGAGTCATATATTAATAATCAATATACTAATTTATTTTCATGTTTTTTATCCTTGTTGAGGTGGTGTTTTTACCATATATATTTTTATGGCATCGTTCCTCTTCTTGAATGTTATGATTATCATTGATTTTATCTTGATTGAGTGGTATCTTCATCCAGAGAGTCATTGAGGTTGGTTAACAGTGTTTCATGTTTAGGTAATTTGTCTCTCCTTTGGGATAGATGCATTCATGTTTTATAGAAATTATTTAAAGGTATCTCATAGGGTGGTTATTCAAACCCCTTCTCATATATTCTATGTTTTTTTAATTATCAAGGACATAAATTGTTTTATAGGTATCTATTGTAAGGTCATTAATTTATTAAAACCTTTATTTGTGTTTTTAAAATTATTATAGGTGTCGATAGTTTTCTTTAACACCTTTTCCTTATTAATTTATAATATTATTTATTTAAAATTTATGTATTTTTTGAAATATTTTTATACGCTTATGTAAATAACCCCTCTAATTTATGGGTAATTTGATATTTCTAAACTTAATGACATAGTTTGGTCTTCTTAATTTAAGGGCAGTTTCACAACTACATATGGGTTCTTGGATGTTTCTTAATCTCACATAAAGGTGAAGTAGGATTCTTGTGTGAAGGTGTGCTTTGACCTTTCCTATGGGTGGTCTTACACCAACGTTCAACAACTTTTTCCATGCTTATTTTAGAAAAACTAACTTTGTTAGGTAAAACCCATATTAAAATTACTAAAGGAATAGATGTATCATAAAATTAATTATTTATAATTTAAATTATGTATTTATTCCTATTTCAACTTAAATCATTTTTTTATGATAAATAATAAAAAAGATGGAAATCATGATTTTGAATCTTTTATGAAGATATTGTATTATATATTTTAATTAAATCTAATTAGTAATATTAAAATGATTCATAGGGAGGAATTAAATTGAAAAAAATAAAATATAAATTAAATGGATTATTTTATTAGAAAATTAGTAATATACAATGAATGCTCCATTCTTTTCTAAAAAAAGATAGTCACTTTTCCGGGAATAAGTTTCCTAATTTCTATCACATTTTAGAGATCTAAGCCTCACAATTCAATTATTGTGATCCTTTTTCAAATAACTCGATGCCTTCTCATGATTCCCATCTAGTATTCATCATAATCTTTCTAATATTCTTGAATATTATGTCACATGAAACCTTCTTTCAATAAGGGGATTCATTTCTCCTACTATATTTTTTTCAAGTATGGATCAATCATACTTTATTATCATTTTAAAATGATTTAGATTAACCATGATATGATAATGACGTGTAATAACATGAATAACGTCTTTTGAATAATTCCAACAATATATATAAGAAGGGAAAAAGATAAAATTTCCTCATTGAGAATGAATATTGGATTTTGAGAAATATAAATATTATCTTTTATTATTTAAGAAATGTATGAAAAACTAGAAATCATGTTTTATTTTATTTTAATTTTTGATATTATCACATCCTTTTGAAAAATAATTATTATTCTAGAAATTACCCAAGTTATAGAAATAAAATAATTGAATGATGTGGTGCATACATTATTCAATAATATATAAATTTTTTCATATTGTAGAATAATAAGAATTAATTTATAGTTTTGGATTATAGCATATTGAAATTATAATTAAATCATTTTTTAGATAATTAATATTTCATAATGTGGGGATTAACATAATGGTGGGGTTGTGATCCAATGTGCTTTATATTTCATTAATGTTTTCATTTGTTGTTTATAAAATTGTGTTCTCTTTGTATGAATGTTTTTTCTTTATTATTATTATTTATAACATTAATTAATGTAAATGGATAAAAAATGAAAATCTAGTTTTATTAATTTTTAAATGAAAGTGGAATGAACAAATTAGTTACTATTAATTTTGGACTTGAATACAACATTATAGAAATAATGATTAGATCATATTTGAATTAATTTTGTGATAACATTAACAACTTTCTATTAGACTCTTTGTGGGGATAACTATTAATATTAAACTAGTAAATTAAATATGGGAATAAAAATGGGGGTGTTTAAATAAAAAATGTTTTGGGTCTGAGCAATAACATTCTTTATTGGAGGAGGCTTGAATTCCTTGATGCATTGGTTGAGTTTCCATTTAATTGTGTGTGGATAAAAAAGTTAATTTTTATTTATGATATAGGATGATTAAATCCTTTATCTTACTTGATATATTTGTAGATAATATTGATATGTTTGGGAACCAATTATGAGAAATTGGAAGAGATCCTAGGGATATATTTCTGGTCAATATTGGTGATAATGTGATTAATTTTACCACAAAAAATACTATGGGAAAGGGATATGGTGGTCATGATTATTTCATAGATAGCATTTATAAATGATACGAATTTATTATTATTAATTCCCATAAATTTATAGATTTTTGGATGTTATATAATAGGTTTCCAATATCTTGATGCAGTTTGAATTGATACATGACATGTAAATCATTAATGTGGCATCAAAAATTGTGTCATAGAGAACTCAGAAAATTATAAAATGATATATGAATTTAAAAAATAATGGATTTGGTAATTTCTATTAAATTGAAGATAAAATAAATAATAGTATAAGAAAGAGGAACTTTGGTACTTATGGCACTAGGTAAAATTTGGATTGTATCAAATTTCGCTACCAATGAGCTTCAAGTTTGTTGTATGTCTTTTGATGTTGTTGATAATTTTACATGATGTTATTGTCAGTCACATTCACTTAAAGATACTATAACCTAACAAAGACACCATTAGTAGTGCATTTTAGTTCTTGGTTTTTTCATTGTTGATTAAATCCGATAAACATGAAGCTCACCCTGATGATATCCTTGATAATAAGATTTTATAAGGATGATGTTTATAGTAATTGATCAATTAATTATATTCTTATAGGTGACCTAGGGTTATAAAGTTCATTGATTATTATTTGTATAGAATCCAAGTTATATAAACATACACGATTTTCTATGGATACGCTCAGATATTCTTGAGTTAAATGATTTTTATATGAAAGAGATTAATGTTTTTATAATACATTTTGTCTTCGTTCAACATAAGGTCTGGACCACTAAAATTGATTTTCTACACATTATGGTGGGTTTAATTAAACATAATTTTTTATAAATAATATGATTAAAAACTCATGTTTTTCATCATTTCAAGGGAAGATGAATAAAGGTTCAGAAAAAGATGCAGCCTTAATTTTTTTGTAAGTGACTTATTTTATTTTTTGGTTCCAAGGATATAGCCCTTTAAATAGTGTAAAAATGTGAATTTCCAAAAAAATTAGTCTTGTAAGAAAATTTGATAGATTTTATAAACTCAAATTTTGGTATTTACCCTTAGGGTGTATATTGTCAAAATTTTGAGCTACCTTAATTTTTGTGGACATTTCAAGATTATTAAATGAAAAATATTACCGTTTAGTGTCAAAATATTTCATAAATCCTAAATGTAATCTACAATTTATATTTTTACACAATGTTTATATATATAAAGAAGGGTTCTTCTTATCAGTTGTATAATTTTACTGAAATACTTCAATCTCCAACACTCAGAATTTATGTTCTATAATTCAGATGTAAATAAGTTATTACTTTGGGTTATCCTAAGAAACCATGTGGTGATGGAATCTCAACGTGACATTGGAAGATATAATCCATATTAGTGATAAGGTGATATATATTAATCTAGAAACAAGTATTTTTGGAATTCCATTCCCATTATGATTGGTTTAATTCATGTTAATTTTGAGGGAATTTATTCCAAACTTTTGCAACGAATTTATGAGAAGAAATTAAATTCATTCTAGATTTTTTTTCTAATTTGAGAAATATCCCCTCACTATATCTATCGTCATTGATGTAAAAATTAGATAATTCATCTCACTCTCCTCTCTCTTCATACAAAGAAGGGTTTTCATTGATGATCATCACGTTGTTCATGGTAGTTGTGACAAAAATGACTGATGAACATGATGTGATCACCAATATATGAAACATTTACTATGAGGTAGGAATTTTTAATGTTTTTTTCATGTCATCTTCGATGGGTGATTTTATCCCATGCATCTCTTTATAACATCACATAAAACATTACTATGGAGTCCTCCAAATCATTTTTTTTTATTTTCATAAAACTAATTTGTGGGGTATAATGGGAACTCTCACATGTACAAATTCCACATTATAGCATTCCAATGGATCACAAAGTCAAAAATAAAAAATCAAAATCAAAATCAAATATTATAGTATGAAATTTTATCATAAAATCAAATTTTCATAACAAAAATAAAGGAAAGATACAAAATAGAAAGCTTGTCTTTATAATGTCATGTCAATGTCAAGCCCTACAAATCATCTGAGCTGCCCAAGAAACCCTGCATATATTGATGTCAAGATGATACCACTATATCATCAACTACATTGTCACCACCATCACATCCCTATCATCACCAACTTGTCATCGGTGTCTAATCCATGTGTCATCATCATCACCATCACCTATTTCCAAGATGAACCACACCAAACCCCAATATTTCTTCCAAAAGAACACTCGTTACTAGAAAACTAGTCAACACAATAGAGTAATAACCTCACCACAGTCACACAAACAAACTATCACTATCAAAATATAGGAATGAAGAAACACCACCTTGGAACAAAGGGGAAGAATCCCACGTTGTACATAGCTATTGAAAATCAATGGCTACGTGAATAGCACATTATAAATCCTCCATACAAACCACTACACCAGACTAATTGGAATGAAGATGTTGGATCGGGATTTAATAGAAGAGTTTGAAGAAAAAGGTCTCGAAATAGCTCCACACCTTCACTGAAAAAATACTTTCCATCAGAGGCCCCTGCTACCAAAAAACCAAAAAATAACATTTCATAAAACACTGTGTCCTCGAAGAATAATCTCAATAGAAAAAAGACCAAATCCTAATGAATATCGGTATAAAGTTATTCTAGAATGAAACCTTAAAATATGAAAAAAAAATAACATCACCGATAAAAAACCCACAATAAAGAGGTTATAACACACAAGAGAAAAGAAGAAGATCACACCAATTAAGAAAAAGACCTGAAACCCTTGATAGTCCCTCTCCAACACCTTCCCAAGATACTTGAAACCCTCATCAACCTCATCCAAGATGGGGTCAAGCATGATGACTTGGCCAACATGGGTAGTGGGGAGGAATAGAACTGGACGCCACCACTGATGCCAACCCAAACTACCTAAAACACTAGCACCCAAACCCAGAAATGGAGTTATTATGTTTAGGGATAGGAAAGAAAGACATGCGGTGATAGGTAATCAATACTA
This sequence comes from Viscum album, assembly GCA_963277665.1. NCBI lineage: Eukaryota > Viridiplantae > Streptophyta > Magnoliopsida > Santalales > Viscaceae > Viscum > Viscum album. The sequence continues at coordinate 1,041,408,218 of OY728126.1, forward strand.
CAGTAGTAAAAATCATCAGTCAACAAGGGGAAGGGGATAACAAAACTAAAAGAATAAAATGAATCCTTGTGATGAAAAGAGTGTTATAACCGCAGAACAAAATAGAAACCATATGGGAAAAGATCTTGAAGATTTTAAATGTGTGAGAATATTATTTATTGGGTTTTTTCAAAATGGGTTTTAGTAGAGTATATTGGGGTTGGATTAGTGGTAAACATGTTGTAATCCTTCATGAAATACTTAGGATAAAATAAAAATGGGGTTTCTTTTTATGTTACTATAGAATTTATTGATGTAGTATCATAGTAGGTAATGTAACAATAACACTATTCAATTGAATTTGTCCTTTGGGATGCATATTTGGGACTTTATGACACATGGCCTCTTGGAAATCCATGGGATTCAGGACACATGGCCTAGATGACACAATATTAAATTCCCTTAGGCCAAAGGGACCCCAGCCCAAGAATTATAGTAGGTTCGACATACTAGGACAATCTTATTCTGATGGATCAGAGCTGAAGTACTAATAGGTTAGAGAAAATAGAAACCAACACTGAGGGTGGGATATAGTTTTGTCCATTTTTTCATCTAGCTATGCACAAGGGCACTGAAATCTGTTTGAAATTTCATGTGGTGAGCTGGTGAAATCATGAAGAGGTATATGGGAGGGTATTTTCCTTAGTGGTTGATTCATAATAATATAATGGTCTTGTGATTGTAGGCTTATGGAACATGAACTTCAAGGTTTGTTCTTATATGATTCTAGGTCATGTAAGGTTTCCACCTCAACCAATATAAAACGAGGGATTATCAAATAAAAAAATTTAGAATTATAATGAAGAAAAGCTTCATATGAATTTTAATCAAACAATTATTCATGTTTTAATTATTTTTATAAAATAACTTTTCCAATGATGAATTTGTTTAAAATGAAAATTTTCTGTGAAAAATATTTAGAGATTCAAAAAGAATAATATTTTAACATATTATTCTTTTTTCTGAACAGAACATGAAAAAAAAATTTCTTATTTAAATAATATATTCATTGTGAAAATTTGATTATTTGAAGATTTTAATAACATGAAGAGAATATAATTTAAAAGAAAAACTGATTAAATGATTGATTTGGATTATTTTATTCATTCATGAATGAAATAATATTATACATTGATTTTATTTCCTTCTTAGTGTATGTGAGAATAATTATAGAATTATTTATTTCTTAGCATGGGATAATCACGAGGATGAATCCTAACCACTCATTAAGAATTCATTTTTTGGTATTTTTTATCATAATAACGTGGTTTTTTCATGGTGTTGATTTTACATAATGATATTTTTAATGATATAAATTAATTATTTAATAAATTATTTATTTTTGATATAAAACACTGATCAATTATTTATTTCCTATTACAGAAATTTTCATAATGAAAAAGCAATTTATTTTTGTCTAACACTCGTATTTTATAAAAATCATGAATGTGAGCTATCTTTGGGTGTTTTGGTATTCATCCATACACTACTATCCATAATATTTTTCTGTCATTCTTTGTGATTGAGTTTTATTGTGATTTCATGATTCTATAATAAGGGACAATAAGAGAATTCACGAGTTCAGTAACATTTCAGTGATGATTCAACATGTTTTTGGATTGATTCAATAAACCGTTTGATTAAAAAGGATTAGGTGATAATGGTTGGCTAGAAATTATTAGGTGAGGTTTGTTGGAGGATCCAATGGTTATTTTTCAATAAACTATTAGAGGCATGATTATAATCATTTTTGACAATATCATTCATGATATAGAGATAAATATTCTAGGTTTTAATTTTTTTTATTACAAGGAAATTATTATCACGTCCCTATCTATGACTTCACCACCTATGGTTTCTGTATATATTTTAATGTAATATGATAGGGCTCTCTAAAACTCACACTATGAGGCTCTTGATGTCACTCAAACATGGTTCGCACAACTTTTTAAATGCTATATGTCTTGTGACCCCAGGTCACAGAACTTATATCTTGAGACCATAGAATTGTGAGTTAATTTAATACATGATATCAAGAATAACTATACAACACATGATATGTACTAAAATTTTACATGTGATATATAGATGGTTGTGTGTATCATCGTTTACATGTTATTCATTCCCAATTATCATGTTTACTTATATGACATGTACTTTGGGGAGACATTATAAATAGTGTTAAATAAAGAATACTTTCTATATATGTTGTTTATTCTATGATACATCATATAGAGCTATTTAGTATATATAGTGTATGACTAAAATATACATAAAACTTTCTAATCTCGAAACACACCACATACCACTGATACATTCCATGTAGCTAGAGACACTATACAGACATTGGTTGTAATGGTATGTGACTAAAATTATCGAGTGAATATGAACACAATATACGTATATTTATGTATTATGTAATTTTCCTTTAAATGGATTGAGTTATTGTAGTACCACAATATCATCTCCCAAGATCCCTACATACTTTTTACCCCACAAAACACACTATGTACTAGGCCATTTGCAGTATTCTCTAGGATTTCTCACTTGGATGATAGTATTGGGAGCATCATTATTCTATTCAGAGTACCCTGTAATATATAGAGTAATGTTATAATCCCCTTAATCATAATAATTTGTTCATGATTTATATTTTATAGTTCAAGTATCATATCTTTACTAGAGAAATTATAGGTTTCAGGTGAGATTTCTATAACAGAGATGTAGTTAGGCACACCACTGTGTGTCTGTGAATAATAGTCGATATATGGAATTTGGGTACTCCCCATGTGACATGAAAATTATAGGCTTTGATTCCCCATATAATATATTACGTTTAGGTACTCCCCCTTGAATGTTATAGGGCATAGTGGAAGTGGTTTGGCCCATGATAAACATTGGTTTGAGTTGGTTTTATAACACCCTGGGATTTTGTTAAATATTTTTTCAAAACAATTTAGTAATTTTGAAAATTTTCATTACATGAAACACTAATTTTATATTGTGTTACACACAACACCGAGTTTATATTTCATTATACATAACCCAATGTTTAAATGAAAGGTCGCATACTATTAAAATATTATTATTTAATAAGATAGTTATCACTAACCCATTGGAATTGATGGTAAAAAATGTATTAAATAAGTTATGGAAAATATGTCTAACACATGCATATATAATGAATTTTTTTGTGACCAATCAATTTAAAATGGAAATAAAACCCATTTTAAAATAAAGGAAATCATTTTCTGAAAAAAAAAACTATTTTATGCACATAATTGTGTTTTACCTCAATAAGGTAGAAAATCACATTTGGGAAAAATTTTTAATAAAATTCATATATTATATATTCAATCAAAATTTTAATAATCAACTTATGTGTTTTCAAGATAATATATAAAAATAAATATAATTTTATGCTTAAAATTGCATTTTTCTAAAAAGTAGTTTTTTTTATTTTTGTGTACTAATTTTAAAATTAAATACTTCCACTTTTAACAAATTTATTTTTAAAATATAAAACAATTTTTAAATCAAAATTTTGAAATTATCTTGGAGTAAATTTTTGAGAATTTTCCAAAATGATAATTTTTTGGTGATTAATGAAAAATATTGGTTTTTATTAAGAATTTCATTTCTTTTAAATAAATTACAAAATAAAAAATTATTTTAAGTTGTTTTTTAAAGTAAAAATAGTTTAATTATATGACTATTAATAAAATTTGGGTCATTTTAGTCAATTTTATGTTGAATTAGGTTTTAAAAACATTTTAAACTTCTAAAACATATCTCTTTTGAAAATCACTTTTCGGTCACATCAGTGTGAATAATTTTAAATTATAATTATCAAATATTATGAATGGAATTCATAAAAATGTATTCCATAACTAGAATAATAATAATTTATATAATATGGTAATGTCTTCAATTTTTTTCCATAATTAATTATAATAATTGTCAAAATAAATTATCATGGTTAGTGTGAAAATGGGTTTTCTAGGGGTAAAATAAGAAATAATTGTTAAAATGACCTGAAAGGTTTTCCAAACCTATTTTTATAGACATATTTGAACTTCAACACCTACAGTGTTCTATAATTTCTTATTTTTGGGCCTTTTATCATCTTAAAAACATGGTTACACCTTTTTTCAAAAATTATAAGTATGCCACACACCTCACTAATTGAAGGCAACCCCTCTCCATTAATCTTCACAAATTCAAAACCCATTAGTTCATCCATGATCTGCCTAAATCACTTATATAAATATTATAATCCTAGAATCCTTACTTTTTCATAAATCCTACCTAAGAAGCCTTTTGGTGTAACCTAATAGAATTTGTCCGAAGAATAGGTAACATCCCAAACCGATCATATTTTATTTATTTATTCTTCCACCCCTTGAATTGATATTAAATAAAATCAATTAAATAAACTCCTTATGTACCATATAATGAGATATAATTATTTCAATGTCATTGTAATGCACTACTATAAAGTATAATTTTCCCAACACTTGTATACCAACGGTTCTGGAGAACCGTTGGTATAAGTTTTTTTACCACCGGTTTTTAGAAACCGTTGGTAAATATTGGTTCTGTGAAGGCTTCCCCAATGGTTTGATGAAACCATTGGAAAAGAAAAAAAATTTCATTTTTCCCAACAGTTTTTACAAACCACTGTGAAAATTCATGTTTCCCAACGTTTTTTACAAACCGTTTGGAAAGGTCCCCTCAAATACATCGGCTTTCAGAGGCCCCCGCAACACGGGCACAACACAGAAGTTGTTTCCCCAATTTCCAGAAGCTGCGGTGCCCAGGTGAACCCTAACCTGAGTTCTTTCATCCGATCAGCTGCAACTCCACCATCCATGTTATAATCTTTAAACCTCTTCCCAAATACAAGCCATGTTCCTCTGATTTCCACATTTATTTCAATATCTCGAAAGATCACGTCATTTTTTTCCTATTTTAGGGATTTTGGAAAATATTATGATTCACACTATTTGATAGTGAATCAATGACTAATACATGATTGGTATATGTCTGTGACTAGGGTTTACTTTGGTTTTATATATCATTTGTAACTAAAAATATGACATACTAACACTAATATTGTGATTCCACCTAAGAATGGTGGAATTTTCCTAGGATCCTGGGGCTTCCTCTTCTTTTGTTCTATAGAGTTTGTAGTGTTGGTTTTTAATGTATTTTATTTTCTTATGGATTTATAGTGATTATGTATTGGGTTCCTTTGGTCATGAATTTCAGGTGAGTTATTCTTATGTTCTTCTTAGAGATCATTGTATTCATAAAGTGTGCCTACGTTTTTGTAGGTGGTGTCGACTCACTGAGTGACTATTTGGTTATGTTTTAATGATTCCAACGTTCGATTTTTTTTATAATGAAACCTATTTATTTTTTAATTATATAAATGAGTGTTTTTTAAATATATTTTTATAAAATAGGTAAAATGTTATATAAGTGGTTTATTTGGAACTGTACAAAGACAAATCCCATTTTTATTGTATTATAAAATCTCATTAAACATATTTATACTTAGTGACTCCTTTATAAGTTTGGATCCATGTTTGAGCATTACCAGTAATATCCCATATCTTAATACCATTTTTAGATTGTGTACATCTCATTAGATTTTTTAATGAGTTCACTTCTTCCTTCATTAATGTCCTCCAAGGATGTCTTAGAAATCTAATAGCCACTTGAATGCTTTCCCTTGCTAAAATAATGTAATTTATTCCCTGAATACTCAATTAATTTTTACATTCTAGTAAACCATGTTGATAACCATCATGATTATGTGATCTCATAGGTTGGTGTGGTGAATATGGATATAATTTTAAACATATGTATTGAATTTTGTTTTTATCTTCCAGGGTTGCAAATTCTGCAGTTGGGTTTTTTTAAAGCGATATATAGCAATGTTTTAAACCCCTGCTATATATGCCTAATGGTTGTTTATTAGTGGATTAAACCACCACTATTTAAGATCAATATTTGTTTACAACGTTTTGCTTTAGCAGTTGTTTTCCATGACAAAAAATGGTGAGGATATAATGGCAGTTCAAACCACTACTATATCCTTTCCATTTTTTGGCAGGTGAAACCGTCGCTAAAACCAAAAATGCCACTAAAAAAAAATTCTGTGACGATTCCCTGAAAATGCAGCTAAATTTATAGAACTAACCCCCACCCCTTGGAAAGCCCCCCACCCCCTGAACACCCCGACCCCCCTGGACAACCCCGCCACCCCCGTGGACAGCCCACCCACCCCCTTGGACAGCTCATGCCCCCCTGGACAGCCCCCCACCCTTGTTGACAGCCCACCCACCCCACCCCCAGACACCCACCCACCACCCTTCAGACACCCCCATCCCCCAGGATTCCCCCACCACTGGAAATCCCCCCACCCCCTTGACACCCCGACCCCACTGGACAGCACCGCCACCCCCCGTGGACAGCCCGACCACCCCCCGTGGACACCCTGCCCACCCCCCTGGACAGCCCGTCCACCCCATGGACACCCCAGACCCCCCTGAACAGCCCCGCCACCCCCATGGGAAGCCCGCCCACCCCTTGGACACCCCGTACCCCCGTATAGCCCCACCCACCCCCTGTACACCCCGCTGACCTCCTTGGACAGCCCGCCCACCCCCCTGGAGTCCCCCTACCCCCTTGGACATCCTAACCACCACCGCGGATAGCCTACTCACCTGGATACCATGACCCCCCTAGACAACCCCCCAAACCCTGGACACCTCCGACCCGCTGGACAGCCCCATCACCCCCTAGACACCCTGCACCATCCTGGACACCCCACACCCCCATTGGACAGTCCCTCCACTGCCCTGATCCTCATCCTAATCCTCATCCTGATCTCCCTAAAGAACTTAATGTATAAAACTCATGTACTCCCAACAAGATCCTTAAGGATTATGTATTCCTTGATCCACTTCCAATATCTTACTGGGAAATCCTTGAATATACATTAGAAATTATGTATCTTATTTTCATATATACACTATATTTTGTTGTATTTCTTAATATGATTCTCATATAGAGTAATGTGTTAGTTATGCTTTTATATAAAGTAAAAAATTTTCATTTACCTAAATATTTTTTTGATTGAACTTAAATATTATTGAATTGCTTTGAAATGTCTTATTGAAATTTTTTTACAGAATGGATAGAAGTTTGATGTATGAAACTGATCAAATTTCAACTGATTTTCAAAATAATTTGAACATCTTTCTAGATTTTTCATTTGACAAGGCTTCAAGTAGTGGTCGGATACACTTCCCTTGTTTTAATTGTTTTGGAAGACCTTGGTTGAGTCGTGAATTAGTTATCTATCATATAACCAAATATGGTTTCCAAAAAACTATTATGTGTGGTATCACAATGGAGAGAAAATGGAATCTCAAAATGTTGATGATCCAAATGATAGGACTGAATTGGAGAGTTTGATATATGATCGGTTTCCATTTTTTAGGAATCATGAGAAGGAAAGGATGTCTATCCAATAAGATTTCTATACAAGTACACATGATGCGTCCAATGAAAATGATGGTGTTGATAGGGTTAAAAAATTGAATGATGATGCGATGACTCCAGTATATCGACAATGTGGTAAAATGAAAAAGTTGGAATTTTTAATCTGATTGTTTCATAGGAAAACTATGTATGGGATTTCAAATACTGCAATTGATTACATTCTTACCATCTTTAAGGACTTACTTCCAGATGGTGCAGATATTCCCTCAAACCACTATATAGAATGGAAGTTAGTTGATGAACTTGGATTCTCAAAAAAAATTCATGCTTGCCCGAATGATTACAGCTTATTTTGGGAGGAAAATTCTAAAAGAAATGATTGTATCAAATATGGAACCTCCCGATGGAAGCCAAAAGATGATAGAACTCCATCTCGTGTGCACACAAAGTAATGTGACACTTTCCATTGATCCCTTGATTACAAAACCTTTTTATGTCTGATGAAATATCCGTAAAAATGTGATGGCATGACACTGAGAGAAAAAAGTATAATGAAGAGTTGGTTCACCGTGAAGATAGATTTTAATGGCAGAGATTTGATGCTCGATATCCTGAATTTTCAGCCGACGTGCGTAATGTGAGACTGGGTCTTTCATGTGACAGTTTTAATCCATTTGGGTAGATACTTACTTCGCACAGCACATGGCTGGTTTTCATACACATTTATATCCTTCTCCCTTGGTTGTGTATAGAAAATCCTTACACTTTCTTGAGTATATTGATATCTGGCCCTTCTAATCCCATCAATGATATATATGTATACATGAAACCTTTAATAAAAGAGTTGAATCTTCTTTGTGATGTGGGTGTGCCCACATACGGTGCATGTTCTAAAGACATATTTCAGATGCGTGCTGCGCTTATGTGGATGATCAATGATTTTCCTGCTTATGCAATGATGTCTGGATGGAGCACAAAAGGAAAATTGTCATGTCCTGTTTGTATGAAGAATACTCGATCGAGAAGACTGAAATATCATCGTAGTTTTAGTTTCATGGGACACCGACGATTCTTTCCATTGAACCATCCATATAGAAACAATCGTCAAAGATTTGACAATACCATGGAGAATAACGATCCACCTCAGCGTATGTCTAGAACTAATGTTCTTAATGAATTGAATGATTTCAGTTATTCATTTTGGAAGGGTGTAATGAAATCTAGAAAGAGAAAAAATGTTTCCAATGATACCTGTTACAAATGGAAGAAGAAGAGTATATTCTTTGAGTTGTCGTATTGGTCAACTAAATTGTTACTTCATTGCTTAGACATAAAGCACATTGAAAAGAATATATGTAAAATGTTGCTTTCAATTCTTCTAAATGTCAAGGGAAAGAAAAAAGATGATTTACGATCTTGGCATGACTTGGTAGATTGGGGGATCAGACCAGAATTGCATCCTGTCTGTATCAGTGAAAATAAATGGCAAGTTCCATGTGCTTCTTATGTGATGACACCTGCTGAAAAAAAATCAATTTTTGGAATTGTTAGAGACTATTAAGGTTCCCAATGGCTATTCAAGAAATTTATCAAAATGGGTCAACACAAAAGAGTTGAATCTGAAATCTTTGAAGACTCATGATTATCACGTCCTTTTGAATGAGTTGATTTCAATATAAATCTGTCATCTCTTGTCCAATAATGTTAGAGTCTCAGTTATTCAGTTGTGCTATTTGTTTAGAGATATTTGTGCTAAGAGGTTGTCCAAATCCTTATTGAAATAAATGTTGGCAGAGACACCATTAATTTTGTGTGAGTTATAGAAAATATTCCCTCCATCATTTTTGACATGCATGTTGCATCTGACTGTCCATCTTTCAACCGAAATACTTCTTGGAGGACCTGTTGCTTTCTGTTGGATGTATCCAACTGAAAGAAACATCTTCACATTAAAATCATATGTTCGGAATAGGAATTATCCCAAAGGTTCTATTGTGAACGGTTACTTGGCACAAGAATGTATGGATATCTACTCAATGTATTTTTTTGATCTTACTACGAGAATAAATAGACCAATGAGAAATGAAGAAGAAAAATATGGGAAAATTGAACCCAGTTTTCCATCACTTCCTCAGAGAGGAGGAATTCGAGGATCATATAGATTGACAACATTAAGCCTTGAAGAGCGAGAGATGGAACATCGCACAGTGTTGTTCAATTGTGATTTGTTCGATGAGTATATCAAGTAAGTAAATTGTACATGTATCTCTTATCTTATCACTTTTAATTTCAAAAAATTGTTAAACAATTATTATTTTTATCTACAAGGAAGATAACGAATTGATATATAGAAAGCATCGTTCTTTATCTTTGAGAAGGAAAGAGACTTTTCATAGCAAAGGGTTTTCTGCTTGGTTGAAATTGAAGGTAAAAATATTTCTGTAAGAACTAAATAAAAATAATATTTAATTAAGTTTACTATTTGTTTATATTTTAGGTATCGTGTTTTCCTGCATACTCTGTTTCTAAGGAAATAAGATCTTTGGATTTTGGTCCTAATACCATAGTTTATGCTTGTAAATAACTTGTGATCAATGGATACAAATTTATTATCCCTGAATGAGCAAGAAATATGAGAAAAAAACATAATGGTGTCATGCTAACAGCCACAACAGACTATTATTCCAGTTCATCATATACTAGACCTCATTCTGAAAATGTAGCTTATTATGGATTTGTGGAGAAAATAATAATTTTGGATTATTACTCACATTGTCGAGTCACGATGATGAAATGTCACAGGTTTGCTTCAATGACGAGGCAAGGAACCTTTATTAATGATTATGGATTTCAATTTATTGACATGACTCACACTCTTGCCACCGATGAACCATATGTATTGGCATCAATGGTGAAACAAGTTTTTTATGTCAAATATCATTGTTATCCTAAATTTGGTGTAATTATTGAAGTAAATCCCATACATGTTTTTTATCATGGTAATGATGAATTTAACACTATCCCTACAACAATTGGAAGCAATAATTTTATTACTTATGATGACTCCAATAGCTCAATTGTCAGAGTTGATTGTGAACCTGAAGTTGTGGTGGGAAATATATAGAATCATACAGTCGTGTACTCACCTACATGTTTCACCTACATCATTCAGAGTGTGTATCCTAGTACTTGCCTTCAAACCACCATAAATATTCCATTTCTTTATGTTTTTTTATCAGAATGGTTTTTATATATTTTGTTTTTTGGGTTACACATTAGTTATCTGTTTCTAATTACTTCTATATTTGTTTTCTTTGCAGGAAATGACACCCATTGAAGAGATGCGGTGGAAAAAGATGATAGAAAATAATCGTCGCATGACACAGATGGGCGTTCCTCCACTCATCCCTGTAGTGAGTATTTTATTTCAAATATAAATATTTCAATAAATTTTAATATCATCTATTTAGTTTTGTGTTAAACTTTTTTTCAGGATCCACCCATTAGACGAGATATATCCAACGAGGAGCCTGATATTGCTCCCAGTGGAGAGGCTGGTGGTAGGAGGGGGGTGGTGTCAGGGTTGGATGATCATCTAGTGGTCCAGGTACTGAGGCTGGTGGTACGAGGGCTCGTGGTGCGAGAGTTAGACAATCCACTACCACAGACATATCTTCTATGCCCCATTTTGATCCTGGTGTGTCTTCAGGGACACACGGGATATTTAGGCCTCTTATGTTTACACAACCAGTTGGCCAGACGTCTTTTCCATCATCTTTTGCTTCTGGTTCATTATTTCCAAGCTATTATATTCCACCCTCTTCGACTCATGCTCTGACATAGTATATGGCCGAGGAGCGTACACTGAGTGACACTCCACCTGTACAGGATATTATTTCAGCTTCTGCACATCGAGTGACGCCCATTGATCTGACTACCACAGGTATATTTATATAACTCTATCAAATTTTTATACCAAAATTTATTTTTATTATAACTTGTACTGATATTATTTTTCTTTAATAACAAATTCATCTACTGATAGGAGGTGGGGGAGGGGTCGTACAAGATTGTGTGTGGTATGGAACCTCCAGACAAAGTTGATGGTTAAATACAATTTAGATGGACAAATGATTGAGAAATCTGGGTAAGAATGTCGGGGTTTTTTGGGAGACGCTAGCCAAATACTCCGACATCATTTCGGTCATCCCTCTCTCTTGGAGACATCTACCACATGAAGTCAAGGATAATGCGTGGGAAAATATATGGGTAAAAATTTTATTGGATTTATTGTAGTATTTGTTTTATTTATATGAACTAATCTATTGACTTTCAGTTTCGGTTTAACTTCCCTGATGGGAAAGGTGCATGACCAGCATGTTTAAAGGAGGTAGGAGAGCTTTGGAGAGCTTATAAGCCTGAGATGTTTGTTGGATGGTGTGAGAGAGTGGGCACAGATTCGGAGACATTACCTATCGTGGATGACTATCCGATATAACAATATCTCCAAATGATTACCCATTGGGAGACTACCAAATTTAAGGTATTAATCTCATTTGAGGTATTTAAATGACAGTTTTCATATTTTGCATTAATATAATCTTATTTATTATTAATAATTATTTAGGAATATTCTGAAAAAAAAACAAGAAAAACATTGATTCAAAGAAATACCTCTACACTTTGGGGCACACAACTATGTCAGATCATGAGAGACAGCTAGTACGATATAGTTGTTTATAATTTTTCTTTAGGACTTTCCCTTTTTATTGTTTCCTACATAAATTATGTGATTTATTGAATATTGAATATATGATTATACGTGAAATTTATATTGTTTTGATGTCATTACAGAAGCACAAATTGAATATTGAATGACGTATCCCTCGAGCAAAATTGTTTTGCTCGAGTAGAAGAAAAAAATATGGAACTGTGGTAAATGAACCAACCCAAGAAAAGATTGTAAGTTTTAATTTGTTTATTTAAAAGTTTAATATCTATTTTGAAATTTAATAATATATTAATATTTTTAACAGGCTGCTTTAGAGGCTCTTGATTCCTAGGATCCTGACAATTTTGGGTCACACGATCATTTATATCAGGTTTTGGGAGAGGAGCACTCTGGTCGAGTACGCTACCGACCTGGTAAGAATATAGTCCTGATGAGTTATTGGTCCTCTCTAGGTATCCATTCTAGTACTACAGAGTTGGAACAGGTCATGGAGCAAGCAAGACAGTCTAATAAAAGGGTCACAGAGTTGGAAGTACATGTTCAAACGAGGGACAAAGAATTTATGAAACTGATGAAAGATTTAACTTCATCACTTCCACTAGAGGCCAGCGCAGCTTGTCAGACATTTATGTCATCGATGGGTGCATTATCCAATGCACCAGGTTGTAGCTCTAGTTTCGGTCGATATGATGACGTTCCTGGTGATGACGAGGATGCTGAAGAGGATGAGGGCGAGGATGAGGGTGAGGACAAGGGCGAGGATGGGACCGGGGGTGAGGTTGGGGCCGAGGACGAGGATGAGGCCGACGATTAGCATGTGGACGATGACAAGGACGACGACGAGGACAAAGATGGCGGTGAGGATGAGGCCGATGATGACAGTGGTGATGGTGATTATGATCAGGGGATGATTCATCCATTACATTTTTTAGTTCTGTATAACTCTTTATTTTTTAACCTAGTTTTCCACTCTGGTATGGATATTTTTGAAATCAGTATAACTCTTTATTTTCGACCAAATGTGGAAGCCTAATGATGTTATAATGGTTTGGAGGTGACTGATGCTATATGATATTTTATGGGTAATTGTGAGGAGTTTCTTTCCCTTTAATTGATTGGTTCATAAAACATAAGTTGGTTTTGTATTCTGTTGTGGGTGTGTGTAACCTGAAATTCAAGGTTGGTGGTTCCATTTCTTACCTATGATAATGAAACTACTTGTGTTGATTTCCAAATTGATTTATAAATTGATTAATGAAATTGGCATGATTTTTGTATGTGTTGAAAAAGTGTTTTGAAATAAAAATTGGTTTTCCTTGGCTTTTGATAAATGTATTATAAATGGTTTTGAATGGTTTCCAAGGAATTGAAATGGGTTTATGATAAAGAGAACATGGGTTACCTTGGGTACTTAGGTGAAAGGTTTATCTTAAGGAAATCATCCATTTCATTGTGGTTATCAAGGAGGCTTTACTTCAGTCTTACCATTATTTTCTAGGCCTATTATTCTTGGGGACTGATATTGACATTTTGGGGAGATTACTCTTAGGGTTTTCCTCTACTTCATAGGGATGTTGTTATCAGATCTATTTTTTGCACCTGATTATTATTGTATGATTAGTCTACTACTTCGACCCTTAGTATTCCTTGGTACCGTGATACCCATTTTTCTATTTTGTATTACTTAGCTTTCTTAGGTAGCCATGTATTTCATGTTTATTCTTGTGGAAAATGATATAGAAAATATTCTTTGAAGTATAAGTCTTTTTGAATGAAATTTATGTGATATTATCTCTAATGAAATTACAATTCCATGGTTATTTTATTCACACCATGACCAAAGTGTCTCTCTTTTGTTTCAAAAGACATCATTTTAAGTGAACACAACAACTGACATACAGAAAAACGAAGAAAGACATTTGGATTTCATTGAAACTTTAGGTTAATGATCCATGAGTCATATGTGACATGTACAAGTGAACCCACCCTCAATCAATGGGCCGGTGTGGCCGGAACCATTCAAAGTGTCTTTCTTTTGTTTAAAATGGATGTGCTTTAATTAAAAAAACAACATACGGAAAACTGACCAAAGGCATTCGAATTCTATTGAAACTTTAGGAAAAAAATACATAGGTAATATATGACATGTAAGAGTCAACCTCGCCTCAATCCGAGGCATGGTGTGGCTGGTATCACTCGAAGTGTCTCACTTTTATTTGAAATGGACATGATTTTAATTGAAAACAACAACTGACATACGAAAAACCAACCAAATGCATTTGGATTTTGTTGATACTTTAGGACAACGATCCATGGGTCATATGAGACATGTATGAGTCAACCCCGCCTCAAGTTGAGGCCCGATGTGGCAGGTACCACTCAAAGTGTCTTTCTTTTGTTTAAAATGGATGTGCTTTTAAGTAAAAAAAGACATATGGTAAATCAACCAAACACATTCGGATTGTGTTGATACTTTAGTAAAACGATCCATGGGTCATTTGTGATGTGTATGAGTCAACCCCGCCTTAATCCAAGGTGTGGTGTGGCCAGCACCACTCAAAGTGTCTCACTTTTCTTTGAAATGGACAACAGTTTAAGTAAAAACAACAACTAACATACGGAAAATGGACCAAACGCATTCCGATTTTTTTGATACATTTGGACAAGTATCCATGGGTCATTTTTGATGTGTAAGGGTCAACCCCACCTCAATCTGAGGTGTATTGTGGCCGGAACCACTCAAAGTGTCTCTCTTTTGTTTCAAAAGGACATCATTTTAAGTGAATACAACAATTGACATTCGGAAAACCGACCAAACGCATTCAAGTTCTGTTGAAACATTAGTTTAACGATTCATGGGTCATATGTGATTTGTATGAGTCAACCCCACCTCAATATGAGAGTCGTTGTGGCCATCACCACTAAAAGTGATTCTCTTTTGTTTGAAATGGACAAGATTTTAAGTGAAAATGAAAACTGGCATAATTAAAACTGACCAAACACATTTGGATTGTTTTTATACTTTAGGAAAATGATCCATGGGTCATTTGTGATGTGTACGAGTCCACCCCGCCTCAATCTGAGGGCCGGTTTGGCCGGCACCACTCAAAGTGTCTTTCTTTTGTTTAAAATGGATATGCTTTTAAGTAAAAACAACAACTGGCATACTTAAAACCGACCAAAGGCATTCTAATTCTGTTGAAACTTTAGGAAAACAATCCATGAGTCATTTTTGATGTGTATGAGTCAACCTCGCCTCAATTCGAGGCATGGTGTGGCCAGTATCACTCAAAATTTCTCACTATTATTTGAAATGGACATGATTTTAAGTGAAAACAATAACTGACATACAGAAAACTGACCAAATGCATTTGGATTCTATTTATAATTTAGGAAAATAATCCATGGTTCATATGTGACGTGTAAGAGTCAACCCTGCATCAATCTGAGGGCCGATGTGGCCGGTATCTCTCAAAGGGTCTTTCTTTTGTTTAAAACGGATGTGCTTTTAAGTAAAAAAACGACATATGGAAAACCAAACAAAACACATTCAGATTTTGTTTATACTTTAAGAAAACGATCCATGGGTCATTTTTGGTGTGTAAGAGTCAAACCCGCCTCAATCTAATGCGTGGTGTGGCCGACACCACTCAAAGTGTCTCTCTTTTGTTTAAAATGGACAACAGTTTAAGTAAAAACAACAACTGACATATGGAAAAAGGACCAAATGAATTAAGATTCTATTCATACTTTAGGAAAAGTATCCATGGGTCATTTATAGATGTATGAGTCAACCCCACCTCAATCTGAGGCACGGTGTGACCGGCACCACTCAAACTATCTTTCTTTTGTTTAAAATGGATACGCTTTTAAGTAAAAACAACTGGCATACGAAAAAACAACCAAACACATTTGGATTTTTATTATACTTTAGTGAAATGATACATGCGTCATTTTTGATGTGTACGAGTCAACCCCGCTTCAATACGAGGCACGGTGTGGCCGGAACCACTCAAAGTGTCTCTCTTTTGTTTCAAAAGGACATCATTTTAAGTGAATACCTCAACTGACATACGGAAAAACGACCAAACACATTCGTATTCTATTGAAACATTAGGTTAACGATTGATGGGTAATATGTGATGTGTATGAGTCAACCCCACCTCAATCTGAGAGATGGTGTGGCCAGAACCACTCAAAGTGTTTCTCTTTTTTTTTGAAATGGACAAGATTTTAATTGACAACAACAACTGGCATACTTAAAACTGACCAAACACATTTGGATTGTTTTGATATTTTAGGAAAAAAATACATGGGTCATTTGTGATGTGTAAAAGTCAACCCCACCTCAATCCGAGGGCCGGTGTGGTCATCACCACTCAAAGTGTATTTCTTTTGTTTAAAATGGATACGCTTTTAAGTAAAAACAACAACTGGCATACTTAAAACTGACCAAACACATTTGGATTATTTTGATGTTTTAGGAAAATGATCCATGGGTCATTTGTGACGTGTAAGAGTCAACCTTGCATCAATACGAGGTGCGGTGTGGCCGACACCACTCCATGTGTCTCACTTTTCTTTGAAATGGACATGATTTTAAGTGAAAACAACAACTGACATAAGGAAAACTAACCAAACGAATTCGGACTCTGTTGAGACTTTAGGAAAACGATAAATGGGTTATATGTGACATGAAAGAATCAACCCCACCTCAATCTGAGGGCCTCTGTGGCCAGTACCACTCAAAATGTCTTTCTTTTGTTTAAAATGGATACGCTTTTAAGTAAAAACAAACAGCATACAGAAAATCAACCAAACACATTCTGATTGTGTTTATACTTTAGGAAAATGATCCAAGGGTCATTTTTGACATTTAAAAGTCAACTCCGCCACAATCCGAGGTGCGGTGTGGCCGACACCACTCAAAATGTCTCTCTTTTGTTTAAAATGGGCATCATTTTAAGTGAAAACAACAACTAACATATGGAAAACCAAACTAATGCAATCTGATTCTATTAAAACATTACGAAAACGATCCATCAATTATTTTTGACAAGTATGAGTCAACCCTACCTCAATTTGAGGTGCGGTGTGGCCGGCACCACTCAAAGTGTCTCACTTTTCTTTGAAATGGACAACAGTTTAAGTAAAAACAACAACTGACATATGGAAAACAGACCAAACCCATTCAGATTATGTTGATAATTTAGGACATGGATATATGGGTCATTTTTTACGTGTACGAGTCAACCCCGCCTCAATCTGAGGCACGGTGTGGCTGGTACCACTAAAAGTGTCTTTGTTTTGTTTAAAATGGATACACTTTTAAGTAAAAAGAACCTGCACACAGGAAACCATTCAAACATATTTGGATTTTGTTGATACTTTAGGAAAACAATCCATGGGTCATTTTTGATGTGTACGAGTCTACCCCGCCTCAATCCAAGGCGCGGTGTGGACAACACCACTCAAATTCTCTATTTTGTTTCAAAATGACATCATTTTAAGTGAATACAATTGAAATTTACACTCATCAATGATAGTTGCAAACTCTTTTTCATGAGTTGGGTAGTTTCACTCATGGGGTCATATGTGACGAGACTCTTAAAAATTACCTTTTCACCATATAATATAAAAAATACAAGTTCTATGCAAAATTCATCACAAATAATTACATACCCAAATCTAGGATCAGAAAAAAAAAAGGGATTTAAGCCAATTTCAAACTCTTATTCAACTCTAATAGGTATTTCTCAGACTATTCTTCCTATTATAATTTGATGGGGAGGTGGGGGGTCTTTGCTGGTTGGGGGGTTGGGTGGGGGTGAGGTGAATTACTACTGGATGATTGTTGTCATATGAAGATTGAAATATGGAATTGTAGTACATGACATGGTTGGAAGATTTTGATGGTTTTATGTGTTTTTTATGCTATTTTAGGTGTTTTTATACAGTTTTAAGTATATGTGGTTTTTGTGATATTTTTTATGTAGGTGTGTAGTGGAGGGGCTACTGGAGGGATGCTATGTAGCAGTTCTGGAAAAAACACAATACCAACGGTTTTAAACAATTGGTATAAGAGTTCTGGAATTCTAGAAAAACAAAATACCAACGGTTTAGAATCGTTGGTATAAGAGTTCTGGAAAAACACAATACCAATTGTTTTCAACCGTTGGTATAATAATTCTCTAAAAACACAATGCCAATGGTTCTAAACCATTGGTATACATTGAGAGAAATTTAAAAAAACAATATATACCAACGGTTTATGAAAACCGTTGGTAAAAATGTTATCCAAACATATACCAACGATTATCTTGCAACCATTGGTATATCAGTAAATACAGAGGGATATACCGACAGTTTAGATCAAACCATTGGTATAGGGCTTTCATCATAGCTTACTACCCTATGGTTTGGAAAACCGTTGGTATAGGCTATACCAACGGTTTTCCAGCCTATACTAATGGTTTTGAACCATCGGTATAACCTTATTTTCTAGTAGGGATGACCTTGTATTTCTATTTATTATTTTTGGATATTATATGGATTATTTTCGAGACTAGGCGTTGAGATGGTGTGTGATTCCACAGACGGGTGTGCTCGGAATAAATTTTTGATATATATTAAATATATTAATTATGACTTGCACATTTTTTTCTTGAAAAAAGTTGAATAAATCCTGAATGGGAGATTAGATAAAAAATATAATAGAACTATTTAGTTCCAAGCAAATGATTTACCCTTGGAATGACATAATCATTATTGGCATTATATTTTTTTGAAGAAGTTATCATGAGGAAATAAATTAATAAAAAAAATAAATAGTGAATTTATTTTATATTGTTCGAAATAGTGACCTACTTCCTCTTTAAATATATATCTATGTATTTTGTCTTGGGTTTTCCGACTAAACCATAGAGACCTATAAGTCGTTGGAAGAGTGTTCTTTCTAAAAAATTACAAATCATGATCAGATTATGAATCATTAAACAAAAATATTCTATAGATCTTGTAAATGAAAGAAATGAAACCTTTATTCATCAATGATCGATCCACACTCAAGGTAGGATATTCTATTTTTTGATATATATCATGTCTGTAAATCCCAAACGTACATGAATCAATTCCATGAATAGAATTGATATACGCATTGTCAGAAGAATAAAAATTGATAGAGTAGTTTATTTGTTAATTTTGACTTACTCCTCCCCATTCATATATTTCTATGAAAATTAATCAGGTCCAAATGAACAATGTTTGAGATTTATCCCTCCCATTTTGTTATTTCTGGATTTCTACCCTTGTTCTTTGCACATTCATCACATGCATTTCCTTTTGGATCATGGTTCGATCAACACCGAGTATTTGGTTATTACATGACCATTATTCATTGAAATGGATCAATACTATGGGTGTGGTCCATGATCATTGGTGTGATAAAGATTCTTGGAGTGCGGTGGATGATTTTAGGTGGATCAGAATGGATTTTGGGTATACATTCAACCTAGTTTTATACAATAAAACAAATGAATCAGTGGTAGATATTTTAAGGAGGAAAAAACATATATCCTGGAGTTCAAGAATGAAAATTTTTGTTTGACTATAGATCTATATATTTTTGTGATATCGATGGTTCCAGTGATGCACATGTCATTACGTAAGAGTACCCAGGGGTTCTATAAAATATCAGATTACATGGCGTGTAATTCAGCATTACACACCATGTGATCCCCATAAATTTGGAACTATGGTTCCATCTAAAGATAAATATTACACTACATGTAACCCCTTAATAGTTGGATTGGTGTGTACTTTGGGAAGTGCACAAACATGGTAAAAGTACACTTCTAGTGACACATCATGTACTTGGACACAAACATGGCCAGGAGTACAAGGGCTAGTACACGGACATGGACATCGTACATAGATATGGTCAGGAGACACTTTTAGGATATCATGTGTCTCTACATAGTGTCCACTTATTCTACAAAGCATATATGTGAATACATACATATATTGTTCGTATTTTCCATATGGGTAGACTTGGGGATATATGGACATGCCATTTACCCCCGGTACACATGTGTACCCCCGTCAAAAAAGTTTGTAGCCCTTTTTATCCTTAGTTTACACTATTCTATGTTGATATTATTCTCTTGTTTCATTCTTTTTATTTAAATTGTGTCATTACAACCACATTATAGGATTGTGATCCATTCTAGAGACAGAGACTCAGAAAGAGTTATAGCATCCCTCTGTTAGAATCGAGTGCGAACCTCTATCATCCTTTGTTCCCTATGATGGGTGTGTGGAATTGTTTTGATTTACTTGAGAAGGAAATTGATCATTTATGTAGTAGGTCATATCATTAGGGTCTGTGTTATCATAGGAATACGATCCCCTATTTAGTGGTTTGATCCAGATTGGGTTTTTGGGGTCCAACAGCAGTTATGGGTGTGATCCTATATCTATGCATCTGAGTCCTCTTAGATAATTGAGATTTATTGGGATGAACCAAATTACCTAGACCACTTTTTCATGTTTCTATAATGATAGCATGGATTGCGGAGTGGATTCTACCAAAACTATCATTTCGTCGAACAAAATCGTGTGGATAATTGTTTGTTATGACTTCCTGGTGTTGTGGTTTCTTTCCAGAGTATATCATAGTGTTTATATTATACACTAATTTTTATATCTTTTATTGATATGAATAAACACATTTCAACCTTTTATTATTTTCTGGGTGTCCTATTGGGTATTTTTATACTCATTCTTGTAGGGGATTATCCCATATGTGGCATGTCTTAGGCAGATGACTACCCTTTTGACTGTCCTAGGAGGATAGGGGGTATGTGGAGTATATCCACATCTTGTGAGACTGATTTGGTTACTAGAAGCATTCATTTGACTTATTCCTTTCACTTAGAGTAGTATATACACTTTATAGTTTTTGGTTAGGATTTTATTTCAACCTTTTTCTGTTTTTATTACTTTATTATCATAATCTGGCATGAGATATTAGATGTTTTCATTCATTGAATCACTTTTTTTTAATTCATCATTGTTTCAACTTGGATATGTGTGTTTTTTTTAATGTAAATTATGCTAATTCCTCTTTTTTGGGGGATACACCTTCTAAGAATTTGTTTCCAACCCCTGGAATATTGGAGGTGGGAATGGGGTATTCATAAGAAAAATCACAATAGGTAAGGTTGTCTCGAAGTGGTATTAGTGATGGTCAGTTTTACCTTAGGATCATATTCGATGAGATTTTTTTAGAAACAATGTTTAATTTTTTGAGTTTGGCTTTCAGACTAGGAATCCAGTGTATTGTTGCGGTCGGTGTATCTATACACGAGGACACTGATCACCTCCCATTCAACTTGATATCTATAAATATTAGTTTCATGGAAACTTTATTGAACATGAATCATATGAGAATTGTTTAGTTTTCTATTTCCTTCTTGATTCAACTCACCAAAAGTAATAATTTTACCCTTACATATTTTTTATTTTAGGATTCCTCCATATAAACAGGATGTTGGGATTCCACAACATAATCACATGTATCCCAGCCAGATGTCCCTGACCATCCCTGGAGAAACACCACCTCTCCATTGGCTATATCAGGAAGGTTAATAGGGTAGAGGATGTGGAATAGGGGCCAACAAGGCATCAGGAGTTGGTTTATGTTTTGACCAATTACCACCATCACCACCGGGTGGTCCTCCCCAGGCTTAGGGAGATGGTGGATAGGAATAAGGCCTTCTGCAAGCTATGGTGGCATATGGCCCCAAGTCTCTAGGGATCATATGAGGTATGATTTTTGACTTTTCAAATTTATCTACAGTATTGATAGACACAGGTTCCAATCATTCCTTCAATGAAACTTCTCTATTTTGAATCATAGTGCTTTTGGTTGATCCATTTGCTCAAGTCTTGTGATTGGAGGCTCTAATAAGTGGTGACTCATTGATTTTTCACTAGTGCTAAAAGTGAAATATGATTCTTGATGGAGAGAGTTTTTATGGCAGCTCTTTATTGTGGAAGGAGTCCTTATGAAATCATCTTTTTTATGGACTGGCTATCCATAGTTTAGACCAGATTGACTGATTTAGGTGGAGGATGCAATATGTATGCAAGGAAGGAATGAGGTTTTACATTATGGGTGAGAAGGAAACCTTGGTAGAGTAGGATGAGTCTGAACATAAGAGTGAAGAAAATTACTAACTGTTTTTATTTCATGGCTCTTGGAGTAGTGGATGATTAGGACTATCAGTTTCTTGCTTGGTTGGTTGAGTATGAGGGCTTCATTCCTGAGGAGGTACCTAGTTTACCTCCATACTGAGAGCTATAACTTGGCACTTAAATTCATATCAAGATGAAACTAATATTTTCACCAGCATATTTTATGGCTCCCATAAAGTTTTGAGAGTTGAGGTTTCATTTGGAGGACTTATAGGAGAAGGGAATTCGGAGACCCAGTGTTTCCCCCAAGGAATCCACAATGTTGTTTTCCAAGAAGGTGGACAAAATTTTTAGGTTATGTATGGATTACTGGTGCTTGAATTAGGATACTGTTAATAACAAGTATCCACTACCAAGGCTCGATGGACTCTTTGATCAGTTGACTGGGGTGTGATTTTTATGAAATATTTGACTCAAATCTGGTTATAGCCAAATTTTAGTACGGGATGAGGACATACCAATGATGTCATTATGATGTCATTATAATCACTATGAGTACTTGGTGATGTCTTTTGGAATGATGCATACCCCCACAGTGTTTATAGGACTCATGAACTAGATCTTTCATCCTTTCATTGACTAGTTCATGGTGGGCTTTATCAAATTCATCTTAGTGTATTCAGCATTTGATGAGGAGCATGGGAAAAACATGAGGATGGTCCAAGATACACTCTGAGAGCACCATATTTAAGGGTTTCTCTCTAAGTGTCAGTCATGGATTTAATATATTCACTTTTTGGGACACGTATTATCTGATGTTGAATTAGAAGTGGATCCAATAGAGGTTGAGGAAATTATTTCTTGGTATCCACCCAAGATTATTATTGAGGTGAAGAGTTTGCGTGGGTTTAAAGCATATTATTATAGGTTTGTAAAAAAATTTCTATAGTGGTAGCACCCTCGATATTTTTGACCTAAAAGGGGAATCATTTTGTTTGGATAGAAATATTCCAATAGTTCTCTCAAGAGATATAGCCTAGATTGAAGAGCACTCCGATATTAATATTATAGGTCGAAGGTGTCAAGTAAATAGTGTTATTTGATACGGTAGGGTAAAACATGGTTGTGTTCTGATAGAGTGTAAGGATGTTATTTTTTATATTTTACTCCAGCTGAGACCACATGAGTAGAACTATGTGACCCATGATATTGAGTTAGCATCAACAGTATTTGTAGTGAGGATGTGGAGACAATACCTAATTGGTGATTGGTTTATTGATTAACCTGAAAACAAATGTCTCAAGTACATATACTCACAAAGGGATCTTAACATGAGATAAATGACGTGTCTTGAGTTTCTAAAAAACAATGAATTTTAGATTATCAATAATCATATGAAGGGGAAATTTTTGGTAGATGATCTCAGTAAGAGATCATATTCTCAGTTTCTGGATGAGGAGTTGGATAAGTTAGCCACATTGCAGTCGTCCTTCATAGAAAACGATTATGCTTTATATCTTCAGTCGATGGTTATTTCCCCGTCAAATTTGTAATTTGTTTGGGATACCCAGTAAAGAGATCTTTACTGTGAGACCTATATATATATATAGATATCCACTGGAAATTCTCCTAATGACTATTTTGAAGGAGGATATCTTACAATCCTTTTCAAAGGGTGGGTGATGGTACTTTTGATGTCGATGTAGAATGTGTGTCGAGTGTTTCATACATCCCCTTTGGCGGTACAACCAGGCTTGAAAAATATTTTCCCGGAAATTCAACATTAGTTTTGGTGTCTAGGGATGAAAAAGGGAGTTTTAGAGTGTGTCTCCAGATGACTCACTTGTTAGAAAGTGAAGGTAAGAGAAACAAGTTCCAATAGGATTATCCCAAACCCTTGAGGTTCCAGAGTGGAAGTGGGATAATGTATCTACGTACTTATTTATGGGATTACCATGTACATCCTGGGAATGTGATTCCATATGTTGATCATAGACTAACTCACTAATTGGGAGAAATTCCTATCTATTCCAGAGCATATATTAGTAGAGATATTTGGGTTCCTCTGTGTGTATGAGATAGAATAACTTCATGGAGTAACCTTGACCATTATCTTTGAACAATATTCTTGATTCACATCTTAGTTGTGGAGGGAATTTGAAGAGTCTTTGGGGACTCAATTACGCTTGAGCATGATATTTCACACCCAGATTGATGGCTAAATAGATTAGACCATTAATGTCTTCAAGGAAATGTTGTGGGATTTTATGTTGTACTTTGGCCATAGTTGGTAGGATCTCATACCCGTAGTGGAGTTTTTTTATGAAAACTACTACCATTAAAGTATTGGCATCGAATCACTCATGGAATTTTATAGAAAATCATATAGGGCAACGATTTTTTGGACTAATCCAAGAGATTCTGAAATAATTTGCCTATAGTTGCTATGTGCTACTCCAGAAAAGGTGATGATCATCAATGAGAAGATGAGAACCACATAGAGTCATCAGAATTATTATACAGACCATTGATGAATACTTTTGGGTTTTGAGGAGGGATACCATGTGCTCTTGAGGGTCTCACCTCAACATGGACAAAGTAGACAGGGATGTAGTGAAATTTATCTATGAGATTCATTAGTCCCTTCAAGATACTATGGAGAGTTAGCGAGGTGGTGTACCGCATAGTTATACCACCCTAGTTGGACAGGGTACATGACATATTCCATGTGTCGTAGATAATGAGGTATGTGAATAACTCGTAGAACGTTATTGACTGGAGTGAACTGAACATCAAGGACGGATCTACCATTGTAGTGTTCCCAATAGATATCATGTATCATAATGAGAGGATCCTTCAAGGGAATTTTATCCCCCTTGTGTGTGTCCAATCATAGCATAAGAAATTTCAGAAGAGAACCAGGGATATGGAGACCCATATGCGAGTCAGGAACCATCATCTTTGGAGTAGTTTTTTCTATTTTAGGGATTAAAATCCTTATGTTAGGGGGAACTCAATGACTCTGATTTTCAATGTAGTTTTTTTTTGATATTATATGGATTATTAATGGGAATAGGTGCTGAGATAGTGTAATATTCTGAGGCCCGGTGTGCCTAGAATAGTTTTTTAAAATATATTAAATATATTAGTTTACCAAAAAAGGAATCCCAAATAGGGGGAAAAAATAATAAATCCATGGGAACAATTGAGTACGTAGTTCTTGATTTACCTTAGTTGTGGTATAATCGTTTTCTATGTTGGTTGTTCTTGAAAAAGTTGTCGTCGGTGGGAAATTAATCAAATATGTAAAATACAGAATTTATTGCACATTATTTGATGTTGTGACATGATTCCTCTTTAAATATATGTATATTTAGTTTGTGTTAGTGTCATCAACTAAACCCTATAGACCTAAACTCTATCGGAGGATAGAGTTCTTAGAGAATGATGATGGATCAGGATCAGATCATGGATTGTTGTGCTAATGGAGTCTGTGGATCTCATCAATGATGAAAACACAACCATTCTTCATCTGAAATCAATCCAAACTCTAGGGTGGTTGTTTTTTTCTAATTTCCATATCATTTCTTAATCTTGAACACACGTGAATCAATTTCACAAATAAAATTCATAAGTGAATCATCAATATAACTAAATAGAAAGAATTATTTATTTGTTAATTTTGATTTATTCCTCTTCATTATTCTCTTTATAAGACAAATAATAAAGTCAAAATGAACAATTATTGGTGTTTATTCCTCAAATTTTGGGGATTTTTGGGTTTATTCCCCCATTATTTTCACGTTCATTCTAGGAATTTCATTTTTGGCTCATGGTTCAATGAATATCTAGTATTTAGTCAATGAGTATCCATTATCATTCAAAACAGATCACTACCATGGGTGTGGATTATGATTGTAGGTAGGATCAATGTGTAGAAATGGTGATGGAAAATCAGAGGTGGATTGAAACTGATTTGTGGTATCTATTTAGCTGAATTTTGATGTGTGGTAATGGATTGCTTGATGGTGGTGATTTCCAAAAGCATTCGAACGCAGATCCTAGCGATTGACGATGAAAAGGGTCTAAAAACCCTCAATATGTATGGATAGATTTTCAGTTTTGGTTATTCATAGGTTAATGTAGAAATAAACATCATGGTTTAGGATAATCCTATGTTAAAAATCGTGTAATTTGGCCTTACATTCCTTGTGCGCCCCCTTACAATGGTGCCAGGGTTCAAGATGATGTTAAATATAATAGTCCATGTGACTCAGTCACATTCTATGTGACTCATTTCAAGTTGTCTTGGTGTGTACTGCATGATGTACATGTATTGTAAAAATAAATAGGTGGTGACACACCATGTACTAGGACACGGACACAGCCATGTGTACATAGGTCGATACACTGACACAACCAACATACACATACATGTCTAGGTTATACGGGTGGGGTTTAGTGTGTATTTACATGCTATGTAATTTTTATATATGTCGTGTATGTAGATAAATAAATTTTCTGTGAGGATTTCACAGACATGAAGAATTTGTGGTAGATATACACACAGTGTAACCCTTGGTACAGGTCAGGTACCCTTAAAGAGTGTTTGTATCTCTTAAAATCCTTAGTTTTTACTAGTATAGGTTGATCATGTTCCCTTGTTCCATTCCCTATTGGGTGTAGTGTAATATTACATCCACATCACATGAATGTGATTCCCCATATAGGTTGAGTCTGAGATATATTTGTAGTGTCCCTTCATGATAATGGAGTGTGATCCCCTATTATCCTTTGTTCCCTATGTGGGGTTTGCGGAATCTGCTTAAACTCCCTAAGAAGGATGTTAATCCTCTATCTCACAGTTCGTATTGGCAAGGTTTGTGGTATAATTGGAATATGATCCCCTACATAGTGGGTATATTCAGATTGGGTACGTGGTAGCCCCTAGTGATTTTTTCCCTGACCTGCTATCTATGCATCTGGGTCTTCTTAGACTGGTGAGATTTTATGGGTGGGTCCTAATAACCTTGACCTCTTCATCATGTGTCTACAATGATATCATGTCTTATAGAGTTTATTCTCATAGAATGAAGGTTTCTTCGATAAAAATCATATGGATAACAGTTGGTTATGAACACCTGGTGGTTTGGTGTCTTTCTTGAGTATGATTTTGTCTTTCTATTAGAAATTGATTATTATATCTCATAGAGGGATAACTGTACTTGGTACTTCATGTTAGGGTTTTTAGAGTGTCCTGCTGGGTATTGTTTTACTCACCCCTTCGTGGGATTTGCCTGAACATATCTTGTATTACATGAATGGTGTCCTTATTGATGATGTCCTCTGACGACTGGGAGTTAGTGGATTGTAGCAAGATCTAATCAGTCCATGGTGTCTACTGATATCTTGTATTTTACATAGTCTTCACCCTTGGTGCAGTTTGGACTCCTTATAGTTTTTAGTTGGGCCTGTATTTGGCCCCGTTTTTCACTTTCATTACTACAAGGTCATACTATTTTATGGAATACTAGATTTATGAATACATAATTTCAGCTATATTACATATCATCATAGCGTGTTCTTATATATGTGTCCATGTGTAAAAATAATTTAGGCTAATTCTTCCCATTTGTGGGATATTATTACGTGCCGCTGGTCACCACCCTCTATCATATTGAAGGTGGTTTTTTTCTAGTCACAGGTCATAAAAAGATAGGTAGGGTCATGACAAGAGTAACATAAATCATTCTCCTCTTCCATCAAATGGGAATTGAAATCATCCTATGTGTGTACGTAGGACTACTACCTCATGAACCAATGTTATTTGTTTTACATAACCTCTTATCACAGAAATATATAATGATATATTTAAGGTTTATATAAGATATTTCAGATATTAATATATATTTTTAATTATTATATCACATATTACTTCTTACATTTCATTCTGTGTGAACATGATAATTCCATCCATCTGTATGATGGACTATAGCCTCATGGAGTAATGTAATTCCTTCATGCTTTAAATGGAAGGTAATAATCATTGGTTTAATTAAAATATGTGATATACATGAAATAAGAATTTCTCTTTAATGGTAATATCTAATTTTCATTCTTTATTTCAATCCTTCAAGAAAATGGATACAATATTCATGTATACATATAGCCTAGAGTCTCAATGAACAGTGTATTTAATTTTATATCTCTAAATTTTATTGGATTCAATAAATCAATATATAATAAATAAATATATTATTTATATAATTTTTAACATTATAGAAATTATGTAACGATTATAAATGTAATAGGACCAAAAATATAACAACCCAAAATAAAAAAAGGAGTTATTTCACAAAACGTGATATTGATATTGAATTTCTAAAATAAGGGTAATAAAAGGGTCATAATTAAATCATATATGGTATGATATATATAAGTATGGTACTATAATATATTTATAATAAAATTATATTTATTATAAATGATGTCTGAATGGATATAAAGGAAGTTGAGAATTATAGTAATTGAATTTCGTCTCACTTTTTTTTTAGTGTAAAAAATATCATATTCACCATGTGTTTATTTTATATTTTGTATACAATACCCATTAATTTTTTCATAATTATTATAATTAAAATTATGTGGGTTTACAAATCCATTATATTACATATCTTTGATGGGTTTATAGTTCAAAATCTACCCAAGTGGTAAGGGGTTTTTATCTCTATTTTCCTTCTTTGAAACATATGTTATTCAGTGAACCAATGATCTTTTATGAGGTGTACATAAATATACATGGAAATTTAATTTCTTGAATCACCTTATATTAATTATGTTTAACTATTAATTTTATTTTATTCATTAATAGGGATTATGATTAAAAGGGTACTAAAATGGGAAGGGTTTGATGTTACAATCTAATTTTTTATCAAGATTATATATGATTTTGAATTCGACGATGAAATATTATGATATATTTCTAAATAAAATCTTGAATTCTCCAATGTTATGGTTATTTCTTGAGAATAAATTTTTCCATCATTTTCCTCTCTTTATTTAATCAATATTAAAGAATATATTTTTAAAGAAAACTGATTTTATCTCTCTCTTTGGTCGAAAAACATTTTTATTCTATATCCAATTTTTCAAAATATATTTTCACAAATGTGTTAATGTTCATGTATGATTTTTTAAATTAAACTTTTTTCTCTTTTTTTACAAGAAAAAATTAAAAGTAATATTAATGTCATTTTCAAAATAAAGGTATGTTTGGATTTTATTAAAAATGTTAACAGAATATTTTTCATAATGTTAATGAATGAATACAATTTATTTCTATCACGATCATTAGTTTATTTGAATCTAACTTTATAATTTTAAAATATTATTTTAAAAGAAAATTATTTTCAATGTTTTATGTTTTAAAATATCAAACTAGAAAGGATATTTTCGACAAAAAATATTTTAAAAGATATTTTAAGATACATTTATATGTTTCCAAGAATATTTTCAATGAAGTGGATTTTGAAAACGTTTTCTTTTTTAAAATTTGTTTTCGAAATGTGGAATATAATTTTTCCTAAAAATTGTCACAAGTGATATTTGAAAATTAATTTAAATATAAGATGAAATATTTTGATTTTTCTTTTGAATTACCAGGTATATGATCTAATGATACCATTTTGATTATTTATCTCGATGGTTTATATTTATATTGAAGTGATGATTATAAATCTTCTTTATTTTATATGGGTTATGATATGATGTAATGTTTTATAAACCTCTTTCTTTTCATATGTTTTTCTATGATAAATTATTTATGAAGCCCGTTTATTTTCATGGGTTATGATATAGTAAATCTTTTATGAAGCCCATTTATTTTTAGGGGTTCTGATATGATGAATGTTATATGAAATTTTGGAACACATATGTATGATTTTCACTATGTAATGGTGGTTAAATTATAACCAAATATGATGGTTATACTATAACCAAAGAAGGTTCGGATCTACATCTCCCTCAAATTCATTGGGAAAATATTGACATATCCTGAGATGAATAAGAATATAATGAGTAATGAATCTAGTTAAATAAAGGACGTTTTCTACTAGGATAGTCTTGGGAGTGAACCTTGACTACTATGATGGTTTGGGGAGAGACCCCATTACACTATGATGGTTTTTCAATGATCCTTGACTATAAAAGAAATTATTTTCTATGTTTATGTCTATTCCAAAATTCCATGTCTTTTACCAATTTTATACTCTATTGGATCTTGTACTTTGATTTACATAGGGTTCAATATTATTAACTACCAATATATATTTAATTAATCATGATTTTTATATTTAATATGTTGGGTATGGTTTTCTTTTTTTATTATTATGTTCTCATACCCTTATAATCATTCTATTTTAATATAATTCCATTTTTTTCCCTTACCAAGAACTTGATCTCACCTTTTCTTATCTTTTTTCTAGGTCGTGAAGGAAGGTATTGCATGTGATATGTCTAGGAAGGGTTCTATTTATGAGAAATTATGTAAGAGATGATATAGAACTCTTATAAACCAATTGATTTTTATTCCATGTTTCCAACAGGCATTATACATTTTTGATCCTATGTCATGTGTTTTTGTAATGTAATGAATATTCATATATTAAGATTTAACATCTATATATGAATTTCCTAGATTTTTATAGTCAGTATTAGTGGTTAGGTTCAATTAATATTTTGATATTAGGATTATAAAAACATTAGTTAGATGACTAATTATATTCCTAATGATGTTTCTAAGGATAGTTTTATGTGTACCTATAATGAAAAGTCTAAGGATGAGTAAAAGTATAAGAAACATTCCTAGAATTTTGGTGAAGGATAGAGTGAGTGGAGTCTAGGAAATTAAATCCATGTATATATAATACAATTGGGTATATATTTGGAATAATGGTAACTAGAGGTAATAACTCTGAAAAGGGACATTGATAAAGACTCGATCATCACCTGGTTGGTGAAAATAGGATTTAATATACACTTAGTTTGACACTCCCAGGGGATATGATCTGGTAATTCAAAAACTCCTTAAGAACCATCATGAAGGATTTGAAAAATGACCATGAATAAACTAGGTTAAGAATAATGTGTCATAGACTGAAAGTAATGTGTCATGATTTATACATATTATAAGTGATTTTCAAAATTATTAGGGTTTCTATAATAAATATTATTTCTCACACTATGATTTTTGGTTTTAGTCAATAGTAGGGACCAAAAAAACTAGATTAATGGTGAATTTGATTGACAATGAGTTAATGAGAAATCAAATGGGTTCATTACTAGATTAAAGGATATTGTGATATTTCCAATTCAGTTATCATGATATTTGATTAAAAACATTCACCTTAACCAACTCTCAAAATCACCAATGATTAGAAGGATAGAGTTCTTTAAGATTTTGGGTGGTGGAGACCATGAAGGAAAGAAGATTCAGTTTTATATTTTTCAATAATGCGGGAAGAATACCCGTATGTAATGTCTCAAGGGAACGATAATATGTTTTTTTGTGTAGAGAATAAGGACAAAAAGTGATCAATTGTAGAGGAAAAATGGAATGTTTAGTTAATTCAATGGATGGGGATAAATATTTCCTAAAGGTATCATCAATGGTTTATGGTTATAAATGAATAAATTATGGGCATTATAAAAATAAATTTCATTGGGGGGTGGGGGAATCTCAAGAAGAGGATCAACAAGGTGGTAAAATAAAGCATTGTATTGATGATTATGAAGTAACTATGAATGAATTATGAAAATAATAAGGTACTAAGGAAAAATATGACGACACCTAGTTAATCGGTTTAATAATGAATTGAAATGATTGAAGTATTTGTGAATGGGAATTCAAGAATCATTAATCATGAAATATATAAGGAATTCCCTATAGAAAAATTTCATTATGAATTTCATAGAATATTTTTAATGGTTTTGAAATACTAAAAAATTTATTTAATGGTAAGATGATATTTTATGGAAAACTCATTATTTAGGGAAGATAAACATAAATATGGTCCAAATATTGAGAAAATTGTTTTTAGATTGGATGATGATATTATTGATTGGGATAATTAATTAAATTATATTTATTACCAAGTAAATAATTAAAGATTTTATGATAATGTGTTTCATGTTATCATTGATAGAGATTATAAAAATTATTTATTTATGGAATATATTCAATAATCTATGTCTTTATAATAAAATTGTACATTTTTAAAATCATGCCATTCTAATTTCTTTTTGATAACTATCATATTAAATAACAATATATTAACATTATGAATATTTTCGTTTTATCTCTTTCATTCGAGAAAACTCTATTTTTTTATAAATCATAACTACAGAGCCTTTTGCTACAAACATAAAGATGTTTTTTTTGAAGAAGAGGTAAAGACCCTGATTAAAAGTTTTTTTTTTGTTTCTTTTTCCACATAATTCACATCATATTAAACCATCGTTTTATAATTAACTAAATACAATTAATATGATTATATTTTATTATGTTAATTTTGTCTCCTAAATCATTCTCATATTCCATAAAATTGGATACAAAATAAACATCTGTGCGTAGGACCGACTTCCTCCTCACGAACCTATCTTATTCATTTCCGCCACCATGTATAATTGATAAATATAATGATGGATTTAATTTTTTTATTTTAATTAGGATTTTATTATACTTCTTAAATTTTTATATCAAATATACCTTCTTACATTCAATTCTCTAGGAATATGATTATGTCGCTTGTCTATATGGAGAAATACCGCCTCTTGAAGCGATGTGATTCTTTCACGCTTCACATTGAATTTAATAAGGATGGTTTAAATAAAAATTTGTGAAATGTATAAAAATGAATCTGTAATGGGAATATATTATTTGTATTTTTTTCTTTCAATCCACCAATAAAATAGTAAAAAATTCATGTATACACACAACCTATCAACTCTATGAATAATGTATTTAATTTTATATCTCAAAATTTTATAGGCTACTCTAAATTAATATATAATGAATATATATTATATTTATATCATGGATAAAATTATAGATAATATGGAACAATAATCAATGTAATAGGACAAAATAAATCAAAACATATATGAAAAACAAAGTAGTTATTACAAGAAATATGACTTTAACATAGAGTTGTTAATAACAATGTAATAAAAGGGACATAAGTAAATCATATATTTAATGATATATATAATTATCATTATTTAATATATTCATAATAAACTTATATTTATTATATATGAGGTTTGAACATGTATGAATAAAGTCACGACTTATGTTAACGAATTTCTATATCACTTTTATTTTCGGTGAGAAAAATCTAATATTCCCCAAATATTTCTTTTATGAGGAATATATATGTTACATTAATTTATTATATGAAAATTATCATAAAAATATTATTGTTTATTTATCCATTTTTGGATTTCTCTTTCATGGTTTTATGGTTCAAAATATACTAAATTGTAAGGGGTTATATATCAATTTTTATTCTTTGATACATATGTTCTTCTATACACCTATCTTATTTTTAACGTGCATATACCACCCCATTGAAATTTTATATCTTGAATCTCATTCTATTAATTAAATTAAAATTTTCATTTTAATTTATTCTTTAATGGGGAATATGAATAAAAATATAACAATGTGGTAAGAGTTCGGTGGTATAATCTCATTTATTTGTCGGGATTGCATAGGATTACGCATTAAATTATGAAATATTATAATATATTTCTAAATAACATCAGGATTTATATTATCCTAGGATTATTCCTAGGTAATACATATTTTTTATCCACATTCCTCCCTTTATATACTCAAGTTTCAAAAAGAGTTTTAAATGAAATTTGACTTTATCTCTCTCTTCAGTCAAAACCCCTTTTTGATATTCATGTTTTCTAAAAATGAACACAAATGTTTTTAAATGTTCCTCTATTATTTTTTATAGTCAATGTTTTTTCCTTTTTTATTTTTCTCAAAAAATCTTAAAAGTAATTTTCTTGTCTTTTCAAAAAACAAGGAATGTTTTTCTTTTGCCAAAAATGTAAAGGAATATTTTCTTTAACGTGTATGGAATAATAGTAATTTATATCCATCATGAACATTAATTTGTTTGATGAATCATTTATAATTTTAAAATTTTATTTTAAAATAAATTGACTTTAAATATGTTTTAAGTCTTAAGAAAATTCCTGAGTGGAAAGGTTTTTTTCCTCAAGATATGTTTTAAATAAACTTTAAAGAACCCTTTACAGGTTTCCTAGACTATTTTAAATTAAAATGAATTTAAATTTTTTTACCATTAAAAAAATTATTTTTTAATGGGGAAAGGTTTTTCCCTCAAAAAATTTTCATGAGATTTTTTGAAATCAATTTCTATCTAATTTGACATCCTTTGATGATACATATGATTTACTATATATATGATCCATGGATACCATTTTTATTCATTCTTCAGATGGCATAGGTTTGATATTAACATATGTTTATAAAACTAATTTCTTTTCCATGGGTTATGTTGTGATGTAATGTTTTATGAAAGATATTTCCTTTCATGTGATGTGATATGATAAATGATTTTTGGATCCATTTTATTTAGCTTGGTTTTGATATGATAAATGTGTTATGAAGCCCATTTCATTTCATAGGATCTAAAATGATGAATGTTGTATGATATTCTGTCACAATTATGTATGGTTTTCATTATGTGATGGTTGGTATGTTATAAATAAGGATAGGTGTTATGATATTACCATATATGGGTGGGACCAATAAATCCCTACATTAAATAGGGTAAATATTTATATATCAAGGGATAAATTAGATAAGAATTGGGAGTAAACTAAGTTCAGTAAGGGACTTTGTCTATTATGAGATTCCTGGGAGTGAACCTTGACTACTATGATAGTTTGGGGAGTAAATCCATTAAACTATGATAGTTTGGGTTGTGATCCTTGACTACCAAGGAATTGATTTTCTATACTTTTGTATATTACACAATTTTATTTAATATGTCATTTTTATTCTTTAATGCATCATGTTATTTGAATTATATATAATTCATGACTTATGATCTCCAAATATTTATTCCATGACTCATTATTTTTATCATGAATATGAAGGTTATGGTTTTCATATGTTACACTCATGTTCTCATATGCTTATGATCTGGTTCTGTTTACAGATTTCCCTTATTTACCATTATGTATCAAGTGAACTCGCCCTTTATTATGTTTTTCATTAGGTTATGATGATAGTTATTACGTATGATATGCATAATAAGGATCATAGTTATGAGGAACTAAGTGGGATATTATGTATAAATATTATGATCTAGTTTTTTATGTTTTCATGTTTCCAAGGTCACTATACCTTTATGATCCTCATGTTTGTGTTTGTGCAATATAATGAATATTTTTCTATTAATTTGTAATATCAATGTGTGAAAAGTCTAATCAATTATAGGTTTTTTTTATTTATCCTCTTGATTGAAAAATTAACAACATTGAAATATATGGGATATGATCCTTCATATACAATTTATAATTAATTATAAAAATTTAATTACCTATTGTCTTAGAAATCATTACTTATTGGGAAATAGGTTAACCACTCATATCATACCATAATTACGATAAGGGATTCAAGTGTAGAATCCCTCTAGTGGTAACCACCCATACTCTATAAACCATGGAATGTCATGGATTGGTCTTTTCATGCTATCACCAAATATTTATTTCCTTGAGTTATTCTCATTGATCACAACTAGAATTTCTCTTGAGAGTAGAAGAGTCTCCGAGTTCTATTAGGGATTTAGAGGGAAGAGGAGGATCGATTCTTTTTTTATTGAGATCATTTCATAGGAAGTTCTATCTAAGGATGAAATAATTATCTAAATAGTATTTTTGGGCACAATAATATCTAAAAACAAGAAATTTTTTAATATGGTTTATATATCTTGGTTAGAGAAACAGGTTATTGAATATTGTCTCTTAAAAAATAACCTAGTCATTAGAAAATCACATGTTGAATAACAACAAAAAATTATTATTATAATTTCACTGACATGTGTAAAAAACATATATATATATATATATTTAAAATAATTGAGATTAAATATATATCATTTCTATAAGACCCATTGACTCATCACATAAATCCTCCTTTGAAAACATTGAACCTTTAATAGTAACTATTTTTTAAAATTAATAAAAACATTATATTTCACATTCAATAAAAATTAATATAGTAATAATAACCCAAATAAGTATTATACTACAAAAATAGTGAATAATATTTATTCTAATATTAAATAAAAAAATAATTTAACTATTTTTCTATATACACTTAGTGTGTGTCCTTCTAGGCTGGTTTCTCAGTGGCATATCCGAAAATATCTTAAAAGGCCAAGATAAACATCTAAAAAACATCATGGAACTGATTGATAATTTTTTTATTTTCATAATGACTACAACATACTATAGATTCTCACTTTATGATGTAATACCTTTTCCTCTATATCACATCAACCAAGTTTCATACTTGTTTCATCAACCCATATAAGTGAATATCATTCATTTATTTTCCTAAAATAATCTCACTAATAAAACAATAATGACTATATAATTAATGAAATAGTTCAATTCTAATCAATTTTTATGTGATATATAATTCAATTAACTCGTAAGGGAAAATCCATCCATGATTTGTTTTCATTAATATCCTATCACTCATGACACCCAACAAATCCTACCTCACTACAAGTATATGTTTTCATGGTTATAATAAATAAATTTAAGTACATGACTCATAGTATATATTATTAATAATTTAGAGACCTAGGAAAAGTAAATATGTATAGAGATATGATTATCTAATGACACATAAAACATGTGGAATTAATATGGGTGGGGTTTTTTATAAACTATTTTCTTGAAGGATACAAAGTGAGAACTTCATGAGAAGAAGCCCCAATGTATTATAAATCTCAAACAACATATATACTATATCACATGTGTCAAATTATATAGATTTCATCCAGAAGTATAACATATATTTAAGAATATCACAATAGAACTTTATGGTTTTCATCCATCTAGGGAACTGTTATGACCTTTTGGTGGAAAATATACTCTATGGACATTAAAACAAGATTATAAGCAAAAGAACACTCATAATTTTACACAAAATTTATTAATATTTACATATCTGAATATATATTGGTAATAAAAATTAAATAATATTTTTTTCTAGGGTACCACATCAAACCGACTCCAAATTGAACTAGAACTAACTACAAATGACTTTCAGCCTTCTTTATCTCAATTGATAACAATTATTTTTTGAGATAAGGATTTATTGAATGAGCCCCACATGTTCAAATATATGGAAATAATATTTATTGATACCTTACCCTTTTTTGAGAAATAATCGATGAGGGGATACTTTGGAAGCATATTCTTCATCTGTTGATCTGAAGTTGGTTGCTTGGTGAGGTGCATCACTATACTCTTATCATAGTACAATGTGATTAAATATTTATTTATTAGAACCACATAAATATCTTAAATGAAGGTTCATATCAACACTTCATCTTTAGTTATATGAAAAATCCAAAAGTATACTTATTATATTTTGTAAAATCAGTGATCACTAGCTGATTTAAGCTTTCCCATATCAGAGATCATGCATTGAAGGTGAATAAAAATCTTGGATATGATTTCATATCATGTAGATCTATCATGAAATTCGTATCTTTGTATCCCTTAATTATTATCACCTCATATCCCCTATGAATTAGAAATATATCCTTGATATTCCTAAGATATTTTAGGATAACCCTGACTACCATCTAGTTAATCTTTCTTGTATATAACTAATATTTTCATACCAAGCTAAAAGAATAGAAAACCAAAAGTCTGATATATATCAAGACACACATGAATGGTCCTACTAATAATGTGTAAGGAATTTATATCATTCTATGTCTCATATATTTTGTAAAAATATAATTTTATTAGAGCGATGTATTTAATTATTCATTGGAAATAACATTATTTGGATTATTATACAATGATTCTATTCAGTATATTTTCAATATATGACCCATTATTTAGCCCAAGAATCCAATTTTATCCCTAATGAAAAATATTTATCCCTAGTATGTAGGATTATTTACCAAATTCCATCATAGAGAAGCACCTATTCACCCATTTTATAAAAAATAATACGACTGGTACATAATTTCCAATTAGTAATATTTCATTATCATATACAACTAGGAAAACAATTTTACTCCTAATAAACAACATTCAGTCACATCAATCACATCCATTATTTATGAAACCAATTCCATTATAGATTCATGAACGAAATTTTTCCATGATTAGGATTATTGACTTAACAAATATATAGATATCTATAAATTTTATACCTTATTTACATTTTTGGACCCACACACCCTTCTTTTTTTCATATAGACAACTTCCATAAGTTTTCAATTAATGAAATATTTTATAATTTCCACATTTCAAATATCAAAATATTTTTAAGCTTATATTTAAAGTATAATTTTGATAGATTATAGTATAAAAAATGGTGAAAATGAATCATTATAGTCTATTACTTGATGTTTCTTGAACCATTTATCCATTACGCAAGTATTATAGGTACCCACATTTCTTTTCTATCCAGTTTCTTCTTGAATATTAATTTTCACCCATAAATTTCATTTTTACTAGAGGATTTACGAA
This sequence comes from Viscum album, assembly GCA_963277665.1. Classification (NCBI taxonomy): domain Eukaryota; kingdom Viridiplantae; phylum Streptophyta; class Magnoliopsida; order Santalales; family Viscaceae; genus Viscum; species Viscum album. The sequence continues at coordinate 1,041,447,528 of OY728126.1, forward strand.
ACATTAAATATAGTTATGGTACATGGAATCTATCTCAGAATTTATGGCCCCATTCCATCTAGAAACTTTTATGATGGTTATATAATTTTTAAAGGGAAGAGGTGCATAATTATCTACAAATAATTCATGACCATATTTAGTGACAAAAAAATATTTTATCTCTCTCTTTCTATAACATCTATATATCTCATACATAGTAGATCAATTTCCATAAAAACCACCTCCTCAAGTTATATTAGATTTTTTTCATGTTCCAACTCCTTTTTATCTTGAGAATAAGCTTCATCAAAGTGGATCTTTCTCCCTCTATACCATTTGTATATTTTCTCTCCTAAAAGTAATATGGAATCTCTTAAAAATATTAATATTTTCCTATATGTTGTGTAGATATGATCCCTAGTTCCCATTGGGTTTCCTATTAATATAAAAATCATTTAATAATGTCATATTTTATTGCTAGAGATATCCTTAACAAATTCTTTACATCCCCATACATGATTATGAAAAAAATTATTTATTTCCACTCTAGAATTGAATAGAATATTTTTATTGCTTCTTATTTATAACATTGTTTTTTATAAACAACATAGTATATAATTCATACCCATAAAGTTATTATGGAAGGTCTGTGTGAATTGTCATCACCCTCATCATTTCAAAAAGGCTATGTCTCATATTTCATAGAAACCATTAAACTATTGTGTATAACGAGGAGTGAGTTGAGATATAGTCCCCAAAACCCTTAGATTTTCAATGAAAGCATGGTTAAGAATACTCTCTACCTAGAAATGAACAATGTTTCTTTATACTCTTACCAGGACTATTGTCTACATCATTCTTAAACTACATAAAATTCTAAATGGAATTATACTTTCACCTCATTAAGTAGAAATATCCATATCTACTAAAGTCATTTATAAAAGTTTTGAACTAAGAATATCCAAAATTTTCTTAAACTAAAAAAAAGGTCTGAACACATATATGTGAAATAATTATTGAAGTTGTATGGACCTCTCAATATTTCTACAAAATGGTGGTTTGATCATTTGTTCCTATAAACTTTCATGATATATATTATGTGGTTCTATTTTAAAAGAATCAAAATACCCATCTTGATAGTGACTTTTCAAGATATTCTCATTTACATGACCAACTGGGTGATTCCAAAACATTATTTTTTGTGATTAATGTGAACTAGATTCATTAATGATTTCTAACACTTAGTTTTTATTTTTTAGTGATATGTATTATTAATGTGTTTTATACCATAAAAAATATATATCTAAATGAGTAAAATATATTATTAAAAAAATAAAAAAACAATACCTCTATAAACTAGAAATGGATAATTTTTTGATAACACTAGCTACATAATAAAACTTTTTATTGGATATAATCAATATCATTGTTTATGTAATGTTGTAGACTCTTATTACCAAGGTAACAAATCTTGATCCTTTTGAATCATGATGATATAACTCACCTCAGGAAATCATTATTAATCTACATGGATCCTATATTTGGTTACAAATTTGAGCACTATATGTAATATTTAATACCCAACTAGTAGATATGGAATGAATTAATTTTATTAAAATCCTATAAAAAACAACCCGTTTTTTCTTGAAAATTGTGTAGTTATTCTTCCAATACCCTTCTCGCAATATGGAAAACATTCCTCATCTTATTTCTTATCCTTCATTAGGTTCATCCTTCTCTTGGTAGAGTTTTTCATAGAAGTGTTAGACATAGAATCAGTCTTAGTGCACATTTCATTTATCTTCCTCTTATTTGCCCTAAAAAATACATAATTTTCAAGCCTAATGTCCTTATCCACTTGGAGAATCAATGTATGTGTTTTTGGTAGATACCACACAATATTTTTCATATTAAATTTCAAATCAAAATTAGTGAAGGTCTAGGGGACTGAATAAAGTATAATATCCTTATAAAATTCATTGGGTAACATAAACCCTATTATTTATAGTCTCTAAATATGTCTTGTCATATAAATTAATTGATCTCGATTGGTTCACCTTATCCATTCCAGGACATAAAGAGTTATTTAGAGATCTCATACTACCCCTTCATATCATTATCAATAAAGATCAAAGAGATGTGAAAAAAGTGTGTATATAATTGTGTTTTCATTATCTTATGTAGATAATTGTACAAGGATGATAACATCAACGAATTTAGATCCATCACTTAATCTAGGTCTCTCGAGTAGATAGTGAGCTCTTCCTCACCCATCTCCTTAGAAGGATAATCTATAACAGGGGACTCTAGCATGTGAGGATATTTCACTTGGTTTAATATGATTCACAAGCTCCTATACAACAATTTTATGTTACTTCCAGTTTAAATATTTTATTTCTTTAGTATGGATCGAAATGTTAATGTTGCGGTCTTGTTACTTCCGATTTACTATAAGAAATAAAATAATAAATTAGTAGTTTTGATTTATTACCAAAATAACTTAGATTTAATAATTTTATTAACTTGTTACTCTACCAATATTTTATATATTCATGATATTCTTCACCATTTGACTCATAAAATCATGTATCTTGGATAATATATTATAAAATATATATATTTATCTTATTATAATCTATACATTGAAATAACAAATTATTTGAAGATATTTAGGTATAAAGTGTTTCGAACTATATTGACTTGGAGTTCCTTGATACATTGAGGGAATACCCAAATACTAAACTCCATGGCTTATATTTCCCCATATAAATCTTACTTGTTTTACCAATCCCTAATTGGGTGGTCAATCCTTCATTATAACTTGCTTAATTTACCCAAATACTTCTTTTAGAACTCCCCATAATTAGGAAAACCCTATCATGGGATACATGCACTAAGAACTATGGTTTAATTCATAACTCAAGTAATTGAAGTATTTTCTCACTTATTATTTTCTTTTATTAATTTATATCATATATATATATAATTTTACATTATACATTCTTTTTAATTTTATGTATATTATACAGAATTGATTAAAAAGGTCATAATAAAATTATTTATGTGTAATCCATTTTTTATTAAACATGTATTCAAGTTATTATATTTATTTTAAGTGATCAAAATAAAGAACCAAATAAAAATAAATAAATAACCATGAAATAGATAGAAATAAACTAAATTTGTTCCATGATAATGAGATTTTATAATGTTTTGTTTGTTTAGTAGACAATAAAATAACCCTTTAACCTAAGTGAATAACTCTTCGATTGGGCTTGGTTCAAGTTACAGCATTCCCTCATGGGTCTAATGTATATTATTGGTTGGTTTCACCTTAGATAGGGTTCTGGTCCACCTCCTCTCCATGGAGATCTCACCATTATATGTATTTTCTCATACAGTGGTGAGGGGAACCAGGGTATACAGATATATAAAGTAATACATGGATATGAAAGTATCATAAAGTAATTGTGGGAGGGATAACATGTTAGCTGTCATATTTAATTTAATAAAACTTTTATCACATTCAAAAACCATGAAATAATTTTAAATTAAGAAAAAATGAAATAATTACATTGTTTAGTCAAGTTCACAATCATCCACCCACGCAATGAATACACAATTAGTAAAATTCAATTATATTCATATTTGTTAACAAAAATCATCAAATTATTAAATTAATTATCTCATTAAATAATTAATATTATTTTTCCATATAAATAATCTTACAGATACTCGTATTCAATAAACATTAATAATTTAATTAAAATAAATTTTAGATTAATTGAGCACAAGGAATGTACTATAGGAAACACATCCTGTATGACTATGAACTACATAGTCTCCCCTATAATGCTTGTTGTGTACTATGTATATAAATGGAATGAAGAATATAAATTTCGTCTTTACATTACATGGAACGTTACCCCCTGACTCAAAATAAGTCGTCATCTTGATATTTATGACACACAACATGATTTTAATATACACAATGTATACCAATAGAAATTTGTGTAAAGTACACGACACGTATTATGACTATAAATGTTTTGTAGATATAAAAGAACATATATATTATTTCATTTTATTATTTAATGTTACAATTAATATTATACATAATTTTTATTTCACATAATTAATTCTGGTAGCGTGAATCATGTCTCATCATTTACGCCATGTAAATGTTTATGATTTACAAAACATGTACAACTAGCCACACGTCATTTACTATATTATTTTTTAATCTTCCTAGCACACCTAGGGACACTATGCATATTCAATGACAAAATTATTTTTTACATGATGTGTACTCTAGAAAAACAATTATATACTCAAAATAGGGGTATTTTCCTTGACTTTCAAACAATAAAATTTATGTAATTAATACATGTTATGTACTTTTATTTCGAAGTTTTAATGATTACCATGGGGAAACTATGGGGGGGGGGTTACATGGAATGTATGGAAGTGATTCATCATGTTACCCATCAATCTATGAGTCATTTGATGTGGATAAAATGAAAGGTTCAACAATGTCATGCACTTTTTCATCCTGATGAGCTATTATTTATGAAAATCCTCCTAGTGTATTGAACATGGGTGCACCACATTAACGCTCAAGCTACATTTTTTATCTATGTTATCCAACCAGAGTCTTAAACACAACTCAATGGTATCTCTAGTTGTTTTTTGTCCTATCTTGTCCTATTCATGGTCATATAAAGTAAATGAACACATTATATATACTTTCAAATTCAATAATAAATTAAAATAAAATTGGATACTAACATAAACTATATAAGTATATTAGTGATGAATAAATAGTAATAAATTAAAATGTGTACACTTTGGTAACCCTTGAAAGTTATGTAGTGTAGTAGAAAAAGTTTGGACCACACCCAATAATTGTTCTTTTGGATTCCATAGATTTCCATTTAGTATTGGTTGAATCATAACACTAAAATCCCTAATGTAAGAACTTTTATATATAATTCATAATTTATTTTATAAATAGAATATCTTATTTTCGAATAATTAATTCTACATTTTCAAATTAATTTACCAACCTTGACATACCATCATTTTATATAAGGATTCCTCTATAGATTTCCATCATTCGTTGCCACACATGTTCCATAAACCCCAGAATGTCCTAGAAAGACTGTTTTATGCTAAACGAAAGGTAAATATCCTTTTGTTTTTCCTATTGATCACAAAAATAATTTTATTTGGGCTTGAATATCATGACCCGTCCCTCGGGGCCCGTGCCATGACTACCCCAAGCTCGCCTTCCATTGGCTAGGGGCTAGCAACTAGCAGCAAAGGCATAACTCCCTAAAACTAGGAAGGCATTGCCTTTATAACCTATAAACACACACATCAGATATGAACATGAGTAAACTCTATAACCAACAAGTGAGTATAGAAAGTAAAAAAGGGTCCAGAATACAAGCCCAACTAGAAAGTATAAGGAACTTAATGTACAAGTACAACTAAGGAAAAAGGAAAAATAGCCACTGGGTCATCCTCTGAGGTTCCAACATGAAGGGTAGGTATAGATCGCCTCCTCAGCACTCCACGTCCATTCGTCTCCTCTATGAATTGATGAACCGTAAAGTCCACCTCTGGGTATTGTCTAGTCCTGGTACTCTCAGCCTCGGTCAGCGCTATCCGTCGTCTGCATTCAACACAACAAGGTGCAGGCATATCTTGTATAGGGGTGAGTATAACGACACTCAGTAGGGACCCCAAGACCCTTAGGGTCTCACAAAATCCAACAAGGATAAGCCACAAATAATGAAATTAATATATAACCCCACTTAGGTATATTCCCATACATATACCTAAGTTATCAAGTAATGCATCTCAATCAGGAGGAAAACACAAAAGTTACTGACTCAACTCAACCAGGATTTTTATTCACATTATCAAAACCATGGTTACTGGAGAACTCCTCCTCTATCAAGTATAGTGGGCCTTCCGCGACACCAAGTTTCTTCCCACTAACCTTGGACTGTTGAGGTACTCCTCCTACCGAGTATCGGGGGTCTGTTGCGACACCAAGACTCTCCCCACCTAGGGTCTGCTGCCACAACCAGGAGCTCCCCCTAATAGACTGTAGAGGTACTCCTCCTGTCGAGTACCACAGGTCTACTGCCACAACCAGGCGGTCCATCGTCGTGGGTCTGCCACCACAACTAGGATCTCTCCATTAGGCTAGTCAAGTCACTCCGTGAAAATCAGTCACCAGTCGTCAAGTCTCTGCCAGCTACTAGGTTTTCGCATTCTGTCTATTCGTCTCTAGAAGGATCCACTCCATGAGCTACTGGTTGATACTTCAACTGTCACGAAGTTCCAAAAAGAGGTATCTAAAAGGTCTGCCACTTCATAGAGGTCTCAACACAATAGACAACACATCAATCAGATGCCCGGTCTGTGAGTTATTAGCTTTTAGTCCTGGGGACCCTGTTGGATTTGTGCATGATCCAACCTGAACATATCTCAAAAATAACCCAAACTCTAGTTGGGTATACTCAAAGGTACTGTCATGCTCCAAGAATTCTAAGGTTGCTGACAGTTCATCAAACGGACGCTCGATGTCAATGATTTGGCCAAATGAATGTAAAAGGTCGAAGTGGGCCCGGGTCTAGTCTGAACCGGTCGGTCCGACCCGTCCTGACCGATTGGGTCTGGCCCATCCCCTTGGGCAGGCCATCCCTTTGAGTTTGGCTCGGACCACTGGGCCCAGCCCAGTATGCTGCGAGGGGTCACGGAGGGCCACGTGAACGCCGACCGATCGCGAGGGCGTGGACTGGCCATGGGTCAACGTGAGGGTGGTTCAGCCTGGATGGAACCCCAAGGGTACGACTCTTCCCGGAGGGCGCCGCAAAGGGGCCATCTCGGGGTGGCGTGGCCCGGGGCTAGGGTGGCGCGACCGAGACCGGGAGGCCGACTCGACTGGGCGCCACGAGGGGAACGACTCAGGCGGCTCGGTCTAGGAGGCTAGGGACAGTTCAGCAAGCGGCGGCACGGGGCGCACGGAGCCATGAGATTCATGGGGTGCGCAGATGGCAGAGCTGTGGGGTGTGCCGGGCATATGGAGACCAGGGGTCGGTTTAGTCGGGGGCAGCATGGCTCGGCCGGTTCGGCTCGGGTGGCGTGACCGGTGGTAAGCGTGGTTCGACCCAGAAGGAAGCGCGGCCGGCAGGCAGCGCGGCCAGCAGGCAGTACGGCCGGCAGGCAGCACGGTCGGGGCAGCTCGGAAGGCAGTGCGTGGCGCGGTTCGGCCTGGGGCAATAGAGCATCGCAGGGGCGGTGCAGGATGTGTAGGCCGCAGGTAGAGCGGCCATTGCCTTCGTCACCTTCGTTGTCTCGTCGCCTCATCATCATTCCAATGAACATCACAAAAAAGAACAGTGGAGGGGTCGGGCCATGTTAATTTGGCCCTCACCCTCCGCGTTTAGGGTGGTAGGAAGAGGTTCAATTCATTCTTGTAATTCAATTAATTATCAAGAAAAGAATATGAAATAAAATCAAACAAACACCCCACATCTTTCCACAAAAATAAATCCCAACCTACAATTAAAATCCTCCACAATGATTCTTTGGTTTAGAAGTAAAGAATTTAATGAATAATATCATATTCAAATAAAACCCCTACCTTTGTTCGTTGATCATCGATGGAGTCGCGGGGATGAATATGGAGTTGTCATTGTTCATCATGTCTGCCGCACACTTCCAATTCCGAGCTCATGCGTCAGTTTGTTGACGATGATGAGGGAGGGTTAGTCGTCGAAGACATCCCACGTCGGTTTCTTCCACAAGGGGCTTCCGAGAAGTTGAAGACGCTCTTTGCTGGAGTTTTTTGTTGGAAGAACGCGTTATTCATTCTTTGTTGGTGAGAGATTTTTTCTCAAAAGCTCTTTCCTCCATTTCCAAAAAATGACTCGGCATCCATGAATAGTATATTATAAAATCTATTATGGCGTTGGCATAAAAATTCAAAATGGGTGAATTAATTAAGATGGCTCCCCTTAATTAATTAATGAGGCTGGCATAATTAAAAGAGAGGAAGGGTTGAAACCATTAAATAGGGGGTGGCACCATTATGGGTAAGTGAGTGGGCAGAATTAATTGGGTAGATGAGGTCAAGTGGCTCCCCCTAATTAATGAGGGGAGTTGAGAGGTTTTCCACAATTAAAAATCGGTGTTTAGCCCCGGGTGGTCCCCACCATCGTAACCTCTCACGGGAGGTTAGGTTCAGGTGGGCCCTACCACCAGAACCGTTCATGGGAGGTTACGGTCGAGTTGTCCCTACACTTCAACTCCCACAAGGAGATTTATTTTTGTTCGAACTGACCTCCAACTTCTACATGGTGGCTCAAAAATAAAATAATTTGTAACTCATTTTATTTTTTTATTTTCCACATAAAACTCAAAAACTAACTTTTATTCTTGACCCACTGTCGTCGAGGTGAAAGTCTCCTTAAACGAATACCGGTGCTGCGAGTTCAACGATGCCTTCATATTTTAATTCTGAGTACCAGTTCAAAATTTATAAAAACCCACTCATACGTTTACTGAACGTACAAAAAAAACTTTAGAAATTGATTCCAGGTACACCGGGCCTTAGAATCATGCGCGGTCAATTTTTACAGACTCGTAAAATTCCCATTTATATAAAAAATATAACATGGAAATTCCAGGTCTTTACATTCTCCCCACCTCAGGCTACAGGTCCCCATTAGCCACAACTAAAACTAAGGATACAAGTGGGGGTATTGAGCACGTATTTGAGCCTCCCTCTCTGATGTGCTCTCCTAAAGGTTTCCATGCTTCCAGAAAACGCGCACCAGAGGTATCGACCATCCACAAAGGGACCAATATTTTTGATCCTTAATCTCTACTGGAACCTCAGTAAAAGTCACCCCATCATCGATGTCCAGCTCCCCATGGTCGACGATGTGGGAAGGGTAGTGCACGTATCTCCTCTATAGGATATGTGGAAGATATCGTACACCTGATGCAACTGAGTTGGAATAGCTAAGCAGTAAGACACCTCACCAACTATACTGAGAACCTGAAAAGGTTTAATGAATCTCAGAGATAACTTTCTTCCTCGACCAAATATCCATATACCACGTCGGGGTGAGACCCGTAGAAAGACGTGACCACCATCCTCAAACTCTAGAGGTCTCCATCTCCTGTCGGAATACAACTTCTACCTACTTTTTGCAGTCTTCATCCTCTCCTAGATGATCTGCACCTTCTCTATGGTAGCCCGTACCATCTCTAGTCCCACGGCTACTGACTCCGCTGGGTCAGTCCAGCACAATGGTGATCTTCAAGGTCGCTCGTACAAAGCCTCAAAAGGTGCCATCCCTATGGTGGAGGGATAACAGTTATTGAATGAAAACTCCACCAAAGTTAAGTGATCCTCCCAGCAGCGACTGAAGTCAAGGACACAAGCACGTAGCATGTCCTTGAGGGTTTGAATGGTCCGCTTGGTCTGGATATCTGTATGAGGATGGAAGGCGGTGCTCATACGAAACTGCGTCCCAAAATCCTCCTTCAAACTCTTCCATATACTGAAGGTAAATTGTGCATCATGATCATTGACAATCTTCGAGGGTACTCCATGTAGTCTTACAATATCCTACATGTAGATGCGTCCCATTCTCTCTACTGAACCTTGGTCTCTAATCGGTAGGAAGTGGTCAGACTTGGTGAGTTGGTCGACAATCACCCAGATCAGGTCATGTCACTTAGATTTATGTGAATTCCTGTCACAATGTCCACGGATATCCCATCCCACTTCCACTATGGGACCTCTAAAGGATAAACCAATCCTGCTGGTACCTAGTTCTCCACCTTCACTTACTAACAAGTGAGGCACCGAGAGACAAACTTAGCAACTGCCTTCTTCATTCCCGGCCACCAGTGCTGTCATCGGAGATCCTAGTACATCATCGCCATTATTGGATGTATCGCTAGAGGGGATGTGTGGAACTCCCACAACACTTCCTCTTGAAGTGAAATTGGTACCATAGTACATCTTCTGAAGAGGATGATGTGCTCACCACCTTTAGAAAATTTATCAGGTGCCTGCCCTTTGGATATCTAAGCCCGCCATGTCTCGCAGTCAGCATCCCCATGTTGTGCCTCCCTGAATCACTAAAGATGTGGGGGAGTGATTTTACGATACAGAAGGAATGATGCTCTATCTCTATCCATAATGGATATCTGCAAAGCAGCGAAATACTCCATCACCTTGCCTAGAAGATATATACCTGACATCCTGCTGAGTGCATCTGCAATAACGTTCCCCCTTCCCAGGAGTATAGACTATCTCTAAGTCATAGTCCTGGAGGAACTCAAGCCAACATCACTATCTCAAGTTCAGGTCCTTCTAAGAGAAGATATTAATGAGGCTCTTGGGATCAGATTACATGATAAAATGTTCACCCATCAGATAGTGTCACAACATCTTCAAGGCGAATACCACTGCTTCTAACTCCAGGTCATGGGTAGCATAGTTCTGCTCATTATTTCTTTGCTGACGAGATCCATATGCAATCATTGATCGCTCATATATTAGGAAACATCCGAGTCCAGTCCCAAATGTGTCGCAGTAGACTACGTACCCTACGCCTTCCTCTAGAAAACTCAAGACGGGGGGAACTAGTCATCCTCTTCCTTATCTCCTAAAAGCTTTGTTGTCATCTATCCGACCACACAAAGGGTTTCCCCTTCTTCGTCAGGGATGATAGTGGTGCTGCAACTATGGAGAAGTCTGGTACAAACCTTCGGTAATATGTTGCCAAACCTAGAAAACTTTGTACCTATTTCACACTCCTGGGTGTCTCCCAAGCAAGTATCGCCTCAATATTCACTGGATCCACTACAACTCCAGCCTCTGATATGACATGTCCCAAGAAGTGAACATCTCGAATCCAGAACTGGAACTTCGAGATCTCACCATAAATCTGGTGGTCTTGGAGTGTGTCCAGTACTACCTGCAAGTGATAGGCATGATCTTCCTCAGTAGTTGAGTAGATCAGAATGTTGTCAATGAAGACTATGACAAAGAGATCGAGGTATGGCTGAAAGATCTTGTTCATGAGTCCCATGAACACTACTGGAGCATTGGTTTCACCGAATGGCATAACAAAGAACTCATAGTGGTTGTACCGACATCTTAAGGTCATCTTCTGCACATCCTTGTCTCGAACTCTGAGCTGGTGATAGCCTGATATGAGGTCTATCTTCGAGAATCACCGTGCTCCGTTAAACTGATCAAAGAGGTCTTCAATCCTTGAGAGTGAGTACTTGTTCCTCATGGTCACCTGGTTCAAGCGCCAATAGTCGACACAAGGCCTCAAGCTCCCATCTACCTTCTAGGAGAACAGAATTGGGGCTGCCCAGGGGGAAACACTGGGCCGGATAAATCCCTTCCCTTGCAAGTCCTCAAGCTGTACCCGTAGCTCACGAAGCTCCGCGGGAGCCATCCGATATTCTGGAGTAGATATCGGTGTTGTCCCAGGGTATAAGTCAATGTAAAATTCCACTTCTCTACAAAGAGGTGGACCTGGGACATATTCATGGAAAACATCCAGGTACTGGTCCACCACTACAAGATAGCTCGGACTCTCCACATCAACTACTTAGAGGGTAAGGCTAGCCAACTGATGTGTGATCAGCAACACTCTTCTCGATGCCAGTCCATCTTGTGCTGCAAAGGCTCCCTTCTCACTGGTGAAGGTAAAGCTGGTCCCATCCAAGCAGACACAACATACTTTTCTCCTAATACAGTCAATTTGATCATGGACTGTAGATAACCGGTCCATACCCAAGATGACATCGTAAGGCCTCAACACCGCTATTAGGAGATCCCAGTCGAAGGTCTCACCACCTAGAGTTATCTCACACTGCCAGAACCAGTGCGTAATCAACGAGTCTACTCCCGTATGAGTCTCTAGACATAAGGATCGATCCAACGGCTCTGTCAAAATCTCTGAGATCCGAACGAGGGAAGTGGAAATAAAAGAGTGACTGTAACCTATTTCTATAAGTACAACTTCAATGGTGTATTAGACATAGATTGTACCTCATATCATCTCTGGATTGTCGGGATCATAGGCCTCAGCTACCTAGAGCTGAGCTCTCCTCTGTCCACCTACTCCCTGTTTTCAGGGTGGACCTCCTGGTGGTGGTGGTGGTGGTAACACCTCGAATTGTCGTCCATCGCCTGTTGCACAGCCAGCTCCTCTGCCACGTCCAGATACTCGTTTTAGACCGCCTCGATCAAATATCTGTCTCTACCTGGGAGATCCTTCAACCGTCTATTGATCATCCGAATGATGTGTTAGACAGTCATGAGGCATGTGACCCTACCCGCCACATGTGAAACACTTCCCACTCTTGGCATGTATGTCTCTGCTCAGGGTGCCCCACACAACTGATCCTGAGTCATGTGGTCATCCACCTATAGGTCTGGTCCTCTTGGACCACTGCATCATTTTTCTATAGCCAGCTGTAGAAGACTATGTTGTGTGTCGACTGGTGGTGGATCTCGCTGCTAGAGACTACTCATCAAATAAACTCTCCACTAGGAGGGATTTCTCTAACACCACTGCATGTGTCGGGATGTTGAGTGAGATCACCAAAGCTCTGATCTCTAGCCTAAGTCCCTACTCGAAGGTCCAGGCCTCAAAGAATGGGTCTTGTACCATATTGGTGGAGTAGCCTGAGAGGTCTGTGAACCTCGCTGAGTACTTAGCTACAGTCATGTTGCCCTGCTGCAGATGAAGTAGCTCATGAATGCACATTGCGCGATGAGTCACTGGGACAAAGTTCGCCTAAAATAGGCTCTCGAAGTTTTCCCAGAGAAGCGCCATCTCATCGTGGACCTGAAGCATCAAGATCCACCATCTGCTAGTTGTTTCCTATAAATGGATGGAAGCAAGAATCACCATGAGGTCTGCTAGTGTCCCTACCAGTCGGAAGACTCTCACCAGAGCCTCCATCCAATCCTCAGCCGCATGTGGGTCCATCACTCCCCTAAAAATGGTGGCCTTTGGAACTAGAACTCATGAAACGCAATCAGGAAACATGCATCGTCTGCAGCTGGGGATGGTGGTATCGGTGGCTCAATGGGGAGTGGTACCATTGGTGCCTCCGCTAGAAAAGGGCCCTACACCGAGGCCTCATCACTCGGTGGGCTATCTGGGCAAACAACTCTCATGTCTCTAGCTGGTCATCCATGGGGAGGCATCCTGAATGAAACATATGTGACATGGTCTAAATATTATACCTGGTGATCTGTCCTGGTTGATATGACTTAAATAAAACTGTTGAAAACACACACATAATCAGTTTTTCCATGCACTGAGTCGGAAATCAGATGTTAGGGTCCCAGTGTATGGATAGGTCGGCTTCCACACCAACACTGGACTCCCAAAACTGAGAACCACACCCACTACTCTTAACACAATTGCTTCATAGAAAAGAAATATCATAGTCCTATGTTTTGATGTAGAAACTACTCCTCTGATACCAATTTGTCACGACCCGTCCCCAAGGGCCCATGTCGTGACTACCCCAAGCCCACCTTCCATAGGCCAGGGGCTGGAGACTAGCATCAAAGGTGTAATTCCCTAAAACTGGGAAGTCATTTCCATTATAACCTGTAAACACACACAACAGATACGAACACGAGTAAACTGTATAATAAACAAGTGAGTACAGAAAGTCCAAAGGGGCCAGAATACAAGCCCAACTAGAAAGTACAAGGAACTGAAAGTACAAGTATAACTGAGGAAAAAGGAAAAACAACCAATGGGTCATCATATGAGGTTCCTACCTTAAGGGTAGGTACAGATCGCCTCCTTATCACTCCACATCTGTCTGTCTGATTTGTGTTCCGATGTGTCGTAAGGTCCACCTCTAGGTACCGTCCAGTCCTGGTACTCTCAGCCTCGATCAACACTGTTTGTCGTCATCATCCAACAAAATGAGGAACAGGCATATCCCTTATAGGGGTGAGTATAATGATACTCAGTAGGGACCTCGAGACCCTCAGGGTCTCACAAAATCCAACAGTGATAAACCACAAAGTATGAAATCAAAAAATAAACCCACTTAGGTGTATGCCCATACATATACCTATGTTATTTAGTAATCCATCACAATCATGAGGAAAACACAAAAGTTAATGACTCAGCTCAACCAGGATTTTTATTCACAATATCAAAACCACAACTACTGGAGAACTCCTTCTCTATCGAGTAAAGTGGGCATGTCATGACACTATGGCGCTTCCCACTAACCTTGAACTGCTGAGGTACACCTCAACACATGTACCATGGGTTTGCTGTGTCACCAAGGCGCTCCCCACTGTGGGTCTTCCACCATAACCAGACGCTCCCCCTAATAGCCTGTAGAGGTACACCTCCTGTCGAGTACCGCGGGTCTGCCGTCACAACCAGGCGCTCCTCCCCTGTGGGCATGCCACCACAACCAGGTGCTCCCCACTGGGCTAGTCGAGTCACTCAGAGTCAATTGGTCAAAAGTCATCAAGGCTCAGCTAGCTACTAGGTCTCTGCACTTTGTCCGCTCATCTCTGGAAGGATTCGCTCCATGAGCTACTGGTCGATACCCCAACTATCACGAAATCCCAAGAAGAAGTATCTCAAAGGTCCTCCATGTCATAGAGGTCTCAATGCAATAGATGACACATCAATCGGATGCCCGGTCTGTGATTTATTATAATTTTAGTCCCGGGAGCCTGGTTGGATTAGTGTATGATCCAACCTGAACATATCTCAACTATACCCCAAACTCTAGTGGGGTATACTCAAAGGGGCTGTCATGCTCCAAGATTTTTAGGGCCACTGGTATTTCGTCAAACGAACACCTGGTGCCAAAGATATGGCCATAAGAAAGTAAAGGGTTGAAGTGGGCCCAGGTCCGGTTAGACCCGGTTGGATCAACCCAGCCCGACCCAGTCTGGGCCGACCTGGTTCGAGTCGACCCAGCCTATTGGGTGGGCCATCCCATTGAGTTTGGCCCTGCCCGCTAGGGCCCAGCCCAGTCGGCCGTGAGGGGTCACAGAAGGCCGCAAGAGCATGGAACTGTCACTTGGGCACAGATCGGGCGCGAGTCTGTGCTAGGGTGGTTTGGCCCAGAGTGCGCCGCACGGGCGGGGCTCGGCCCGAAGGGCACTACAAGGGGCCGGCTCGGGGCGGCTCTTCATGGGGTTGGGGTGGCACGGCCGGGGCCGGTTTGGACAGCGGCAGTGCAAGGAGCGCGGAGCCATGAGGTGCGCATGGCGCGCGACCGGTGGAGCGGCGGGGCGCGCAGAGGCCGAGGCCGGTTCAGCTGGGGAACGATGCGGCTCGGGTGGTTCAGTGCAGGTGGTGCGGCCGACGGGCGGCGCCGTTCGTCCCGACAGGGGGACGACCAGCGAGGGGCACTGCAGGGGTGGCTTGGAAGCTGGTGGGCAACGCGGTTCAGCCCGTGGCACTGGAGCATCGTGGGGCCGACGCGGGTTGCAAAGGCCGCAGGTAGCGTGGTCATTGCCTCTGTCGCCTACGTCGTCTCTTCGCCTCATCACCATTCCGATGAACTTCACAAAAAATGAACAACAGAGGGGTTGGGCCATGGTGATTTGGCATGCACCCTCTACATTTAGGGTGGTAGTATGTGGTTCAATTCATTCATTAATTTCAAAGAATTATCAAGAAAAAAGATGAACAAAAATCAAACAAACACCCCACATCTTCTGGAAAAAATAAATCCCTTCCCGCAAAGAAAACCATCCACAATGATGAATTTATTATAAGGGAAGAATTTAAAGAATAATATCATATTCAAATAAAACCCCTACCTTTTTTCGTTGATCATTGATAGAGTCACGGGGAAGAAGACGGAGTTTTCATCGTTTGTCGCGTTCGCCACGCACTTCCAATCCCAAGCTCGTGGGTCATTTCATTGACGATGATGAGGAGGGAGGGTCGGTCGTCGAAGACGTCCCACATTGGTTGATTCTACAAGGTTCTTTTGAGAAGTCGAAGATGCTCCTTTCCGGCGATCTTCGTTGGAAGAACGCGTTCATTGTTCTTCGTTAGTGAGATATTTTCTCTCAAAATCTCCTTCCTCCTTTTCCAACAAAAGAATAGGTAGCCAAGAATAACAGATTTTAAAATCTATTAAGTCGTTGGAATAAGAATTTAAAATGGGTGAATTAATTAAGTTGGATCCACTTAATTAATTAACGAGGTTGGAACAATTTAAAGAGAGGAAGGGTTGAGATCATTAAAGAGGGGGGGTGGCACCATTAAGGGCAAGTGCATTGGAAGAATAAATTGGGTAGAGGAGTTAAAGAGGCTCCCTAAAATTAATGAGAGGAGTTGAGAGGTTTTCTACAATTAAAAATGGGGATTTAGCCTTGGGTGGTTCCCACCACCGTAACCTCTCGCGGGAGGTTAGGTTTGGGTTGGCCCCATCACCATAACCTCTCATGGGAGGTTATGTTCGGGTGGTCCCGAAACTTCAACTCCCACAAGGGGGATCAGTTCTGGTGGACCCCAACATTAACTTCCACATGGTGGATGAAAAATAAAATAAAGTGTAGTTCATTTTATTTTATTATTTTTCACGAAAACCCCAAAACTATCTTTTATTCTTGACCCATTGTCATCGAGGTGAAAGGATCCTTGAGAGAATACTGGCACTGTGAGTTCAATGGTGCCCTCAAATTTCAATTCCGAGCCCCGGTTCAAAAGTTATAAAAACCCGATCGTACATTTATTGAAAGTACCTGAAGAAAACTTCAGAAATTGATTCCGGGCACCCCAATCCTCGAAATCACCCACCGTCAATTTTTAAGGACTCGTAAAATTCCCATTTATTTAAAAAAATTACATGGAAATTCCAGGTCTTTTCATTAAATGTTTCTTCTAGTTCTCTAGGGTCATAAAAGTAAGGATGGGGATCCCCTCTCCTTATTCATGGGAGCGTTCTAGAGTATGTTCACACTCCGGTTCAGGTAATTCTCTAGGAAGCATCTTTTGTGCACGAAAATATATAAAACCTATAAATGATATAGTTTGGGTTATATAGCTTTATTAGAGAAATTTTTATTGCACATAGGCTCCTATATAATATAATAAAATTTATTGATCATCATTCCAAATAATAATAATATAATTATAATCATTATTATTAATTTTGTGGCCTGAATAAACTAATATATATTTAAATATAATTTATTTAATTAAATTATATTAAATATATATCATTTCTATGATACCAATTAAATTATCCCTCCAACCCTCAGATATTATATACCCTTAAATAATAAAAACTATATAAAAAAATGTCACTGATTTATTCATTCAATAGATAAAAATTCAATCAACATAACCCAAATAAATTTTATTCATTAAAATTGGAGAATAATTATTATTCTAATGTTAAATTAAAATTGAATATAACCAATGAACTCAATAAATTTATTCTGTGGCCCTCTAATCCTCTTTATCAGTGGAATTTTCTTAAATATGAAAAATTTCTATAATTAGTTTCTAGAAACATGTCATGGAACCCGTAGATAAATATGTTAATGTCCTAAAAAACAATTATGGATGTTCACCATGTAATATAATTCATTTCTCTCGACATCTATTCAATTTGGTTTCATAATTGTGTCATCAACCTATATTCATGAATTACTTTTATACACATTTCTATAATGAAATCATAAATAAAGAGTCCATTTCCATTGAATTAATTATACATTTTAATTACAATCAATGAGATTGTGATATATATTTTTATTAACTCAAAAGGGGTAAATCCATTATTGACATATTCATTAATTCTATATCACAAGTGATGCATCCAACGTATCCTATCTCATTTCATGTATATGATATCCTAATTTTCATCAATATAACTAAGTATTTGTATTATGACATAAATTAATAATTAGGTATATTCTAAGGGATAATACACAAATTTTAGATTCTAATATCCAATGACACATAAAATATGTGGAATCCCTTGAATTAGATATTTTCTCATTGTAATTCACCATATTTTGGATTGGTTGATGATTTTAAATGAATTTTAGATTTTCAATTGGGGAACTTTCCAGAAAATAAAATGAGATGTGAAATTTAATTTTGATAGGGGTGACACTAAAAAAACATAAATGGGGTGTAAGGATAGAATGGTATGTAATGATTCTGGATGAGTTTTGGGAGAGTCAATTTTTGAAGAAACATTTATAGAAGATATTACCTTAGGATCACCATTTATTCAAGGTTACTAATAACTGTATGGTAGAGTTGTGCGTACCATTTTTTATGGGAATGAAGTTTGGTTAATTATGTAACATTTCCTAGACAACAATGTGAAATGGTGTAGATGTGCTAAAAGATAGGCACGGTTTGTGCAAATTTTTTCTAACAATGTATTGGAACCATGTAAGGTAGGAGTTCTTGGGGGCACTATCTTTGCAAGGTTGGAGAACATTTTACAAACCATTTAAGGAAACAGTGTGTCTTGAAGGTGGTTTGGATAGTGGAACCCCGTGGTTTGTGTAGTTTTTTCCTAACCAAGTGATGCTTAAATGGGTAAAAATTATAATTTCCCCCCTTAAACATTAAAACATTTTAACCCTATTTCTTCCTCTATTCATCTAGAAGATCCCTCCATGTTTTACTCCTCTCACTCACCATACCTAGGATTATTCACCCTATTTATTATTTATAATAAAACAACATTGTGTGCATTTAAATCCTTGATGTAAGCCTTTAAATCCGTTAGAAACCATTATGTTCTTTTCCTTCATCATCTTAGTTTGGTATCTATAGTTTCTATTTTTCATATCAATTCCTATAAATAATGGATGAATAAAATATCAATGACGGGGATTTCAATTTTCCAAAGAAGTGGGTGACTTGAGAGGTTTTCCTCAATTTATTGCAAGTCATTTTGTTGAGTATTGTCACAGTAGTGATTTTCTAATGCATTAAATCCTAAATTAAAATACTCAAGTGTTTGTATTGATGATGTTTTTTAGAGAATATGTTTAATTCAAGGGTTTTGATGTGTCATAGGGTATCAGTGAGTTTTATATCATGGTTCTTGTGTGAAAATAGCAGCTTATAGATTTTTTAGGTTTTATGCCTTTGCATTTAAATATTTGGTTTTTTATATTTTGTTGAGTTTTATTAATTAATTATAATTGAAATATAATTAGTTAACTGTCAGTGTTTATTTATGACAAATTATATTTGTATGCCTCTGAAGAGCTTGGAAAGGCCTTGGTAGAAACTTTCATCACATATAAAATGAATGTAGATCTTCCTAAATGTTGTTCATTTGTCATACCTACAGAACAGAAACATTCCATGGTTATGGTAGTTTGAATATTCTTCGAATCATCCCTAAAAGTGATTCCTCCTATTTAAATTAATTACAATGAATTTTTTAATTAATTTAACTATTTAATTTAAAATGGATGATTCCATGGGTCTCTAATAGCCCCTATTTGATAGCTTCTGTTATTTTCCTGATGGTTGAGACTGTGATTCTATCCTATAGGATCCAAAGAGGAATGCTTATGCTATTATATAATTATGAGGGTTACAAGAAGGATACCTCTACTAACTTATTTACATTAAGGATACAATAAGGGACACCCCTCTATGTATTGGAATAGTGGGCCAGTGGGTGCCATATTTTTTTATCGAACCTGAGCCAGTTAGTCGTGGGTTTGGGTAAAGATGGTAGCATCTATCACCTTAGTACCCATACCTAACTTTTCATATTTAGGGGTTGTTACAGAGGTAATGGGTTAAAAATTCATCAATCCTATTAAAATTATATGTTCATAAGGTTATTATGGATTCCACTATGTTTACTATTTGTTATTCCTAGTATATTTTTAATAAGCCTTATATGATGTGATATTTGATCAGGATTCCAAAAGGTACTTTCGAGGATTCGACATCTAATCCTAGATGATGACTTTTACCTAATCGTGATTCCTATAGGGATATATGGGGATCTGGATTCTAATCCTACTTTCATGATCTTTTATCTTATTAAGATTCCTAGAGGTCATCAATGGGATCCAAATTTGATCCTTAAAAATGATTGTTATCATTACAAGAATTCCCATTTTTAATTGGGATTCCTCACCACATAGAGATTATAGAGGTGTTTGATGTGGATATTTTAGACCGCTATTGATATACTTCCATGGATGATTTTTCTCTCCATAATTAATTCCTATAATTCCCCAAGGGTTGGGTGGTTTCACCAATACTATACTCACCTGACATTTATGAGAGTGTGATATTTAGTCATTTATTAGATAGACACCTAGGTATTACATTGTTTATAGAGAAAATTCTTTACATATCACATAATGTACATCCAACTTAGGGATTATATTATTCATTATGTTTTGATTTCATATTGATCAGGACCTAGGACATAGACATCAGACTAGATTTTCATGGAATGAGTGGTATGAAATCCATTTAAGGTCTATACTTTCAAGAAGGATAGTTATTACCATGAATATTTTATTATAAGTATTGGATGTGAGTATGTATTATCCCCGGGTCAGTGTAATGACCGAACCATTTATCAATTCAATTTATCCCTTCTAATAGTAATGAAATAATCATATAAATTCACATTAGGAAACAAAATGCCACGTCATACATAAAATAACTACTATGCGACTTTAAACATAAATTTTCCACTTCGGTGTTTTGAATTTTGAAAATCTAACATACACGGTTGTGATCAACAAGATGTTTTGAGTCTGATAGGACAAAATTAATTTTTTGGTGAATAGTAGAATACCCTTATGAATAGTAACCTACACTTATGAATATTAATTTGACACTTATGAATAGTAAATTGTTCAAAATAATAGTTATCTCACCCATGAATGTATAAAAAAATTTAGGCATCTTATAGGTGAAAATATTTCCATAATAAAAGTGTTGGTATTTTTAGAAGTCATAAATATTTAATTAATTTAATAATTAAAAAGAAAATTTATTATCATAAAATGTGTTCATAAATTAATATTTTTATGTCATATAAATGTAATATAATTTTTTGAGATATTTAATAAATTTTTAAAGTGATAGAAAAACAGTGTTAATTTTAAAATCGGTAATTTTCATGTAAATTATTATTTTAATTAAAAAAATAAATTTATTATATTTAGAATGAAAATTTGAAAAAAAAGAGTTCATTTTTGGATTCTATACATAGAAAAATGGTTATAGTGATTTTTGGTATTTTTCTGAAGTACATGAATTTTTTGGGAATAGTGAAATTCTATAATTTACAAAATAATATAAATACAATAATTAGAGTCATAGATGATATTCCGCTAATGTAATACTAATTGTTTCAAACTCACATGATCAAGTTACTTTATTTAGTCATGGAATCATCACTATTTCTTTTAATGTGGAGAAATAATAAATTAATGAATATAGTATTGTGAAAACCCCTCTCCCCTCCATTATAAATACCACCCCTCAGACCCTCATTTCTTCACACCCCTCAAGCTACAAGACCTATCCAAATTCTGACCAATCCTATTCCCCAGATCTCCCCCAAATCTAGCATCCCTTTTTTTGATAAAAATACCAAAACCTCTTCCCTAAAGAGGCTCTCAAATTAAATATATTCAAGAGTTAATTTCTCTCTCTTTTCTTTAAATTTCCTTTCAAATTTCATTTTTTTTCTTCTCTTATACTCCACTTACCATGTATAGATTTCATAATAACTCAAGTATTATTGATATAATGGAATGATATCATGTTAATGTAATATTATTTATTATACTCCTCTATCTCCATCTTTTTTATAAGAATGAAATCGTTGCCCGTTATGTGTTAATTTACCTGCATCATTGGAAGTGCACTTCCATTATCCTTTAACTCCATCATGGTTGTCAATGAAACCATTAAATGGTTGAAAATAGGTTTTAAAAGGTATAATTTAACCCCTTTTATTTTCTGGAAACAACTTTTATTCATAATACTAATTTATAAAACAAAACATGTTCGTTGTGATAAAAAACCGCTCAAATTAACCTAAAATATTCATCATTAAATTTTAACAAATGATTCATGAACAAGGTATTTAACATAATTCATTAAAAAATAATTTTAACTCATGAAATATCTTTAATAACATTCAATGTCAGGTTTTCATGTCTATAAATGTTCTAAATGAACTTCCATTCATGTATACAGGTGAACCGTTTATGAGAACACAGAAAAAAACACTCTCAAACAATGGATTTAAACTCTATAACACATCAAAAGGCCCATAAAACAACATAATAAACCATAACTAAAAATATTAAGGAATAAAATGTCATTTAATTTTTAATTAATGAATATAATGTCATTTTATTGGCCATTAATGTGAATAAAACATTCGGACACAAGGTAAGGGGAAATTATCGAACCCAACTTTCTGCCTTCATGTTCTCCCTCTATCACTCCATTTTTAGTATGGTTACTTCTTATAAATCATTTTTTCATCATTATAATACATTTTTAAGGATATAAAATTTTCCATAGGATTTTATGTCAAACACAATGTTTTTCAAAATAACTATTCTTTCGAAAACACACATTTTACTTCTCAATCAAGGTTTGTGGCTTTTGTATCATGTACGTTATGACCTATTTATTTAGGGAACCAAATGTTTATGAATGTAATCTTATGAGATAAAACCCTTTACATTCCATGGTTTATTTATTTTCATGATTTATATATGTTCTATGTGGCATGCATGATAATGAAAATGTAATGATGTGACGGGTGCACCCAAGATTATGTAGGGTAATATGAATGTTTGAATGTGACGAGTGTGACAAGAATTATATAGTGCTCCAATTAGTTGGGTATAGTGATGAATCTCATGAGTGAAATTGAAATGATGGAAAACATAATTCCAGATTTTTTCACAACGAGGTTTGGTAGTTGGCCACTAAGACATGATGTTTAATTTTCATGCAATGCCACAATCCATGCCTTTACCTAATGATGACTCTTTTGATTTTTATGATGATGATGTTATGATCACCTCATGTTATATTGATTAATGTCCTTATCTATCATCTTAATGGGCATTTATAACACCCATTTCTTATGTGTATTCCAAGGTTAATTCTTGTATTAAAGAGATGTCAAGATCCAATAAGAATCTAGAGAAGATGAAATTAAATATATGTTTATTATTTGTATTTTAAATGTTATGTATGGTCCTAGTTTTCCAAAGACACTAAACATTTGGATACTATTTTGGTAATGTTTTTATATTTTTTTCATTAAAACGATGTAAAAGTTATTTAAGGAAAGTAGGGCTAATATAGTTGGTATTAGAGGAAATGTTTACTTGTTTTTGGAATTAGGATTAGTGAACCCTAGAGAAAATCTTAAATATGGGACTAAGTAAAAATATGCACCCAAGACGATTTGATAAATACAGGGATCCCATAAGATATGTTTTTATTGTAAAATTAACAAATTAATATGTTATTCATGAATCATTGAATTATAATTTGTATAAACCTTTTTTATTTTAGAAAATGGTTTGACCCAGGAGAAACTAGCCCAACAACTCATGCGAGGGCCAATGCAACAATTGCTTGAATAAGATACCCTATGAATTAGAAGGTGGAGTTAAAAACATCATGGAAATTCTTACCCAGTTGTCTCATGTTATGAACAAAAACCTAAATCATGTGTAAAACCCTCCTTCAACAAAGAGGGAGCAATTGGATATCAAGTGTTTTATGCAGCAACAACCACTGAAATTTAGTGGATCTTCTGATCGACTAGTTTTGAAATAGTGGGTCAACTCCATTGAGAAGATATTTTCTATGCTTCACTATTCTAATATGGAGAATATGATTTTTTTTCATTTATCATCTAGATGAAGAGGTCGATAAATGGTGGTATTTGATTAAGAATTCCAATCCGGTTGATGAAATTGAAGAGATGGAATGGGAATACTTTATGATCTTGTTTTTTAACAAGTATTCAACAAGAACCATTCGTTAAATGATGCCGATATAATTCATAGAGATCAAGAAAAAGGAAGGATAATCCGTCATGGCCTACAAAGTTGATTTCTATGGTTTTCAAGGTATGATTTGGGTTTTGTTATCAACAATGATAGAAAAAATTATATATTCATTAGTGTGTTAAAAAACACCTTCAAATGGCTCTTGAAATTTGAGACTTTGAGAGTTATGAAGATGTTTTTTGATGTTCTCTTAAAGATGATATGGAGTTTAGATAATGGTATCATGGAAATGGTGATAAGAAACGAAAGGTAGAGTTTCAAGATGGAGGATGTAATGATAAAGGAGGTAAGAAAACTCAACCACCCACATGCCAAAAAAAATGTGGGAAGAAGAATCATGGGAATTTCCTCAAACGGACAAAAAAATATTTCAAGTGTGGTAGAGATGTCCACCCATCTTTTGAATGCCGAAAAAACATGATACGGTAGGAGAATGTGGTGGATGAAAGGAATGCACCACCCATTGTCCAATGATACAACTGTAGGGAGCAAGGGAACTATGCAAGCTAGTGCACTAATCCTCAATCCCTTGAGGGTAATCATCATTAGTAGACACCAAATTAAAAGGAAAAAGGGAAGGAAAATGCAATCAATACTGTGGAAGTTGATCAAGAAAATTAATTTGTTCTAGGTATACTTTCTATTCACTCATGAATAGAAAAAAAATTATCTGATTTTGGTAATATGTATTCCTTTATATCATCATGTTTTCTAGAACTATTGAATTGATGCCCTGAAATCTTGAATTATAGATATCTATAATAACACCATGTGGTGTAATCATTTCAACCCATGTCACAACCCTACCTTAGAAACTCCATTTTATTGATTTCATGATGTTGGATATTTTGGTTGAGGTTGGGGTTGGGTGTCAAACAAAAGTTTTTGTTTTTTTGTGCTATTTGTTTTCATATAACCTGATCCATTGTTATTGTAAATGTTGTGGGATGAAAGTGGAATGTTGGAGAGTTTTTGATTCCTTTAGTATATTCATATTGTCTTTAAAACATTCAAGGATCATTGGGTGGACTTACCTAGTGTTTGGGATGTAATTTGGGGGTTTTGGCCAATTTTTGGGGTCACACAGTTTGAGCACGATCTTCCCAAACCATGAAACCTAACCATACGAGGTTGCAAGAGTTTTACAGCACTGTCCCTATAGTTTACACAAAGTTTGACAAATCGTGCATCCATACTATGCAGCCCATTATGGGATAAATAACTTTTTATGTGGAGATAAAATTTGAGTGATTCCACATCTCAAATGAAGCACTAGGTGTTGTATATCGACTAGAGGAATCTACCCCTCCTTTATACTTCCATTTGGGGTGATTTTGGGGGGGAGTTCTCAAGAATGTTTGGTGATTCTTCATGTTTCCTTCATAAAATCTCATATCTTTCTATTCCCCACTTTGTTTTTTGTGATTTATTTGGGGTATCCTCCCTTGGATGGACCACAGCGTTACAGTTGGCTCATGTGGTTTGTTTTTCTTGTTGCTAGGGTATGTGGATGGATTTGGGGACTTAGATCTTCTTCTCCTTCAAGTCTCGTTCCAATATCACAAGGTTTAGATAGGTGTACTTGTACTAAATAGGAAAATGGAAGTGTTAAACCTTCAATAGTGCTAGTAAAAAGTTATGATAAAGGGGAACCTTTGTCAGTGGTAAAAGAAGCGCTGATAAAATTTTCCCTTTATCAACCTTTTTTTAGTGCTGATAAAGGTACCCCATTATTCGTATTTTTTTACTAGCACTGTTAAAGTTGACCACCTTTATTAGGGCTTCTAAAAAAGTGCTGATAATGGGTAAATTTCAAAAGAAAAGACATTAAAAATACTATATTAATATATAAATATATAAATATATTATATATATATATAAATATAATATATATTTTTTTAAATATGTTTAGATGAGGATAAATGGAAATCTAAAATTAACGTGTATAAGATATTTAGTAAACGAGATATATAAAAAAATTAAAAATATTTTTAGGTAATAACTTTGTAATTTTAATTGAGTAATAGTCATTTAACAACACATTGAATATAAAAAATAATAAATAGTAAAAGATAAAAAAAATATGTTAAAAATGAAACTCAAACATCAAACGACCATAACTTTTGTTCGGGTTTTTTTTGAGCTCCAAATCATATCAAATTGAATCATGGGATGAGATCTACATGATAGTGTTAGTAGGAACCTTTTGACTCATTTTTCATGGATATTAATGGCCAATAAGGCCTCCAAAATAGAGTTTTTAATCCGGATACACTGATTTTTTAACATTCAAATAGCTATAACGTCAGATCCGGATGTCCGTTAGGAATGTACCACATATAATATCAAATATTGATTCTTGTTCTTCGATTTTAAGGGGTATAGAGTTAAAACTGACTTATATATTAGATTTTATGGTCGTTTTAACATTCTATGAATTTTCAGATACCCATATATATATATATATATGTATTTATTCGTATGTGTGTGTGTGTGTGTGTCTGTGTTATATATGTATGTATGTCTGTATGTATGATTTATTTATTTATAAACACGCCATTGAGAATTAATTTTATAAATGTATTTAAAACTAATATTATAAATATATATTAATATATAAATAAATATACAAATAAAAAATTATATATATATATATTAATATATAAATAAATATATATATATATATATTAATATAATTAAATATATTTATATTAATATGATTCTATATTAATATATGAATAAATATAACTATATATATATATAAATAAATAGATATATCATTAAATGAAAAAAAACTAATTGTCATAGTGGTAAAGGTGCAGGTGTGCAAGGGGGGAGGTGTGGGGTTCGAGTTCGAGTGGAAGTAGGGTCACAGATGGGTGGGGGGTAACACTGTTAAAAGAAGGTTATTGTTTGAGAAAACTGTAACGTGTGATGCGAGGGAGGGGCTCAGAAAGCACTGATAAAAGGGGTGGAAACACTGATAAAAGTGGTGGAAATCACTGATAAAAATCCCAGATTAATATATTATTTTTAAATTGTTTTTAGTTTTTTTTTTTACTTTTATCAGTTCTTTTTAGCACTGATAAAAGACCTCTTTTATCTGTGCTTTTTCATAGTGTTGATAAAGGGTTCCATTATCAACATATTATTAGTGATGATAAAGGAGACCCCCATTTATCTTCACTGGGATTAACATTGCTTTTCTGGTGCTGTTAAAAGAAGTTTCTAGCATTTATAAAAGCATGTTTTATTCTAGTGGGGTTTCCAATATTTTCATTCCTAAAGCCTTTCCTTTGTTTCTTGGATTCGTAAATAAATTTATTACCCTATTTTTTGTCTCTATGAACCCTTGTTAAACATATTATGGTATTTTGGAATTAATTTGGTTTGTTATAAATAGGTTTTAAATTAATTTTGTGTAAATTGCCTAGTTTTATGGTACCTTGGAATATTGTTTGAATTTTTGTTATTCTATTAATGAGGAATTGGGACTTTTATTAAACATATAGACATTATTATGTTGAAATGGCATTGTTTATTAATAAAATTGGTTGGGAGAGTATGATTTGGTTATGTTATGGCTTGGTTATTGTGTTAAAACATTTTGGTAAGGGTTTAATGGATTTAATGTTTTGATTTGTATTCTTTTAAAATAATTTGGGTGAGTGGAAAGGGTTTTAATGCAAGAGGTTTTTTATGGTAATGGGTTTCAGGTACCTATTTGAATGTGTTATATTACATTACATGTTCAAACTTACATGGGTGAACTAGGTGCACACATGGATGTGCCCTCAAATGAAGGTGGTGCTTTAAATTTGTGTTCTCTTAAAAACCTTGATTTCTTAAATGGTTCTTATTTTACAAACATTGTTCACTCTTATTAGATATTGTATATTGGTGTCCATGTTTGGGGTAAGAAAGTGTGGTTAGATGATTCATGCATGCGAGTGCCTCTTATTTACATATTGTTTCTACAACCATAATGGGTTCCTAGGCACCTTATAGATTATCCAGTGACGATTACTCACCAACCCTGATTAGATGGGTTGGTTCCCCTGGTAGATATAGAGGCTTGGTGGAATTTTCCACTATTTTTTTGTGAGGTTGATCAGGGGTTTATAGACTATGGGGCTTCACCATACACCAACAGGTGGTTCCGAACCGAGTGTGTCCAGGGGTTGTCTAGGGATGTTCAGGGACGCCTATGATTAAAACTTGTATTACTTTTTTATTTTTTTATACACTCATTTATTTACATTTTATATTATTTACCTGTTTCGTTTTTAAAAAACCCGGATATTACTTGTTTGGTTTTTCTTATATAATGGTAAACTATTTTGGAAATGATATATGGTGTGAAATGGTCCTCATAGTGGGAAAGAGGTAGTGTTTTTTTTAATATTAGAACCTTATTTTAATAATTTTATTTCCAAACTCGTGTCATTGAACATAATTGGATACGGATGCACTTGGATTCAATGGTTTACTTTTGGAATCCTTACTGATCATTTTTGTGTTGATGCCTATTCTATCATTTCAGTTATAGTTTCATTGTTTCTTCGGTTCAACCTAGTGAATTATCGTTTGTTGTAGTCATAGTGTTGTTGCTGGAGGTGACCTAGGGGTCACATAGAGATCATTATAGTGGGGTCTGGTTTCCAGTTTTTTTTCTTTTTAGTGGTACTTTTTATCTGGATTGGTAGTTGGTTTATTTGAGATCCAATTGTTTGTTTTTCTGTATTCTCTATTTTTTTCTTTTTATTTATATCATATTGGTTGTTTCTTCATGTATAAATCAGTCCCACTTGTTTTATTTTGATTCCTGGAACTATTTTCCATCCCAGGGGATAGGGAATGATCTTCGGGACATGTCACAGACTGGATCGGGTGACTGGTTTTGAGTCGACTCGGGGTGGTTCATGACAAAATGGTACCATATGATGTACTTGTTATTTGTGGTGTTTGATAGATGGATATTATTACTACTGGGACTATGGAGGTAGTTGTGGGAAGGGTTTCATGAACCTCATCTCGTTCTGAACCTCGAGTCAACAGGGGTAGTCTGGGTTTTGAGTATTTTGTTTTGTGTTGTCTTGGATTAGGAGATGAAAATTGAGGTGAATCGATGTCATGATGCAGCCTCACATGGGTTTGTGACCCTTGTGGAGAACATTTTGTCCATTAAAGGCCCTCTTAGTGCTACACCATACATGGGGAATGGACCACCACCATGTAGCTGGGTTAGGCATAGGCACTAGTCCCCCAATTTGGTGGTCCATTGTTGGTCAGGTTTGATTTTTGTTTCAGTTTCTGTAACTATATGTTGAAATTGAAAGTGTATTTTGAAACAAAAATGGATTTAAAATAGAGGTGGTTTCTATGAAATGGTTTTAAATTGGTATAGTGGGTTTTCAAACATTGAAGGCGTTTTGGATTTTAGAATTTTAACAGAATGTGGCCCTTTGTCTTTCTTATGGTTGTTTACATGTGTGTGGGTATGTGTGAGAAGTTCAGGTTGACATGTGAGGATGGGAATGGATAGACACACATGTAACAATTCATGTGATATCGTGGGTTGGTTTTTGGAATTAAAGGCTACTCACAGTTTTCCTAAAGTGTATTTTAATGAGGAAATGATTTCTAAAATTGGTTCTTCATGAAAAATGGGTTTTCGGTATCTCATAATTTTCCTTGGATGAAGGATGTTATGAATTTTAAAAAGGAAAATTGTGGTTTTTGAAGATGGATGTTTTCTAGGTGTTTTCTTTTACATTGGTCATAATCCATTTGGTTTTTTTTTGAGGTGTTTCCCTTTGTTTGGGCCTCAGTTTGATATTTTATTTGATCTGTGATTTTCATGTTGTTCTTGAAATACCACCCAGAAAGGTCCCCAAAGTTTCTTATGATTCATTCCCTATTTCTGATTCTTCAAGAGTGTTACCTATCTTTCATGGTTTTGATTATTGTTAGAGTTATTGTAGTGGATTGAAGAGGTAGAGAATGTATTTATGTTGTTTGGAACTCCTGAGGCTGTTAGAGATCGTGTTGTCTTGGGGTTTCTTTAGGGTCCCATCTTGAACCAGTGGAAGCTAATTGTCCCATCATATTTTAAAGTTGGGGTAACATGTGATGTTTTAAGGTCACAATCATCCAAATTATCATTCTTGAGGAGGTGATGTTGAGGAAGGTGGCAGAGTAGTGGGATTCTTGGAAAGGCCAACGGTCAGTAAAGTCATACATTTTCCATTTTAAGGTTTCGTTTCCCTATTTCTGGAAAAAATGTCAGTGTATAAAGTAAAAAATCATCATTTTGTCTGGGATCTTCTTCATGAGATTGTAGATAAAGTTATATCATCTAGTGAAACATGTTTCGAGATGTTGGTGGATGAGGAACTCATGGATGATCTGGATTTGGGGAGTGCAATTTGTGGTTGTTGGTTCCAGTGAAGGTTCCCCATCTTGTAAGCATGGTGTGCCAAAGGAACCGGTTGTTTACGAACTTTCTTTTTCAGCTATGGATTTCAGTTCATTAGACTATTTTCTTGTATGTTTCTTATGTTTTTTGTTTGGTCACTCAAATTCATCTTGTCATATTTTTCAAATTTCATGCCATTGTTGGGGTCGTTTGGGTCATTTTGACAAGTTATGTAGGAGGCTCTGTCTGAAAAGGAAGTCTTGATTGGAGAATCTATTGCCTAATTGTGAGGTAGAAGATGCTTCAGCCATAAGATCCCTAGCCATAGGTCTTGGGGTGAATCTCGTACATTTTCAGAGGTGATAGTGGGTGGGGAACCAAAACCTTGTTTTTTTTATATGTTGGAATGGAAAATTTTAACATCCCATTGTTCTAATTTCCCTGATATTTTAAGTTAACCTTTTTTGGAAATTTTTTGATGAACTATATATCCTATTTCCCAAATAGTTGAGTCTAACTGAATGTGGTCTTTAAAAATTTTCATTCTCCTTTGACTGTGTTGTCTTTGTGTAGGCTAGTCTCAGTTTTAACATTCAGTAGTGCCCGTTTGGAGATGATTGAGTGTTGTAGAATTGGAATATTTTGGGTTTGATTTTTTGGAAAGTTCCCTATTTTAGTGGTATTAGGGTCCATCTTGTATATGGAAGTTCAGGCATGATCCCGGTCAAGATTTTTGGTTTTTGGAGTTTTCAAAAAAAAATAGGTGAAGCACGGTTACCACATGGTTAGTCGAAACTGTGCGGACACAACTATACAGATAGAACTAATTGCACGGCCTATGCATGGTCATGCAGTAGGTCTCAAAGCCATTTTTCTTGGTTTCATTTTTGAGCAGAGGCATCAGCATGGTTGGTGCACGGTTTTGAAACCATGCGGCCATGTCGTGCGGGGTTCCCCTTCCTTCTAGTAGTTCACGCATGGTTGGAACATGGTTTGGTAAACCATGTGGTCAAACCATGAGATATATCCAGAAACTTAAAATGTTTTAATCCATCATTATTGGTTCCAATGAGGGTGTTGTTTGGGGTTTAAATGTTTTTCTTATTAGTTGAGTTCTGGTGGTGGGGAGAACCCTCTCGTGTTCTCCCCTCATCCTCATATATGTGCATTTTCATCTTGAATCGGCCTGGTGTGACCTATAGAGAGCAATGTCATCAAGGGATTCTCAGTTTTCTTTGGTTTTGGTTTTTTTTGGGAATGAAATTGAAACTTGAATGACTTTTGGATTGGTGAATTTCTAGGGGAAGAAAGTGTATGTGGTTGAGAGAATTGTCAAACCCAGACCTTTGAAACTCCTTCATTTTATTTATTTCTAGATGATGGATATTTTGGTTGAGGTTTGGTTTGGGTGTCCAACAAAAGTCCTTGTTTTGTTGGAGTATTTGTTTTCTTATAACTTGATTCAAGGTTTTTGTGAATGTTGTGGGAAGAAATTTTCATGTTGGAGAGTTTGTGATGCCCTCAGTGTCTTCATATTGTGTTTAAAACAATCAAGGGTCATTAGGTGGACTTCCCTAGTGTTTGGGGTGTAATTTAGGGGTTTTTGAAAAATATTTGGGGTCTCATATTTTTAGAACGGTCTACCCATACCTGAAACCTAGCCATGTGAAGTTTCACTTGTTTTCCAGCACTGTCTTCATGGTTTACATTAAGTTTGACCAACCATGCAGCTAAATCGTGCAACCCATTATGGGTTTAATAACATTTGACATGGAGCTCCTATTTGGGTGATTTCACCTCTCAAAAGAATCACTAGGTGTTGGATTTCAATTAAAGGGATCCCCTCTTTCCTAATTTAATTTGTGGTGATTTGGGGTTGTTTCTCAAGAATGGTTGTTGATTCTTCATGTTTTCTTCATCAAATCTCAAATCATTCTCATCCCCTCTTTTTTTAAGGATATAATTGGGGTTTACTCACTTGGGTAATCCCAAGGATTATTGTTGGATCAAGTGGTTAGTTTTCTTGTGGATAGGGTATAAATATGTTTTTTTGGGTCTTAGACATCCCTCTCCTTGAAGTCTCGTTCCAATCACATAATGTTTCAATATGTGTTTCCAAGATTATTTTTCCTAAAGAATTTCGTTTCATTCTTTGATTCATAAATAAATTTATTTATATATTTTTCACAACTATAGAACCATTGTTAAACATGATTTGGTATTTTATAATTGATTTCCTTTATTGAAATAAGGGTTTAAATGAGTTTTGTGTAAATTTCATAGATTTATGGTGCCAGGGAAGATTGTTTGAATTGTCGTTTTTCAATTAATGGGGAATTGGACCTTTTATGAAATGTATAGACAATCTTATGTTGTAATGTAATTATTTATTAATGAACATGGTTGGGTGTATGATTTTCTTATTTTATGGATTGGTTATTGTGTTAAAATACTTTGGTAAGGGATTAATAACATAAATGTTTTGCATTGTATTCTTTTAAAATAATGTGGGTGGGTGGACATGGCTTTCAAGAAAAGTAGTGTTTTATGGGAATTATTTTTGGGAAACACTTTGAATGTGAGTGGTAACATTAGATGTGGACACATACATGGGTGAACTAAATACACACAAGGATGTTCCCTCAAAAGAAGGTGGTGTTTTAAATTTGTGTTTTTCATAGAAATGTTGATTTCATAAATGGTTCTTGTTTTCCAAACATCGTTCATCTCTTTGTTTCATTATTTAAAATGGGATTAAAGGAAATCTATGAGAATGTGACCATTTAGATTTTGGGTGTGTTTTGGTGGATGTGTGGCTTAAGTTTCCATTTGGTTTGTTTTATAAAATTGTGCAACTCTATAAAATTTTGAATGACCTTTATGGAAATTATTTTGTGGGTGTCTGGAAAGGGTTAAGTCCCATTCAGAATTTTTAACCCAAGGGTAATGTTAGTACAAACCCTTAAAGGAGATCGTGTTTTAGAGAATGTGTATGCCTAGTTGGCAGCTTTGAGAATATTATGACATTGTCTAAATATTAATTATTATGTCAGACCAATTGGCACTTTCGTCTAATATGAAGTGTATATATATGTAAATGGGGAACCTTTATAGCGGGATTTACCTCATATGGGATATCATATATTGGTTTCCATGTTTGGGGTAGGAAAGTGTGGTGATATGAGTCATGCATGAATGGGCCTTCTATTTACCGAGTGTTACTATAACCACCATGGGTTCCTGGGAGTCTTATAGATTATCAAGTGATGGTTACTCTCCATCTATGATTAGACGGGTTGGTGCCTCTAGTAGATAGAGAGGATAGGTGTTATTGTTCATTGATTTTATTGTGAGGGTGATTAATGGGTTATAAACTATAAGGATTCACAATACTTCGGAATGTGGTTCTGAACTGAGTTCATCCAGGGGTTGTCTAGGGATTTTTAGGATCACCCATGGTTACATCACTTATTTCTTGTTTATTTTCTGTTACAACGGTTTATTTGTAGCTTGTATTGTTTACATTTTTCCATTTTTCACATCCTTAATATTACATGTTTGGAATTCGCAGATATAATGGGAATTGATTGGATCTCATTATATAGATAAAAAATCAATGGTTGGGAAAAGGAAATATATTTTCATATTTCAAACCATCCCACTCCCCTCTACAACGGCATGTAAGTTAATGAATCTCCTTTGAAAAATCCTTCAACGGTGGGGGTATTGATTTCTTGTGAAGAGGCATACCTCTCTCAAATGGTTGAGTCAAAAGAATGTGTCATCCTAATAGAAATACTATCATAAGGGAATACAATGATATATTTCATGAAGAGAAACCCATAATTCCCTTGGATCATGAGGTATAGTTCTCAATAGAACTCAAACCTGGAGCATCCCATATCTCAAAGTGTCCTTGAATGATGGCTCCTATCAAACAAGATGAAGTAAATAATAAGTTTTAAGAATTTTTTTAAAAGGTTTCATATTCCCTAGTGCATCACCTTGGGTTTCTTCGACGATCTTTGTGAAGAAAAAGGATGGATCAATGCGACTTTGTATCGATTATTGGGAACTCAGAAAGATCACTACAAAGAGCAACTATTATCTTCCAAGGATATATGACTTGTTCAATCAGCTACAAGGAGCTCAAAACTTATCAAAGGTGGATCTTTTTTATGCATATCATCAGCTAAAGGTGAAGAAGGAAAATATTCATAAACTGTCTTCTATACTAGTTATGGGAATTATGGGTTTCTAGTGAGGCCCTTCAGACTAACTTATGCCCCTAAAACCTTTATGGATTTTGTGAATAGAGTCTATAAACATTACCTTGAAAAAAATTCGGTAGTGGTCATCGATGATATTCTCATCTACTCCAAGAGAAAGGAGGAACAAGAAGAGCATCTAAGACTTATGTCGGAGACATTGAGAAAGGAAAAGTTGTACTCCATGTTCAGAAAATGTATCCTTTGGATGAATAAAGTCACATTCTTGGGACATGTGATCACAAGTGTGGGAATTTCTATAGACTCGTATAAAACAAGTGTGATTAATGAATATCACAATCCCTATAATGTAACAAAAATACATATTTTCATGGATTATCTTGGTAAAACCGATGTTTCATGAGAAATTTATCACGGTTGTCAAGACCTATAATTATGATAACAACGAATGGGGTAAAGTATGTATGGGCGGAAGATTGTCAAAGAAGTTTAAAGAAGCTAAAGAAAAGGTTCATCACTACACTTGTACTCACATTACTGAAAAGTGGAGAACGTTTCATGATATAAAGTGATGCTTCAAAGAAAGAATTGGGTATTGTAATAATGAAAAATCATAATGTGATTGACTACACCTCACAATAGTTGAAGATCCCGGAGATGAACTTCTCGACACATGATCTGGAGCTAGAAACTGTGATTTTTGCATTGAAAATCTAGCAGTACTGCCTCTGTGGTGAGAAGTGTGACATATATACTGATCATAATATTCTAAAGTATATATTCACAAAAATAGAGCATAACATGCATCCAATGAGATGGTTAAAGCTAGTCATGGACCATGATTACCCTAGTCACTATAATCCCGGCATGGAGAACAAGGTAGCGTATGCTCTAAGTAGAAAAGAACATGCTACTCTATCCAAGACGTGGATTGATAAAGACCCTATCTTCATGGATATGCAATGGATGGATTTGGAAAACATAAATATAGTGAATACATCATACCATTTCTAAATTATCTCTCAACCATAAATCCAAGAGATGATTAAAGAGGAACAAAGGGATGATCTAGAGTTACAAAAGAGGGTGAATACATTAAAGGAAGGGAAGATGTAAGAGTTCTGTATTGACGAAAATGGTGTGATTTGGTTTTGGAACGCAATTTTATGTTCCTTAATCACCTTTGATAAATAAAGAGCTATTGGAAAATTCACATAGCTCAACATTCTCAATCCATCCTAGCAGAACCAAGATGTTCTGGGATCTTAGAGAATACTTTTGGTAGGATAACATGAAGAAAGAGATTGCGGAATATAACTCAAGGTGTTTGGTATGTGAGCAAGTTATAGTAGATAAACAAAAGTCCAAAGGGATGATGAAACTATTGCCTATACCCATGTGGAAATGGGAGAATGTCACTATGCAGTTTTTCATGGGACACCCAAAGGCATCAAAGAGAAATAATGTGATATGCATTGTTGTTGACCGAATCAAAAAAGACATCCCACATTATCTCTATTCAGGAATATCTCTCACATGAAAAAATTTCAAAAATATATGTGAAGGAAGTGGTGAGACTGCATGGTGTTCAATTGTCTATTTTATCTTCTTGTGTTCTGAGGTTCACATCTAAATTCTAGAGGATTCTCCAACATTCTTTTGAGTACTAAATAAAATTTCATCAACGCCTATCACCCCAAACTAATGTCCAATATTAAAGGAAAATTAAAATGCTCGAAGATATTCTAAGATCCTGCTCTTTAGAATACAAAGGTGGATGGGATCAGAATATCCAATTGGTTGAGTTCTAATACAACAATAGCTTCCACTCTCATATTCAGATGGATCCATATGAATCTATGTATGGAATGAAATGGTGAACTCTAACATCTGGGGATGAATTTAGAGAAAGAAAACTATATGGACCTATTCTGGTGCAAGAGATTATATAGAAGGTTCAAGTCATCCAGAAACATATCAAACATACTTTGAGTCAGCAAAAGAGTCATGCTAACAACCATATATGGGACTTAGAGTTCGACATTGGATATATAGACTTCCGTTGAATATCACCATGGAAGAGAGTATTGTGGTTTGGAATGAATCGGAAGCTAATCCCAAGGTACATTGTCTCTTTTGAGATCCTTAATCGAATAATAGAGGTGGCCTATCATCGTGAACTTCAATTGAATATGGATCATGTTCATGATGTGTTTCACATATCACTCCTCAAGAAGTACATACCAGATATTTCGAATATACTAAACTCATAGGTGGTATAGTTGGAAGATTATCTCTCTTATGGGGAGCATCTAGGAAATATTTTGGACCATAGAGATAAGGTTCTACACAATAAGACAACCCATCTTGTCAAATTGTTGTGGAAGAACCATAAGTACGGAGAATTAACATGGGAACCATAGGATGTGATGAAGGATAAGTACCCTAAAATGTTTATGTAAAATGAAATTTTGAGGGGGAAATTTCAAAAGGGGGAAGAATGTACCAACCCAAACTTTTATCAATGAAATTTATCCCTTCTGGTAATAATGTCATAATTATAAAAAATTTCATTAGGATACACAATTCCAAATCATGCTTAAATGAACTACTATTTGAACTTTAAATATAAATTTTCCAGTTCTATATTTTGAATTTTCAAAAATCTGACATACACGATTGTGATCAGTAAGATGTTTCGAGTATGATAGGGAAAACATAATTTTTTGTGAATAGTAACCTACCCTTATGAATTGTAACATACCCATATGAATATTAATATGACCATTATGAATATTAAATCATCTAAAATAATATTAACCTCCACCATGAATTTATAAATAAAATTTATGCATCTTATAAGTGATAATATGACCATAGTAATGGTGTTGGTATTTTTATAAGCCATAAATATTTATTTATAATTTTATCATTAATTTTATAATTTTAAAAGAAAATTTTCCAATAATGCATTCATAAATTATTATTTTTATGTCTTATTATTATAATATAATTGTATGAGATATTTATTAATTTTTTAAACTGTTAGAAAAGTAGTTTTAATTTTAAAATTTGTATTCTTCACGTAAATTATGATTTTAATTAAAAAATAAATTAATCATATTTAGAAAAATATTTTTGAAAATGGATTTCACTTTTTGATTCTACAAATCAGAAAATTGATAGGGTGCATTTTTGGGATTTTTCTGAAATACATGAATTTTTAATGAATAGTGAAATAAAATAATTTAAAAAATACGCTAAATAAATTTATTATAGAGTCATGGATGATGTTATAATGATGTAAGACCAATTGGTTTGAACTCAAATGCTCAATTTAATGTATGTTTTCAAAGAAACAACACTATTTTTTTTATTATGGAGAACAAATAAATTAATGAATATAGAAATGTGAAAACCGCTATCTCTTCCACTATAAATATCACCCCACACCCTCATTTCTTCACACCTCTCCAGCTAAAAGCCTTGTCTAAATTCTAAAAAATGCTCTTCCCTATCCCTTCCCCACATCCATTAGCCCTTTTTCAGATAAAAGGACCAAAAACTAATCCATAAAGAGGCTCTCAAAGAAGATATATTCAAGAAGTAATTTATCTCTCTTTTCTTTCCATTTCCTTTCAAAATTCATTTATTTTATTCCCTTATCATAAAATTATCTTTTCAAAATTTCATGAAAACTACATTATTATTTATATACTGGTAAGATATCATGTTAATGGAATATTATTTATTAAACTCCTCCCTCTCAATTTTTTTATTAAAATGAAATCGTTGCCCGTGATGGGTTAATTTACTTGAATCACGGACCATGCACTTCCATTTTCCTTCGACTCCATCAAGGATATCAATGAAACCATTAAATGGTTGAAAAGGGTTTTAATATTTATATTGTGACTCCTTTTATGTTTTGGAAACAAATTTTATTAATAATACTAATTGATAAAACAAAATATGTTTGTTGTGATAAAAAAACTGCCCAAATTAACTTAAAATGATCATTATTAAATTTTAACTAATGATTCATCGGAAATTTATATAACATAATTCATTAAAAGAACATTTTAAATTCGGTGTGATCAGTAATAACATGTAATATCCCTTATTTATCTTCATCCATGTTCTTCATGAACTTCCATTCATGTGTACAAGTGAACAATTCATGAAAACTAAGAAAAAGAACACTCCCAAACAATAGATTTAAACTCTATAACTCATCCAAAGGACCGTAAAAATAATTAATCAAACCATAATGAACCTTATTCATGTATTAAAGGTTATTTAATTTCTAATTAATGAATATAATTTCATTATATATAACATTTATGTGAAGAAAGCGTTCAGACCCAAGGTAAGAGAAAATTCTCATACCCAACTTTCTTTCTTCGGGTTCTCCCTCTTTCACACCATTTTCGATATTGTTATTTCTTAAAAATAATTATTTAATAATAATATCATCTTTAATGGGATATAAATGTTTCCCATTTGAGTTTTTTTCAAACAAAATGTTTTATAAAAGAACTCTACTTTCAAAAACACACCTTTTAATTATCACTCAAGGTTGATGGTTCTTATGTCAAGTATACTATAATCTAATTCATTTGGGAACACAAAGTAAATAAATTTGTTCTTATGAGATGAAACCCATTCATTTTAATGGTTTATTTGTTTTTATTATTAATATATGTTCTATGTTTCATGCATGATAATTATAATGACCCAAACTTGGCGTTCATGGGAATTACATTACATTTGCAGAATACTTAATACATCACACAAATAGATTCTGAAAGGCCATATTATTTTATTGTCCTTGGAAACATGGAAAATAATATTCTATCTTGGTTAAATTTCTTCATCATATCACACAAAGATATTAGTTTTATTTTATACCTAAAACATTTCTTTATATCCTGGGGAAAATGAAAAATAATAAAGGGGAGCTCAATTGGTCATTAAGGGTAAAAAAGGAGAATATAAAATAAACATAAACATAAGAATGTAAAAAACATGAACATATTGATTAAATATGAAAATCATGAGTCCTAAATAAATCCTGGAAGTTTGTAGGGAATGGATCATAAATGAACATTAACCATGATTAAATAGAATTGGCATAAAACATGGAATTGTTGAAAATAATTATGCAGAGAATATGATTTACAAATTAGCCAAGGCATTATTTCCATGACCATCATAGTAGACAATGTCTATAACAAAACTAGATTTACGTGTATTCTGGTCCTTGTATTACTAAACTAGATTTACTTGTCATTCTAGTCATGTCTATATCATGAGATATAAATCATTACCCAATGAATTGTTGGGATATGTAGGTCCCACAAATCTCATAATTAATCCATTCTTACATGTTCCACAAAATCATAAAAACATTCTCCATAGCATAACAGAAGTAAAAATGGGTTTCTTAAACATCATTCCATCATAATTAATATTAAAAAAAATCTTCAATATCATTCCATAATATACATTGTAAAATCATACTAATAATAGGGATTTAAATATAACCCTATTTAAAGAGTGTCATCTTAGATGGAAAATAATTTTGAGAAAACACTTGAAATTAATTCTTGAGTAAAATATCTGTTCTTCTTCAAAAACGTTTTATTTTCTCAGAATCCCAAGTAATTTTAATACAAAATAATTTAGTTGAAAATAATCAAGAAATCATGTAGAGGAAGTTTCATATAAATAAGGCTTCATGAAACCTTAAAATTCAATTCATGATTTATTAGTTAAAAATAATATCCTTATACTTTTTCTGGAAAAAGTCAAAATATAAATGAAATCGAATAACGAAAAAGGATTCCATTCTCGAAATTTAATAAAAAATCAACAAAGGGTAAAATTAACATTAAAAATTTGTAGAATAATATAAATAATATTACATTATTTTAAAAAATGGATTTGGATGATAAATATATCTTGGTAAATGCTTACGTATAAACAAAATCAGTTAAAACTATGATTATATAATTATCACTTACCTTGTAAATTTCGTTAGTTAATGGTGTGTTGACATCCTATACAATGGTTACATAATATTATTAAATTATACAAGGACTATATCCATATTTATGGTATCATATATGATCCCATTATATTATTTTGTTAATAGTATTTCAATATTACCATTATTTTGAGTTTTAACTCTTTAATTTTCCCACTCTTGTTTTGTCATGTCAGTCATGTTTTTTATACATAGGATGTATTATATTCATGAAATTTAGTTCATAATTATTATTTTCACTCATAATATAAATTTAACAATCATTCTTTAATTGTTAATGTCGAGATCGAATCTCACAGCACCATGGAGACGGTAGGCCATAGGTTCACACGAGCAGCGATATAAATATCTTAGTCATTAAATGGTATGTAATTCGATGGTATATTAATTATAAATAATAATTATCATGTTATATTCATTATTAAAATCCATTATAATCAACATTACACCCATTTTAATAAAGTATCTTTGAATACGAAATTACATCACGGCATGGAGATGGTAAGCCGTACGTATGCACACATGGTGATATAGTTATTCATAGGATGGATAGAAGGAGGTATAAGGTTTTACCATAATTATAATAACATATCAGTATGTAGAATAGGTTAGATTTATTATTATATTGTGGAATCAACAGAGAATGAGTAAGTAGGAGAAGAAACAAAAAATAATTGAATCGGTAAAGCAGTTACCTCTTCTTCGTTGGACTTCCTTTTTATCTTTTCTTAAGGACACTAGGGATGGACTTTTTGGAAAACTAGTACCTCTAGAAGTTAAATAAGTATGCTTATAGTAGAAATGGGTAGGTTTTGGTAGAGATATAAGGCTCAAGGAGTTGTAAGGAAATGTGGGAGGAGATTCCTTTTTATAAGAGTGGACTCTCAAAATATTAAAATATAATAAGACTATTATAGATATAAATAATTATAAATGGCCCATAAATGAAATTTATAATAAATTTTAGACCATTTATTATCCCATTGTGATTATTTAACATTTTTTTATTTTTAAATAATTTAATAATTAATTAATTCAATAAGATATTATTATTGCCAAATTTAATACTATTCATTTAATTTGACTTAAAATACAAAAAGAAAAAGTGGGAATTAGGATATAATTCCTTAAAAAATCTATAATATTTCTTATAAAACTTATATATTTGTTAGAAACATTAAATAATTCAAAAT
The DNA here is from genome assembly GCA_963277665.1 of Viscum album. NCBI lineage: Eukaryota > Viridiplantae > Streptophyta > Magnoliopsida > Santalales > Viscaceae > Viscum > Viscum album. The sequence continues at coordinate 1,041,489,544 of OY728126.1, forward strand.
ATAACAAAATTAATATTATTAAAATCATTTATTCTATTTTATGTTAATTGATAAAATATTGTTTTAGAATTGAATAGACTTTTAAGGTAACTATATAACTTATAAAAATTAAAAATAAATTAATATAATTAAAATGGTTTAATTTATATCAAAATAGATATTTATATTCATTCATATATTGATTTTGGCCCATATGTGGACACATAAAAATATTAAAATACAATATTGTGATATTTTGTAACTATCTTTGATTTAAATAATATATAATTTATGTTTATATACAAGTGTCCATAAAACAACTCAAAATATATCATATTGTGATACATATTGAATATTATTCATCAAATAATTTTTTGGATATGTTTTTTGTTTTATGTTAAACCATATTATTTTCATTTACCCAAAATTAATTTCTTTAACTCTTACGAGGGAAATATGTCTTTTTATTTACTAAGGGTTAATGTAGTCACTATAAGATAAAATAAGGAGCCATAAATGGTACATTGGTGAAATATTTAACTTTATCAAAATTACTTGGCTATTTATTACATTTTTATTATTTTTTTATAATTTAATAAACAATTATTTATTTAAAATACCAAAAGTATCAATTTTGACATTATTCATTAGTTGAGTTTTTATAAGTATCATAACATAGAGATATGTTCAAAAAAATCTCCTTGAAACCATAAATAAAATTTCAAATACATCCACGAAATTATTTGATGAAATTAATTGACTGAAGTTATATTTATTTTAATATTTTTAATATCATTGATTTGATATTTATATTAATAAAATAATTTCTCCATCACTATTGAGTCACCATTAATGATAATTATTTAATCTATAAAAATGATAAATAAATATATATTATGTATTTAATTATATTAGATTTCAATATACTACCTATATTCGATTTTATTCTTTAGTAATTCCTAAATTAAAATTAATATACTTATATAAAATGAGAGTGTGAAATTCTGTCACATTCATTAAGATTTTTAATATTTTTGTCATATTCAAGGGAAGGTGGCCATTAATTTATTCCATTTTGAACTATAGATGATAAGTTTCGAATTTATTCACCCATTTGGATTTTTACGGGTGTTAAGGTAATTGTATAATATTATTTTTACCTTTAATTACCCAATTTACCCTTAACCATGGTAATAAAATAATAACTAAAGTTACGATTCATAATGCCCAAAAATAAAAGTAACTTAATAACATAATTTGGACCTAGTGATTAAAACCATTTGATCCATTTTTCATTATTCAAAACATAGAATAGGAAGAAATTAATTTAAAATTAATTCCTGTTGTTAAAACATAAAATGAGTTTTTAAGAAATAAAAACATATCCAAAGATTGTAATTTATTTATGTCCAATTAAATGTGAGGTTAATTAAATTGAACAAAATTGTATTAAAGGATAAAAAACTAATAAAATTAAAAATATAATCTAACTATATAAATAAATTAGATAAAAATGATGTTTTGAAATAAAATGCAGTATTTCTCACTATTAATTTATATATGAATCTTATCATAAAAATACTAAAAATTATAATAAAGTATATTTTTATGTTCTAATTCCAAAGAAAAGGTTTATTTTTTCTTATATATTATATAAAAGTATTAAATACTAAATTTTAAATGGGTTCTCCATTAAAAGGTGACAAAAAATAAATTTTTGAAAAAATATTTATTTTATCTGAATATTTGAATTTGTTCTTATATAATGTCATGAAAATACATAAGATGAATGTTAATGTTACATAAAATTAAAAATGTGGTCAATACTCTTCGTAATGGCTAGTTTATATCCCATTAAATAATAATATATCGTTGTTTAGTGAAACTCGGTATTGTGTACAACGCAAGCTATCAAGGAAGGTCTCTATTTCATGTAACACAAACCATGAATAGTGATGCATATACTGAAAGCTAATACAATGTTATGTATAGAACAAGATAATATTATTGTATCATACAACCCAAAACATCAAATAAATTAAAAGGAATCTATCTCATTAAATCTCAACGTGTCACATTCTACCACCCTTAAAATGATTTTCTCCCTCAAAAATTTTCGGGGTTATATATGATTTATTACTTGAATGTTTAGTTCATGGAAACCCACATCATAAAAATGAATATTAAAACTTAATTTTAATAAATAATGTTAGAAACCTAACGGTTACCCAATATAACTCCTCATTAGATTTTCACATAAGAGAACATAGATGACAAGTAAAAACATTGATATAAAAAAGAAATATAACCATCATGTTTAGATGAATAGTGATAGAAAATAAGGTTTGGAAAAAGTTAACTACCAGAAATCCATAAATATGTGATGATTTAAGGGATCATCTGATTCATCAGATAAAGAGCACGATGACAACATTTTGGGTTTCAATATCTTTTTCCTAAAGTTGATGGATTTTTGTATAATAAGAAATACTTACTTGATTTCATTACAATATCATCATTGATCATTCCCTAATCAATTTCCACTTCATCTCTTATTTGATGAAATGATGTTGAATTTTTCATTCTTGAATTGTTAGCAGATAATGTGATATAATGATAGGTAATTCCGTTTGTCTCAACAATAAGGTTAAAACATGTTATCAAATAAGCATAAGTCCCCCTATAGTGAGATTAATCTAAAAAAAATCAACCAGAATATATATAATATTATCCATCAATGATAACATTACAATCCAATCAAAAACTAATAATATAAAACATTAGAATGAGGTGAACTAAATCAACTTATAATTTGTATCTCATATCTCATTTGGATTTTCATGGTTGTAACATTTCAAACATTTGAATACCTTTCTCATTTATTCTATTGAAGCATGGAAATGACATTAATTACCATATAACCTTAGTGAAAACATGAATTATATCAAAATTAAATCTTTAAATACACAAAAAATACCAAAAATTTATTATACTCAAACCATGATATCACTATCAAACATCTCACTACCTTTATTATGAACATATTATGTTCTTTCCAAAAATATTTCATTCACTTTTCATGGTTTCTATTACAATATAACTATGGAAAACTATAATGGACTAATAAATATATATTCTAATATTCCATAATACTATAAAAGAGATCCTACAATACTATTTTGTAATCCCTTTACATAAACACATAATCATTCCACCACTTAATTTTCATACTCAACATCACTAATAGTGATCACATATGATTTACCTTTGTCTTTTTCCTTTAGAGGTTCCTAATAATGAACATCATTGACCCTTGGATTAGGGAATTTGTTAGCATAGTACTTCATTTCCTTGCACTTTTATCATTGAAGTGTGGGCAGTTCATTCTATGTAGTCTTTCCAATATTCACATCATTTGCAACCTTTTCCCCATTAATTCGGCTCTCAACTCCAAAATGACCGTATTTTCCACACATAAAACATTTTCTAGTCCCATTAATACAATCTCCACCATGCTTCATTCCACTCATTGAGCATATAGAAACATTTATTTTCTTTTAATCATTATTTTGAGATTTTCCGTTGAACTCCATCTTTCATTTCTTGTCAAAACCATGAGATTGGTATGTAGCACCAACTTTAATTTATACTAATATAGCACAACACATAATCTCTTCATATCTACTGATGTCTATTATAGTTAATGACCTTTGATGAATGGGTTTTAATCGACTGAGGAATCGAAAAACTGTACTTTCAGGATGGATGATAAACCTAGAGACATACCTACATGTCTTGTATAATTTTCCACATATTTACCAAAAAAATCATCAACCTTTTTATTAATCTCAAGAAACTCTTTTTCCATCTTTGTTCAAATAATAAGAGGGAAATAATTATTGAAAAAAAAGTTCTTAAACTCTTATCATTCCATGGATTCAATTTCGTCCTTCTTCCTTGTATTCTTAATTAGAATCCACCACTAGTCTGCGTCACCTTCTAAACGATAAACAACCAAAATGAATTTACCGTGTTACGAATAGTGAAGGATGGAAAATATCTTTTCAATGGTACTAATCCATTATTTCATAATAAGTGGATCATAAGACCCACTGAAATAAGGTGGAATTTTCCACATGAATGATTTAATATAATGTTGTTCCCTTCCCTTCTCATTTGGAATCCCACAATGATTCCTACCTTGTGAAAGTATAGCAATAATATTTTTCATTACATCTCCCATAAAATTTGGTTGTTTAGAAGGATAATAATTTCACTTCCCAGTGCATTTATCATTAACACGGTTCCTTCAGGTTCCATCCATCATCTAAAACAAAAAAAGAATAGTGTCAGAGGAAAAAATCATACTTGGAATATAATATAATAAAGGGATGGTAATTTTAATCACTAGTAGATTAGGTTTAATCCTATTTTATTAATTATAATCACCATATGTATAGGAATTTATCCTGTATTTAGAACTACCATTTGGGATATCCCGAGACATACCTTAGAAATATATCTAGGGATATCACCAATGTTTTTGCATCCTAGTTTTCAAAGGTTAACTAAACCTTAGCTCTGATACCAACTATAACGACCGAAGAGTGACGAACATGGAAATTACATTACTTTTTTTTGAATACATAATACATGGCACAAACATACGCCCAAAGACCATACTAGTTTAATTTTATTAGAAACATGGAATATAATATTCTATCTTGGTGAAAGATCTTCAACATCTTGATAAATATCATCCCCATTTTTTCAACCTAAAAAGTTTCTTTATATACTGTGGAAAATAAAATATAAGAAGGGTGAGCTCAGATGACCATTGAGGTTAAGCATGGAAAGCAAAAAAACAAACCATGAACATAAGAATGTAAAAAATAAGAACATAAAGATTAAATACCAAAAACATTATTCATGAAATAAATCATGGAAGTTTGTAAGGAATAGATCAGAAAGGAACATTAACCATGATAAAATACCATTGATATAAAATAAGTAATTGTGGGAAAAAATTAATCACATAATATTATTTCCAAAATATCTATGGCATTGTTTTCAAGACCATCATACTGGAAAAAGTCCATTACTGAACCGGGTTTACATACTGGTTAAGACATGTATTACTGAACTAGATTTAATTTTCATTCCATTAATGTATATCTCATGAGATATAAATATTTAACCAATTAATTTAAGGGAGATATAGGTCCCACCCATCTCATAATGAAACCATTCTTACGTGTTCCACAAAAACAAAAAACATTCACCATTGCCTAGCCCGTGAAATAAAATGGGTATTTTTAAACATCATTATGTCACAATTGATATAAAACAAATGGATTTCCTCAATAAAATTAATTCATAAACACAATAAAATCATAGTAATAATAAGGATCTAAATATAACCTATTTATATAATGTCATCTTAGATGGAAAATAATTTTGATAAAAAAAATGTAATTAATTCCTGAATAAAATATCATTTTATCATTAAAAACGTTTTCTTTTCTAATAATGCCACAGAATTTTAAAAGAAAGTAATTTAGATGAAAATAATATTGAAATCATATAGATTAATCATCATGGAAATAAGGTGTCATGATATTGTAAAATTCCATTCATGACATATATGTTAAAAAAACATTCCTCTCATACTTTGGCTGGAAAATTCAAAAAGTACCTCAAATCGAATAACGAAAGAAGATTGTTTGCATAACCTATAATAAAATTTAACCAAAGGGTCAAATAAACATAATTTTTTTAGAATAGTATAATTAATATTACATAATTAGGAAACATGGTTGTGGATGATAAATATACCCCAATAAATACTTACGTATAAACAATCATAGATTAAAATGAGATTGTAAGATTTTCCTGTACCTAGTACTTTTCATCAGTCTAGTTTTTTTCACCTCCTATATAATGGTTAAATTATTTTATTAAATTATACTAGGTCCATATCCATATTTATGATATCATATATGATCCTATTATATAATTTTGTTAATAGTATTTCAATATTACCATTATTTCGGGTGTTAACTACTTCGTTTTTTCATTCTAGTTTTGTCATGTTAGTCATGTTTATTATGAATAGGATGTATTTTATTCATAAAGTTAGGTTAATTATTATTATTTTCACTCATAATATAAATTTTATAATAATTCATTAATTTTTAACATGGATAACAAATCTCATTACGTCATGGAGACGGTAGGTTGTACATACGCAAGAGAGACAATATCATTCTCTTGATGGTTAAATGGTATGTAATTGGATTGCATATTAATTATAAATAATAATAAAATTTTATATTCTTTATTTAAATCCATTACAATAATCATTAAACTCAACCTAATAATGTTTTTCTGAATAAAAAATTAAACCACGACGTGGAGAGTGTAAGACATACGTACACCCACATGGTGATATTGTTATTCGTAGGATGGATAAAAAGAGGTATAAGGTTGTCTCGTAGTGATGATAAAATCTCAAAATATTCAATATACTAGAGTTATAACATTATTATTTAATCAACATACAAATAGTAAGTATATGAAGAAAAGAAATTGAATTGAATTGGTAACGAAATTACCTCTTCTTTGTTGGACTTCCTTTGGATATCTTCTTAGGGACATTAGGTATGAAATTTTTAGAAAACCAGAACCTGCATATTTTAACTAAGAATTTTATTAGGATAATTTTTCAGGTTTTTATTGAGATATAAGGATCAAGGAGGTGTGAGGAAATGTGGGATGAGATGCCTTTTATAACAAAAGAGAGGGGCACTTTAAGAAACTCTCAAAATATTAAAATATAATAATACTATTCTAGATATAAATAATTAAAAATTACCCATAAATGAAATTTATAAAAAAATTATACCATACCTTTTTCCCTTGTAATTAATTAACTTTTTGTGTTTTTTAAATAATTTAATAGTAAATTTATTCTATAAGATATTATTATTGCTAAATATAATTCTATTCATTTAATTTGACATAAAATACAGTAAGACAAAGTGGGAATTAGAATATAATGATTTGAAATATATAAGATATATCTAATAAATCATGTAAATTTTTCACATGCAATACATGATCCAAAATAAAAAATTTAATATTATTACAATCATTTATTCTATTTTTATGTTGATTAAATAAAAAAAATTAGAATTGAAGAGACTATTAAGGTAATTATATTAATTATAAAAATTAAAAATAAATTCTTATAATGAAAATGGTTTTATTTATATCAAAATAGAAAATTATTCGTTCAAATATTGATTTTTTCCTATGTGTAAACATAAGAGGTATTAAAATAAAAGATTGTGTTATTATTTAACTATCTTTGATTTAAATAATATAAAATTTATTTTCATGTACCAGTGTCCATTAAACAACTAAAAATCGATCAAATTTTTATAATTAATTAATATTATTAATCCAATAATTTTTTGGACATGTTTTGGTTTTATTTTAGACATTATAATTTTGATTTAACCTTAATTAATTCCATCAACTCTTTCCACGGAAACATGTATTTTTAATTTACTAAGGGTTAATATAGTCACTATAAAATTCCAAAAAGGATCCATAAATGAAAATTTGGTGAAAAATTTAACTTCACCCAAATTATTGGGCAGAATTTTTTATTTTTATGAATTTTATATAATTTAATAAAATATTATTTTTTTTAAAATATAAATAGTTCCAATTTTGACCCAATTAATTAGTTGACATTTTATACATATCATAAAATGGAGACATGTTATAAAAAACTCCATTAATCCATAAATAACATGTCAAATACTTCCATAAAATTAGTGTATGGCATTAATTCAGTCAAATTATATTTATTTTAATATTATTAATATCATTAATTTGATAACTCTAATAAAAAAATTTCTACATCACTATTGAGTCATCATTAATGATAATTATTTAATCTCCAAAAATTATAAATAAATTTTTATGATGTAGTTAATTATATTATATTTTCATAGACTATCTGTAGTTTATTTTATTCCCTGATAATCCCACAATTAAAATTAATATACTTATAAAAAATGGGAGTGTGACATTTTGTCACATTCATTATTTTTTTATATTCATGTCATATTCATGGGAAGGTGTTCATTAAGCGATTCCATTTCTAAACATAGATGATAACAATCTAATTTATTCATCCAATAGCATTTTTATAGGTGTTAAGGTAATTTTATAATATTATTTCTACCATTAATTACCTGATTTACCTTTAACTAAGGTAATTAAGTAATTATTAAAGGTGTTATTCATAATTCCAAAAAATAAAAGTAACCTATTTACATAATTTGGAAAAAATTAATCCAAATATGGAATCTATTTTTCATAATTCAAAACATATAATTGGATGAAATTAATTAAAAATTAATTCCCTTTGTTAAATACGAATAGTTGGTTTTTAAGAAGTAAAAAATTTATCAAAAGTTTTCTAGGATTTTATGTCCAATATAAATGTGAAATTACATACAATGACCAAAATTGGATTAAATGATAAAAAATTAATATAATTAAACTTTTAATCCAATTACAAATAAAATCTATCTATATAAATAAATTAGATAAAAATGTAGTATTGAATTAAAATGCAGTAATTTTCACTATTCATTAAAATATGAATTTTATCAGAAAAATTGGAAAAAGCCAAAAAAAAAGTAAATTTTTATGTTCTGCTTACAAAGGTGAATAGTATTTTGTCAAATATATTATGTAAAATTGTTAGAAACTAATTTTAAAATGGGTGCTCCATCAAAAAGCGACAAAACTGCATTTTCTGAAAAAATGCTTCTTTTATCCAAAAAATTGAATTTGTGCTTATATCTTATCTAAAAAATAAATAAGATGAATCTTAATGTTATATTAAATTCAAAATGTGGTTAATAATATTCATAATGGCTATTTTATATCCCTTTAAAAAATAATATTTTAATAATATATTGTTGTTTAGTGAAACTTAGTATTGCGTACAACACAAGATATCGAGGAAGGTCGCTCTTGCATTTAACACAAGCCAAGAATAATTTTTCCTATACTACAAGCTAATACAATGTTGTTTATAGAACAAGATAATAATGGTGTTGTGTAAAAAAAATATATAAGAGAAATTAAAAATAATCTATCTCATAAAATCTCAGGGTGTCATACTAATGAAAATGGTATGATGTGAGAGGTTCACCGGGAATTATATAGAACAATATGAATGTTTAAATGTTATAGGTGCTCCCAAAATTATATACTGATCCAATGAATTTGGTAATGTGATTAATCTTATGAGTTAAAGTGAAATGAGTCATAAACATGATGCTAGCTTTGTTCACAACTATGTGTGGTAGTTGACCAATAAGACATGATGTTTTGTTTTTATGAATTTCCCCAATCCAAGCCTTTAACTAATGGTCCCTCTCACGATTTTTGTGATGATGATTTTATACTCACCCCATGTTATATTGTTTCATGTTTTTATCTATCCTCTTACTAAGATTTAATATCACCCCTTTTTTATTTATATCCTTTCGGGACTTCTTATACTAAGGTGAAGTCAAGATCCAATAAGAAGCTAGAGAAGAAGGATTTAATGACATGTTTATGTGAAATGTTGTAAATGTTATGTATGGTGCTAGTTTTCCTAATACACTAAACCTTCAAATCCCCTTTGTGTAATTTTTTTATTTATTTTATCATTAAAATGATGTAAAAGTAATGTAAGAAATGAAGGGTCGTAATAGTTAAGAAATGTGTCCCCCTATGGTGACATAGCTTGCTAAGAGACATATTTAGAGTTGGCTGAAGAAGGTATGATCGATTAGTATTATTGACCTAAGGACCAAATTTGTTATGTAGAGGTTGAGTGGTAATAAATCAATATTAATACATTATTTAAACGATATCATGTTGATCCATATTTTATGCCCAATGATCAATTATAGTTTTATTTTATTCATTACTTCTAGTAGTGTCTTAGCCAGGCTAAGAACATTCCATGACAATTCCTTATATGACTTTGTCTTTTTTTACCTTCGATAGGGAGTTATGATTATTATTTTCATCTTTATGAGTATCTCAAAAAAACACTAAATTTACTATCTATGTATGGGACCATATTGGTGGTGAACTACAATGTTTTTTTTCAGAGACACTACTGAGGCCGCCAATGCACTGGGGTACCCGAGTAGATTTTCACTTTGTTGTAGGAATATGATTGGTTCATGCCTATGATTAATCAAGAATAACGGTTCAGATACCGATATGGATATTAGGTATGATGTACAACTCATTATGGGATGTAATTACATTCACTTATATTTATGGTTATTTTATTTACTCTAGTATATGTGGTCAACCTATTTGGAAATTAGTGTTGTATATGAGACATTTACTTTCCATCCTCTAATACATTTCATTACATATTTTAGATTGGTAATATTTATTACTTCCATATTCTATTTATTTAATACAATATTTTATGTTTGGTTATTTATTATGTTTATATTACTCTTATATGAGGGAATAATCTCCCCACTGACATACCCTAGGCCCTCACTGCAAGTTGGTAGACTCAGACATATAGAGAGGTTCACTTGAGGCCTTTTAGTTAAGAGGATCAGGACATCCATTAGTGGTCTCTAGGATGGGATATTACAAATTTTAATTATATTTGTTCTTTAACTATTATATTAAAATTTGATATTTGGTAAACTGGAGTATTAATAATGTGTTGGAATCTATAATGGATATCATAATCGTGCTTCAAGAACACGTGTTTTAGTAAGAAGTCTAGGTTACCTTGGATGTGTTATTTTTGTAATGATATGTGATATTTTATTTTATTATAGTTTTCATTAGTATTATTTAACTTTTTATGTATATTTTTTTTATTTATTATAGACTTGTAGCTCTCGAATCATTGGTAACATCCCAGTGATAATTGTTTAACTCTTTGCTAGAAAAGTAAATTTGTGTCACTTACATCATATTTTCCTCATAGGAGCTACATGTTATAGGTCACCATGTATACAATTTATAACCCATTACTCATGTGTGGGGGTTGAAAAAAACCTATTATGTGAATTGGGCGCATGGTACCCAAATGATGGACCCCTTGTAGGGCATGGTTACTTAGTTTTATTTATTTAAAGTGTTCGTAATAACCTATATGGGGTTTTTACGCATAGCTTGGAATGAAATTATACTTAACCAAAACCATATGAGAGTTGTATGAATAAGATTATTGAGGCAATGTTCTCACTCCAAATCCATTTTTTATATTATCAAAATTCTACTTTATGGATATGTGGGAAACTCGCAGGAAGATTCCAACCAGACCTCCACCCAGATTACCCAATTCAAAAAAAATAAGAAATAGAAAAATATCACCAAAGTCAACAGACAGAAAATCCACCTATCCCGGTTTGAAATTAAAAAATCATAGAACAACGTATCCCATCCTTAGGATAAATTATCACAATATATAATCTATGATAAGTCAATATATGTTCCCCCTAATGTCACCACATCATCGGCGAGTACCTTGTTGAAGATCATCCCGACACAGTTTCCATCCCTTAAAGACCAATGTCATCACCTCTTCACCCTTTTCGACCATCAATGCCCATCACCACACCATAAAAAATAATTGAATATAGAATCATAAAATGAATTCATCACCAATGGAGGATAAAACAAATCCATCACTCAGAGAAAAACATACAAAACCTTCAATGATTTATTTGAGGAATAAACGCCAAAATGAGCTAACAAAACAATTACCATCTTCTCAGGGGAAAACTGATTTAAGAATCTTTCAAAGCACCGACTGCCATCAAAGAACACATCCCAAAACCACATTTTTACTATCGCACCATGTAAAACAGGGATAGGCACATGGGAATGTATTGTTAGAGAAGAGATCTTAGTGGATGCGGGCTCTAAAAAATCTTGGAATGAAGGTGAAAAGAACCAGAATCCACTAGTACAATCCAACCTTGGTAGCGCTAGAATACTCATTGACTGCCAAACTACCTAACCCAAAAATAACTTTGTTCCCAGTGCTACAGCACTGACATTGAGAGGTACAGAGTGTCATGATGTCAGAGTTGGGTTTTTGGGGCTGACAGTATCACTAGAACACAATGGTCGAAGGGAATTCCCATAGGGAAGCAAAATCAATCCCTTGTTAGAGGGCACTGGAGAAGTAAGACCATGGAAAAGAAGCTAGCAGAATGAATGATAATGAAAAAGAAATTATAAAGATTTAATAATGATGAATCATCAAAATGGGGGAAGAATCGTCACCACCAAGGAGTTCCATGAAACCCTAGGAGGGGAGGCGAAGGTGAGAGTGGAGAGGAGAGATGCCAGGTGATTTTGGATCCATCCTCAAACCCATTGTGTGTGTTTCATTTTTTGGTGTGGTTAATTAAGGGTTTGTAACAACCTAATTGGATTTTTACATCTTTCCTTATATGATTTTTTACTTAAATGAATATTATTTATAATTATCTAGTTGGATTAATGAGTTTAATTCTTATAGGTACCTAAACGTTTATAGTAATCTGGAACCTCAAAGGGTATTACCATATATGGATTCCCATTGACTATCGGTTCATTATCTTTTTTTGTGATGTCATGTGGGAGTTCTCTTGTAATATGATGCTTGGAGAGGATATTGTTCCGATTGAATAATTCTTGGATAGTGATTTCATTATAATTTTTTCCATAATGTTAATAGCTATCAATGGGTTGGAATTAAATGGATTTATATTAAATGGTTTAGCAATTACAAGATAAATGTTTTCTTACATATATTCCATGGAATTGAATAAATATATAAAATAACTCATGTTGAAATATTTGGACCTTAGTACGTAAATATTATCCTCACCTCACGTAGAGAGGGCTAACAAGAACATTATATTCCTTATGTTGAGATGGGTGTGCGGGTGACACCCTATGAGATGTGACCTTGTTAAATGTTTGATCGTTATGGGTTAGGTGTTAGGACATAGTGACAATCTTTTGACATATTTAGTATGGCTAGGAGAGAGACCTAGAAGAACTTATATGTAACTTAATATGTTGATTCTCAATGTTTGATTCGGTCAAGGCCAACCAGTTGGAGAGGTTTTCCATAGATTTTTGGATGAAGGTTTAGGCAAAGACCTTGGTTGCATGATCATGATAAAATTGATGTGAGGGAGGTGCATGGGTTTTTTCGATATAGGTTGGTTGATTCCTTCTACTTATAAGTAATTTATTAGGGTGCTCAGTTATTGAGGCTGAGATCAATGGGTAGGAATTAATGACATTGGGTGATAGATGATAGTTGAATAAATCCTGGAATATGTGAGGTGCCCAATTTTGAGGTGGATTCCCAAGGGAGAATTTGATTTATTAATACTGACCTGTCAGGTATCATAATCAGAAAAGTTTTTTGATAGATCAATCTTTGTAGCGAGATCCAATTCATGAATCGGTTGGTACGAGATGTACACTCGTTATGTATGACACATTTAGTTTGTGGTAGTTATATAAGGAAACTATTTCGAATTGAATGTATGTTAGTTAACGAGTGCATGATAAGGATTTTTGGTTTCAAATTAGATACTTGTGGGAATGATGACATGAAGAATTGGGTAAAAGTAAAGTATGTTACCCATAACGAGGGATATCATTGAAATAAAAATGTGTATTATGACTTGGCTGACACATGGGCGTATTAGGACACACAATGTTGGGAGACATGGTTTTAGGTGTTGGAAAAGGAAATTATGGTCTTTTTTAACATAATTGTGTCTTGAGAAGATAAATAAATGCATATCAATGGGGTCTCAGTGTAATACTTATTTTTATATGATCATTACTAATATATCGACATCATCTTGAGTATGTTGAGAGAGTGTTATATTTTCACTGAGAGAATTAAATATCTTTTCTCTTTTCACAAAGAAACTCTTAGGGAGTTTATCTTAAGGCGATGGTTTAAAATAATCTAAATGGTGAATCATACTTCACTTTATGTTAAAGGTAGGTGACCCTAATTTTTATTAAATTGAATGAATTTCATGGGAACCATTCTTAGCAATCAAGAATGTGTAGTGTGTAATGTTTTCATTCCCTCTAGGAAGTAAGTGGATTCTTAGTTGTGCTAGTCATTATGTCTGGGAATGGATAGAGCATGGGTTGTGGAAATCCAAAATTCATTTTTTTAGTGAAAATATAAGAATACTGATATGGTGTGTATTAAAATATTAGTCACTAGTGAGGGAATATAATGTGAGAAGGATTAGGGACATTGAGACCGGTCATTGGATGGTCATTTTTTATTCCATTTTCTAGTAGATAAATGAGTCAAGGTATATATGTATTTCTAGGTATGATGGGTGATATTGTAGTTATTTTATGTTTTACCGGGTTTATTGATTTGTATTTATATACATGGATGTTTTTTCTGAGTGAAGATGAATTCCCTAGTAGGAATTACTTGGATAGACTCACAAACAGTATATGATTCATTGACTCGATTTCCTAGAGAGATACCACATTTGGGCTTGGCTAGTGGTTATGGTGTGTGAATTTTTTGGATGTTTAATTACATTTCAACTATAAACTATAGTTTATAAACTTACTTGGATGAAGGTATTTGATTTGGTTTTAGATGAATCAACTATTAGTGCCAATCCTTTTGTGGAAATAATTGATTAGAGTCAGTTCAACTTGAGTTTCGTCAAATAGTTGAATGTGTCTGCTAAGAATTGCATCGAGCATTCCATTCGGATGAAAACTATTTTTTTAATGGTCACATGTGGTTTTTTAAGGCATATCTGATGTAGGAATTATAGATTGGTTGATTGGAATTTGACCATTTCTTTTAATTGATAAACACTGCATGAAATTTTCTAGGAAACTAAGGGAATTCTTCAATAAGAAATTTCAGAAGTGGAAGTGTCGTGGTTTGGAATTATCCATCGATGGATAGAGCCTACAGGGAAATCACCATAGGATTATTGGTGAAAGAAATAATGATGTGATCATGTCTTATGTTACAAATTCTCGAGTATGTTTTGTCTTAATGTTTAGACATTGTTTTTTGATTGTTGAATCTAGTATTGGAAAGTGATATTTTATACGAATAAGTTTATTTAAGAGGATTATGGGTATTTTGAAATGAAACACATCCATTTGAATAAAAATATCATCACCTAAGTGGTTTAAGATATTTTTATTTATTTCCAAAGGATTCTAGGGGATAAGAAGATCTAATATGGGGAGGTTAAAATTCGCCACATTTTGGACTGGTTGAAATTTTCATCGGAATTTGAACTTTTAATTTTAGTTATGGTGCATATATTAAACTAAGAGTTGGAATGTAGTATTGATAGTGACAAACAATAAAAGAGTTTTTTTATGGGGATTAAGGATAATAAAGTGTATCAGGAGTCCGAATGAGTTTTAAGGGCATTGGAATTTGAAGACTCCTTTTTGGAAAAGACAACCTTAGTAACATTATTAGTACTTACTGTAAGGAACAACTTTACAGTATTATTTATTTGTGATTTTTTTAAATTATATAAGGTTTTCTAGACGACCATGAAAAATGATACAGATGTTTTGAGATAATCTCATAGTTATCACACAGTTTTTCTAACAATGTACTGTAACCTTGTGAGGTAGGAGTACTTAGATCCAGTAGCTCCAAATGGTTAGAGCTTCTTTTTTAAACCATATGAGGAAACTATGTATATTATATGATCTTTGTATAGTGTAACAACAAGGTAAGCACATTTTTTTACTGATCATGCATCATAACCATGAACCTCTTAAAAATGGACAAAATTAACATTTTCTCCCCTAAAATAAAAATGTTTTTAACCTAATTTCTTACTTCATCTAGTTAGGATATCCCTCTATGGATGCCTCATTCCTATCCTATACCTTGGTATGATTCCTCATTGTTTTTTTCTGAATAATTTTTTTTTTGTGCGTTAGAGACCATGAAGTAAGACTTAAACTCAATTAGCCTATGTTGTGATCTTTTCCTTCTACCTCTATGTTTGGATTCGCAGTTTAGTGTTTTCTTCGTAATTACACTATAGTATGTTTGAATAAAATACCGAGGATCAGGAATTCACTCTTACTAGGACGAGGGTGACTCGAGAGTCTGTATTCACGTTTTCATGTTTATTTTCATTTAGTTTTGTTACCATGGTGAATATATAAATCATTAATTCCTAAATTAATTTACCCGGTATTTTTGTTAACATCATTTCTTAGTGTTTATGTATGATTCATGCTTATTGATGTGTTATGGGAATGTGTGAGAGTCTATTAATGGTTCTGTTAAGAAGAAATTGAAGGATGTATTTTTAGGATTTATGAATTTGAATTCAATTCAATATTTAATTTATATTTTTTTGGGTTTTGTTAATTAATTATAACATAATAGTCATTAATTAATTTTGTGTGTCTGGACATGAGGAAAGATCTCTTTATATCATAGATGAGCTCAGATAGGCCTTTAAATTTGTTTTCAGATCTTGGAAAATAAAAGGAAAGCTTCCTAATGGTTTATGGTCTATTGTGCCTACCATAGGGTATCTATGAATGGTTATGGTAGTATGTATATGCTCGGGATTATGCCCAAGGGTTATGGATCCCATTTAAGTTCATTATAATAACTTTTTAAATTAATTAAATTGGTTGATTTAAAATGGATGATTCCAGGGATGACTAAACCCCCATGTGAGCTAGCATCATGTCATGTCATGATGGCTGATATTGTGACTCTGTCCTAGGGGATCTAAAGAGGTATTAATGTTATTATATATATTTTTATGGTCCCAAGAGGGATTCCTTTACTTCCATCTTGACCTTGATTATATTTCAAGGGGTACCTATCCATTTATTGACCAAGGGGACCCTAGTGGGTTTCGTTGTTTTTTAATGACCCTCAACCAATGAGTCCTGAGTTTGGGTAGAGATGGTAGTATTTGTCACCTAGAACCTGTTCCAAACATGTGATCCTAAGGGTCCATTACATTGGTGATGGGTTTAGGAAATCTCCCACCCTTTTATATTTATGTTTTCATGTGTTTATTATGGGTATAGATATATTTGAGAGACACACTTCCTGGTATCTAGATGATGATCCTAACACGATGTGATATTTTATCGAGATTCCTAGAGGTAGATCTCAGGATATAGATTTGAATCCTATATGTTGGCTGTTACCTTATAATAATGACCAGATGTACTTCCATGGATCTGGATTCTAAACCTTTATGTGTAATATTTTATCTTATCAGGATACCCACATGAATGCAGGCCCCAGACACACTACAAAAAAGGAGTAGCCCGAGAAGAGGATTCAGAGTAGGTGCACTCACCAAAGCAGAGCCAAATGGATTTTCAGAATGAGAGGGTATGGCTATGCCATCAGTACCAGCCTGTGCTTGCACAGGAAGCCTAGCCAGATGACCATGAAAAGGTGGAGAGCTACTATAAGGATGCAGATGCGGGGGAGGGGAAGTTCCTTGTAGACAATATGGTTGAATTCCCTAAAGACCTTCGGTTCATGTAATCTCTTAAGCCTAAGGGCCATGTAATCTTTTACCTATGGGCCTTGCAAGGGTTCCCCCTCATCCCATGAAAGGAGGGTTATCAAAAATCAATAAAAATGAAGGCCTTCGGGCCATTCAGAATAGTTGTAATGTTATTATATTGGTTATAGAGATAATTTCTTACATATCATTTAAGTTTCACCACTTTTAGGAATTATTTGAGTCATGATACCATGATTTCTTATGAACTAATACATATGACATAGACATCAGAGTGTATTTACATGGAATGAGTGGTACAACATCCATATCAATTCAATATTTATAGGATTTCTAGATATTACCTAAAATCCATTTTTATATTTATTTTAGGTGAGAATGGATTGACCCAAGGTTATGAAATGTATCCACCTATGGTGATGTAGCTTTCTCAGATTCATTTTTATCTCTAGTCAAAGCATGTATGGTCGATCCGTATTATGTACCCAAGAATTGACTTGATTATACACATCTTGAGTAGTATGATATATAGCGTAATGCCTTACTAAAATGATTCACAATTCACTGGGGACACATAAACAATGATTGAATTTAGATTTATTTTATTCTTTATTTCAGGTTCTTTACTAGCTAGGATCTGCATATTCCATGAGCATGCCTTGTATGATCTTGTCTTTTAGTTTATTAGAAGCAATAAATTATCATTATTAATGTTATCTTCTTGATTGTCTCACATATAAATAGAATGCATTTGATGTCTATGTAAGAGACCACGTTGGTGGTTCCCTTCAGAGTTTTGTACTAAAACCTAGCTCAGGGTCTCCATTACCCGGGGTTACCCAAGAAGACATTCACATTGTTTTAGGAAAATGATGGGTAGAGGACTGGGACTGATCGAGTTGGATGGATTGGAAATATTTGTGGAGATCGAGTGTGTTTTATGAATTTGTATGGGAAGTAGAGCCTTTCATTTTTATTTCTATTTAATTTATTTACTCTAGTATATGTAGTTATCACAGTGGGTGATTAGTGTTGTATATATGACATGGATGTTAGGAGAACTACTATATTCCATTATTTATTTTTTCCTTGTTTTATTAATTACTTCAAAACTCTATTTATTTACTTATATGATTATTGTTTAGTTATATTAATTTTCTAAATTACTTGGATAAAAAGTCATAATATCCCCACTGACACACCTAATTCCCTCTTTTCTACTTGACATCCACTGGAAAATAGGGAGGCACTCTTAAGGAATTGAGGTGAATTAGCTTAGGGCACTGGTTAGTGGTATCCCATCTAGGAAATTACATTCATAACCTCATATCTTGAAGGTTACCAAGGGAAAACATCACAATAATACGTTTTAATGTCTTATTATACTCCAAATAGAGATATCCTACATCATCTTTTTTCCTTCATATAGAGTCATCAAGATATATAAATTATATTTAATAACATCTGAATAGCCCTTCAAGACTCTCATTATTTTGGGAAATCATTATAACCTTTTAATGTAATTGAAACAATAAGGTTATTAACAATTAATGATTCAAAATAGAACCCTCATTAGGTGAAATTATATTTAATATTCAATACATTAAATACATAGGTAAACAAGTAGTTGGTTCAAGGAAACGAACTAAAAACCCCATGTTAGGAGGTACAATACTCTTTTAGTGGGCTACTTAGCCCCTCATATAGAACGATGTGGTCCTCCATCAATGGATCCATTACTCCCTTATACGTAGAATATTTTTTATACACCTGGATCATGTACTAATTTAAGTGATTCTCACAAACCTAGATGATACATGATCACCCACAGCAGTTTCATGGAGGTATCATTTAATTTATAGAAGTACGGTAGATAAAATGTTTCATAACTTACGAAGTAATTACATATATATTCTTTTCGGATTATAGTTAAGTTTTGAGAATTGATGGATACATACAATTTATTTCATGTAGACAGACTATCAGCTTTAGGTATTGTAGTAATTATGCTACACTAGGTATCACTAATTACTTGTGTGGCTTGATTATTAGTGTAGTTGTGTTATAAAGATTTGGGTTCTTCCCTTTCCTATGGTTGTATTAAAATGAGAGTATGTTTATTTCTTTTTGGATAACCTATGTTATTATGCCATCAAGGATTTTATTTGACATATTATTCAATCTATTTCCTATATTAAGGCATGATTTTCAGTGTGGCTAACTATATCTCTTTGGGTTCATTCCCATAAATGGTTTTTCTATGAAACTGTTTCATAGTTTGAAGTTATCACCAAATACATGGATATTGCGGAGTTACTAGATTTGTAACATTGTAGTAGATTATTATTTCATGGTGGAGATAGTTACAAATGGAGTTTGATCAAATATACCTTGTATAGAGAGTATTCCATCTCATACATTGAATTAAGATTTACCTAATGTTTATTGTGTTAAGAAAATATATTTCCCACTTCTATATTTTTCTTGTGTGTCATTGTATTGGGAATTTATATTCCACTATCACATTATATATAGTTCAATTTTTATATATAAATATACCGGTGAGGTCATATTTTTTGTATATTGTTGATGCATTAATATTACAAGTCATTATAAGATAAGTATCTCATGTATGTATTTTCCCTTTTGGTGCTAGTCACTAGAACCTGACCTACTATAAGAAGGCTTGGCGTGGCACAATCACCTTATTACCAGTCTAGGTGGGGCCCTAATGGGTGGAGTCATGTCATGAGCACCATAACCCAAAATGTTAATGTTATAGAACTAGATTCTGATAAAACTATATAAAAAGTGATCCATACAAGAACATTTTTCACATTTCCATCATAGTATTATTTTTTATTATTTAATTTTTTTAGTATGAATTCTAGGAATTAATATATTTTTATTTAAAAAATAAAAAAATTAATTCCTTCATTTAGTTTCCAAATTAAACCATAAGAAATTTTATTTTAATTTTTTAAGTGACTTTATGAGGGATCAAAACTAAAATAAAAAGTTGTAATATACTAAATATGACAAAATTCAAAAGCACATTTTAGTTGAAATAAAATATATTTTTTACCTAGGGGGTTTTCATTAAAGATTTGTGAATTTTTTTAACAATTATAAACATATATTCTTACTAAATAATTATAAATAGACATTCAATCATTTATTTATGTTGTTAAATAATTCTCACATAAATATAAATTCATAACATATATCGTATATATGTACTCTACTTCACTTTTCATATAAAAATTCAGTTGTATTATAAAATTATAAAAAATAAATTTTGACTATATTTTGTATATTGATTCTAAATAAGTATTATAAATTTTTAAAATAATTAATTCATTTTATAATATTTAAATAAAAAATAGAAAATCTATTTTTTTATAAATCTAAATTCAATTTTAATGATTTATTAATTTCGTATCATAAAACAAGAATAGATTTTCTATATTGAAAATTAAATGTTTATCAAGTGTTATAATGTATATATAATATTTACATAATTTTTATTTGTCAGCATATTATACAATTGTGTTGGTTTCTTGTTCTTATAGTAAGATTCCCAGTTGTTAGATTTTGAAGGGTTTATTTCAGTCATACAAATTCACATCATTATAAATTCTAAAATCATTCATATTATTCTATTAGTTTTTAAAATTTATACCCCCTTTATAGTTATTTTTATTATAATATTAGTGTATCTTTTATTATTTTTATTCTTTGAAGTATATGATCCCTCAAAGTTCATGATTATGATATTTTGATATATTTATTTTTATATAATTATCATCATTTAAATTTTTGATAATGTATCTCTCTATTTTTTATACGATTAAATAAAATTAAATTTGTTGTGTGATGGAAATTATGATGAGATATTTTATTATTTATTAAATACTTATATAATCTTTTATTTTTAAAAATATACATATAATCCAATAAACTATGAAATAAATATTAGTAATCAAAAAATAAAATAAAAAATTATATATAAAATTTTTGCATGTTTCATTCTCCCCATTAAATAAATTTCATCGAAATATTTTTAAATCATTGGTAAATTATTAAATATATTATATTCCATACATTTAAATATAGAAAGTACTAGTTTTTAGAAATCAATCATTATGCAATGTTACTCCATGGTATATATGAATATATTTTGAAATTAACCTAATGCATCACAATATTTTTGAAATTACATATTTTTTCCCAAATATAGTTTTAGAGGAATCAATGATAAAATATATTATTATTTATTTTTTCTATATTTTCAAATATCATAAAAATTTATTTGCATTGTTAATTTAAATAAAATGAAAGAATATTTGTTTAAAATATAATTGACTAAATATATTTATAGTACTTCAAGAAAAACATAAATGAAAAAATTCATATATAAGTTGATCAGTGGTCACCCTACATTAATACTAAATAAGGATTTGATGACAATCATCTAAATGTAAATTTTTAAAAAATTAAAAAAATCCTTTTATGAAATAATCATCCACAGTTATAGGTAAATAGTTTTAATTTTATAAAAAAACATACTAGGAACACTTATAATATCTATGGAATTATATAAAGTTAGATATAATATAACATCAATTATCATTTGACTTTACCAATATAAAAGATTTAAAAAACATTATATAATAATAAAATATAATTGACCTTGAAGAAAATAAATTTTTTTTATATTTATCATTGAAACCAACCTATATAAACCAATATATTTATTAAGTTGGATTTATATAATAATGATATATAATTTGGGAAAAAATTTTATAATAATATCATCTACAGTTAAATAATTTTCCATATTCATCCAAAATGTATGTAATAATATTTTTCATTATTTGATCACTTTTAAACATAGAAATTGTAATTAACCTAATGTCATTATCATCATAATAGAAATCTTGATAAATAGAATTGAATTTTACATTTTAACCTGATGTGTTTATATTTTTATAGTAAAACTGGTTTTGTATAACTTAATGAATATCTTGTGGGGTTTTAAATCCTATGGATTTTTATCCCTTCTCTAAAAGTGAATAAAATATATATTTTATATCAAGCCTTAAGAATTTGGGAAAATCATTATAGAAGCATAATTATATAATCCAATCACTTATAATCATTTCTTTATTCTTTTCTATGAATTTATCATAATTTAATATAATTAGTTTTTCCATTTCTTTATGATTTTTAAAAAATCTCCATCATTTCAAGATAAGTTTTTGTTATTTAAATATAATATTTCAAAATATAGTTCTTTTAGTTTATACTAAATTTAATTTAATATTATATTTATGGATCTCAATTCTAGTAACCTAGTGCCAGTAATACTTTATTAAGATGGAAGAAAATACATAAGATGAAAAACAAAAGATTTAAAAGTTTTTTAGTCTTCGGAAACATATACATGGACATTATATTACATTGAAAACTGAAAGTATATCATAAAAAATTAAAAAAAATTATTCCAC
The DNA here is from genome assembly GCA_963277665.1 of Viscum album. Lineage (NCBI taxonomy): Eukaryota > Viridiplantae > Streptophyta > Magnoliopsida > Santalales > Viscaceae > Viscum > Viscum album. The sequence goes on from OY728126.1 coordinate 1,041,512,651, forward strand.
TTTTATTATCCTTAGATAAAATGTAGTATTATTTATGATTTTTTAGGAATATGGGAGAAAATAGGAATAATGGTCTTATATTCTCGTAAATAGATATTATACAATGAAGGCTCACATGAAAAAAAACCTAAAAAACATAACATCAAATGAATAAATAGTCAAATTATTAGATTTGACTAATAATATGAAAAAAAATTCATATAAATAAAATAAATAATGAAACTAAATAATGGTATGGAAAATAATAATACATCTCACAATGATGGAATGCGTTATTCATGACATCGTAACATAACTATTAAGGCATTAATCAAAAAATAATAAATAATAAAGGTTATGGACACTCCCACTACTTTTTTTATTGTTTATCTCTTGAGGCATGCTGCTGCATTGAGTTGATTCATAATTTTGGTCTCCAACCATTAAATAAGGATATTATGCATTAAACATATGAAAGGAATCGATAACCAAAAATATCATTTTATTCCAAAAGGAACCTCATATATACACATAGTTCAGTAATAAATAATTATCTATATAGAAAAAATAAATACACAAATTTTTAATGCTTCCTCGATCAATATAATTATATATATATATATATATATATCTAAGTGATCGTTGTTAAATCATATTAGAAATTAAATGATTATTCATAATGCAATAGTGACATTATCAAAGAAAAGTTAAGAGAGTAATAATATTGATAATTTTCATTGTATAAGAATTTCAATAAGAATTAATCATTTAATAACCATTTTTTCATGGATAGAGAAAAAAAATGACAAAAAAATCCCCTCTAATGGTTTGGAGTATTCTACAAAAATATTTGACATACGTTAGGGTTATTAATTTTTTTAATGAGAAACTCTTAGGATGGAATGGTTCGATGGAAAAAATTCAACAACACCAAGATAAGGTTTATTCCACTAGGGATATGGTATAGGATTAAAAATATATATCAATTATCCCCCATTAGATATAATCTCTATCTTATTAATAATGCATCAATAATAGCACAAATACATGGTATATGTTGGGATTTGGATAGTTCAGTTTATAGAAATGGAAATATTATTTAATTATAATAACTTATATAGATTTTATAAAGAGAGTGAATGGAACCAAATAATTCATATTATAAAAATGGATCTGTAATAAAAAAATAAAAAAATTGATTTAAAAATTAAATTGAATTCAAAAGGATTACAAAATGGAATTGAAGATAAGAGATTGGAAACCCTTACTTCAACATAACAATATATTAGACAAAGGGTATATTGAGTGGTAATTAATAGTAATCATTGAAAATATTTCAAATGAATAATAATTAAAAGTAATTATAATTATGTAAACATATATAATTGTATTTTAAAAGATAATAAATTTAATGAATCTCAAATAGGAATGGAAAAGTGATAATTATGAACCCTTACCCTGGTAAATAACTTCTCAATGCTTTCTAGATAAACACATGAATGACTAAGAGCATATTTAAGACACTACTGGGAGATAAAATTATATTAAAAACATGATTAATAGTTTTTTAATGAATAATAATGAGAATATTATGGGATATTGATATAAAATGAGGGTGAATAGTTAAATAATTATTATACATACACTTTGGAAACCTAGGTTAGGGAAAATAGAATACCATTTTCTTAAACTACTTTTTCAAACATGTTATGATAAATTTAAACCACTTTTTTTTGATATTCAATACCTTATAAACAAAAATAAATTTTATAATATTTTTCTGGAAATGGAATAGTTATTTATGTATAAATAATTGTTTTTAAAATCAAAAAATATATTTTTCATCGCTAATTTTTTTAAATCATTTTGAAAATGGAAAATGATAAATAACTTATCTTAATTTATTTAATATATTTAGAATCATTTTTAAAAATTATTTATGTCCCAATATCATCAATGAATTTTTAAAATGATAATGTCATTGTTACATATTCACATTATCATTTGTTATCTATTTAATTAGCTTTTACATTTTTTTTTACAGATCAATCAATCAAAATTTTATTTTCTTACATCAAAATATTAATCTAATTTTTATTATTATAGTTTTCAAAATTTTAGAAATTTAACGTTTTTAAATAAAGCATTATTTAAAAGAACTTGTATTTTTGGAACAAACTATTTTCTTATAATTATGAATATTTTTTGTTATCTTTTAGAAATTTACCACCATTTATAAGTTAATAATAATTATTTTAATATGAAAAATATTTCATCCATAAAATTAAGTATTCATTTAATTGGGTGTAATTTGAGGAACATGGATAATTGTTTATAAACATTTTTTATCCCATGGTATCTTGCTATTTAAATTTACTTTAAAAAAATTAAATGGTTTCCACAATCGACAGTTGATTTAGACCATATTATATTTCATTTAAAATAACTTTTTAATGAGTTTATAACTATTTATAACTGAAATTACCATGTTTTAATATATAATATATTATAAAATTCCAAATTAGTTTTTAATGAAATAAATATGTTTTTGACTAAGGATTCAACCCATTAAATTTTAAATTTTGATCTTAACATTTATTAATATATTATTTTACTAAATTCATATAATTAACGACTTTAGGGAACTTATGTAAATTAGTAAATCATTTAAAGATCATTATGAAGTCATAACACATATAGTATATGCACTCCATATTTTAATATTCATTCATAAATTCAATTATATTAGAAGAATATAAAAAATCACCATTTTCAATTTCAAGAATATTTATTTCAAATACGTATTATATTTTTTAGAACAATTAATTATGTTTCAAAAAAAATTATTATTAAATAAAATTTCCAATTTCTATGAATTGAAAATTCAATTTAAATGATTTATTTCTTTCTTAACATAATATTATAAAATTATTTATATATTAATAGATAAAATATTTCAATGTGTTATATGGTATTTATAACATTTCAATAAAGTTTATTAATTCTCTTACAATTTCATTAGGTTAGTTAATATTCTAATGGTTTGATTCCTAATAGTTAGATTCCAAACATCCCAGTTTTAATGACTTTATATCCCTCCAATAAATTCATTTCATTATAACTTCTAAAATATTTTGATTCATTTTCATATTTTCATTAAAATTATATTTATCATTATTATTATTTTCTATTTTAATCATAATTAATATTTTAATATTATAATTATATATAGAATATGGTCGTATAAATTTATATATATTGGTGTTTTAATGTATTTCTATATGTTCTGTTGTTTTAGTTTTAGACTCTATAGTCAATGTAACTCTCTAGTTTGTATTATATTTCTATGACTAAATAAAAGAACCTTTCTTGTGTTATGAAAATTTTGATGTGTTATTTATTTATTTTATTTTATTTTTTAAACACTCATATATTATTATTTAAAAAACATATTCCTAATCAAATAAACTATAAAACATGTATAAATGTTCACAAACTAGACAATATATATTAGATATTATAAGAGCTAGGGTATCTAAATACTCATCATATCATACAATATAGTGCCCATCTTCAATAACCTATCTATCAAATCAATGATCATCTTATATTTGGATAAAAAATTTATAAACACACACACACACCCTTCCAAAAATTAATAATAATATAACAACACATATATAAAAAATTGTAACAATAATTGGTGGGAGATGAAAATAAAGGCCCGTAAGAACTATCAAAATTTGTCAATAGAACCTGTATAACTACTAAATGACAAACAATGTGGTATAACCCCCTTGTCAAAATAGGTACATACTTTGAATAACCTCCAAATAATTATGATATAAATGAAAAAAAATATCATGATCAACTCAAAGAAGAATATAATATAATAATATTAGGCCTAACATGGATATAAAATTATATCCCATACTAAAAAACATAGATCAATTAGTTTAACATGGAAGAAAACAATTTTAAATATTTAGGTTTAAAATAATAATCCATACTCCCACTTATTTTATGCACAACCATGTGCCCCTATCTATATTACTCATTGAATAATATATTAGAGGTAAAAGGTTCCCCTCCCTCTAATAGTCATTACTCACTATCTTAAAGAAGAACCCATAGTTTTTTAAAAATTAAACCCACATCTCAAAATTGATCGTACTGTTATGGGAATGGTATAATTTAATCTATTATAATCCAAAACTAAACTACCATGGTAAACTCCCAACTAGATAAAAAACATTAAAATAATCCATTTCTAAGGACTCACTCAATGGAGAAAAGGATACTTGACTCCTTTAGCTAGCATTTACACCAAAATAGGCATATTACTTTTTCAATGGGATTATCCTAACCAAAATTTTAAACCTCACTGAGTTCATATTTCAAAGATAACTCACTATGATCACTACCCTGCCAAACATGACTCCGAAAATCCCCTAAGCCTCTATTAGACTCAATTAAGGCCCTTATAACCATATTTGATTCTTAATTTATTATTATCCAATAATATCCCATTTAAATAATTGATTAATACTTCCATGATAAAGTGTACTGAATTTTGTACATCCTTTATTATTCTATGTGGTTTTATTCAACATCACATAAACACCTCATGCCAAGACATCTCAATTAATGGTCACACAAACCCACATACCCGGAATTACCATCACACCCCAAATTAAAACACATAAAAATCATTTTAAAATGAAAGGGAATAGAGTACATGTGTTATAATAATGGAAAATATCCAAAATTTTAGAACAATTAATCATGAAATTCCATAAATTATAAGATAAAGGTAATTATATTCAACATCGATTATTTTTGTTTACATTAAAAATATTTTATATGTCCCAATACAAAAAAATAACTAAAATTTTCAATTTTTCCTACTATAATTACCCATATATAATAGAAAATATTTTATTAAATTTATACACAAAACCCATATTTAATTATACAGAACATGAAATATATAAACTAACGATCTTGTTTCTTTGAACATTTGGTACATAATATAAATGTTCTAATATTATCAATAAAAATTTAATTTAAATATTCATAATTTGAAACCAATAATCCACCATAATTTTCATCACTACTTGAAAAGAAGGTTATACCAACAGTTTTAAACCATTGGTATAGGCTAGAAAACCGTTGGTATAGCCTATACTAATGGTTTTCCAAACCGTGGGCTAGTAAGCCGTGAGGAAAGACTTATACCAACAGTTTGATCTAAACTGTTGGTATATCCCACTGTATTTATTGATATACCAACAGTTGCAAGAGAACTATTGGTATATGTTTGTATAACATTTTTGCCAATGTTTTTCAGAAACCGTTTGTATATATTGTTTTTTTTAATTTATCTCAATGTATACCAATGGTTTAGAACCATTTGTATTGTATTTTTTGATAATTTTTATACCAACAGTTGAAAACCGTTGTTATTGTGTTTTTCCAGAACTCATATGCCAACGGTTCTGAACCATTGGTATTGTTTTTTCCAGAATTCCAGACCTCTTATACCAGCGGTTTAAAATCGTTGGTATTGATTTTTTCCAAAACTACTGCACAACAGCCCTCCACTGCACAACAGCCCTCCACTGCTCAGTAGCCCTCCAGTATCCCCTCCACTATACACCTGTATAAAAAAACATTGCATAGCAGCCCTCCAGTAGCCCCTCCACTATACACCTGTATAAAAAATATCACAAAAACCACATACAGACTTCAAACAGTATAAAAAACACCTAAAATTTCCCAAAAAAACACATAAACCCATCAAACTCTTCCAACCTTGTTATTTACTACAATTCCCTATTTCAATCTTCATATGAAAAGAATCATCTGGTACTAATTCACCTCACCCATGCACAACTCCCCAACCAGCATAGCCCCCCACCTCCCCGTCAAATTCTAATAGGCAGAATAGTGTGAGAAATACCTATTATAGTTGAATAAGAGTTTAAAATTGGCTCAAATCCCATTTTTTGTGATCCTAGATTTGGGTATGTAATGATTTGTGATAAATTTTTCATTGAACTTGTATTGTTTATAATATATGATGGAAAGGTATTTTCTTATGAGTCATGTCACTTATGACCCCATGAGTGAAACTACCCAACTCATGAAAAAGAGTTTGCAACTATCGTTGATGAGTGTAAATTTCAGTTGTATTCACTTAAAATGATGTCATTTTGAAACAAAAGAGACACTTTGAGTGGTGCCATCCCCACCGCACCTCGGATTGAGGCGGAGTTGACTCGTACACATCACAAATGACCCATTTATTGTTTTCCTAAAGTATCAACACAATCCGAATGTGTTTGGTTGGTTTTTTGTATGCCGGTTGATTTTACTTAAAAGTGTATCCATTTTAAAAAAATGAAAGAAACTTTGAGTGGTACCGAGAACACCATGCCTCATATTGAGGTGGGGTTTACTCGTACACGTCACAAATGACCCATAGTTCCTTGTCCTAAAGTATCAATAGAATCTGAATGCGTTTGATCCGTTTTCCGTATGCCAGTTGTTGTTTTTACTTAAACTGTTTTCCATTTCAAAGAAAAGTTAGACACTTTGAGTGGTGCCATCCACAATGCACCTCAAATTGAGGCAGGGTTGACTTATACATGTCAAAAATGACTCATGGATCGTTTTCCTAATGTTTTAATAGAATCCGAAAGCATTTGGTCAGTTTTCTGTATGTCAGTTGTTGTTTTCACTTAAAATGATGTCCATTTTAAATAAAAGAGACACTTTGAGTGCTTTCGGCCACACTGTGCCTCAAATTGAGGTGGGGTTTACTCGTACACGTGACAAATAACCCATGTATCATTGTCCTAAAGTATCAACACAATCCAAATGTGTTTGGTTGGTTTTCCATTTGTTGGTTGTTTTTACTTAAAAGCGTATCCATTTTAAACAAAAGAAAGACACTTTGAGTGGTACCAGCCACACCGTGCCTCATATTGAGGCGGGGTTGACTTGTACATGTCACAAATGACCCATGGATACGTTTCCTAAAGTATCAACATAATCTAAATGTGTTTGGTCCATTTTCTGTATGTCAGTTGTTGTTTTAACTTAAACTATTGTCCATTTCAAAGAAAAGTGAGACACTTTGAGTGGTGCAGGCCACACCGCACCTCAGATTGACGCGGGGTTGACTCATACACGTCACAAATGACCCATGGATCATTTTTCTAAAGTATCAACATAATCTGAATGTGTTTGGTCAGTTTTCCTTATGTCATTTTTTTACTTAAAAGCACATCCATTTTAAACAAAAGAAAGACACTTTGAGCGGTACCAGCCACATCGGCCCTCGGATTAAGGAGGGTTTGACTCGTACACATCACATATGAGCCATGTAATTTTTTCATAAAGTTTCAACAGAATATGAATGCGTTTTGTCGGTTATTCGTATGCCTGTTGTTGTTTTCACTTAAAATCATGTCGATTTCAAATAAAATTAAGACACTTCAAGTTGTTCCGGCCGCACCGTGACTCAGATTGAGGCGGGGTTGACTCGTACCTGTCAAAAATGACCCATGGATACATGTCCTAAAGTATCAACAAAATCTGAATGTGTTTGGTCCATTTTCCGTATGTCAGTTGTTGTTTTAACTTAAACTGTTGTCCATTTCAAAGAAAAGTGATACACTATGAGTGGTGCCGGCCACACTGTGCCTTATATTGAGGCAGGGTTTACTCTTACATGTCACAAATGACCCATGGATCGTTTTTCTAAAGTATCAACACAATCCAAATGTGTTTGGTCAGTTTTCCGTATGTCATTTTTTTACATAAAAGCGCATCCATTCTAAACAAAAGAAAGAAACTTTGAGTGGTACCAGCCACACTGACCCTCAGATTAAGGCGGTGTTGACTCTTACACATCAAAAATGACCCATGGATCTTTGTTCTAAAGTATCAACACAATCCTAATGCGTTTGGTTGGTTTTCCGTATGCCGGTTGTTTTTACTTAAAAGCGTATCCATTTTAAACAAAAGAAAGACACTTTGAGTGGTATCCGCCACACCATGCCTCATATTAAGTAAAAGTTGACTCATACAAACCAAAAATGACCCATGGATACATGTCCTAAAGTATCAATAGAATCTGAATGTGTTTGGTCTATTTTCCATTTGTCAGTTGATTTTTTAACTTAAACTGTTGTCCATTTCAAAGAAAAGTGATACACTTTGAGTATTTCCAGCCACACCGCGCCTTGGATTGAGGTGTGGTAGAATCGTACACATCAAAAATGACCCATGAATCATTTTTATAAAGTATCAACACAATCTGAATGAGTTTGGTTTGTTTTCTGTATGTCATTTTTTACATAAAAGTGCACCCATTTTAAACAAAAGAAAGACACTTTGAGTGGTACCGGCCACACCGGCCCTCGGATTGAGATGGGGTTGACTCGTAAACATTACATATGACCCATTTATCTTTTTCCTAAATTTTCAACAGAATCCGAATGTGTTTGGTCGGTTTTCCGTATGCCAGTTGTTGTTTTCACTTAAAATCATGTCCATTTAAAATAAAAGTGAAACACTCTGACTAGTACCTGCCACACCGTGCCTCATATTGTGGCGGGGATGACTCTTACAGGTCACAAATGACCCATGGATACATGTCCTAAAGTATCAATAGAATTCGAATGCGTATGGTCCATTTTCCATATGTCAGTTGTTGTTTTAACTTAAACTGTTGTCCATTTCAATGAAAAGTGAGACACTTTGAGTGGTGCTAGCCACACCGCGCCTCGAATTGAGGCGGGGTAGACTTGTACATGTCACAAATGACCCATGGATCGTTTTTCTAAAGTATCAACACAATATGAATGCATTTGGTCAGTTTTTCATATGTCGTTTTTTTACTTAAAAGCACATCCATTTTAAACAAAATAAAGATACTTTGAGTGGTACTAGCCCTCAGATTGAGGCAGGGTTGACTCTTACACGTCACATATTACCCATGGCTCGTTTTACTAAAGTTTCAATAGAATCCGAATGTTTTTTGTCAGTTTTCCATATGCCAGTTGTTGTTTTCAATTAAAATCCTATCCATTTCAAATAAAAGTGAGGCACTTTGAGTGGTACCGGCCACACCGTGCCTCAGATTGAGGCAGGTTTGACTTTTACACATCAAAAATGACCCATGTATAGATTTATTAAAGTATAAATAGAATTTGAATGCGTTTGGTCCATTTTCCATATGTTAGTTGTTGTTTTAACTTAAACTGTTGTCCATTTCAAAGAAAAGTGAGACACTTTGAGTGGTGTCGGCCACACCGCACCTCAGATTGAGGCGGGGTTGACTCGTACACATCACAAATGACCTGTGGATTGTTTTCCTAATGTATCAACACAATCTAACTATGTTTGGTCCGTTTTATGTATGTCATTTATTTTTCTAAAAAGCACATCTATTTTAAACAAAAGAAAGACACTTTGAGTGGTACCGGCCACACCGGCCCTCGGATTGAGGTGGGGTTGACTCGTACACGTCTAATATGACCCATGGAGCATTGTTCTAAAGTTTCAATACAATCTGAATGTGTTTGGTCAGTTTTCCGTATGTCGGTTGTTTTTACTTTGAAGCGTAACCATTTTAAACAAAAGAGAGACACTTTGAGTGGTGTCAGCCACACCGCACCTCGGATTGAGGTGGGGTTGACTCGTACATGTCAAAAATGATTTATCATATATTGAATATAGTCATGGACCTATTTAAATGGATAAAAAAATTATCAGATGGTTTGAGTTCATTTATCACCTTTCAATCATCCTTCAAACATAGTTTGGAAACCTTAATTTCCTATAATTATAAGATTCATGAAAATAATTATTATTTTTAAAAAAATATCCACAAAACACGCCTTTATTATTGAGTGGTATATGTTCTTATCCTCTATTTTTGGCTTTTGGGTAGCACTCCCTGTATATATCTCATTACCTTATTAAAATTGGTCATGGTGTGAATAAAATTACCATGGAACTATAATTTCATTAGAGATAATATAATATCAATTTCACTCAAAAAGACTTATACTTCAAAGAAAATTTTCCATATCATTTTCCACATGAATAAACATGAAATACATGGCTATCTAAGAAATCTAAGTAATACAAAATATAAAAATGGGTATCACAGTACCAAGGAATACTAATGGTCTAGGTATTAGACTAATCATACAATAAGAATCAAGTGAAAAAAGTATATTGGATAACAACGTCCCTATGAAGTAGTCGAAAACCCTAGAGTGCAAAACCAGGTTCAAAAATAAAGAGTTATACAGAAGTCAAAAATGTAATGGATCAATCTTCCCCTGATCACCATCACCATCACCACTGTCATCATCGGCCTCATCCTTGCCGCCATCTATGTCCTCGTCACCGTCCTCGTCATCGTCCCCATGCTCATCATCGGCCTCATCCTCGTCCTCGGACCCATCCTCGCCCTCGGCCCTATCCTCTCCCTTGGCCCCATTCTCGCCCTCATCCTCATCCTCATCCTCTCCCTCTTCCTCTTCAGCATCTTTGTTATCACAAGGAACGTCATTATCTCAACCGCCACTAGATTTGCCGCCTGGTGCATTGGATAATGCACCCATCGACGACATAAATGTCTGACAAGATGCACTGGCCTTTGCTGTAAGTGATGAAGATAAAGCTTTCATCAGTTTCGTAAATTCTTTGTCCCTCATTTGAACTTGTACTTCCAACTCTGTAACCCTTTTATCATACTGTCTTTCTTCCTCTTTGACATGTTCCAACTCTATGGTACTAGAATGGATACCTGGTGAGGACCAATACCTCATCAGGACTATATTCTTACCAGGTCGGCATCGTACTCGACCAAAGTGCTCGTCTCCCAAAACCTGATATAAATGATCGTGTGTCCCAAAATTGCCAGGCTCCTGGGCATCAAGAGCCTCTAAAGCAGCCTGTTAAAAATATTAATAGATTATTAAATTTATAAATAGATATTAAAATTTGAAATAAACAAATTAAAACTTACAATATTTTCTTGGGTTGGTTCATTTACCGCAGTTCCATCCTTTTTCTTCTACTGGAGAAAAACAATTTTGCTCGAGGGATACGTCCTTCAATATTCAATTTGTGCTTCTATAATGACATTGAAACAATATAAAGTGCAAGTATAATCATATATTCAATATTAAATTAATCACATAATTTATGTATGAAATAATAAAAAGGGATAGTTCTAAAGAAAAATTATAAACAACTATATTGTACCAGCTTCCTCTCATGATCTGACATAGTTGTGCGCCCCAAAGTGTGAAGGTATTGCTTTGAATCAATGTTTTTTTTGTTTTTTCAGAAGATTCCTAAATAATGTTTAATAATAAATAAGATTATATTAATGTAAAATATCAAAACTCTCATTTAAATACCTCAAATGAGATTATTACCATAAATTTGGCAGTCACCCAATGGGTAATCATTTGGCAGTATTTCTCTTTCATGAAGTCATCCACGCTAGGTAATGTCTCTAACTCCTTGCCCACTCTATCACACCGGCCAACATACAGCTCATGCTTATAAGCTCTCCAAATCTCTCCTAGCTCTTTTAAACGTGCTGGTCGTGCACCTTCGCCATCAGGGAAGTTAAACCGAAGCTGAAACCCAATAGATTAGTTCATATAAATACAAAAAAAATACTAATTAAATCCAATCGATTTTTTACCCATATTTGTGCCCATGCGTTATCCTTGACTTCGTGTGGTATATGTCTCCAAGGGAGAGGGCTGGATGGAATAATATTGGAGTATTTGTCTAGCGTCGCCAAAAAACCTCGACATTCCTGCCCAGATTTCTCAATCATTTGTCCATCAACATTGTATTCAACCATCAACTGTGTCTGGCGGTTCCATACCGCACGCAAGCGAGTACGCCCCCTCCCCCGCCTCCTATCTGTAGATGAATCTATTATTAAATAAAAATAATATCAGTACAAGTTATAATAATAATAAATTTTGGTATAAAAATTTGATAGAGTTATATAAATATACATGTGGTAGTCGGATCAATGGGAGTCACTGGATGTACAGAAGCTAAAGGAATATCCTATACAGGTGGAGTGTCCCTTAGTGTATGCTCCTTTTCCACATACTGTGTCGCAGAAGGAGTCGAAGAAGTTGGAATATAATAGCTTGGAGATAATGAACCACAAGCAAAAGATGATGGCATAGACGTCTGGCCAACTCGTAGTGTAAAAATCAGAGGTCTAAATATCTCGTGTGTCCCTAAAGACATGCCAGGATCAAAATGGGGCGTAGAAGATATTTCGGTGGTAGTGGATCATCTAACTCTCTCCCCACAAGCCCTCATACCACCGGCCTCAGTACCGGGACCACTAGATGATCGTCCATCTCTAACACCACCCCCCTCCTACCACCAGCCTCTCTACTAGTAGCAATATCACGCTCCTCGTCGGATATCTCTTGTCTAGTGGGTGGATCCTGAAAAAACGTTCAACACAAAAGTAAACACATGATATTATAAGTTATTGAGAGAGAAAATGACAGAAGATGAGCCCGTAAGGGGCGAAGCGTTCTAGGGTTTTCCGCCTGTCGCCGCTCTATTCCTTCTTCCCGCACCGGCGCTGCTTCACTACTCATGCTCCGATGGCGGCGACCTCTTCACACGGTGGCGATTTCTGGCTCTGTATTTTCGCTGACCGACGCTCTGCATCCTCGGCGGTGCGATGTCGGACCAGAGGATGAGCTCCGCTCCCACGGTATGAGGGTTTCAGCCTCGAATGGCGTTTGGTGGTTAGGTGTGGCCTATGCGGGCTTGCTGGATGGCGGCGGTGGGATATGGGATCTTGATCTGGTTTGTGATTGCTTTTCTGTCATTGTTCTGGTGGAGGTTATTTTGCAATTTCTGCTTTTTTTCACATATTGTTCTGTGCTGGATGGATTTCATGATGGCGTTTCAATCCGGCGGTGTGGCGAAGTCGTCTCCTGCTTGCTAACTCGCTTGATGTCTATGAAGTTTATGTGTGTTTATGGATGGAAATGGCTTGGGGTTTATCGGTGTTTGGATTTGAATCTCTATGATGTTTTGGCTTTACTGGTGGTGCAATGGCTTGTTTCTTGATCTCGCGGTGCTGCCGGAGGGGGTCTCGCCGGCGACGAACAGTCTGGTTGATGGTGACGTGTTTGGGTCTGAGGCCCGAGGATGCTTGGGAAGATGTGCGGTGATGGCGTGTGGATCGAGGAAAGCAGGATGGTCTTGGATTTAGAAATTTGAATGTGGTTTTTGAAATTTTTGTCGCGGGGATGTTTTGTAATGGGTACCGGCACCCCTTAAACCGGCTCGTTTTCTCTTTTTAATAATATTTGGTCAGAGGGTTTCCCCCTCTGACGGCTTTTCTGGTTCTATTATAAGTTATTGAAATATTTATATTTGAAATAAAATACTCACAACAGGGATGAGTGGAGGAACACGCATCTGTCCCATGTGAGGATTATTTTCTGTCATATTTTTCCACCGCCTCTCTTCAATGGGTGTCATTTCCAACAATGAAAACAAATATGGAAGTAATTAGAAATAGATAACTAATGTGTAACCCAAAAAACAAAATATAGAAAAACCATTCTGATAAAAAACATAAAGAAACAGAAGATTTATGGTCTTTTGAAGGTAAGTACAAGGATACAGACTCTGAATGATGTAGGTGAAACATGTAGGTGAAAACATGACTGTATGATTCTATATATTTCCCACCACTACTTTGGGTTCACAATCAACTCTGGAAATTGAGCTATTGGCGTCATCATAAGTAATAAACAAATTGCTTCCAATTACAGTAGGGATAGTGTTAACTTCATCATCACCATCATCAAAAACATGTCTGGGATTTACTTCAATAATTACACCGAATTTAGGATAACGATGATCTTTGACATAAAAAACTTGTTTCACCATTGATGCCAATACATATGGTTTATCGGTGGAAAGAGTGTGAGTCATGTCAATAAATCGAAGTCCAAAATCATCAATAAAGGTGAATTTCCTCGTCATTGAATCAAACCATTGACATTTCATCATCGTGACTCGACCATGCGAGTAATAATCCAAAATTATTATTTTCTCCACGACTCCATAATAAGAAACATTCTCAGAACGAGGTCTAGTATCCGATGAACTGGCGTAACAGTATATTGTGGCAGTTATCATAACACTTTTATATAGTGTTATCATGTTTATTTCTCGTTCAGTGATAATAAATTTGTATCCATTGATCACAAGGGATTTACAAGCACGAACCATGGTATTAGGACCAAAATCCAAATCTCTTTTTTCCTCAGAAATAGAGTCTGTAGGAAAACTCGATACCTGAAATATAAACAAATAGTAAACTTAATTAAATATTATTTTTATTTAGTCATTAAAGAAATATTTTTACCTTCAATTTCAACCAAGAAGAAAAACCTTTGCAATGCAAAGTCTCTTTCCTTCTCATAGATAAAGAATGATGCGTTCTATATATCAATTCCTTATGTTCCCTATAGATAAAAATAATAATATTTTAACAAATATTTAAAATTACAAGAGATAATATAAGAGATACATGTACAATTTACTTACTTTATATACTCATCGAACATATCACAATTGAACAACACTGTGCGATGTGCCATCTCTCGCTCATGAAGGCTTAATGTCGTCAATGTATATGATCCCGAAATTCCTCCTACCTGAGGAAGTGATGGAAAACTGGGTTCAATTTTCCCATACTGTTCTTCTTCATTTCTCATTGGTCTGTTTATTCTCATAGTCAGATTAGACAAATACATTGAGAAGAAATCCATACATTCTTGAGCCAAGTAACCCTTCACAATGGAACATTCGGGATAATTCCGGTTCAAAACAAATGATTTCAATGTGGACATGTTTATTTCAGTTGGATACATCAAACGGAAAGCAACGGGTCCTCCAAGAACTATTTCAGTCATAAGATGGATAGTCAGATTCAACATGCATGTAAAAAATGATGGAGGGAATATTTTCTCTAACTCACAAAAAATTAATGGTTTCTCTACCAACAGTTTTTGCAAGAAGGATTTGGACAACCTCTTAGCACAAAGATCTCTAAACAAATAGAACAACTGAATAATTGATACTCTAACATTATAGGACAAGAGATGATGGATTTATATTGTAATAAACTCATGCAAAAGGACATGATAATCATGTGTCTTCAAATATTTCAGCTTCAACTCTTTTCTGTTGACCCATTTTGATATATTTCTTGAATAGCCATCAAGAAATTTAATAGTCTCTAGAACTTCCAGAAATTGATTTTTTTTCAGCAGGTGACATCACATAACAAGAACATGGAACTTGCCATTTATTTTCACTGATACAGACAGGATGCAATTATGGTCTGATCCCCCAATCTACCAATTCACGCTGAGATCATAAATCATATTTTGTCTTCCCCTTGACATTTAGAAGAATCAAAAGAAACATTTTACATATATTCTTTTCAATGTGAATTACGTCTAAGAAACGACGTAACAATTTAGTTGACTAATACGACAACTCAAAGAATATACTCCTCTTCTTCCAATTGTAACAGGTATCATTGGAAACATTTTCCCTCTTTCTAGATTTCTTTACACCCTTCCCAAATGAACAACTGAAATCATTCAATTCATTAAGCACATCATTTCTAGACATACGCTGAGGTGGATCGTCATTCTCCATGGTATTGTCAAATCTTAGATGATTGATTCTATATGGATGGTTCATTGGAAAGAATCGCTGATGCCCCATAAAACTAAAACTACGATGATATTTCAGTCTTCTCGATCGATTATTCTTCATACAAACATGACATGACAATTTTCATTTTGTGATTCATCCAGACATCATTTCATAAGAAGGAAAATCATTGATCGTCCACATAAACACAGCATGCATTTGAAATATGTCTTTCAAACATACATCGTATGTGGGCACACCCACATACCAAAGAAGTTTCAACTCATTTATTAAAGGTTGAATGTATACATCTATATCATTGCTGGGATCAGAAGGGCCAAATATCAGTATACTCAAGAAATTGTAAGGCTTTTTAATACACAACCAAGGTGGAAGGTTATAAATGTGTATGAAAACCGGCCATGTGTTGTGCGAAGTAATCATCTGACCAAATGGATTAAAACCGTCACATGAAAGACCCAGTCTCACATTATGCATGTCGGCTGTAAATTTAGGATATCAAGCATCAAATATCTGCCATCAAAATCCATCTGCAGGGTGAACCAACTCTTCATTATTCTTTTTTCTCTCGGTGTCATGCCATCAAATTTTTACGGATATTTCATAAGACATGAAAAGGTTCTGTAATCTGGGGATCAATGGAAAGATCCACATTACTTTTTGGGGCACACGAGATGGTGTTCCATCATCTTATGGCTTCAATCAGGAGGTTCCACATTTGATACAATCATTTCTTTCTGCAGTTTCCTCCCAAAATATGATGCAATCATTCGGGCAAGTATGAATTTTTTTTGAGAATCAATGTTCATCAACTAACTTCCATTCCATATAGTGGTTTGAGGGAATATCTGCATCATCTGGAAGTATGTCCTTCAAGAAGGTAAGAATGTAATCAATTGCAGTATTTGAAATCCCATACATAGTTTTCCCATGAAACAATCAAATAAAAAAATCCAACTTTTTCATTTTACCACATTGCCGATATACTGGAGTCATCGCAGCATCATTCAATTTTTTCACCCTATCAACATCATCATTTTCATTGGACTCATCATGTGTGCTTGTATCGAAATCTTGTTGGCTGCACATCCTTTCCTTCTCATGATGCCGAATAAATGGAAACTGATCATATATCAAACTCTCCAATTCAGTCCTATCATTTGAATCATCAACATTTTGAGATTCCATTTTCTCTCCATTGTGATACCACACATAATAGTTTGTTTGGAAACCATATTTGGTTATATGATAGCTAAGTGCTTCACGACTCAACCAAGGTCTTCTAACACAATTAAAACATGGGCAGTGTATGCGACCACTATCTGAAGCCTTGTCAAGTGAAAAATCTAGAGAGATGTTCAAATTATTTTGATAATCGATTGAAATCTGATCAGTTTCGTACATCCAACTTCTATCCATTCTGTAAAAAATTGCAATACGTCGTTTCAGAGCAATTCAATAATATTGAATTTTAATCAAAAAAATATTTAAGTAAATGAAAATTGTTTACTTTATATAAAATCATAACTGACACATTACTCTATATGAGAATCATATTAAGAAATACAAAAAAATACAGTAAGATGAGGATCAGGGGAGTGGCGGGACTGTCCAAGGGGGGTGCGGGTGTCCAGGGGGTGCGGGGTGTCTAGGGGGTGGTGGGGCCGTCCAGGGGGGGTCAGTGGTGTCCAGGGGGTGGGGGATGTCTAGGGAGGTCAGGGCGTCCAGCTGGGCGGGCTGTCTGCGGGGGTGGTCAGGTTGTCCAAGGGGGTAGGGGGAGTTCAGGGGGTGGGCGGGCAGTCCAAGGAGGCGAGCGGGGTGTCCAGGGGGTGGGTGGGGCTGTCCGGGGGGTGGGACGGGGTGTCCAGGGGGTGGGTGGGCTTCCCATAGGGGTGGTGGGGCTGTCCAGGGGGTCTAGAGTGTCCAGGGGGTGGGCAGGTTGTCCAGGGGGTGGGAGGGTTGTCCACGGGGGTGGTCGGGCTGACCACGGGGGTGGCGGCACTGTCCAGTGGGGTCGAGGGTGTCAAGGGGGTGGGGGGGCTTTCCAGGGGTGGGGGCGTCCGGGGGGATGGGGGTGTCCGGGGGGTGGTGGGCGGGTGTCTGGGGGTGGGGTGGGTGGGCTGTTAACTAGGGTAGTTCTAAGTGTGGAAATTGTACGCCTAGAGTTTGATGAGGAAATACTTATGAGAATGGATTGGAAACTTGGTAGGTTCTTAGAGTGGGATGGTCCCTCTGAGTATATAAAATGTATTATGAAATTTTTTAGGGAAATATAATTATCATACCGGGCACATGTCTATAAGGTGATAAAATTATATTTTCATAGATGTAAGATGGTATTTTATGGATTTTTTGGACTAAATGAATCTTAATTAGTTAATAGAGATGAATAAGTTCTCTATAACAAATATTGGGAAAAATTGATCTATTACAGGACATTTTGTTTCTTTCTATGGATTAATATCCTTAAAAATAACATTAGTAGTGGTTCATATAAATAATCATTCCCAAGATAGAGTTTAGGAGTATATATGGTTTTTATTATTTTTTTCCATGACTTTTGGGTTGATAAACACTATAATTTTCTTCATAGATCTCCTGAATATGATTTTCCATCCATATAATTTCTCTTTAATCATTATATTTATAGATGAAATGACAATATAGTTTATGAAATTATTTTTTAATGATTGAAATTGTGACATATTAATGATTAAAATTAAATAAAATTTGATTTATAAAAATAATTTTGTGTGTCAATATTGGATACAACAGACTAAGAGCTATTGAAATTAGAGAAGCACTGGGATTTTGGTCTATCTCAATCTCAACATCATGTCAAGAGGGTATCATCACAACCACCTCATAAAAAACAAAAACAAAAACCCTAAAAACCTTGGTATCCTCTAATATAATAGATTTAATCTATTCTATAAAAGTACGAACAATCACATAAACTAGGTGGTCCACATATCAACTTCCCACCTAAACTTCCCACTCAATAACAAAAACTACATTTTTTCTATCCCCGTATGATTACACAACCCTCCTTTAGAATCATTTGATTAAAATCTGTAAGGAATATAACTAGTTGATTCATTTGATTACATAGTATAGGTATATTTATATAAAAAGAATACCCCCACAATAATCATGTAGCCCTGTCATCAGTCTAAACCCCTAGAACACATAAAAGAAGCTAGTATGGACATTTACTAAAATATTTAACACCATAAGAATGAAAATACAGTCTAAATATAGTTTGATAGGATATAATGGTGTGTGTGAAAAAAATGATATTAAATCAATTTAAATGAATATGGAACAAATGAGGGTTTACAATACACTAAGAGTACCTCTAACAATCCAAAACCACTATAGCGCCACAAATTAAACTTCATGAAACTAGGCCAGGAAATCTTACCTACATCTTTACTGATGACCACCTAATTGGAACACTCTATTTATGGTTCTTGAACACAAGGAACAAACTATGTTTGGTCTCTACCAACTCAATCACCCCCTTGTAGATCATAATATTATTTCCCCTTATACTAAAATGGTCTCACTGGAAGCTACTTCTAATGCTAGTCCTAATCCATTCATTCTCCACAAAACAATGATCATAGAACCATTGGACACATCTTAATGACGATACAAGCTCAACACATATCGGTTGAATCAAAATAGAAACAAAAACATATACACATCAAAATCAAAACTAAAAACTGAAATATTAGATAAATATCAATAAAAATAAGGTACCAGTTAAAAAAATACCTAATTTAGGATGGGTCTGATAAGATTTGGCAGGATATTCAGCGCCTTGGATGGGATGGAGTAAGAGGAAGCCGAAGGAGCTCCAAGATCGCCAAACTAATCCCGTTTAGGGTTATATATTGCGAATGGGGGAGAGGATGGGCCGCTGTTAATTTGGGGGAAAGTTTTACCAACAGTTTTTAAAAACCGTTGGAATATATTTTCAGGCCAAACTTATACCAACGGTTCCATAGAACCATTGTTAACATATCCCCTCAACCACACCTATACCAATGGTTCTCATTGAAACATTGGTAAAACTCCCATAAACCACATCTATACCAAGGGTTCTAATGAACCGTTGGTAAAAGCTCCCACAAACACACCTATACCAATGGTTCTAAGGAATCGTTGGTAAAAGATCCCCTAAACCATCCTTTACCAACTGTTTCATGAAATAGTTGGTATGGAATTGTGGGGAAACCCCACATTCTAGTAGTGAATGTTCCTAATATAATCCATTATGTTTCTAAGGGAAAATAGTTTTGAAATTTCAGAACAATTAAAAATTTTGGCCCCTGTTTAGGGGTTGTTTATTTTTTTTATTCTCTCACTAAAAATAATATTTAGGGCTGATAATATATGGTTTTATAGGTGTTGTTAAATGTTTTTCATTCATTTTAATGGTTTTGGAAGCTCCTAGGTGGTGTAACCTATAATATTGAAACTTTATGAGTCATTTCGCACCCAATTGGTGTACATCGAGTACTTGGTGGTTGAGGATTGTGGTAAATCCCTTGGGGGTTCCACAAAGTACCTGATGGAATTCCTATGGGTACTTAATAATCTCATAGGAAAATATTGATAAAATTTTATTTGAGGAAAATAATTTAATTTTTTTCTTTCCCCTCTTTAACCCCTTGACCCATACCTCTTTACTTCTTATTTTTATTTAAAAAACACAAATTTTGGAAACTTCCAAGCACAATTCAAGATTCCATCGTATCCCAAGATTTTTTGTTTGATTTAGGAGGGGTCCAATAAATATATTAATAGTAAATCCCATAATTATTTTATCCTTTATCTTTTTCTTTTTTTTTCTTTATTTCTCCCTATATTGAGTTCCATAAATTTTTATTTCACCAAAGATATGGTGAAATTCATACAAATGTTTTAATTCCTTCATTATTGTGTTTAAGAAGACATAAGTGAGTATTTTTTTAATCTCTATTAAGTATTTTTATATATTAATTTTACTAAATATATTAATTTTGTTATTTCTTGGGTTGAGTCCCCCAATTGGAGTTCTAGGGGTTATTTTTTTAGAACCTATTAACAATTGACGTTGAACGTAATTTTGGTGATATTTTTTATAGTTTTTAGCTTAATTTCTTATGTGTTTCTTGTATCTCCATTTAAATTTATGGATAATTGATTATAATTGGTTATTCAATGTGATTTAGTGGTATTTAGATGTTTTTGTGATCACCATGGTTTTTGGGTGAGGATTACTCAAGAATGTCTCAATGGTCGTGGTTCTAAACCATATGATATTCCACAGGGATTTCACTATTTCTTATGCCACTATTTTTCTTAACTAAATAAATCAAATTATAATCATTTTATAAAGTTATAAATAAGACATTTTTTATTAATTCCTTGATTATAAATTCAAATGGTCTTTCCATGAAAACAACCATTGATACTTGGAAAAAAATTTATACTTCATACTCTAGTTTTGAATTCAGATTTTATTACTTATAAGGAACTAATTTATTATAATATGTAAATTAAATATTTTTTTTATGTTTTTAATCTTTATATAAAAAATTATATGTTTAATAATGAAATATATACGTGTTTCCTAAAACCTGGGGATCTTTACATTCATTTTTTTATCAAAAATAAGATGTAAAATAGATAATATAATTCATAATATAATACAATACATGGTTATATAACCTCATGTGTAATGTTGATTCTAAATTGAACTAGTCATATGATTATATAACAGATTGACTCCAAGTTCCTTATATAGAGTTGTAACATTTATAAACATCTAAATGGATTCAGAAACACTAATTATGTATCTAGAAGTGTGTATAGTTTTTCTTCCCTTCTTTGTTAGAAAAATTTAAAAATATAAGATGTTAATATATATCATTAAACACATCATTCTAGAATCCTTATACACCAATAGTGATAATGGAAATAGCCTATTTTATGGAACTACTTGATACACACGGGCGTTATATCCTATTTTAAAGTAAGATATTTTTTTTATTACTAAAACATATTTAGTTAATGAAATCAATGCATTAGATTATTACTTTCATGAGTTACAATTCAATGATCCAAACTAAACATTGTTTTAGAGTTGAATCAACCATTAGATAAAGATTGGGTTGATTTTAGGGGGAAAGTAATGATGAGATCCCTACACTAGATAATTTTATTAATTGTTTTCATAGATGAAAAAAGTTATTTTTTGAAAACAATCACTTGTCTCTTTTCATAATGTCTTTGATGATATCATAATTTATTAAAAAAATATTATATATTTATTTTAATAAATACGCTTATTTTAAAATCAGGTTTTATAAAAATATTTAAAATTATGAGGTAAAATGTAATTTTTTTGATAAATTTGGACCCCAATGGTATGATTTCTAGGAAGTAAAATATAACCATGAAAAACAAACAATATAGAGAAAAAAACATCAAAAATATTTATTTTAGGTTTCATAATTTATACCTTCTTTAACTCACTATTTGAGATACTTTTAGTATTTTTCAGGTATGGAAAATAATATTCGGGGTTCACCAACTAGTTGTCGGCTAATTTGAACTAGTAACTACTAATGATTGAGTTAGAGCCTTATTTGAAGTGGTTTAAATTAACCTTGAATCTCAAATTGTTGGATTAATTTAATGTGTGTATCATGTCATCAAAGTATTGTGAAGGGGATGATGTTTCCTAACCAATGGAATTCTTGGATTAATTTTCACTTTCCTATTTAAAATCCATAATGAGATGTATATTTACAACACATGCTTACATTTTTATTGCATCTAATGTAACATCAGTTTAATAAATGATATCTACCGGGGAGTCTACTAACACATCTACTTATAAAAGAATTTAGTGTTCTAGTTGTTATGATTGAATTATTTATCTGCATAACGGCTAATATGATATGATGATCATGTTGTTATTTTTTATATCAAGAATTATGTTTTCTATAAATGAAAACGTTCCTTGAGTATGTCTACTAATATTATATCTTTTAATGTTTGTTGGAAAATATATTGGGTAAACAATGTTTTGGTATAAAATATTTCTAGGTATGTCTTATTATAGCAATATGGTTGATTGTATGGAATGGGCTCACAATTCCATAGCTCTATTATACACTTTCCATTATCCATGGATAGAATAGTAAAGTCAATTAACCTAATTTTATTATATATGGATCCCTTTCCCCCTAAATGGGAAGGGTGGTTATGTTTTTGGAGACTGATAAAAATAAATAGGGGTGAATTGTGTTCTTTAAAATCATCCTTCTATTAGAAAATTCTCCAACTATTAATTTAGACTGACTTATATTCTATTATTTAATATAATTTTAATTGGAAATAAAATCACAAAATAAATAGAAAACAATGGATTTATAGTGGTTCAGTGAATGAAAGTCCCCTAGTCTACTCCCCCATGACTCTTCTCCGTAACTATGATAGTTTTCAGAAGTCCGGTAATTTTTCGAGGGACTCCCAGTCCATTTCCCATGGACTATTGGAATGATTGAAAATATTAAACACTTGGTACAAGTATAGAATATTTCAATAAATATTCAGAAAGGATTTATAAATAAAATCCTCTAAAGGTTATTTTACAAATAACCATTATAATGAATGAAAAAATTAAGAAAGAGTTATAGTTCCCACCTCAAAACTATAAGAAATAGATAATAAGAAATAAAGATCTATGGGGGAAATAATCTAAAATGTATGTTGATAAATTAAATTATTTTACACAAAATAAAAATTTTTGATAATATTGTCTAATATTTTGATACTTATTGTTTCATTTTAGGTAGAAAAACTGAGTGTCATTGTTATAGATTTTAGAAATGAATACTCTTTAATTTTTTTTACTTTACTTTTTTATGAATAATTATATGTTTGTACAAAAATTATATTACCACTTATTTGAAATACATGAATAGCCTCTTATTTAGAGACATGTTACATGATCAATATAAAATTGGGATTAGTGACATGTATTCCTCCTAGAAATTAAATAGAAATAGAATTGGAAAATAAAGTATATCATCCTTTTTCTTTGGTATCGATACTTGGATATTATTATTTTTGATTTTATAATAAAGATGAAATAATGAATTTATTGTTTGTACAATATATTTAAAAATATCACTCATATTCTTCAATGTTAATAAATATGAACAATATCCTTAAGAAGATAATTTTCATTACCGAATCCACATAGATGAATTGCTAAAATGAGACCACAAATCCAAATTTAAATTGTGTATTAATTTTATTCATGTATTAAAATATTACATAGCTGATCAGAACAAAATTATATTTTTATTCACAATTTTTATTCCCTGATACTAACATATATGATTGATGTAATAGATCCTATTCCACCATGTCGGTTATTCATGTAGTCGATTTCTTCACGTAACTGATTTACATATATGATTACTCTATGTAACCATTTTATATTGCTAAATGATCATGTAGGTAATTCCTTATGTCGTAGATATTGTCGAAATAGGAAATTTTCACATAGTTAATTCCATGACATGGTCAATTTATGTATCTATTTCCTTAACTTAGGGGCATGATCAACATAGATAAATTTTTTCACATAGACAGAAAAATTATGTATCCAATTTTTAAAAAATTGGAGGATTCAAATAAAAACATACAAAATTAATACTTAGAAAAATTGACCATTGAATGCATAAAATAAAATGAAACTTGAAAAACATATATTAAACAAGATTATTAGTAAAATATGAAGGATATTTGAGATCATAAAAACTATAATTATAGGGAATATGCTGAATCAACATTGGTAGTCCAACAATCTCCCCAATTTTGATTATCACAAAACCCATAAAACTCATAAAACTCATAAGATATTTGAGTGGGAATTAAATACATAGTTTTAAAATTATTTAATAGAAATTAAATAAAATTGTGATAAAATGTAGCGTTCTTCCACTTATAATAATTATCCCCATTTATAAAAGTCTTATAACTTATATCATTTTTATGAATTTGCAAAGAGAGAAAAATTCACCAACTATTTGTGTTGAGGTGGAAAACATGTCCCTTTTTTGTCTCATTAAAGAGGAAGAGTTTGAGAGATTAATAAAATGTTAACATATCATTATAGAGTTAGGAACTATTCAAGTGTAATGCTAACAATGATTGTAGAATTATGAAATATTGGATTGAATTAAACAAAAAATGTGATAAATAATATTAAATGAAAATAATCTCTAAGAAAACATGATAAATAATTAAATAACTAATTATTTCATATATTAAATTGAAATACAAACATACATTTCCAAAAAAAATTGTAACTATTAATCAAGGAACCCATTTTGGTTTTTCTAGAGTTACTTTTTTTGTTGAATTGGGTTTGACATTGAAGCAGATTTGGAGGTAAATTTAGGTTTGGAAGTAGATGGTGTTGGATAAGATTTCACTAATGTATTATAAAGACATTCTATTTTTTCATCTGGTTTACGATGAAGTTTTAGATAAATTAAGACTAAGAGGTTTCCCTCTATTCAATTGAAAAAATGCTTAATAACATTTGTAGATCCACAGAATAACATCAGACATACAAAGTTCAAGAATCAAAATAGATTATAGATTATGAATTGGAGAAAATGATGTTAAAATATTCATAATAAAGGTATTAAGATGTTCTTCTTATCCTGAAGTGAAACTTGAAGATTCACTGACAGAAAGGGTGCGAAGAAGAGGGGAAATTCTTTATTGATATAACAAAATTCATATCCATAAGAACCTTTTTCATAACAGTATTCATAGATATATTCTTGTCTATATGCCTACCAGTCAACAACCACACTTTGTGATCTATTTTATTCACTCTCACATAAAAATTATGAACTACTTCATTAGGATCCTTAAAATAATACCTTAATATTGGATCCTTAACATTAGTTCAGGGTTAAACTATTCTAAAAATAATGGTATTTTTGTATTAAAAAATATCTCTACCTATAACTATAACTCACATCAATAAGAAAATTCTGTTGATTTTTCGAAAGATTCTGAATAAGATTCTAAAATTTCTTCTTTCGCATTATATAGAGCCATAACTATCGAATAGATTTCATTATTATGTTTAAGAAAGAGTGTATTGTTAGTATTTATAGCTCTAGTGATGCATGAAATTATATCATTAGCTCTCTTTGTAACAGCCAATTTAACTTCCACCATATTCCTAAGATATTTTTTAAGATGACCAACTTTTCCATTCGTGCACATTTAGTATCCCAAAACAATATTCTTAATGGATTCATGGTTGTCATGATAATGAAAAAAAGTTCTTTGTCATTTCAACCAACAATTATAGAGGGGGAATATCATCTTTGAGACACTAAATCTAAGAATAAACAAAATGGAACTCATACATTACCTTTTAAACTCTATTCTAAACATCTATAATAACTAGAAATACCCAAAAGAGATTTTTAATTTTATTTTGAGTGTATTTTAGATTCAAATAAATCAGCCTCAAAGTTAACAAGAATTATTATTAGTGAAGTTTCTAAATCTTCAATGGTGATTGATAATATCAAATTAATTTTTATGAATCAATATGTTGAGTTTATAAAATAAGGAAGGAGTCTTGAATATGTTTTGTAATAACGTGAAAATTGAAGAAAGAAGGATTTATTAACGATATGAGTCAAGAAAAAAATAGTAGATTTTATCCTTTGGAAGAAGAAGTTATAAATATGAATAATAGAGTGGTAATTATTTAAGAGATTCAGGATAAAATTTCTAAATTAAAATATTTAGAATAATATATCTTGGTTTTTAATAGTGAAAATAAGTGGTTTTCAATTCTTTAAGAAGATTTCGAAAAGTTGACATTAATGAAAGTAGAGTCTGAAAAATATCAACAAATTTAAAGAAGATAAATATGATCCTTAAAAACCTAAGGAATAAAGAATAATATTTTTCTAAACTCTCGAAAAAAAATTATAATTACTCTAAATATTCTTAATGAATGTATATATTTTCAAAGAATTTAATTCATAAAAAATTATGAATGATTCCTATTTCATTGGTTATTTAATTCCATTATATTTTATCAATGAAATTCTAAACTATTTAGTATTTTTTTTTGTACAAAATTTTTTCCCTATTATTTCTTCAACATAATCTCTAAATCCTTCTTTTATAAAATCAAAAAGGGGGATAAGGGAATATATTTTTTTAAGAGAATATATATAATGGGTGTTTGAGAATTGGTTTTAAACATAGATTAAAAGTTATGAAATACTCGGGAGGAATGTTCCTTAACTACAAAATAAAATAGATGATTGAAAAAAAGAAAAAAAGGGTAAAATGGATATTATACGATACCGAGGGAGTAGGTTTTTATTTTATTATTTTATTCTCTTTTAAAATTTATGTTTTTTAGTATTCCAAAATGAGTATATTATTGAGTCAAAAAAATATCAATTAATACTTTATAGCCATATTTTGAAAGTCACAATACATCTCTTTAAAAGTTTATATTTTATTAAATTTTATACGTCACAAGTTATATGTATTTTTGTAAGAAATAACTAATTTTTAAAGACAATGAAATATCAATTTATCAAATATAATTATTTCTCATAATTGAATATACATGTTTTTGAACCTCATATTGAGAATTAAATATTTAATCAGATATACATGTTTTTAATATTGAATGGACAATTACCTATTTCATTAGAAGAATATTTATTGATACCCAGAAGTAAATGTATAAATAAGTACACATGTAAATATTCTATCAATATTATCATAAATATTCATCAAATGGGTTCAGACATGTTCCCTGGTTAAACATTACTTAAATCTCTCAGATTGAGAAATTTCACTTTACCTTACCTTACAAAAAAATTGTATTCTTACCAAATAGAATTCAAATACACTATAATGGTGTATAAACCTAGGATCATCGAATGAATATATTCAGAAAAATTCTTTCAACTAAATGTTTTGTTTATTTGAGGTCATCACAACCACCATTGAGATTTGTGGATATTACCATTAGGTAAATTCTTATAAGTAGAAGTAACATTTGATGAGGAAGGTTTTTCATCAATGACTATCAAGAGTTATTGTGAAGAGTTTGTAACATCTTGTTATTTTGAGGGAGCATTACTGTATGATTTTGAGAGTCTTTTTCTTATGGCTTTTAGTATAGGATTGTTAATAACATCCTTAATATCTTTTATGTTTGGTCATTATATATTTTATCTCGATGATTGAGGGAACGCATGTATTGAATGATAATAGTGAGTTTTATCATACTAATCATGGTATTCTGAGGATAAGAAGACATATTTATTTCTGATATTAGTATCAATGTCTTTCTTGTAGTAAGAATGATAGACCCTATAGTTTGGTGAAAATCATGGATACCCAAATTCTGGGTTTTTTACTTCCTTTTCACTTAATATTAATGTTTGGAAATATGTTTTTGATCTTTTGTAATAATTTATTTCTTTCTTTCTTTATAACCTTTTTCATAACATTGTTTTACATGTTTCATTTTACCACTCTGCATTACTTAATTAAATTTAAATCCACTAAAAATATTTCTTAACACCAAAAACATATTTTGGATAAAAATTTCATCTGATTAATGTAAATTATTAGGTCAAAAAAAATTGTAGTTTTATTTTATAAACTACAATCCCCCCCCCCCCACACACCCAACCTCTTGCAGTGTAATTATATACTCTTTTTATCCTACACTAACCAAGCCACCAAAAACACATGATTGAACCTAATTTATATCCATTCTATAAGTATATTTTTAGAATTAAATAGTAACCAAATTAGCCACAAGACTTGTATATGAGTATCTTGGCTCCCTCAGGGTTTTGTGAGTACATGTTACCACTACAAGAAAACTGCCGTTTAGCGGCATTTTTTTCACGGCGGTTTTTAAAACCGCCGCTAAATGCGTGTTGGGCCGCCATTTCGCCGTGGTTTTTAAACCGCCGCGAAATGCCAATTTTTTTTTTAATTTTATTCGAGGATTAGCGGTGGTTTTTTAAAAAACCACCGTGAAATAGCGGCGGTTTCGGTAAAACCGCCGCGAAATGAAATGAAAAAATAAAAAAACACGAGAAACCCCGAAATCACTAAAACGACCATAACTTTTGATCCGGGCGTCCTTTGAAGTGCCATGACTAGTCAAATCGAAGCTCATGAAGAGATATAGAGGCAAATATAATCAAAACCGTGAGACGGTCTAAGGTGCGGAAGATATTAGAGTTATAAGAAAGTTTAGAAAAGTTCTTCAACTTCAAACGGCCATAACTTTCGCTCCGGGTGTCCATTTAGGCTCTACCACATATAAAATCGAAGCCAGTGAAGAGAGATACGCACTAGTTCCACACAAGAAAGATTTTGTCATATTTTTCGACCCCAAAAACCCCTACGAAGGCCTCCAAAACCCTATTTCCATCACCAATGCCCCGTCGAACTTGTCTTCAAACGGACCTAACTTTCGATCCGCGTGTCAGTTCGGCCTCTTCCACCTGCCAGATCATAGCTCGTTCCATGAGCTTCAGTTTGACTGGTCGCGGTGCCCACATGCACTCTTAGATCATATGTTATGGCCTTTTTAGTGGGTATCGGGTTTGTTATGTTTTTCAATGCCTCGTTTCTAGCACCTGTTCCCTGTCAGCTTTTTTTAAATGAACATAACTTCTGATCCGCCTGTCCATTCGGACTCTTTCACCTATCAGGTCGATGATCGTTTCAGTATCTTTGATTTGACAGGTCTTGTATCTAAAACGGACTCTCGGATCATAAGTTATCTCCGTTAATGTGAGTCCAATGTTTTTGTCTCTTTATGACCGTTTTGACGGGTTTTAACAGTTGCTCCATTTATTACTGTTTATTTGGGTTTCCATTACTTGTTATCTTTATCAATGGTTTTTTGTGGGTTATTATGATGATTATGTTGAATTATTAAGGAGTTTTCCAGAGTTGTTGCGAGTTTTCATGCGTTCTCATTCTTTCTAATACCTCATTTTTCATATGCTTCTCCATCCTTTTTCATGCGTTTTCATGATTTTTCATCCCTTATCACGTCTTTTCATACTTTTTCATGTGTTTCCTTTATTATTTATTATTTATTATTTATAATATACTTTAATTTATTTATTATCTATTATTTGTAACTGGTTATTTATTATTTATTATTTATTATTTATATTTATTTATTATTTATATTTATTTATTATTTATATTTATTTATTATTTATTATTTATTATTTATATTTATTTATTATTTATTATTTATTATTTATTATTTATTTTTTATTTTTTATTTTTTATTATTTATTTATTATTTATATTTAATTATTATTTATTATTTATTATTTATTATTTATTATTTATTATTTTTTTAGTATTTATTATTTATATTTACTAATTATTTATTATTTATATTTATTTATTATTTAATATTTAAATTTATTTATTATTTATATTTATATTTATTTATTATTTATTATTTATTATTTATTATTTATATTTATTTATTATTTATATTTATTTATTATTTATTATTTATTATTTATTATTTATTATTTATATTTATATATTTATTATGTATTATGTATTATTTATTATTTATTATTTATTATTCATTATTTATTATTTATTATTTATTATTTATATCTATTATTTATTTATTATTTTTTATTTTTTATTTTTTATTTATATCTATTATTTATTTATTAGTTATTATTTATTGTTTATTATTTATTATTTATTATTTATTATTTATTATTTATAATTTATTATTGATTATTGATTATTTATATTTATTTATTATTTATATTTATTTATTATTTATTATTTATATTTATTTATTATTTATTATTATTATTATTTATTATTTATTATTTATTATTTATATTTATTTATTGTTTATTATTTATTATTTATTATTTATTATTTATTATTTATTATTTATTATTTATTATTTATTATTTATATCTATTATTTATTATTTATTATTTATTATTTATATCTATTATGTATTTATTATTTATTATTTATTATTTATTATTTATTATTTATTATTTATTATTTATTATTTATTATTTATTATTTATTATTTATTATTTATTATTTATTTATATTTATTTATTATTTATTATTTATTATTTATTATTTATTATTTATTATTTATTTAGTATTTATTATTTATATTTACTTATTATTTATTATTGATATTTATTTATTATTTAATATTTAAATTTATTTATTATTTATTATTTAAATTTATTTATTATTTATGATTTATTATTTATTATTTATTTCTATTTATTTATTATTTATTATTTATTATTTATTATTTATTATTTATATTTATTTATTTATTATGTATTATTTATTATGTATTATTTATTATTTATTAGTCATTATTTATTATTTGTTATTTATATCTATTATTTATTTATTATTTATTATTTATTATTTATTATTTATATCTATTATTTATTTATTATTTATTATTTATTATTTATTATTTATTTATTATTTTATATTAATTATTTATGTTTATTTATTATTTATTATTTATATTTATATTTATTTATTAGTTATTATTAATTATTAATTATTAATTATTAATTATTAATTATTTATTATTTATTATTTATTATTTATTATTTATATTTATTTATTATTTATTTTTTATTTTTTATTTTTTATTTTTTATTTTTTATTTTTTATTTATATTTATTTATTTATTATTAATTATTATTTATTATTTATTATTTATATTTATTTATTTATTATTTATTATTTATTATTTATTATTTATTATTTATTATTTATTATTCATTATTCATTATTTATTATATATTATATATTATTTCTTATTTATTATTTATATCTATTATGTATTTATTATTTATTATTTATTATTTATTATTTATTATTTATTATTTATTATTTATATTTATTATTTATATTTATATTTATTATTTATTATTTAAATTTATTAATTGTTTATGTTTATTTATTATTTATATTTATTATTTATTATTTATTATTTATATTTATTTATTATTTATTATTTATTATTTATTATTTATTATTCCTTATTTATTATTTATTATTTATTATTTATTATTTATAATTATTGAGTTTATATCTATTATTTATTTATTATTTGTTTTTTCAATTAATATATATAAGTATATTAAATTCTGTTTATTAACCACATGGCAAGCTTGCTGGAGTGGTAAAGTCTGGAAAATATGCAAGTGGTTAGGGGTTCAAATCTCACCAAACGCAGAATTTCTTTATATTGCATGGGCATGCATGTGCATGTGCATGTGCATGTGCATGAGATGTGCATGCATGGATAAATAAAGTAAATAAAATAATACGAAATAAAATAACTAAAATAAATAAATACGAAATAAAATAAATAAATAAAATAAATACGAAATAAAATAAATAAATAACTGCCGTTAAATGCCTTTTTGCCATAGTGTACCCACATCCTCTAGTCATAAAATGTGTTAAACTTCATGGAGTTCTCTAGTTATCCAATAAGATAACTCAAGTGCATGGAACATTATTTATACCATGCAACCTCGAGTGCGTATATAGAATGATCACCTTGAAAACCTTATAGAATTACCATTTTTTCAGGCCCCTCATCTTTAGAATTGAAGTTCAAGTCCACCCCCATCCCCTATATGGGATAAACATGTAATAATGGCCCAACTATCTTGAAAAATGTGAACAATACCTCTGATCAAGGTAATAGCTATATAAGATTCAAAATTAATGGAAATAATATCATTTTGAGAAATAATGTAGCAATACATAACAACATTTTCTCAAAATCCAGCTTGAAAACAAGATACTCAAGTATTACTCATTGAATCAAAATCATTATGGGTGCCACATGCTACACAAACACCCACATATGAGCACAATCAAGCATGCCCATCTGTTATTCCAAAAAAAAATATCATGGAAATATGTATAATGAGATCCAATGAATGTAAAGAACATCATACCTTATGTTCTATAATGATTTGATGACAAGGGTTGATGTCTGATTATAAATGCACCACTAAATCCAAGAACCATTATGATTCAAAAAGATTTAAAATTATCATCATCCTTGATATCTAAAACATAGAAAACAAATAAAATTAAATTTGGATAATATACATTACTTACTTCAATAAAAACCTTACAAATTAAATTATGCTCATCGATAAAAACCCAATAGCACCGATAGTTTTTCTATCTGATCAGTATCAGATAAGATATTGAAGGGAGAAATTTTGAATAATATTAATAATATAGGGAGTGATATATGGATACATGTATGAGGGGAGGAGATAGGAATGAGGGATTAGAGGAATTCCCCTAGAGAGAGGTGCACCCAACTCCATGCATTTTATAATTGTTTTTAAAAATATCCTTTATTTTTCTATTAAATTGATTCATTAATTAACAAATACATTTATTGTATTATTATTTTATTATTTCTCCTCTTAAAACCATCAGCCACCACCAAATAATTCATCATTTTATTTTATTTTAAAACCATTTTAAAATATATTTAATCATTCATTATATATATTTTAAATTTATTTCATATATATACACATTATATATATACATCCACACACACATATATATATATTTAACACATATATATAGACATTACATATATATACATTAATGCATATATGTATATTCACCCGCATACACAAACACACACACACACAGAGATATATATATATATTTAACCCATATATATACACATTATTTATATATACACTCACATATATATTTAAACCTATATATATTTATCCCAAAAAAATGAATATATATTTTAATTTTTATCACACACAAAAACTATTTTTCCAATTTAATAATAATAATAACATTAATAATTTTATTATTATTAAATCTCCCAATTCATTACTACAATAATCATTTCAAATACAACTTTCATGAAAATACAAATAATAATAAATATTTTTTTTCTTAATCACACACATTTTAATTTTTTTACCAGAAGTAATAATATCAATATTATTACCTAGCCTCCCATTAAATTTTCACCCTTGGAGAAACATCACCCATTAATTAATAGAATTCAAAATTATTTAATAACACATTTATATTTCCTTTATTTTTCTTTGATAATAAAAATAGTAATAATATTATTATTATTATTATTATTATGTTCACATTCCCAACCAAAATATTTAGTTACCAAGTAATTTTATAAATTCAACGAAATTAAAATAATTTGATTAATTTCCTTCCAAACATATATTAGGTGTTTTTCATAAAGTCTATTAACCCAATATCAAAAACCAATGGCAAAACATTATTGTTTAAACAACCAACAGACATATATAAAGTTCATGTCATGCCTAGGGTAAAACAGACATTATGTATTTAATAGAGGTCACATATTTCCCATCTAAGACACTATTTAGTACATATTCCATTATTTAGGATAAATTGTGCACAAATGATATAATAAATTTATTATATTTATTATATCAATATTGAGTCTCTATAGGACTCGGAATTCCATGCTAACTCAAAACCTTACTCTGAAAACATTCTAGTAAATATTATTTCTTGTTTTAAGGAAAAAACAAAATCGTTACATTCACAGGGATTTTACCCTTTCGTAAATCCATAATAGACACAAGTATTGAAATATAAAATTTCACATAAAACTAATTTTAATTTTTTAATAAAATATTATTTTATTATAATTTAATATTAATGACATTACAATTTTACCCATTTAGTGACTTCCCATCCTTGAGAAGTATCTATAGTTATTTTTTTGAAAAAATCTGATCACTAAGATTGATCATCAGACTCTTACCCTCACATATTTGAGGTCAAATATCTAAAATAAAGATAACATTAGTAATATAAAATAACTTATCCAGTATATGGGGTCATACAAGGTACTCCTATGAGTCTAGACCCAACCCAAGGTATACCCCTCATATCACTAAAACATGTCTCCTCCCTAAACATTAGTCACAGTCATAATATATATACTAACACCCCATTATAATCAATTAACATATTTAATAAAATTAATGATATATCAAAATAGATAACAATAAAAATTTATCAAAAAAATAGGGATTCCATCTTGAATGGATAGAAAAAATTTATGTCATTTAATTTAATAAATAATATGTATTACAACAACAAGTATATTAAGGGCATGTAAACCTATGGTCCTAGTCATGTTGAATGAGCGAACATGAAATCTAACAAATCACATATCAACATCATGTGCATCACCCAAGGAGAATTTAATCAACAGTAATAAAAAATAATAATTTCCCCCACTTAATGGTAACTCAGAGGTCCACTATATTGTGTTGGAAAAACACTATCATTGTTCCCCTACTCAAGTTCCAACCATATTATCTTTTGTCTACCCTGTCAAAAATGAAGGCTTGGAGAAGAAATTGGATCGTATATCCTAGTTCCTTTAATTCCATTTGGTAACACACCAACCCAAACCACCAGGTCCATGATGGAGGATCACATGACATCATGTGTGCCTCCCCATATGCAAGATGTCGTTGACCATCAGTGAGGGTCTAAGTCCACCAGTGGAGAGAATATGTAACGACCCAGACCCAAACAGCCACCCGAACAGTGCTAAATGGGTCTGGTGTTACTACCTTAGGTGCACCTCCCCGAACGCCAAAGGCTGCCGACTAGTAGCGAGGGTCTAATAGGTATAGTGGGGAGGCTATACACTCTCGGAGGATAATAATGGTATTGTTCTGAGCGTAATAACAAATCATGCAGTATAAATAAACGAATCTGCATACTCAAACCAAACCCGCATAGTGGAAGCACATTCAATATCAATAAATAGCATAAGCAATAAACATAAACAATAGTAGCGGAATCTAAATACAACAGCATGCTAAACACTTTTAACTACTACAGAATTATAGACATGCATCCAAAGAAGTTCAAAACAAAAGGGGTGCCAATGGATAAACAACTGTAGTAAAAAACAAGTAAACATGGTGATATAGGAAAGAAAGAAAAACATAAGTAAACTCAAGCTAGACAAGACCTCATGGTCCATACCATCTCCATACAACAGCTAATGCATCCCAGCTCCTGAAGCTGGCCTCTTTCCTGCACGTTAATCCAAAAAGTCTTAATGCATATTGAAGGGCCCATGCAGGGTGTGAGATGAGTCTTAGTAAGATACCACCCAAAAGTGCATACCTAATATACGTGTTTAAGAATTCATGCATTTATATGGAAAGAAGTAAACAGAACGATGGACAAGTAAACACAAACTCCACTGGTTCTTAGCAGCCACCATGGAGTGTCACCTGCTTCGGCCAATGCTGGAATGTTTATCATATATCCCGGCACCATGTGCCCCATGACACCACGTGTCTCAAGTACCGACGTCCGAAAGGAACACTCGAGAAATAGTAACCTGGAGGAACAATGACGTCTGTCTTCAAAAATTAACTGGAGGGAAAATGATGTATGCCCTCAAATAAAGTAACCGGAGGGACAATGATGTATTCCCTCAAATAATGTGGCTGGAGGGACATTGATTTCTACCCTCAAAATAATGTATCTGGAGGGAAAATGATGTCTTCCCTCAAAATAAAGTATCTAGAGGGACAACGTTATCTGCCATCAAATAATGGCGAGCCTCTGCCCAAACCTGATAGCCTCAATGTTATCCCCTGAAGGATCTTCACCTTCAACGTGGCTTCCTACAGCAAGATCCCCCAAACCAAAAGTACCTAAACTACAACTAACGGGGGCCTCTACCCACACGAGTGGTAAAAACTAACTCACTATAGAGTCACTCAGTGTGCACAGTACTCACAGTTTCTGGATGAGCAGTAATCACCAAAATAGTACCCAAGCTACAACAGCTCTGACACCTCGTGTCCCTACGACCATGCCGCTAAAGTCTGATGGCCTTGCCATCACAATAACTCGGGTCATGCCCAACCCGATTATCATCCTGCCTCAAACTGATGCCCATGACGCCCAATCCCATTGTCAAAACCATCCAATGTAACCCAGGACAAGCCCAACCTGTGATCAACATCACTCAACAATACCCAGTCCATGCCTAGAACAACCTGAAGGTTCCAGCATATGTAATATCACACATCACATATATAATCAAAATGGAAATATTTAAACAGGCAAGACAGCTAAATAGTTTAATTCCACTAGCAATGTGTTTTCCCATACCAGCACTGAGGTATTGAAAGCCTCCAACAATTCATACCAGGATTAATAAAATAAACTCAATAACTTATAACAATACAACTCAATTAATACCATTTTGGCGCCCCTGGCCAAAATGCCCAAATGAGCATTAACTACTCGCTCGGCCCTACTCATGAAAAACAGGTAATAATGCATACCCAAAGGCATCCCAGAGGTCAATTATCAGTTGAACAAGTAATAAAAGATAAAACAGGGTCACACTGAAAATACATATAATTGCGCAATAGGTCGCACCACCCATGAGTTTTCCAAAACCCAAAAGAAGTTATGCACCACCTATATGGGACTCTTATGATGCTACTCCTCCGATAACAACCTCCAATTTGGCCTAAAACGTGGTAGATCTACAAAAGAGTCAAAACTTCTCAATCCCCAATAACTTTTTCTAGAAGAGAAATCATGAAGAACGGATCAAGAGGAATCAAGGCCTTACCAAGGGGGTTCAAACGGATCAATCAGTTTTTGAAACCAACATCAGATGAAGAACTGGGAGAGAAATGAAGTTCTGACTAGCTCTTACTAATCAATCTCGCCGAAATATTAAGGTTCTACCTTAATATGAGGCTACTACCCATTTTAACGAATGAAAGAAACTACACGGCGTGTACTTTAGGAATACACGTCATGTATCATTTTACTATTCATAAGATGGCTGATATTCCGCCAACATACATTCCAGAACCTGCTGACTTGAGTACAGGTCATGTACCTATGAGTACACGATGTGTACTTAGTCTTTCTTCTCTTCCTCGCCAACTTACCCACATGCCATGTATATCTCTCGTACACGGCTAGACTACACGGCGTGTCCCGGGAGGACACAGAGTGTACATGGTTAAACGATTCTACCTGACCAATAGGCCTACATGCCATGTATGGCCTCCACACGGCCACGGGTACACAGTGTGTTGTTAATTACACGCCGTGTAGTAAGAAATTCCTACACCGTCATCGCATGACATGTACTCAGAAAGCACATGGAAGGAACTCACCTAACCCATTAAAAGTGTGTACCTTATAGTACATGGCGTGTTGTCTGGAAATTTCTAGAAACTACCCAGTTTCTTCAGTTTTCTCAGGAACAACTCAAAAATTCAAATAGGGTCTGGATTTCTACCCGTTATAAATACCCGGGTTCTTACAATCTCCCCACCTTAACATAGCTCATCCCCAAGCTATCAATTAAAACCCAGAGATGGAACATAACATACCACCCCAATCAAAGTAACCCGGACATCCCTAGTCACAAAGGTTCTAGCTAAAATCTTCCAA
Organism: Viscum album; assembly: GCA_963277665.1. Lineage (NCBI taxonomy): Eukaryota > Viridiplantae > Streptophyta > Magnoliopsida > Santalales > Viscaceae > Viscum > Viscum album. Next base: position 1,041,551,093 of record OY728126.1, read on the forward strand.
GGGCTCCCCACCTTAGGAATCACCTAACTCAGTCTCAACACGACAAAACTCAAAACAAAAAAAAGTTCATTAACCTATTTTTTGTCCTCATAGTCTTTTTGTGACACATCATCACCCCTGTGCCTCATTGGTGCTTCTGTGTCGTTCCCACACCCAACATATCCTGCACAACATCGGTATCCACCTCCATGAGGTCCTGCGTCCAATGGATTCTCAAAATGAACCTCGTGCCTGGCACCTCAAGTAACCCACATCATCGATGCCCCGATGCCCAAGGCACCCCATGCAACCCGCAACCTTGATTCCATGATTCCCACAACACCTCAAGTAACCAAAATCCTTGATGCCCATAATGCTACACATCCCATACATATATATAAATACATCACGCACCAGATATGGTGCCAATCCCACTAACTAGCATCTAGTCCACCCACATAGATCTTGTGCATCACACGCACTCAAAACAGACATTCCTCTACAGGTCAGGCCAAAAATGAAACATGGAAATCACGGCCACAGCCATGGTGTACCTCTAACCATCGTCGGCTCACCAACCTGCTCATCCTTTTGCAGCTCCACAACGTGAACCTGGACTGATGTACGGCTGCCTAAAGCCGGAACACCCTTAGGTGCTGCTCCAGCCACCAGCCACTGACCCCTCAGCTGGGTCCCACTGTCTCTGTCATGTACTCCACGTGTAGCTAATCCTCGGCTACCCTCCCCTGGTATCGAACCTGAACCAACTCCAGATGCCACTGTCTGTCCAAGTCCATGCCTTCCGGCTGTCTGAGAAGGTTTCCTTCAAAACCTCTCCAGATGTCCGACCTGTCCACATGCCTGATACTCTTTTGGAGGCATATCACTCTGAGTCCGAACATTCCATGGCTATCCACACTAAAAGAAAACCACTGAAGAACTGCAACGAGGTGGTCTAGCTGATTCCTAGGCATGACTGTCCTGCTGGAACTCATCCCGTCCTCACTTCCTACTGTATGAACCATCACCTGAAACTATTCCCCGGCCAAACTGGGGCCTATCCCTCTGGTTTCCCTCTACTATGACTGCCCAATTTATCACCTATGGGAATGAACCCAGTTTGAAGATATTCACCTAGATCTGAATGGCGTGTCGTAATCCATCCTCAAATGCCTCACCCTTGCCACGTCATCACTAACTATACCAGGTGGAAAGCAAGACAGCTCAGTGAAAGTAGCTGCATTTTCCATGACGGACATGTCTCCATGCTGAAGGCTCAAGATCTCTCTTCTCTCAATTTCTCTAGGTAAAAGTTCCCAAAGAACCTGCCCTCGAAGTCCTTCCATGCTAGTCCCTCATGCCTATGAGCCTGAACCTGCACATCCCACCTACGCTTTGCCGGTCCTCACAGCATATATGTCTCCAGCTTGACCCTCCGCCCTAGAGGTGTCTCGAGCTGCTCAAAGATCATCTTCATGCTCTCTATAGAGTTCTCAGCCGCCTGTGGACCACCCTCACCCTGAAAAATTGGTGGACACTGCGGCTAGAACTCCCGTGTCATATATTCCATAGATGGATTTGTACCCTACGCAACTCTGACGGTCCCCTGCAAGACACGCACCAGGCTAGCTCAAAGCTGCTCGTTGAGCCATTGTCCAAACACTGCCAAACCCAGATATTTTCCTACCTGCCCTGGATCCTGAACATGATCTTGTCCCTGAGCCTGTACCTACAACTCCTTCTCTTCCTGTACCGAATCCTAAACCTGATCCTATGGAACTGTATCACTTCCCGCCTGACGCTCCATCGAGATGTATAAGGGGAACCATATGAATACCATAAATAGTCATACATCCCATATATATATATAACAATATATATTCAACGTGGATAAGGAATGTAGTAAAAGGCAGAACATAACTACTACCCTTACTCTCTCCCACCACAACCCATGCCCATGGAATCCCAGAATCATGACCTCCTTACCCGCCCTTAATAGAGCCAAGTATCAAAAGTACCTTGGGCCATACCCATCCCGACAACCAATGTTTCCTCAAACCGACGACCGAGTCTCCCAATCCTAGAGATCAAAATCACCACAACCAATAGTACTTCCTTCTCATACAAGAACCAGACCCAAATACCATGTCGCATGCAATTATACAATATATAAAGCATGGCATACAAATGGAAACAAATAAGCAGTTCTATCTGGAATTTCACTTTTTCACATTTCAAGAAAACAAAGCATGGAAATTTGATATTCCTTACATGGCCTTATCACTTCACAAAGATTACGTGTATTTATGAAATTGAAATACCTAAAAAATGTGCCTATCAAAAGCCAAGAAAACAAGACTGGAATTATCAGGCCATGGTATAATTATCCCTTACCATACCAGGTCAAGGGTTACACATCAAAATCAATAACATCACATGCCTAGTGATCCACCAAGGTGGAAATCATATAAACTATAATCTGATCAAAAGAAAACAACAATTCCCACCAAAGGTAACTTGGTCCATCCCTCATACCTGGGGCTACGGGTACCCAAGAAAAAGCAAGGAACCCAGTTCCAATAATAACATATCTCCAGTATACCATATCCCAAATTTTAGAACTAGAAGAAATACAAGAGAAGCCTCAATCTCATTAGTAGCCAGCAAAAAACTACTACAAAATCGTTGTCAAGAACTCCTCTGATACCACTTTGTAATGACCCCAGACCAGAACATCCACCCCAAAAGTGCTAAACGGGTCGGGTGTTACTACCTTAGGTGCACCTCACAGAATTCCAAAGGCTAATGACTAGCAGCGAGGGTCTAATAGGTATAGTGGGGAGGCTATATCCTCTCATAGGATAATAATGGTACTAGCCCGATCGTAATAATAAAACATGCAGTGGAAATAAATGACTCAACAGACTCAAACCAGACCCGCATAGCAGAAGCACATTCAATATCAATAAACAGCAGAAGTAATAAATATAAACAATAGCAACAGAAAGTAAACACAACAGCATGCTAAACACTTGTAACTACTAATGAATGAAAAACATGCATCCAAAGAAGGTCAAAACAAAAGGGGTTCCATGGATAACCAACTGTAGATAAAAACAAGTTAACATGCTGATAAAGGAAAGAAATCATAACATAAGTAAACTCCCTCTAGGAAATTCCTCAGGGTCCATACCATCTCCAAGACATCGATAATGCATCCCATCTCCTAAACACGAGCTCTTTCCTGCACATAAATCCATAAAGACTGCACACGTCCCAAAGGGCCCATTCAGGGTGTGAGACGAATCTCAGTAGGATACCACCCAACGGTACGTATCTAATATAAGTGTTTAATAAGTCATGCATTTATAAGGAAAGCAGTAAAAAGAATGATCCAGAAATAAACACAAACTCCACTAGTGCTGAGCAATCACCATGGAGTGTCACCCGCTTTGGCCAATGCTAGAATCTCTATCATATAACCTGACACCATGTGCCACCTGACACCATGTATCTCAAGTACCGACATCCCGAAGGAATTCCCGAGAAATAGTAACTCAGAGGAACAACAATGTCTATCCCCAATAAGTGACCGAAGGGACAGCTATGTCTGCCCTCAAATAACGTAACCGGAGGGACAACGATATCTACCCTCAAATAAAGTGCCTGTAGGGATAGCGATGTCTTCCATCAAAATAAAGTATCTGGAGGGACAATGATTTTTTCCCTCAAAATAAAGTATCTGGAGGGACAATGATATCTTCTCTCAAATAACAGCGAGCCTTTACCCCCAACCCGATAGCCTCAAATGGTATCCCCGGAAGGTTCCTCACCTTCCACATGCCATTCTACGGTAAGCACCCTAAAACCAAAAGTACCTAAACCGCAACTAATGGGGGCCTCTACCCACACGGGTGGTCAAAACCACATCATCATGGAGTCTCTCTATGTGCACACTACTCAAAGTTTTCATGTGAGCGGTAATCACCAAAATAGTACCCATGTCACAACACCTATGACACCTCGTGTCCTTGCAACCATGCCGCTCAAGTCTGATGGCCTAGCCATCCTAGTAACCTAGGCCATGCCCAACTTGATAGTCATCATCCCTCAAACCGACGCCCATGATGCCAAATCCCGTGTTCAGAACCACACAACGTAACCCGTACCAAGCCCAACCTATGATCAACATCACTGAGCAATACCCAGGCCATGGCTAGAAAACCCGAAGGTTCCAGCATATGAAAAATCACACAACACATATATAATCACAGTGGAAAACATTAAACAGGCGAGACAACGAAACAATTGAATTCCACTTGCAAGGTGTTGTCCCATACTAGAAATGAGGTCTTAAAAGCCTCCAAAAATTAATATCATGCTTTATAAACTAAACGCAACAATTTATAATAATACAACTCAATTTATACAATTTTGGCACCCCCAGCCAAAATGCCCCAATGAGAATCAGCCACTTACCCGGACCCACTCATGAAAAATTGGTAATAAGGCATACCCAAAGGCATCCCATAGGTCAATTATCAGTTGAACAGGTAATAACAGATAAAACAGGGTCATGCTAAAAATACCTGAAATCGCGCCATAGGTTGCACAACCCAAAAATCTGTGAAAATACAAAAGAAGGTATGAACCACCTACCTGGGACTCGTACGATGCTAATCCTCTGATAACTGCCTCAAATTAGGTCTAAAATGTGGTAGATCTATAAAAGAGTCAAAACCTCTCAAACCACAATAACTCTTTCTAGAACAGAAATCAAGAAAAACGGCACATGAGGAATCAAGGCCTTATAGAGGGGGTTCCAACAGATCAATCGGTGTTCAAAACAACATCGGACGAAGAACCGGGAGAGAAATGAAGTTTTGGCCTGCTCTCCCCGCTCAATCCCGCCGAAATATTGAGGTTCTACCTCAATACGAGGCCACTGCCCATTTTAACGAAAAAAGAAACTACATGTCGTTTATCATTTTACAGTTCATAAGATGGCTAAAATTCCACCAACTTACTTTCCAGAACCTGCTGACATGAGTACACGGCATGTACCTAGGGGTACACAGCGTGAACTTAGCCTTTCTTCTCTTCCTCGCTGACTTACCCACACGCCATGTATATCTCTCATACATGGCTAGACTACACTGCGTGTGCATGGAGGACATGTCGTGTACTTAGTTAAATGATTCTACCTGTCCAATAGGCCTACACGCCATGTATGGCCTCCACATGGTCATGGGTACACGACGTGTCGATAACTACATGCCGTGAAGTAAGAAGTTCCTACACATTGATCACACAACATGTACTCGGAAAGCACACGACCGACACTCGCCTAACCTATACACAGTATGTACCTTAAAGTACACAGCGTGTAGTCTGGAAATTTCCCAAAACTGTCCAATTTCTCCAGTTTTCTCAGGAATAACTCAAAAATTCAAACAGGGTCAGGATTTTGACCCGTTCTAATAACCCGGATTCTTACAGAATATACCCTCAATATCATGTGATTGAATGACTGAATAATAATAATAAATATATTAAAAAAACAAAGTATAATTTGAAAACTGAATTGATGAAATACATATCCCACAAGTACTAAAAAAGGCCTCCAAAGAGGGAATCCAATAAGATTAGATAAATAAAAATAAATAAGTAAATAGACAATGGGTCTACTTGAGTCTATCTTAACCAACCACACTACAAGAAAACAATGTTTTAGCGAAGGTTTTAAAAATTTTCGCTAAATTTCTATCGATCAAAAACTTAGCGGTGGGTTTTAAAATCGACGCAAACAAAACTGCCAGTAATTTTTTTTCAATATTTTTAAATATATTTTAAAAATATCTTCTAAAAAAATTTCATTTTTAATGGTGGTTTTTTAAAAAAATCGTCGTGAAATAGCAAATGATTTTTTGAAAATCGCCGCAAAATCTAAGAAAAAAAAATTAAGAAAATATAAAAAAATTAATTATTATTTTTTTATTTTTTATTATTTATAATCAAATATAGTTTATTATTTATAATTTTATATACTGATGATGTGTTAATTAATTAATATTTTTAATTATTAGTTAAGAATATTTTTAATCTCAAAGTAAATCTTCAATAAGTAGAAAAACAGACTTCAGCATCAAATGACCATAACATCTGATCTGATAGTCCTTTTAAGTTTCACAAGGAGTCAAATCGAAGTTTATCAAATGAGAAAAAAATAAGTGAGATTTAAATAATGTGATAATTGAAGAAAAAATATATTCAAAATTCAAAAGTCGAAAATCAAACTCGAACTTCAAACAACCATAACTTTTAATCAGGGTGTCCATTTGGGCACTACCACATATGAAATCGAAGCATGCGATAAGCACTACACCACTTAGGTGTCGTACCAACTGTAAGAGTATTTTATCCGTTTTTATTCCGCCAGAAAGTCTCATAAGGCCTCTGAAATAGAGGTCTTAGTTGTGTACATCGATTTCATAAAATTCAAATGGTTATAAATTTCGATCCAGGTGCCCGTTCAGCCGGAACCACATATCCTATCGAAGCTCATTTCACGATCTCCGGTCTGATTAGTTGTGGTACTGGAAAATGAGTTTTTGATCAAATTTTATGGATATTGCATTGTTTTTCGGGTTTTAAGAGGTTCTAAATGTTTTATGATTTATTTAATTAATTGTTTTTTAATTAATTAATTTATTTAATATTAATGAATTAATTAATTAATTAATTATAATTTATTTTACTATTATTTATTATTACTTATTTACTTAATTATTTATTTATTATTTAGTTTTTATGTACACATTAATTATTAATTTATTTTAAATTTATTTATTAAATAATTATTTTTTATTTTTTATTAGTTTATTATTCATTTATTAATCATTTATTTTCTTTTATTTATTCATTATTCATTATTTATTAATTAATTCTTAATTCTTAATTCTTAATTCTTAATTATTAGTTTTTAATAATTATTTTTTATTTATTTATCTATCTACTTATTTATGTATTTATTTAATTATTATTCATTATTTAATCTTTATTCTTTGTTCTTTATTCTTTGTTCTAATTATTTATTTTTAATTTTTTAAATATTAATTTATTATTAGTTTATTATTCCTTAATTATCTATTTATTATTTATTATTTATTGATTATATATTTATTATTTATTAATTAAATATTAATTAATTATTAACTAATTAAGTAATATTAAATAACGAATATTACATATTAAATATTAAGATTAAAATAAAAATTATTAATTAAGAATAATTAATTTTATAATTATCAATTATTAATTATTAGTAATTATTAACTATTATCTTTTAATTAATTATTAATTAATTATTTATTTATTTATGTATTTATGTATTAATTTAATATTTGTTAATTGTTTCTTATTTCATATTTATTATTTATTATTTATTATTTAATAATTTAATAATTTATTTTTTATTATTTATAAATTTAATAATTTATTTTTAATTTACTAAATATTAATTTATTATTAGTTTGTTATTCATTTATTATATATTTACTCAATATTCATTATATATTAATTTTTTATTGATTATTTATTAATAATTCATTAATAATTAATTAATAATTTGTTAATTATTTATAAATTTTTTAATATAAATTTTTAATTTTTAATTCTTAAATATTAATGATCAATTAGTAATTAATTGTTATTATTAAGAATTATTTATTTATTATTGATTATTTAATATTTATCATTGATTATTTAATATTTATTTTTTTTATTTATTAATTTATCTAATATTTATTATTTTATTAATAATTTTTAATTTATTTATCATATATTAAATTAAGTTTTCTTTAATTTATTTTTTATACATTAGTTATATATATTATATTTTATATTTTATATTTTATACATTATATGTTATATATTATTTATTATCTATTATATATTATCAATTATATATTATCAATTATATATTATGTGTTATATATTATATATTATGTATTATATATTATATAATACATAGTAGATAATGTATAATATATAATAGATATAATATAATAGATATTATATATTATATATTATATATTATATATTATATATAACATATTATAAACTATGTATTATATATTAGGTATTATATGTTATGTATTATATATTATGTCTTATATATTATCTATTATATATAATATATTATATGTTATATATTAAATATTAAATATTATATATTATATATTATATATTATATATTATATATTATGTATTATGTATTAATTATTATTATTTATTATTTATTGATGATTGATTAATAATTATTGATTAATAATTATTTATTAATAATTACTGATTTATAGTTATTTAGTTTTCATCTATTTGTTATGTATTAATTGTTTTTCCAATTAATATACATATAGGTATAAGTATATTAAATTCGATTTATTGACCATATGAAGAGCATGCTGTAGTGGTAAAGTCTTTGAACAATAAACCAGAGGTATGGGGTTCAAATCTCACCAAACGTAGAACTTATATATATGGCATGAGCATTTGCATGAACATGGATGAATGAATAAATAAATAATAGAAATAAATAAAAATAATAAGTAAATGAATAAATTAATTAATAAATGAATGAATGAATGAATAAATGAGAAAATAAATTAATAAATAAATATATAATGAAAATAAATGAATGAATAAATAAATGAATAAATAAATTGATGAATAAATATAAAATAAATAAATAGTGAATAAAAAATAAATAAAAATAAAAATAAGAAAATAATTAATTAATTAAAATAAATAAATAAATATATAAATGAATAAATAAATAAATAAATTACAAATAAATTAAATAAATAATGAAAATAAAAGAAAGAATAAATAAATGAACAAATAAATGAACGAATAAATAAAAAATAAATACAAAATAAATACAAAATAGATAAAGAATAAATAAAAAATAAAAAATACAAATAAATTGAAATAAAAAATAAATAAATAAATAAATAAATAAATAAATAAATTATAAAAATAAATAAATTATGAAAATAAATAAATCACCAAAATATATAAATTAAAAAAATATATAAATTATGAAAGTATATAAATTACATAAATTTATAAATTATGATAATAAATAAATTACGAAAAAAATAACAAATAAATAAAGAAATTACTAATATAAAGTTGTAAATAAATAAAAAATTAAAAATAAATTAAAAACGATTTGGCGACGTTTTAAACCGCTACTAGACCCATTCTACTCTACTCATCCACCCACCATATATCTCTTTCACTTTTTCATATATCTAGTCATGAAATCAATAATCACACTTAAATTCCCATGTTGGGTTTGAGTACATGACTCAGTAGGATACCACTATGGAAATAATATAATGAATTCATAAAAGAAGCATAATAAATAATCAAAAACTGAGAGATTGTGTACTAACCAAGCCACCACAAACCACCAGTTTTACCAACATTGGCTCCATGTTGAAAGGATGATGATAAATTTCAATAGTAACCAAATTATCCGTGAGGATATTATAAAAGTAGCTTGATTGCATCACAGTTTTTTGAGTACATTCTGTCTGGTTTCCTTGGGTCATCAAGTGTCTCAAGTTACCTGAATTCCTCTTGCTATCCACTAGTCTAACTTGAGAACAGGTAACATGATGTATACCAGGATACCTCAAGTTCATCCACAACATGACCGCAATGGTGTCCACATTGCTCTACCATGTGTTTAGGTCCCTAATCGCTTGTGTTACAAGTCTAGCATAGTCCACCTCTATGGGTTAAACATGTCATGATGGCCCACCTATCTAAAGAACCCTGAAAAATAAATCAAAAAATTTAACATATATAGAAGGAAGATCATACATGGAGATCATATCATTATGTGAAATAAAACTATAATACACAAAAACATGTGATCACAATCAAACATGGAAACAATCAACTCAAGTATTACTCATGGAAATAAATTAACTGGTCTCCCAAACTATAGACACCCACAAGAGGGAATAATCATGAATTTCCAATAGCTATCGCAACAAAAATATTTATTATGAAAACAAGTGTAATGTGAGCCCATGATGGTAAGAAAATTCAAACCTTAGGTGTAGCAATGAGTTGATGAAAGGGATTAAAGTTCAAGTTACATTTCATCATCGAATCCTAGAATCATTTTGATCTGAAATAGTTAATAATTGTCACAATCATTGATATTTAAAATGAAAAATTAATTTAAATTGGGCTAAAATAAATTACTACGTTTGGAAATAGACATTGAGATTAAATTATACCTATCAAGACGAAGCTAATGGTACTAATGACTTGTCTATATGATCAGTATCCAATAAGATATCGAATTGATGATTTTGGAATAATAATAATCATATAAGATAAAGGGATATATTGATAGAGTTGTAAGGGGAGAAGATGGGCATGATGGATGGGTGAAATTCTCCTAGAGAGAGGTGCACATAACTTCAATCATTTCATAATTTTTTTTACCCATTTCATTTATTATTTTAATTTAATTCATTCATTAATTCACTAATTAATTTATATTTTTTATTCTCTCTTAAAGCTATGTGTCATCCCTCCAACAACTCAAGGGTTTATTTTCTTTTAAAACCACATTAAAATACATTTAAATATTAATTAAATGTATTTTAAATTCCATCCATATATATTTATTTATAACCTATATATTTTTATGTATGTTATATATATACCCACACTTGAATATATATATATATTTATTTATTTATTTAACCCATATATGCACACTTTATTTATACATATATATATATATATATATCTTCATATACAAATATTCATCTCTATATTTATATAACCCAAATATATACACACATTATATATATATATATACCCGCACGCAAACACCCACATATATATACAAATATATTCACCCCCCAAATATATGTATATAAATATTTTAATTTTATCATTCCCAAATATTATTTTTCCAATTTAAAATATTAATAAAAACAATAATATTTTTTATTTTTAAATCTCCCCATTATTATGACCATGAACATTTCAAGTACAAATTCCATTCAAATATCGATATGAATAAAAAATATTAATCACACACATCTTAATTTATTGACCACATACGATAATATCACTATTACTACCTATCCCCCAAATAAAAATTTACCCATGGAGGAACATCGCTCCTCAATTTAGACAATTTAAATTTATTTAATTGCATATTTATATTTCCATTCTTTTTCTTCAATACATATAATAATAATAACAATATTATTATTATTATTATTATTATTATTATTATTAATTTTAACTACCCAAAAAAATATTTAGATACTTAATAATTTTATTAGTTCAACCAAATAAACATAATTTGGAAAATTTCCTCACAAACATATTTTGAATCATTATAATAAAATTTTATAACCTAAAACAACAAACTTACACCATGGGTATGAACTTTAACCACACACCCAATGCACTCAATGGTTATATCATGCCTATGGTAAAACTAGCATTTTGGATTTAATGACTATATTTGATTTCCCATCTAAGGCATCGTTCAAGATATTTCCCATTATTTTATAAAAATTGCACACTCAGGATATAATATATTTATTATATTATCATATCAATACCATGTCACTATGGGCCCTATAATCCCACGTTATCTCAAAACCTAACTCTCAAAATATTCCTTTAAATGTCCTAAATACTTTAAATCTAAAAATAGAGTTGTGAAATTAATAACTCATTTTCCCTTTCACAAGTCTATAAAAACCCCAGGTATTGAGAAATTAATTTTTCAAAAAAAATACTTTTAATTGATTAATAAAAGTGGGATTTATAATAATATAATATTGTGGATATTAAAATATAATTGGGGGTATTTATTGCACAGGGAAGAAAATATGGATATGTATCGGACCAAAACATTATAAATAATCAAATAAAATTGAAATCAATAGAAATGATTATGTAATGGTGATTGTCATATAAGAAAAATGAGAGTGGGTGATAGAGAAATTATTGATAAAACTATTCTATGATACTACATTAAATAGAATTATATTTTTTGTGCATTTACTCCCATTAAATACTATAATCTCAGTGATAATAGAAAATGTAATCATTCAGCAAGATCTCACATTAATGATATTTCACAATGTAGTGATCTCCTCTTTTAAATGATTCTAAATCATTGCTAGGGAGAAATATTGTTCATTAATGTAATAAGGAATTGTAAACATTTCCAATTTTCAGTACTTTGGTTAAAATTAAATAGTTTAAATATTTTATATCATAACCTCACTATAATTATAATAGTGGTGATTGATACTCATAAGGAATGAAAGAAGATTAGAGAACTAAATTTCATATACACAATTATAATTAAATTAGATGAATAAATAAAGATGTTTTTATCCATCATAGTATGGAACCCTAAGAATTGTTTTACTCATTATATTAAAAAAAATTAAAGAGAGATAAAAATGAGACGAGGAATCATCTCTGGTGAGATTACCTCATTTCTCCTAATCCAGCTCCAAATCTGGTTCTACTTATAACTCAACCATCTTATGTTCCTAGCTATCAATGAACCAAAAAAAGTAGAATGATCGATGATGAATCATAAATCCTACTTTATATTGTTCACTGAATTTAACATCACATTCATCATCAACATTAATAATACTTTTCATTGAATAAAATGAAACCATGTGGAATCTTTGACTATTTTAGGTCACCTTCAGCTGAAAAAATTTCCACTCTTCAAGAAAAATATGCTCCGACATGTATAAACACTTCATCATTAAGCATAAGTCTTGTGAATTAAGTTTGGATTTGATTCAGTCTCCATAATCCTCAAAAAAAAACTATATTGTTTTACAAATCTCATTATCATCAATCACCACAACATCCTTGGATTGCATGTTCTCATTACACACATGACCTTGATCAAGATCACTTGTCATTCTTTAAATTTCTTCGAGGCCCCATTTCTCATTTCACTCAATTCATAGGTTCCGTGATATAGTATAGAACAATTATAGTTCTCTAGCTTCCAACACATCTTCAGGCGTATTCACGGTCAAACTCAATAGCTTCCCAAAGTATCATAATCAACTTCCCAAAAACCTGATATACATCCTTTTTCATTTTCATAGCCACAAATATGGTTATTATTGATTCCCCATATTCTTCATTAATTGAACCTAATATAGTAATAAAACGAAGATAAAAAATTTCCTTCTTTACTAAGAGAATCAGTGGTTGGTTCCTATTTTCCATCCCATATGAAAAATCATTTATATTTTTCTTAGTTTCATCCATGGACACAAAACAAAGTTATTAAAAATCGCTATCATGAGGCTTGATCATCAAATAGAAATTTCTTATTGTTATTTCTCTTCATCAACTTAATTATTGTAGTGGTTCTTCATCACTCATCGATGGCTCAAGATTTATTTAAATCTTCTTCCTCCTATGTAGTCATGAAAAACTAATTCCAATTTTTTTGTATCTTAATCCGTCAAACCTCATCTATTGAAATCCATCTCAAATTCCAAATTTTTATTCATAAATTCAAATGCATCTGAGATCCCATATAATTCAAAACTCTATTGAGCTCGGGTTAGCGAAAACCCATTTATGGATCTAGTCTAATGTTCCATGTTCATTAGCATATATTTTGACTAAAGAATCATGGAAACATCTTTATCCACAGAAAAATGAACAATATTTTCAGAGATCTACATTATTCATTCTATTTCATTGAGTCCAAGGGTCCCGATTCAATATTTTTATATTCATTTTTCTCAAAAAAAATTGATAATATCACATGAAAAATACCATGTCATCGATCTCACTCGGCCTACCGATGTATATACTAACTCTTTGAGAGCTTATATGGTTATCTATCTCAAATGTGTAAGGCCTCTATTAATGATATGGTGACCTGGATCATGATGGATACTACTACCATGCAGTAATCTTATCTCTACACTTATGGTAATTTTGACTTACAAGGTGCATTAGGTTGGAATGGTAACTTCATATGCTCATGGTAGAACAATATAAATTTTCATGGTCACAAGAGCAATTGGGGCGCCTTTATGTGATTTTTGAGGTGTCATGGTCAGTATGAAAATAATCCATGTAGTAACTTAGACTAACATCAGAAAATACATTTCATCTCATGGAACATAGTTTGTTAAGTTAATATGACCTCCAAATTTGCATACCCCAACATCAAGTGGCCACTCTTATGGTAACTTAGCCTGATCACTTATGTGGTTGTGGTTGATTTAAAATTTTTCATGCAGTCACTAAATTGACTGTAGTAGAAAAATTAAAATATAACCAAACTATAAATTAATAACAATTAAACCCATAATTAATTTAAATTTATAAATTGAAAAAATAATTATTAAAAAATAAAACAAAAAGAAGGAAGAAATTTATAAATATCAAAAATTTAAAGAAAAACTCTAATTTAATTATCTTTAGAAATAATAAATTATAAAAAACAAAAAATTATAGATAAAAATTATAATAAGAATAAAAAAATAATGGTAGAAAAAAATTACTCCTTAGATAATAAATTATTGGGAAAACATAAAATGAACCAAATAAATATATCCTTAAACATAAAATTTAGATATTTTTAATTTAATAAAAAATTGTTACCCATTTTAAATTATTAACATAATTACATAATTTTGAAAATAAGAAAAAATAAATTATTGAAATGATGTGAAAAATATTATAATTAAATTTCACACCTAATTTACTCACACACAAAACATTTCTTATTCTCAAGAAATCCTTTATCCACATTCAATGATTAAAGAATCTCAATAAATAATTTAGGGTAATAAGAACTTATTTTCAAAATTTTCATACCTACATAGATTCTCTCAAGTAATAAAATATAAATATCCTCAATAATAAAATTTATTTAGTGAAAATTTGGTTATTGTTTTACAAAAAATATTTACATTGAAATTTTTAAAAAGAATTTATTGAAATCCAATTTTCACCAAAATCAAAGTCCATATTTCCATTTGGATCCATGAGAATAAACTCACATAATTTATGGTCTATAATAAATAAACAAACTATTAGGTGGGGTGGAGTGAATTGTTTTTGGTTGAATAGACTATACATCCAAATTTAAATGAATAAATAATGAAAAAATGAATGAATTAGGAGTTAAATCAAGATTAGGATTTTCATTTCATAATACATTTAAATATATAAATTATAAGTTAAATTTTAATTAAAAATATATATGTTAATTATTAATTTATAATATTTTCCTAAAAAGTTACTGAAATCCCTTTTTTCATAGATTCAATGAAAATTTATTTACCAAATTAAATACATAATTTAATAAGGATTAACCTCTTCAAAGTCGAACCACAATCTCAAATTTTAAGAAAAAAATTCATATCGTGATAATCGTTAAGTGATGCTTGAAGACTCACAATTTCAAAAAATATGGTTTCTTGATGTTTTTTAATGAATTATAGTTATGATCAATTAATAAACCTCCCCCACACATAAAAAATGAACAATTTCCCCATTTTATAATCATATATAGGAGAAACAATTAAATAAATATGGTTTAAATATATTATAATTAATATACAATGAAAAAACATTTTTTGAGGTGTAGTAAGGAAGAATAAAAATAATTTTTCCTCACATGAAGCATACAATAAAGAATATGAAAAAAATTTCCATACTAGCCACTTCTTATTAGGTTATGAATAAAAAATATATTAAAAAAATACATGCTACAAATGAGGTATAAGAATGAGAAGAAAACAAAAAATTAGCCTGAAATTACTCAAAAAAAGTCAAAAAGAAAAATTATAGTGACAAAAAAGGAATAAACATAGATTAATTCATTTAAAAAAATTAGCATAAAATGTAATGCATTGAATTCAATGAAACCAACAACAGCACTCAAAACAAATTATGAAGTATTAAAATTAATAAATAAAAACAACTACCCCTTAAAAATATAGATTCTTTAAAGGCTAATTTATATAAATGTATTCTCTGTTAGGATCATTTAATGAATTCATTGGTCTCAATTTCATTTTCATAAAACATAAATATTCTAAAATAAGTTTCCTAAAGTAATAAATAGAGGATGTTATTAGAAAATTTGTATCCTGTTTTCTTCAACTATTATCTTCTTCTAGTATTGGAATTGAAAAAAAAATTACCACTACTAAAAACATTCATGAATTTCCATGCCAACTTTTTGTGGTTACCTGACCTTACAAATGTTCACTAGATCCTGATTACTCCTCCTACTATAAAATAAATTCCTCTAACGGTTTTGAGACCAACTAGTTTCTAAATATAAGGAAAATAATCATGAGTACAATTTTTCTTATGAAACGATGACAATTTTATTTTAAAAAATAAGCAATACATATAGAAGTGCGAGAATAATTTATTTCAATGAAAATTAAAATGAAAACCCTTGAAATTATTTGGTTTCATAAAATATAGCATTGACTTCAATTTCTTCATCCTGAAATTATTCCTTAAAAGTTTCTATACATGGTCCTTCAATATGTAAGAATTTTTAATTTAATCATTCATGTTTTGTTTGTAAAATTTTTCAAGCTCACATAAGACATCATGTTAAATAGTAGATGAAAATGTTTCCTCATAAACTCAAAAACTCAATGAATAATACCCAATCTATAATAATATTAAAATCTCTGATTTGTATTCAAAAAATCAAGAAAAGAATAATATAGCTTAACATAATATCCATAATATCTAACCTCACTCCAAAATTTCTCCATAATTTTTTTTCCTACAACTAAATAATTCATAGATTTAGAAAAATAAATGGTAATGAATCAAACTTATAAAAACCCTTAGAATGACTATTGGTAATAAAACAAATTGGCTGAAGAAGGGGAAGAGTCTGAAATCTATTCTAATAAATTCTCAAAGTAGAGGAATACTATTTCATCATCTATGTAACACAAAGAATCATGAATAAAATTTATTTCAACATAAGTTAATGTATCAAAAAAAATACTCTAACTCATTTTTATTAGAATTTGAAAACTCATTTTCAATTTCTAAGGGAATAGTAATCACCAAACACTTTTCTCTAATCTTTAAAATCAATCATTCTATTACATGAGAATCTGGCATAGGATTCCACTTATATGGTTGATGTGAAAATGATTTTATTTCCATGTTGGAAATAGGATTTGATTATAGACAATAAATATCACCATGATAAACCCGTTCAACTTTAATGCTTGACTATGGATGGAAAACTTCATGTCACTAAGAATTTAATATCTTAATCTAACTCTATGGATTACTTAACCATTTTAGCTAAATTTTAGACTCATGTTCAAAAATGTTTTATTCACAATGTTCATTAACTATCTAATTGATCAAATCATAAAACAAAATGGTGTTTTTCCTTCTTAAATTCATCTCTAAAAAATTTATCTACAAAAAGAATCATCTTAAAACTCACTACAAGAGGGGACTATTTAAAATATTGAAACTCCTTTTGACCCTAATTACCCTTAAGGGTCAATTTACACATAAAAACATCAATGAAAAACCAATTAGTGGATCTGAATAGTCGACCAAAAATAAATGGATGTTTTTTTATCACAATCAATCACAATAATGAAGAACATTGTAGGAAAATATAATTTTCCAACATCAACCAACTAGACATATACCAAACCATACGGATAGGCAAGAGACCTATCAGCTATCTATAGAGAAAAAAAACTTATTTTTGTCTCCCTAAGACTAATCCTTTTTTATAAATATTGTTACACAATGTTATTTCAGGAATCGAAAACATAATGAAACCTCATCTCATCACTCCAAATAATCATATAATAATTGAATAAACTTATATGGTCACTCATTTTTGAAGGAATATTCATTTAAACTATGTAACAATACTCCAAATCATTATTTATTATTAAAATATCACTACAACCCCTCCTATCAGCTAATTTTTTTATGAGACTTTAGGTATTAAGGGATTTTATTAAAATATTCCATAACTTTAATTTTAACATTTAATATCCTAAACATTTAATGAAATTTAACGTAATCATGTTCATTTTTCATTATGAGTCTTGGTGGAAAATTTATGGGAGGGTAATAATTCATCCGGACTTTTATTTCATTATCCTCATTAACAAAACTCACTTTCTTATTCCCCTATTTATTGAGTTCTTATTTCATTTTCATTTGTTTATTTTATTTTTTAGGATAATATTTATCAATATACTCAAATTTTATAGTTCTATAAAAAAATTTAGATTCGATATTTTCTATATTTTCATTTATAGATTCAATTTGATCATTTATTTAATCATCCCTAAACTATTTCCTTTCTTTTTCTGGAATTTTTAGACCTATCTTGGCTATTATTACAATCATATTTTCCCCCATATTTGGCTCAATTATGTTTGAATGTTTTAGTTTATCTGTCCCACCAAACATCATATCCATAAAAAGCATTTGAAGTCTAGTTTATGAATCTTAAAGTGAGTATATTTTTAAATAAACAATATCACACAAAACATAATTAAGCATACCCTTTACTTCCCCTAGAGATTTAAAAGATTCATCCCCATATTTATTTGAAAAATAAGATCTAGGATGTGATTATTATTTTGGAGAAGTGGATTGTTTAATTTCACCTTATTACATTCATGATATTTGGAGTGATTTTAGGAAAAAATTATACTTATTAAATAATGGTTCATTTTACCCTTGATTCATATATTTTTAATATACAAGGTGGGAATTATCCTTAGGTTATACATGGATTTCAAAATTGGGGAATATTCTCTGAGAATAACCAAACATCTCACTATGAAAAATTGTTCTTTTAATGAACTATCATTGAAAATAATATCTCGGGTTCTTGTTTATATCTTATGGATTATTCTATTCCAAGTTAACTTGTGTTTAAACTTTCGGCAATGTTTATCAAAATAATTATGTTCATTAGTAGTTAAATCAGATATTTCACCACCCCAATTTTGGTATACTATGTTCTTATTATAAGAAATGAGGGAATTATAGAATGTATACATGAGTAGATACGGAGATAACTGATTGTTGGGACTTTATCAAAGAATAAATCTAAACCTATCCCATGATGTTTAAAAAAACTATCCCTCATCCAAAATGATACGAATAATCTTATGTCTAATATTCATATTTGTGTTTATGGGATAAAATTTTCGAACTAAGGAATTGAAATGTTCATCCAATGTTTCAATAATTTCTTAATCAATGTTCTTGATGCAGGACCTAGACCTCTCCTTTAGATAGAATTAAAACCTATCAATCTCAACTCTTCATCTGTTAGAACTCATAGTGACAATTATTGGACAGAACTTCAAAAATATATAATAAAGACTAAATAACATTTTGTAGGAATTAATGAAGTAATCATGGAGAAATGAGATTGTTTGGTCTCAAAATAACTAGAACTAGAAGACTATATATTGAAATATGAAAAATCTGAAACTGTAGGTAGTTGGAAATCCCTAAATACAGGTCTTTGGTGGAAGAAACATATGGTCATGGAAGGTTTAAAGGATCATTTTCAACTCTGTTTTCAAGATTTTCCATATTCCCAACTTTGATTTTATTTGTTTTCTATGTTCATAATAAGGTTTATTGATGTCTACAATTCGAGTTACTATCTAGGTATTATAATTTCATGTGTGTTTTTATGATCAAAATAAATATATCAACAAGCACAAAATCTAGAAAACTCTTTAGAATTTTTTAAATAGTTTCTAAAAAACATATTTTCTTTTTTATGATTTCTAACGCTTCTTTATGTATTTTTATAATTTATTTTATATTTAATTTTTTTGTTTTAATTTTTTTTTTGTTTCAAGATTCCTCCAAAGAAAATATTCCAAGACGTTCACACGAATGACATTACAGTAGGTCATATTAATTTTTTTAAATTAACTAGAACTAGTACAATGGAAGAACGGGTATCAATTCCACAAAGAAGGAAATATGGTAATGTTTGTGACCCAAAAAAGTTAAAAAAATTAAGAAATACTAAAACTAATAGATATGATGATGCAATGGTGATTGGTAAATAAAAACATTGGGAGAGAGAAATATAGAGACTAATGATAAAAAATTTGATATCCTACTTCTTTGAATTGGATTAAATTTTTATATTCTAATCAAATTAACTACAATTGTCTCGGTTCTAAGAGATTATGTAAAGATTCAATCATCTCTCTATTCATTGAAAATTAATAGATCAGTGATCTATCCTTTGAAATGAACTCTCAATCATCACGTAAGAGAATGATTATTTGGTAATGAATAATATAATATTAACCTTATAAAATTTTCAATACTCATGTTGAAATTCATGTGTATAAAGAATCATTTTCATCACCTCTTAGTTTATAGAATAGTGATAAATAATACTCATTATGAATGAAATAAGATCACTAAACTTAATTGTAATGAATCTTTTATAATAAAAAGTAAAGAATAGACAATTTTATTTCAATCCATCATATTCCATCACCATAATGAATTTAGATATGCATGGTAGACAAAAACATATCAAAAAATAGAGAATTAAGAGAAGAGGAATCATCTCTGGTGAGATTTCTTCTTCTCTCCATCACCAACTTCAGATCATCTTCTACACCTAACTTATCCATCACCCACTCCCTTCTCTCAGTTCTCTAAAAAATGTTTTATAAATTATTATGAATCAAATGTCCCAATTTAATTTATGTGTCAAATTCAACATAATATCCATCAACAACATCAATAACACATTTCTTTCAATAAAAGGTGTCCACAAAGAAAAAATTAACAATTTTATGTTACCTCCATGTGAAAAAATAATTAACCTTCCAAAAAACAATCCTTATATATGTATAAAAACATAAAAACTAATATAAGTGTGTATGTATGTGGTTTTGATTCAATTTAGTTACTATAATTATCCTAAAAAAATTCTATAAGGTTCTACAAATTCAATTATCTTCAATCACGACCATATATTTGGATCAAACATGACCCTTTCACATATGACCTTGATGTAGCAATTATAATTTTACCATAATTAGGCTTGGTTTTCCTCCCTTATTTTTGTTCAAGGATCCATCTTCCCTTTCACCTTGTACTCATGTTTTATGATCTAGTATAGATGAATTATGGTATTCCAGCTTCCAACAAGTCTTCTGCCTTATTCGTGGATAGATACAATTGCTTCCCAAAGTCTTCAAGTCAATTTACTAATTACCTAGTATACATACTTTCATGTTTTCACAACCATAATGTTGGGGAGTGTTGTGGTTTCCTACTGTTACATAATTGAATCATCGACAACAACAAAATAAATATAAAAAATTTCCTTATCAACTCAGATTATTGGTGTTCAGTTCCTCTTCGCCTCTCCATGTGGCATGTCAACATTCTTAAATAAGTTTGGTTTATAGAATCAAAATATATTTCTCGATCATCACTATCATGAGTTGGGTTCATCAACTAGAAATACTTTAGTTAAATTACTCATCATTGACTTCAATATTGCAGCGGTTCGTTAGAAATCGTTAATTGATTTGGATTAAATCTGATCATATTCTTCCAAATCTATCATGAACATCTAATTCTATATTTTTTTTGTTTATTTCTTGGTCATATATTATCATCCGAAATCCATCTCAAATTTAGTATTAGAACTCTTAATGTCAATCATAGATGTGTTCTACCAAAATTTAATCATGGATTGATCTTGGGGTCAGCGCAAACCCATTAATAGATGTGTCAGGATGTTATATCTGCATTGTTCTATATTTCATTATAAAATTCATGGATACATCTTCATCTATGGAATCATGAATATTCAGATTGTCTATCCACCTCATTCATTATTCTTCATTGTATTAAAGAGTCATAATTGAAATAGTTTGTACTTATCATGATTATACTAAACATGGGTACTATGACGCACAAAATAATAATTCCTTAATATCATTCAACATACCTATGTACAGAGTAACCCCATACGAAATTTTATGGTTCATTATCTTAACTTAGTAGATCCTCCATTAATGGTAAGGTGACTAGGAGTGTGGTGGTTACTACTTCCATATGGTAAGTTTATCTCCTCACACACAGTCAGTTAAACTTCCATGGTGTTGTTGGTTAGAATATTTACTTCATACCCTCACAGTATGTTGATCTAAATCCTCATGGTCACATGGAATTTTGGGGTGCGGTCACTTTCTTTTGGGGGTTCCATGATCATTATGAAAATAAAAAATGTGATCACTTGAACTTCCTTAACATGGTTGGATATATCTCATAGAACATGGTCATTTATATGAATGTAGAATATAATGTTTATACACCCAATTCATATCCTCACTCTCTCGGTAACTTTTCACGATCACTTCAGTGACTATGGGTGCTTTAAAAGATTACATTTGGTCCATAAACTGTCCATAACTAAGAAATATAACACAATTAAGTAGTAAATAAAATATAATAGAAAACAAAAATTTAATTAAAATTTTAAAATAGAAAAAATACTTATTAAAAAACACCAAAAAACTAATAATAATATATATTGATATTAGAAATTAAATTAAAACATTTAAAATTTTCATTTTAATAAATAATTAACAAATAGAAACATTGAATGATATATAAAAATTTAAACAAGAAAAAAATATAGTCATCAGTAATTACTTAGTAGGAAATAATTTAATGGGAAATCAAAAAATGAACCAATTAAATACATATTTTAACACAATATTAAGAGTTTGTTAATTTATAAAAAAATTATTATCAATTCTAAATTATTAAATTAATCTCATAATTTTGAAAATTTAATCATAATTAATTTAATTAAATGATATGGAAAAATATAAGAATTAACGATTGAATTAGTAAGCTTTATAATTCCGTAAATTTATTATTAGAACATTATATATGTGTCTATAAGTTTGAAGAATTTTTTCCCCTAGGTTTTCCAGAAAATCATTATGAAAATCAAAGAAATTACTATGCATATTTAATTTCGTTCTATTATAACCCTTGTTTATCTATAATAATAATCAACAGAGCCTCCTTGTTTGAGTAGGTTGAGAAATATGGGTGGTAAGGAAACATTTAAAATGGAGGATTCTTTCTTATAATATATACTTATATAATTAATGACATAATTTTTTCCCACTTTAACAAATATGAGTTATTATTTAATGATCCCAACTTAACTATGGTTAAGATTTTCATCGGTCGATAGATAATGGCTAAGTTGATATTATGTATAAAGGAATGATATTATTTCTATACTTACACTTTTTATTCATGGGATTATATTTTATATTGGATATTTTATTGAAATCTTTCTCATGTATTTTTTTAATAATTCCATTTAGAATCGCTTGATTTTAGATAAAACCTATTTATTATTTCCTAATTTATTGAAAACTAATTCCTCTTAAAACATGTTTTATAATTATTTTCAAAATTATGAGTCTCAAAGAAAATATTTTGATAACATTTTAACAAAGAGTAATATTTTTCTAGAACTATATTTTATGTATGAAAAACCTAATTTGTAGAGAAATTTAATTCAAAAATAAAATTTTAAAATTATCACTTTCAAATTTCATTACTAATTATTTGAGATACTTCTAGAATGGTTTGGTTAATAGAAATATTATTATTTTTTCAACACTTAAAATCCTACTTATTTGAAATTTATACCACCCAATATTGAGTTAGAGCCTTGTTGGGATTGGATTATAACAACCATATATCACTCATTATAAGACTAATTGAAATTTTATATCCAATATTTAATGTATCAAAAATAGAATCATTTTTCATAACTAATTTTATAATTGATTCAGTACTCATTTACTAGTTATGAATCCATAAAATGATGTATATGAACTATGTATACTTATATTTTAACATTGTGTTATGTAAATTAACTTTTTTGGATGTTATCGTTTTTGCAGTTTGATAGAATGTATACATAATGTGGTATTTGGTGTAGTATTTTTTATTATTGAATTGATTCTGAGCATCAATTATACCATGGTATATTTATTATGTTTTTATTTACTTTTATCGAGAAGGTTGATTTGTATTGATGACAATGTGACTTGATTATAACTACTACTGTGATATATGGAAATAATTACCATAAATTATAAGGATTATATCATGTGTTTTCATTAACGGTTTCTAGGTACACATTATGTTGATAGACATGTGGACAGTAAGGGATGAGATCACAAAACTCCAAATCTACTATACCACTTCGTTTATCCTATAATAAGATAGTTTTCTCACCTAACTTGATTCATTATACATAATTATCTTTCCCCTAAATGGGATTGATAATTTATGATAATGTCAATTATGGGACAGAATCATGGTATCTCTGACTAGGTCATCTCATATCCTAAGTACAAGGTTTCAATTAGGTATGTAATCTATGGACCCTACAATTATAAGGAGTTACATATTTATATTGTTTGGGTATCTCAACATTATTTTCTTATTGTTGTTTTTATTCTAATGGATTTTCAAAAGCAAATCAATGTATTTCTATAAATGATTAAACATATCTAATACATACACTTGAGGGTTTTGAAAATTTGTTGTAATTATTGTGGTTGTCTAATAAGTGTGTTATGATCTCACCCTACATGTTATCTTCAAATAACATGAAACTGCAAGATCTATTTTTCTGGTACTAACATGTACTATAATATAACTTGGTTACATTTTTTTCTGTGTTCGGTCAAATTTGGTACAGTTAAAGTTTCACATTGTGTTTTAGATGGATATTGGAGGTTATTTATACAATTGATCCACATTTATATGGGTTCCATTATTATTTTTTACATTTACTTTCCATATATTTGATTTATACATCATTCATTTCATCCATATAGTTTTTTAATTTTTGTTATAATATGTTAATCGAAGTTGGTAAATCATTACCAAACTATAATATGAGAACCCCGGTGCTAGTCCCCATTTCTTGGGGATTTAGGAGTGCTTTTGGGGCCATGTGGTATCCTTATCTATGTTTCATACAAGTGATTTGGGTTATGATCATTAAAAAACTTTCAACATGTAATCCCCTATGGAAAAAATATAGAGTGAGATTAAATCCATATAATGGGATAACCAAAAGTAATCCAAGAAAATCATAATCATAAATGAATTTCAAGAGATTATACAATATATCATATATTTATAACATAATAGAGAAATAAGGAATAAAATATAAAAATTCCATGGGTATATGTGGATATAAAAATATAATAATTATAAGAATGTGAAAAAAATATAAAAAAATGTCATCCTAAGCATCTACCAAGGCTCAGTTACAGACATAATAACCTAATGTTATCAAATCGCTTTTCATACATTATACATAGAATATTATGAGATATAAGAATTAACTAATCTATTGTGTGGATTTATAATACTATGTTCAGCCATCACATAAAAAAAGTGCATGTATATGTGTACACATTGAAATGATCATAAATCCAACCTAAAAAATTAAGAAGAAATGGTTTTCAAAATAATATCATATATTATAATCAAATCATATGAAAAAGAAGAATTATTGGAACCTAGGTTAATAACGATAATTTAATATTTAATCACAATAATAGTTGTATATATAATTTAATTTTAAGTTATAGTATGAGATAAACTCTAGTAAATTCTAAAACATGTTTGGATCTAGATTAGTAATGTTTACAAATGTTCCTAATGATTATAGAAAAACCATTCCAACGTAGAGGATGTAGTGAAGGCTATAAACATTGAAAGTAGATAATAGAAGAAAACTATACTCTATTTCATTATATAATGATAGATCACATATTATTTTACTAAATCCCATCACATTTACAAAAGTACCAACATGTTTTGTGGAGTATTTTTTGATCTTTTTTGACTGAATTACTTGTCAATATTATATATCTAAACAAAGTCATGTTCAATAATATAATTTAATAAAATGTTGAAAATTTATTCTTGATTTAGGTGAATTTATTAATAGTTTCTTATAAGTGGCCACATGTATCAACCATTTTATAATACCGATTGTGGTTCTGATAAATGATTAGAAAATGGAAAATAGGAGTAACCATTTTATAGTCAATACCTTGGTTATTTTGTTTTACATAATCTATTTCAAAATAAATGTGAAGTAACTATTTGTGTTTATTCAATCCAATTATAAAAATAATAACGAAATTTATTATTGATATGAGGATGGTTTTGATTATTGTTTTGGAGGAATAAACTAGAACATTCAAGATAAAAACCATAATATAATGAGAAAAAACTATATCATAGTGTTGGTGTGATATGAAATTCAAGATATGTAAAAGTCTATTTGTTAAGTATTATTAGATATCATTTCCATTATATCTATAATCATATGTGAGGCTATAAATCCATTTCATGGTTAGTTAGGTCATTCCATGACTTTCTCATGTTTTAATTATTTTCTAGATTTAGTTATATTTACATATAAATATTCATGTGATATTTTATTATAAAATTGATTAATACATAATGAATATTTAAAATTCAAAAAATTATATCACATGTTTTTTATGAAAATTTATATTTTTTTATAAGATACTAGATGATATTAAAGTTAAGAAATGAAGAACTAGGAATGGAGAAAGAGGACACAACACAAAAAAAAAGTGGTGGATTTTCATCTGAAATTACAAAAGGGATTGTTTTGAATGACTAAGTAATTAAAAAATATTGAAGTTCCATACATATTATTGAATTTGGATTTGATTATAAACACCAAAACTCGAATGGTGAGTGGATTATTCATTAGGTATTTCATTGTAAATGACATATGAGTTATATTATTTATAACCTTTTCTTGAAGTAGTGAGAAATGAAACATATATAGGTACTGAACAATAGATATGTTATAGAAATATTGTTAGAATCTATAATCATAAAAAATTGAGTTTATCATTTCTTAGTATATTATCGCACTATGGATGAATGCATTTTCGATATTGCGCTTATTGGAAAATCATGTAAAATTCCTCATTTTCTTAGAAGTTTTTATTTAGGTACTATATGTGTATTGTTTGAATTAATAGTTTTTATTATTCAATCTATCATTATTATAAAATTTTTATTATTAAAAAAATTTAGTACCGTTATTCACCAATATAATAGGGTCATTTTAGACATTATAGTTGTAAACAATACTATTATATCAAAAGGATTATCAACTGGTGATTATATTACAAGGTCATATTTAAATTAGAAAGCGATATAAATAAAAAGAAGTTTCATCATTTGACTAATTTAAGTAATATAACACTAATAATCATATAATATCCCATGTTTATTTTATTGGAATGGATTTTTTTCAACATCTATACATGGAATCCAAGTAAGTGATCCTATAAAGTTGTCTTTGCTTGAATTTGAAAAAAACTAGTCAATGAAAATTCAAAAGCTATTAAATGACTTATCTAGATTAATCTTAAGTACAATATATATGATGGTGATAGTATAAACATTTTGGAATGAAAATTTTGACAATATTTCTAATTTCATTGATGAAGACAACAAATTCATGAAGGAAAATACATAATTTTTTTTAATAATTTTAAGGAATTAAATATATATCACACTAAGAAAAATGATGGTTTATTCAAAATTTTAATTATGGTTATTAGAACCAATTTCTAGGACTGGTGATGAAATAAACGATGTTGTGATTTTGAAAAAATAATTAATAAGACTTATACCATTTTATAATATAAAACTCTAATCTCTTGAGGTAAAGAATTTTTTGGAGATTTATTTTTATGAAAAAATAGCTTTGTTTATTAGGAAATGAAGGTGAAAATAGAAAGGATAAAAATTAATTATTAAAAAGATATATCAGTCAAATAATTAAAGAATCTACACTTCAACAAATTTTATAATGTATAAGTCATTATTTATTAATTTATCTCACTATTTTATAGAATATACGACATTGGAGAAGGAAGTTTAAAATGGAAACCGTAATTTTCTTAATTGATGTGGGGAAATATTTGAAATAAAAAACCAAGTTTCCCAATGAGGATGATGGGGTAATATTTATTTCGTAAAAAATTTAAACATACATTTTCTATTGGGATGTAATGTCAAATATTTATATAAAATTGAAAATAAATTTCAATGATAGAGCATTATGAGTAAAGTGGAAGAAGCTTATTTTTTTATTAAGGAGGGGAAAATTTAATTAAAATTATATACAATAGATTCTATAATAGAAATGGTTGAAAAATTGAAACCTGAATAACAAAAAGAATATAATCTAGAAAGATTTGTTGATCACGTGTTTGAATAGGAAGGTGGACTATAGGATCTAGATATTCAATGTAAAAAAATATAGATAACAAAATAATTCAACAAATTATGCTGAAAAACTCAATGATAAAATAACCAGGGTGGATAAAATAGTATAAGTGTAAAATATTATTTATAACCCCATAGGGAGTCATTAGTCCCCTATGGTACTATGAGAAAACAAAATTTAAAAAATAAAAACTATCCTACTCGATTATTAAAATGTAGTAAAGTAGAAGTATGAGGCCAAATCCATAGATATAGTGATTTAGTTTTATTTAGAATTTCAAAATATTTGTTTATTAATTTGAGAAAGAGGTGAGAAAATGTTGATTTGATTGAGTTTGAAAAGAGAAAAGCAAAATAGATTGATTGGATTGTAATCAAATTTGGAAATCATGTTAGGGTAATGTAGTATCTAGTTTTGGGTGCAATAATATTTTTTAAAATATGTTGATTCTTGATTGGTGTTGAAGTCGAGATGATAACTATCCAATGGTAATGGTATCCCCTGTTTAATGTGGTAATACCCTATTTCCCTTGGATCGGTAATTTAGGGTGTTAATGAATCAAGTTTATCTCAATACCATGTTTAAACCAGATTTACCCTAAAATTGACAATGGTCGTGCTATTTTTAGTGTAGTCAGTTGCACAATTTAAATGTTTGTTTTTTATTCAAATATCGATTCTCACTATAAAATAAAAATAAATCGATTGGAAGTTGAATAACGAAATTACGCAAACTGAATACATGAATAATTTAAAAGAGTTAGATCCAACACACCTTCCCCCTATGATTACATTACCCTAGAACAAGATGGGTTTACCCCCTCATCCTAGTGATGAGAGTTTAATAGGGAGGTAGAAAATATAACATAAAGAAAAGAAATAAATCCAAGGAATTGGATAGGTTGAAACAACTTCTCTCCAAGCCTTGGTCTCTATTCTAATTGGAATGACCCAAAGAAGCAGCCAACGACTATATTTGTAGGCTTTTATAGGGTTTTATTGGACTTTGGTTGCAATGTGTACATTAACTACCAAAATTGTAATGGTGGTATACTTTTTTTTATTCCACGTGACGCATATGCAAATATCAAATGATATTTTGTAAATTTTACCACTTACATGTTGTGTAATTTGGTTACACATTGTGTACTCTTATTCGTGTTTCCTTCTGTATCTGCGAGAATATTATAAAAATCTCATTCATTAATTTGAATTTTGACTGCTATCACATCGTGTACTTATGGTACATGACGTGTACTTATCATTCACAACATGTATGCATGTCATGACCTATCAAGCAGCATGTTACGAATTGAATCTGCACATCATGTACTCTTAGTACACAATGTGTACCAGTTCTGCTCTAGAATTTCTAGCTTTCTTCTCTCTCAAAAAATTTAGTGTCATGTCTTTTAGCTCCATTTTCCACCACTTTTTATTCCTTATTCAAATATTCAATGTTTTCAACCATAAATCATAAAACAAGTCAAAACACTCACAACGTGTTAACATAAATCAATTAAATACAAAAATAAATATAATAAGACACTCAAAAATATATGCATGAAATACACTTATGAGTTATATAAAAATATATATATATAATTGATTGAATTTAAGTTAAAAAATGGGTAATAACACAAGGTGATAAAAAATCTTAATTATTATATTTAAGATTAAAGGAAGATAATCTAATTATTTGAGGAATAATTGGTTTACCTGAATAATAATTTGGATGTTTAATTGAAAACATGAACACCCAAAAAGAAATTTTAATTTGGAACAATTAAGAAGTTGAGGTTAAAAAAGAGTTTCAATAGTCATACATTTGTTTTGATAATTGTGTGAATGATCAGTGTCGAAACTCTATAAGAAATTATGGGCATTGAAATTATGGTGAATTTTGTTGGTTACGGGCATAGAAAAATAATGAGATGTTGGGTGATATATAAAAATTAAATTGAATAATCATTTCCCGAAACCAAGAGTGAGAATCTTGAATGTCAAATTTTAAAATTAATTTATGTAATATCTAAATAAATAAATACCTTGGCTTATGAACATTATTATTTAATGATTTCTAATCATCCAAAAATTCCCGTCTAGATTTCCTTCATTATATTTGCAAGGACCCAAGGGTATAATCCCTCTAGTGGTAATCAACATATGATTTAATGGTCTCCGAGAAATGCTACACATTCTCCGGGAGATAGTGCAGAGAATCAAATGTCTTGAGTTGTTCGTCCTTGATCACTCATTCTTTAGTATCAGAGAAATTACCTCTTAGGTTTATCATTCATGAGAGGGAGTGGGGATGGGGATTTGAGAGAGAATTCATTGTGTGCAAAAATTATCTATTTCCAAATATAGAATTGGTTTTTAATGAATTACACAATAGAATTAGTTGTATATTTATAGATCTAGGATTTAAATTAAAAAATTTAATTTCATAACTAATATTAAATATAATTATATCCATTAATGAAATCTCATTCCACATAATAATAATAACAGTGTTATTATTTTCTAGTCTTCCAACTTGCACAAATGGATAAATAATAATTTTTGATTTGTAAATAATTATTTTATCACCGAACACAGTCTAGGGTCATTTAAACTCCTCTGGTATATATTGAACACCCCAATATATATTTTATTCTCTTAAATAAATATTATATTTAAAAAATATTAAATAAATATTTAATAAATATTCCATAAAATAAATAAAGAAATTTTATTCTCAATCTAGTGAATAAATATTAATTTAAAACATGTGATCATTATAACTTAAATAAAATCATTCCTTAGTCTTGAGAATGTTATTTATTCCATTAATTATATTCAAATAGAATTTAATCGAGATAACCAGAAACACATAATGTGTGACCCTCTAGGATTCTTTCTCATTGGCATTAGGAGGGATTTCCTAAAATCCAACATTACTTATTAGAAACAGATCAAGGCACCTAAGTAAATAAACTTAAAGTTGTAATAATGACAACCACATACAAATTCTCACTACATAAAATATTCCCTTTGTCCCATAAAATCTTCATAAGGGTTGCATGACGATGTCACCAACCTATATGTTTAACACATCATTCTTTGGATATCTAAAATAAACACGCCATTACACCATAGCCATAGAGTTTAGGGTAACAATTATATTTCAAAAAAAGGGATGAGATATCAAATTCAATAAATATGGAAGGGAAAAAACCTCTCTTTACTAATCCATTAATATCATGTCATTTGTGACACACCCAATGTACCCTATTTCCCTCCAACAAATGGAATGATGGGTTTTGTTAGAAAATCTATGTTCAAGAGTTGTGAAATGCATTACTGATAAATATAAAGTATAAGAACCATTACACATGCTCACAGAAAATAATATCTAATGACACCAAAACATGTGAAATTTCTTCTGGAAGGACTATTCTCATAATCTCCCGTCTTAGAGATTACCAAGTACAAACTTCATGAGAAGAAGTATCATCTTATTATGAGTAATCAAACCTAACGGTCAATATAATATGTGTCCCATCGTAGTATGTTATCCAACTACAAAACTATATTAAGAATATTTTCATATCACTTCAAGTTTATCATCATAGCTGAGAGCTATTATGACCTTATTAGTGAGGAAAATAATCTAGGACATTATTACATTATGGTCATGCAAATAATAATAAATATGTAATAATATGTTTAATTTAAAATTTAATACATATAATATTCATGTAATTATTGTAAAAATAGATGGTTATAGGACACCAACTCTAAAAAACTCCCCCTTGGACTGGATAAAACTACCTATGACTTTCAGTCTGCTAGACCTAACATGATAATCATGTTTCATATGAATCAAGGCATTCGTAAATCCCCCCCCCCAATTTGTCATTTGGGGAAATACTACTCACTGCAACATCACCACTCTGAGAAAAATCACACAATAAATGATAATTTTGAAGTACATTATTCATTCGTAGATGTGACCTTGGCTCATTTATGAGATTCAACTATATAGTATTATCACAATTTAGTGTAATGGGATCTTTAATACTAAGTACCACATCAAGATCATTGATGAAATTTCGAATCAAAACTTCCCCTTTAGCTACCTCATAATCTTCAATATTCCTGAACTCTGCTGTAGAATCAGCGATCATATCCTGCTTTGATCATTTCCAGCTCACAAAACCTCCATTCCAAGTGAATATATCTCTCATTTGTGACTTCATTTCATCTTGATCAGTCTAGAAACTAGCATCTGTATATCCCTCAATGACTAGTTCATAATATCCTCCTTAATCTATGAACATATACTTAGTATGAATCAGATACTCAAGGATAGTCTTGACTACTAACCCTTGGCAGCCTCCTGGATCAGCTTGATATCTTCCTACCACACATAATTCATAGGTGGCATCTATCCTGGTACATAGCATATCATTTATGACTTACCTAATCATTGATGTGTATGGAATCATTACCATTATATTTCATTCTTCGTGGGTCTGATGACACATTTTTTTGGAATGATAAATTCATTGTGATGATGGAAACAATCCCCTCAGGGACTGTTCTAAACTGAATCTATTAGGTAGCCTATCAATTTATGTACTCAGACTTAGGCCAAGAAACCTCTTGGATATATCATGGTGGATCATGATCCCAAGAATATATTATTCTTCGCCCACATATTTCATGGAAAATAATTCACTCAAATAGGAATTACCAGACAATAATACAGGTATTTAATTTTCCCTAAGTAACATGTCATCAACATATTCTATTAAGAAAATGAATTCACTATCACTAAACAATCTGTAGACACAAGGCTCAAATTTGTTCCTTATACAACCAAATTCCATTATGGATTCATCCAAACAAATTCCCCAAGACCTGTTCTCACGTTAATCCATAAATGGATTTTTGAAAATTTGACATCTTATTTTAATACTTTGGAGTCAAACCCTTTAGGTTATATCCTGTATACATCTTACTGAAATATCCCATTACAAGACTATTTTTTGACATCCATTTTCCTAATCTCCATGTATTGGTAAGATGAAATGGAATGTGTAATTATAATGGATTCATCATTGAAATTGCTGAAAAGGTATTATTTTAGTCAATACCTTGACTTTTTTTAAACCCTTAAGCTATCAATTGCACCTTATAGGTATTAACATGTCCTTACATATCCAGTTTATTCTTGAATACCCATTTTTAATCAATAGGATTTATATCCAGTGGAGGATCTACAAAAATCCTGACTCGCTTTTAGTACATGGTTTCTATTTTAGAATTAATGGATTCTTGCCCATTGGAATTATATGTGTCACTTACTACTTCCATTTAGGTTAAATGATCATTATAATAAACTAATACTTGGTCACAATATTTGATAACATGAAAACCATGCCATTCTGGTTCTCTAAAATCTCTTGTACTCTTACACAGTTCTTGTGTCTCTGGAATCGTTTCTTCTACCACATGGATTTTTGTAATCTGATCATGTACCAACTTTTATTTTCCTTGATCCTCGACTTCAATGAATTTTTTCTCACTCTAACTATCCATTTTGTAGATGTTATCCATATCAAGAAATATGATGTTTATTTCCACTGTAACCCTTTTTCTTGAGCTGTCATATAGGTAAAATCACATTGTTTCCTTAGTGTAACATCCCAAGTAAGTAATGAATAATAGATATTTTTATCTATGTCTATTAATGAATTAGATAGTGTTTTATAGGCTTAAAATGAGAATAAATCCCATCTTAAACATGTAATACACTAATATTTTTAAAAGATTGTTTTACTACCTTTTGATGGAAAACCATCTTTTAAATCTATTTTTTGACAATTTTATAATCTCTATTTTTCAAAATAAACTTATTCTTTATGATTGGGACATCAAAATTTACTTTGTGTGAATTTTTGGTATTTTTCCGATAAAGCCCATTTTTTAATGAATAGTGAAAATGTTGTATTTTAATTCAAAACCTCTTTTTAATCAAATTTATTTATATGATTAGATTATATTTTTAATTGGTTTTAAATTTAAATTAGAATATATTTTTACCATTTAATCCAATAGTGGTTGTTGTAATTAATTTCACTTTGAAATTAGACTTAAACTAGTGTCAATCTTTTGATACTTATTGTTTCATAAAAACACGCTATTTGCTATGACATCGGTAATTAATTATTAAATTAATTAATTCAACTTATATGTTTTTAATTTTGTAAAATAGACATCATTTTTGAATTCGGAATATCAAATATATCTTAGGGTGAAGTTTTGGTTTTTTTCTGGAAAACTTCAATTTTTGATGAATAGTGAAACCACTAAGTGGTACTTATAAAAACTGATTTTTCGTTTAAATGAAATTTTACCACCTATGTAGTTTGAATTTCAAAAATTCGAAATACATGGTTGTCATTATGAAGTAAAATGTGGTTCAATGGGATTAAAATAATTTTTTGGTGAATAGTAACTTTTAAGTTTTTAATCGCGATTAGAGGTAATTAGTGTAATTTAAGGTAAAAATAATGTTTTAATAATATTAAATGACCTAGACACAAGTCCTACCCTTATTGGATGTGTCATGGCCGACCAAGAAAATCCATGGGTCAACTTGGGGACCCCAAGGAGCCACTTTGGTAGGAAAATGACATTAATATCTTTTTATTTAATGTTAAAATAAAAATAACACAAACATGAGTTGTCTTACTAAAACAATATTTGAATGGGGTTATACAAGTCAGATTTTTTACCATAAATAGTCATTGGAAATCTAAAAATATTTCCTACATCATAGTATTTTTTTATTATTTTTAGACATTATATAAATTAAATTATTTATGACACCATGATGATGCAGCGATTACCTCATTATTTAACGATTTAAATAAAATGAAAAGATAATGTAAAATCTATGACCTACACATTTCCAAAACCTATTGGATGGGTGTATTTAGAACCCTTATCACCTTATCCTAGAATTATATCAATGTGGGACCTTTTAAATCTGAAACGCATTTTAAAATAAAGTAACATTTCTTTACTTTCCAAGAGTGCCCTTCCTCTCCTCTTATAAAAGGCCCCCACCTCTACCACCTTACCCACACTTACAAAGCCTTTTGTTCGGCCAAGATCTGCCCATTTTTTCTCTCCACATCCCTCTCTTACTCCTTGAATCCTCACATTGGGAATAAGTCTTCCCAAGGAAGCCTTTGAGCTCAAATCAAAAAGAGTTACCCGTTTTAAAGGCAGTGTTTTCTCTTGTGTTCTTATGTTTTATTTTGCTTATCCAACCCCCTAAACTCTTTTTATTCATTTATTTTGTAACAAAACCAGTATATTCAATATAATAGGATTTTTTTATAAGAAGTATTCGAGCTACACTTACACACACCTACATCTAATGGCTAAAGAACATACTGTTTCTGTGGATGGAGAATTTCTGCCTCACGAAACGATGATTGTTCAATATTCTTTTAACACCTTAAAAGGTGGCCATTAAGTTGAAACTATATTTATATATGATATATAATATGTTTATTTTTTTACTTAAGCTTCTTTATTTTTCATTTATGGCATACCTTTATGGTTTCCATTATGGGTAAACGCGATATCATCATTTTAGGAAGTGCGGACTACCGCCCCCTCAAAGTGATTTGATTCATTAATGACATATGTGGGACATATAAAGGATGTAATTAATGATATTATATATGATATTATACTGGAATTATAATATACCTTTATATCATTATGATTCCATTCCATAAAATACAAAATAGAAATGAAAGTAGTGCTCATGCGTACGTATGGCTTACCGTCTCCATGAACGGTGCATTTCATTTCTTACCTCTAAACGTTATGTAATATTATAAATGAATGTATATACTGGATATATATGATATATATGATATCTAAATCTTGAGTATAACTCTGGATATAATGGATACATGAACAACTTGTAATTATAAAGAGTTTATTTTTGACTCAAGTACCAATGATCGTTAAAACGACCGTTATTAACTTAAATAATTACATAGTGTTCATGACATGGTAATAAGTGATATAAAAGGAATAATGAACTTGAAAAAGGTTCTTAAGCAAGGATAAATTAACTCAATTTTATTATTCAGGAGGTTAAAATAATGATCGAATCAAGTCGGAACCGAGGTAAGGGACTTCGTCTCAATCTCCATTCATTGAGGCATATTTTGTTTTATACACAACTTTCTTTTATACGGTGTATAAACCCATTTGACATTTATTCTTATTCAAAAGGAATATTTTTTTATACGAAGCGTTTTACTAAACGTCAAAAGGAATGTTTTTTTTGTCGTATGTATGCGGCGACAATGACTTCTCCACCGTCGTGACCATTATTTGAGTTTCAGATTCCTCTACAAGCCATACTGTTTTTTTAAAAGAAAAATAAATACCATGTTTTACTTTTCTTTTATTTTGGTATTGAAAATGGTTTTCATAATGTTTTTTATATAAATGTGTTGTATTGATATCTTGTGATTGAAATGTGGAAATGTTATGTTTCCTTTATGCATGTATTATGTGGTGTGATTATGTTATGGTTCTTGGGAATTGTTATGAAGACAGGTGGTTTCGTGATAAACTAAGGGAGGGTGAGCCCGATATAGCTCTCCAATGCATTGGGTAACGTGAAGGAGTTAAAAGTTAAGGTTTCTCTAAAGATATTTAGGGAATATACTGTGATGGGTATTCCAAACGTAACCAAGAGGGTTACTCCCTACGTAATAATGTTATGAATGCCTCAAGTTACCTTTATGTCTTATGATTTCTATGATTTATTCATGATTTGATGTGGTATGTTAATGTGATTATGTTTTATGAGTAGATTATGATTTCATTGATTATTATGTATACATGTACTCAGGTTTCATTTCCATATTTTTATATCCCTTACTGAGCTTTTTATGCTCATCCCATGTTTTTGAAATGTTTTTCACAGGTCAAGGGAAGGGTACATGATATGATGATAGTGCCAAGGAATTTTCGAGAAAGAATCCATGTTTTATTTTAAATATGTTTCCGTTGATGGTAAAAAATGAATATTATCTTTTATCTAACCAATTTGTTTAAATGTGGAATGTAATGCAGGTTTTATGATCTAATTCTCTAAAACTCTAAACCTGAAAATATCCTCAATGTGTAATCTTGTAATAACTCAAGATTAAGTAATGTTTAAGGCCAGGGTCTTATAGTTGGTATCAAAGGTTGGTTTAGATAACTTTAGGAGTTAGAATTTTATTAAATGATTATCCAAAAATAATTTTTTATGGTCATATTGAAATGATATAGCATGTGAAGATTACCATATTTCTTCATCAAAGACATGTTTGTTCAGAATGGGTTTCTGCAGAGGAAACAGGGAAGCAGTGCTAGGAAGGCATACAGAAGGAAATAACCTTCCGAATCGGCATCCTGAGATGGTCGGAATTGGAACTGAACAGTTTTTTGCAGTAATGGAGCAGTTGACTGAAGCGATAAATGGTGGCGGTATCCATGCACGAGATCAGCCAGATCAACCGCAGAGGAACATGTCAGTGGTGGAAAATTTCATGAGGAAACATCCCCCATCATTCAGAGGATCATCTGACCCTATGCTAGCTGAAGGGTGGATTAAAGCACTAGAGAAGATTTTCGATGTCATGGGGTGTTCAGACAATCAAAAGGTTAGTCTTTCGATTTACCGTTTGGAGGGTGAAGCAGATCAGTGGTGGTCGATGGTTAGAATTATCAGGGGCGCTGATGAGATTGATACTCTCGACTGGGATGAATTTAAAGGTATGTTTCTTGAGAAGTATTTTCTTGAGGCTGTTCGACTTAGGATGGAAAAGCAATTCTTGGAATTGAAGCAAGAGGAAGACTCAGTGGCTGCCTAGGAAGAAAGGTTCACTTGATTGGAAAGGTATGCTCCAAATTTTATCCGAGACCTTGATAGTAAAATCAATCATTTTTACTCAGGATTAAAGCCAAAATATCGAAGGGATTTAGCTTCTCGTGAGTTCAAAATTTATGAAAAGCTTGTTCGATGTGCTGAGAAGGTGGAAATGGAGTTTTCCGATGATCAAGTGTTCTATAACAACCAGCAGAAGAAGATACTGAGGTGGCAGGAGAAAGGGAAGAATTATTCAAAAAGGTCTGATGGTAAGAAAACTAAGTTTCCAGTTTGTGATAAATGTGGGAAAAGGCATGCTGGGGAATGTCTTCTGAATTCTGGAAAGTGCTACCAATGCGGTAAGATGGGACATAAGGATCGTGATTGCACTGAAAAAGATCAGGGTGATGGTAAGACCAAATTTGGTTTACAGTTAGTGAAATGTTTTAAGTGCAATGAGATGGGTCACTATGCAAATTAGTTTCCGACAAAGAGCTTGAGTAATGGGAATTAGTTAGAATACAAGCATAAAGGGGTGGTGAAATCCTTTGCAACTACTTCAGAAGATGTCGGGCCATCAAATGAAGTTGTATCAGGTACTTTGTTTGTTTTTTCAGATTATCCCACTGTGTTGTTTGATTCAGGGTCTACACATTCTTTCATCTCTGAAACCTTTTCTAGTAAAATGGGAATACCATCTCAAGAAATCACTCATGAACTTGTGGTAAAAACACCTGGGGGAAATGTTGAGGCAAAAAGAATTTATAAGAATCTTCCTATCTTTATCTGTGGAAAGAACCTACTTGTGAACCTTATTTTTTTACCTCTAGTAGAGTTTGATGTTATCCTAGGTATGGATTGGATCTCTATTTAACATCCTAGAGCTAAAGAAGTTTCTTTTCAGAAAGACTTTCAGTTTGTGTACAAGAATGAACCCTTACTGTTGTTAACATATCAAGAGGCTGAGAAACTTGTAAAAGATGGAGATGAATGTTACCTTGCACATATTTTTGAAAACAATGGAACTGTTCAGATTAATGATGTGCCAGTGGTAAATGAGTATCTTGATGTTTTTCTTGATGAGATGCCTGGAAGAATACCAGATCAAGAAGTTGAATTTACTGTTGAATTAGTTCCTGATGCTAAGCCAACTTCAACACCCCCTTATCGAATGGCTCAAACTGAACTTTTAGAGTTGAAGGAGCAATTGCAAGATTTATTAGAGAAAGGTTTCACTTGACCTAGCACATCACCATGGGGTGCTCCTGTTTTATTTGTTAAAAATAAAGATGGTTCTATGAGACTTTTCATTGATTATAGATCCTTGAATGACATCATTATTAAGAACAAATATCCTTTACCTCATATCGATGATTTGTTTGATCAGCTCCAGGGAGCTCAGTATTTTTCAAAGATTAACCTGAGATCGGGGTACCATCAGCTGAAGGTAAAGGAAGCAGATGTTCGGAAGACTGCATTTCGTACAAGATATGGCCATTATGAATTTGTAGTAATGCCTTTTGGGCTAACCAATGCACCTGCTATATTCATGGACTTAATGAATAAAATTTTCCATGAGTTCTTGGATAAGTTTGTGGTTGTTTTCATTGATGATATTTTGGTGTTTTCTAAAAGTAAAGAAGAGAATGAAAGACATTTAAGGGTTATTTTGGAAACCTTGAAAGAAAAGAAATTGTATGGGAAATTCAGAAAGTGTGAGTTTTGGTTGCAAAAAATTTCTTTCCTTGGTCATATTGTTTCTAAAGATGGGATAACTGTTGATCCTGCAAAAACAAATGTTGTTAAAGAATGGCCAAGACCCACAAATGTAACTGAGATTCGTAGCTTCCATGGTTTGGCAGGCTATTACCGAAGGTTTGTTAGAAATTTTTCACGGTTATCTAGTCCAATGATGAAGCTAACTCGGAAGTGTGTTAAGTTTATCTGGACAAAATAATGTGATGATTGTTTTCAAGAACTGAAAAGAAGATTGGTGAATGCTCCAGTTTTGGCACTACTTTCCAGGAATGGTGAGTTTGTTATATACAGTGATGCTTCATTGAAAGGACTTGGTTGCATCCTAATGCAGAATGATCAGGTAATTGGTTATGCTTCACGACAGTTGAAAACTCATGAGGTAAATTACCCTACACATTATTTGTAATTAGTTGCTATTGTTTTCGCTTTAAAATTTTGGAGGCATAATTTGTTTGGAGTAAACTGTGAAATATATACTGATCACAAAATTTTAAAGTATATATTCACTCAGAAAGAGTTGAACATGAGACAAAGAAGATGGATGGAATTGATCAAGGATTATGATTTTACAATTCATTACCATCCGGGAAAAGAAAATAAAGTGGATGATGATTTGAGTTGGAAAAGTAATGCTTCATTAACCATGCTACATTTGGAATGAGATCCTTTGGTTTTTGATTTGATGAACTTTGGCATAGAAGTTGTTGGTGCAGGAAGTTCTTCTGTTTTGTTTCAGGTATCAGTGAGATCATCTCTATCAGACAGAATCAAGCAAGCACAGAAGAAAGAAAGTGAGTTGCAGAAAAAGGTAGAGCTAGTTCAGAAGGGTAAGTTACCTGAATTCAACATTGATAATGATTGTGTTTTGAGATATGGGAAGAGATTGTGTGTGCCTTGTGATTCACAGTTGAAGATAGAGTTGTTATGTGAAGCTCATAGTTCTCCGTTTTCAGTTCATCCTGGTAGTACTAAGATGTATATAGATCTTCGGGAGTATTACTGGTGGGACAGAATGAAAAGAGATATTACTGATTTTACTGTGAAGTGTTTGACTTGTCAACTGGTTAAAGCAGAGTGGCAGTTACCGAAAGGGATGATTCATCCTTTACCAGTGCCAGAGTGGAAATGGGAGAATATATCCAGGGACTTTATTATGGGATTACCGAAGACATCTCATGGTAATAATGCAATCTGGGTTATTGTTGATCGCTTGACTAAATCTGCTTATTTCCTTGCTATACGAGATACTTTTTCCCTAGATCAACTTTCCTGTTCTTATCATAAAGAGATAGTCAGGTTACATGGAGTTGCTCTCTCTATTGTAGATGATCGTGATCCTAGGTTCACTTCTATCTTTTGGAAAGGCCTTCAGAAGTTGTTGGGTACTGAATTAAATTTTAATACAGCTTTTCATCCTCAGTCAGATGGGCAGTCAAAATGAATGATCCAGAATTTGGAGGATATGCTACGTGCTTATTCGATGGATTATCAGGGAAGTTGGGACCAACATCTTTCTTTGGTTGAATTTTCATATAATAACAGTTTTCATTCTAGTATACAGATGGCACCATTTCAGGCATTATATGGGAAGCGGTGTCGAACTCCAGCTTTCTAGGATGAAGTGGGTGAAAGGAAGTTGATGGGACCAGAATTGGTAGAAGAGTTGGCAGAAAAAGTTCAGCTGATACAGAAACACATGAGAACAGCTCAGAGCAGGCAGAAGAGTTATGCGGACAATAGGAGGAAGGATCTCTCTTTTGAGGTAGGTGATCATGTTTTTCTCAAAGTATCACCATGGAAAAGTGTGATGTAATTTGGTAAGAAAGGAAAGATGAGTCCAAGGTTCATTGGACCATATGAAATTCTAGAGAGAGTTGGATCAGTTCCTTACCGAGTGTCTTTACCTCCGATTTTATCTCAGGTACACAATTTTTTTCATGTTTCGATGTTGAGAAAGTATAAGCCAGATCTATCTCATGTTTTGAGTCCAGAGGTAGTTCATCTCGAAGAGAACCTATCTTATGAGGAACAACCGGTCGATATTCTTGACCATAGGGAGCACGTGTTACGGAATAAGGTGATTCATCAGGTAAAGGTTTTGTGAAAAAACCACATGATTTAAGAGGCAACATGGGAATCTGAAAATGCAATGAGGGATAAATACCCCCACTTTTTCGATAAGTAAATAAATTGTGGGGACACAATTTTCTAAAGGGGGGGAGGATGTAACATCCCAAGTAAGTAATGAATAATAGATATTTTTATCTATGTCTATTAGTGAATTATATAGTGTTTTATAGGCTTAAAATGAGAATAAATCCAATCTTAAGCATGGAATACACTAATATTTTTAAAAGATTGTTTTTCTACCTTTTGATGGAAAACCATCTTTTAAATCTATCTTTTGACAATTTTATAAGCTCTATTTTTCAAAATAAACTTATTCTATATGATTGGGAAATCAAAATTTACTTTGTGTGAATTTTTGGTATTTTTCCGATAAAGTCCATTTTTTAATGAATAGTGAAAATGTTGTATTTTAATTCAAAACCTCTTTTTAATATAATTTATTTATATGATTAGATTATATTTTGAATTGGTTTTAAAGTTCAATTAGAATATATTTTTACCATTTAATCCAATAGTGGTCGTTGGAATTAATTTCACATTGAAATTGGACTTAAACTAGTGTCGATCTTTTGATACTTATTGTTTCATAAAAACACGCTATTTGCTCTGACAGTGGAAATTAATTATTAAATTAATTAATGAAACTTATATGTTTTGAATTTTGTAAAATAGACATCATTTTTGAATTCGGAATATCAAATATAGCTTAGGGTGAAGTTTTGGTTTTTTTCTGGAAAACTTCAATTTTTGATGAATAGTGAAACCACTAAGTGGTACTTATAAAAACTGATTTTTC
This sequence comes from Viscum album, assembly GCA_963277665.1. NCBI lineage: Eukaryota > Viridiplantae > Streptophyta > Magnoliopsida > Santalales > Viscaceae > Viscum > Viscum album. The sequence goes on from OY728126.1 coordinate 1,041,594,209, forward strand.
GTTTAAATGAAATTTTACCACCTCTGTGGTTTGAATTTATAAAATCCGACATACATGTTTGTCATTAAGAAGTAAAATTTGGTTCAATGGAATTAAAATAATTTTTTTGTGAATAGTAACTTTTAAGATTTTAATCGCGATTAGAGGTAATTAGTGCAATTTAAGGTAAAAATAATGTTTTAATAATATTAAATGACCTAGACACATGTCCTACCCTTATTGGATGTGTCGTGGCCGAACAAGACAATCCATGGGTCAACTTGGGGACCCCATGGAGCCACTTTGGTAGGAAAATGACATTAATATCTTTCTATTTAATGTTAAAATAAAAATGACACAAACATGCGTTGTTTTACTAAAACAATTTTTACATGCGGTTATACAAGTCATATTTTTGACTATAAATAGTAATTAGAAATCTAAAAAGATTTCCTACATCATAGTGTTTTTTTATAATTTTTAAACATTAAATAAATTAAATTATATATGACACCATGATGATGCAGTGATTACCTCATTATTTAACGGATTAAATAAAATGAAAAGATAATGTAAAATCTATAAATTAAACATGTCCAAAACCTATTAGATGGGTGGATTTCGAACCATTTTCACATTATCCTTGAATTATATCAATTTGGGACCTTTTAAATCTGAAACTCATTTTAAAATAAAGTAACATTTCTTTACTTTCCAAGAGTGCCCTTCCTCTCCTCTTATAAAAGGCACCCACCTCTACCACCTTACCCACACTTACAAAGCCTTTTGTTCGTCCAATATCTTCCCATTTTGTCTCTACACATCCCTCTCTTACTCCCTGAATCCTCACTTTGGGCATAAGTCTTCCCAAGTAATCCTTTGATCTCAAATAAAAAAGAGTTACTCGTTTTAAAGGTAGTGTTTTCTCTTGTGTTCTTATGTTTTATTTTGCTTATCCAACCCCCTAAACTCTTTTTATTCATTTATTTTGCAACAAAAACAGTGTATTCAGTATACTAGGATGTTTTTATAATAATTATTAGAGCTAAACTTACACACACCTACATCTAATGGTTAAAGAACATACTGTTTCTGTGGATGGTGAATTTCTGCCTCACGAAATAATGATTGTTCAATATTCTTTTAACACCTTAAAAGGTGGAAATTAATATGAAACTATATTTATATATGATATATAATATGTTTATGTTTTACTTAAGCTTCTGTATTTTTCATTTATGGAATACCTTTATGGTTTCCATTATGGGTAAACGCGATATCTTCATTTTAGGAAGTGCGGACTACCGCCCCCTCAAAGTGATTTGATTCGTTAATGCCATATGTGGGACGTATAAAGGATGTAATTAATGATATTATATATGATATTATACTGGAATTATAATATACCTTTATATCATTATGATTCCATTCCATAAAATACGAAATAAAAATGAAAGTAGCGTTCATGCGTATGTACGGCTTACCGTCTCCATGAACGGTGCATTTCATTTCTTACCTCTAAACGTTATGTAATATTATAAATGCATGTATATACTGGATATATATGATATATATGATATCTAAATCATGAGTATAACTCTGGATATAATGGATACATGAACAACTTGTAATTATAAAGAGTTTATTTTTGAATCAAGTACCAATGATCGTTAAACCGACCGTTATTAACTTAAATAATTACATAGTGTTCATGACATGGTAATAAGTGATATAAAAGGAATATTGAACTTGAAAAAGGTTCTTAAGAAAGTATAAATTAACTCAAGTTTATTATTCAGGAGGTTAAAATAATGATCGAGTCAAGTCAGACCCGAGGTAAGGGACTTCGTCTCAATCTTCATTCATTGAGGCATATTTTGTTTTATACACAACTTTCTTTTATATGGTGTATAAACCCCTTTGACTTTTATCCTTATTCAAAAGGAATCTTTTTTATATGAAGAGTTTTAATAAATGACAAAAGGAATGTTTTTTTGTTTTTTTGGAGTATGTATGCGGCGACAACGACTTCTCCACCGTTGTGACCATTATTTGAGTTTCGTCTTCCTCTACAAGCCATACCGTTTTTTAAAGAAAAATAAATACCATGTTTTAATTTTCTTTTATTTTGGTATTGAAAATGGTTTTCATAATGTTTTTTATATCAATGTGTTGTATTGATATCTTGTGATTGAAATGTGGAAATGTTATGTTTCCATTATGCATGTATTATGTGGTATGATTATGTTATGTTTCTTGGGAATTGTTATGAAGACGGGTGGTTCCGTGATAAACTAAGGGCGGGTGAGCCCGATATAGCTCTCCAATGCATTGGGTAATGTGAAGGAGTTAAACTTTAAGGATTCTCCAAAGAGATTTAGGGAATATACTGTGATGGGTATTCCAAACGTAACCAAGAGGGTTACTCCCTATGTAAGAATATTATGAATGCCTCAAGTTACCTTTATGTCTTATGATTTCTATGATTTATTCATGATTTGATGATTTATGTTAATGTGATTATGTTTTATGAGTAGATTATGATTTCATTGATTCTTATATATATATGTACTCATGTTTCCTTTACATATTTTTATATCCCTTACTGAGCTTTTTATGCCCATCCCATGTTTTTGAAATGTTTTTCACAGGTCAAGGGAAGGGTACATGATATGATGATAGTGTCAAGGAAGTTTCAATTAAGAATACATGTTTTATTTTAAATATGTTTTCATTGATGGGGAAAATGAATACTATCTTTTATGTAACCACTTTTTTTAAATGTGGAATGTAATGCAAGTTTTATGATCTAATTCTCTAAAACTCTAAACCTGAAAAGATCCTCAATGTGTAATCTTGTAATAACTCAAGATTAAGTAATGTTTAAGGCTAGGGCCTTATACTTAGGGTATCCTATAAGGGTACACTTTGATACTCGAGGATCAAGTTTATTTTCTAAAGAGTCCTTAAAAACGATTTTCTTCCCGACACATGTAAATTCAATAACATTGGATTTTTACACTCCAAAATTCTTATGGAATACCATTTGTAAATTTAGTTGGTACTTGGTTTATCATGTCTGTCATTGTTTTAATGCATATCCCAAAAAGGATGATGTAAGACTTGCATGACTCATCATTGATCCCACCATGTCCAACAAGGTGTGGTTACTCCTTTCACTTACACAATTCCACCATGGTATATAAGGAAGAGTGATTTCGGATAAGATCCAAAACTCTGGTATGTAATTCATGAATTTTTTAATATGATTTTCCATCTCTTTTTTAGTAGATTTTCTTAATATTTATACCAAACCTGTTCTCACCATCATTATTGTTTTCAATAAATTTATCAAAACAATCCACCCTACACCTAGTTGTGTAAATATATCCATATCTACTAAAATAATCTGTAAAACTTATGATGTATGACTACCCAACACTTTTTTTGATAAGAAATGGTCCACACACATTGGTAAGAACTAATTAAATAATCTATTTGGCCCTTTCACCTTTCCCACTAAATGTGGATTTGGTTATTTTTCTAGTAAACATGTATGACATACACCAAGTAGTTTTAGTTTGAACGAATTGAAATATCCACGTTGGTGTAATTTTTTCATGATTTTTTCATTTACATATCCTTTTTGATGATGCCAAAGTTGGGCCTGGTATGAGTCATGTGAAGTAACTTTGTTATAAATTTTCATTACTTGGTTCAGGTGATCCAACAAGTAAAGACAATTATGTAATTGTTTCTTACTATATCAAATGCTATCATTATAAAAGAAGCATAATTAATTTTCAAATTTAAAGATGAGTCTATCTATATATAATCTGGATATAGAAAAACTACTTTTGGTAACTGAAGGAACATAATAAAAACCCTTTAAAACCAAGATCATTTCGGTCGGCACTGAGAGGTGGTAGTCCCCGATAGATATAACAGCAAGTTAAACTCTATTGGATACTTGTAGATCTACCACCCATCAGTAAATTTCTTTGAATCTACTTGGTTCCTATATTTGAATATATATGTGAGAACCATAAACTGTATCTAATACCCAATTTGTTGAAATAGATAAATTACACTCGATAAAAAACGAACCTAAAGCTTCCCCTTGATTCTTTAGCTGGGTTAGGTTTTTCATGAGGTGGAACTTCCATCCACATCTAATATAGACAACATCATATCCCATTGCTTAACCTTTTATCCCATTTTTCTTGTAAGGGTGTGAAGAAGATTTTGGGATTAAATTACTTTTCATTCCCTTTCTGTTTGTTCACCATAAGGAAATAAGGATTTTCACACTTCATATGTTTATCTACTTCTCAAAGGTGGATAATAAGATACAGAAAAGACATCTAAATATTGTTCATATTAAAATTCACAACAAAACTAGATAAGATCTTTGAGATTACTTCTAGAATGGGATTAGTTCCGTGTTTTTCATGGAGGTTAAACACTAAAATCTCCAGGCACTCAATGTATCCAATGATATTGATTATGTGAGGAATAGTTGGGGAACCATCTCCAATATAAATCTAAAAGAGTGCCTGGGAAATCTCAAATATTTCATGTCTAGCTCTCTCCTAATAAAGACCGTAGAGGTGCTCAAGCATTTTATATGAATCCATGTTTTTGTGAGACTTAATGTGCTCACTAGACATATATTAAAGCATCAAATATTTAATGTTTATTGTGTAATTTATATGTTTTATCATAGGATTGTAATTTTTTATCACTCACCTCTTCTGTAGGCAGATCAGACAATGAGGATTCTAGCATGTAATCTTTCCGTTCAAGGTTTAGACCAACCCAATGGCTTCTAGACCACTCCTAGAAGTTACTTCTAGGGATAAGATTGTCTTTATACAATATTAATAAAAGGAATATTAAGTTTTTCAATTTATTCTATAATTAAAAGAGATAATTATTAGTACTTTTCTTGATTAAAATTTTTATGAGAAACAATTAATTGATTTTATTAAATCTCTAACAATTTTATCAAGTCCCAATATCCCTCACCATTGAACTTGAAATATCTAGTTTGTAGAACATTCTAGTGGAAAGGATCCATATTCACTTTTGAATAACCCCAACAAGGTTTGGAAAAGCTATTTTGAAGGTATTTAGGTAGGATGCTCTTTTCCAACTACAGTATTTCAACTCCATGATCCATTGAGTGGACTCCCCAATACCGAAATCCTAACATGGATTTTCTCAACAATTTCCTCCAAATTACACCAAGACTGTCAAGGGATACCCCTCTTGATGTAAAATGGTTATGTCAACCCTAAAAATTAATAAGAACCCCCTTATAAAAGTAAGTCACCCAATAAGGGTTGGACAAACATATATTTCTACTGATTTTTGTTCCTAACCAAGGAATGGAAGGCTTAGTCTTACTTAATATTATATGGAGGGATTTTTTATTACAAAAAAAAAATTTATCGTGTATTACATTCTCTATGTGTTTTTAATATTTAAGTGGATATTTACAAAATTATTTAACCATGTTTTGATAAAAAAATTATCTGTAATCAAATTTATTTAAATTATTTCTTTGCAAATCAATTCATTCATTTATGTGATCATGGTCTTTCATTAATAAATATAATTTTAATGCATTAGAAAGAAAATAAATAAACAGTTAAATGACCCAATCTTGTGATTATCAAATTGTTGATTTAATGAGTAGACATTAAATAAATTCTCTGACCTAGGGAAAATAACTCCTTATTCCAGACATGACATGAGCTACAAAATTACACATGTCCACCTACATATAATCGAGTTGGTTTTATTATAGTTCTATCTTGAACAATTTCCACACACCTTGGGATGGCCCATTAATTAGAAATATTTATTACTCACACACAGGTGAGGGTAACCAATGGATTGGTTAAATGGAATTAAATAAATATCCTTAAACACATAGATCCTACATTATAATGGATGGAGGGATGACTCCCAATCCATATTTTAACTTAATATTAAATAATTTCAAAAATGTGAATTAAATTTAATTAAATAAAGGGCAATACATAGATAGGTCTTGGTCAAGATCATGAATAGTCACACACGCAACAAAGAATGAATAGTAAATAAGTAGTATTCATTTATTCATTCTTTTATTATTTAAGATAAACATTCATGAATTAATTAATTAATTAGTTAATTCACTTTCCTCTTAATGATAATATGATCTTATTTGGAGATAAACATTTTTTAAATGGAATTCATAGAAAATAAAAGACAAAACCAATAATGACATTTTAATTACACTAAATTATTTAAGAATATTAAAATTATATAAAAACATTATTAAATTATTAAAAACACAATGGTGTGATAATCAATAAAATAATGTTTCAATGATGCAATTTCAAATTTAATGTAGATTTAATTTTTTCCATTAATGGGAGAGTACATTGTGTGTACATACAGTTACACATCATGTACCTTAGTTACTGTATATCCAAGTCACATGCTTAGGGTTTTGGTGTGTTGACTCAGCCAGACTATATGGTGTGTGCATGTCAATTACACACCCTGTACCCAATTTTCGTGGGTCAGGTTGGCTCGATTAGCCCATACTGTCAAATAAAAGCACCATGTGTAATTAATTACTTGGTGCATCTAGATACATTTTGCATGGGTATATAGTGTGTGCTTAGGCTGCACACCGTGTAACCTAGTTTTACCATCCAATGATGTGGCACTTCCTGATGGCATCTCGGATCAGTATTCATTTGTTGTTAAACCTTTAATAAAATAAAACTCTGAACGAACATGATTACTATATTGATAACATGTTAATTAAAATCTGATTAATAAACACATAACATGAAATAAAATATATCAACAACTGTGCATAGATTAATAATAAAATAAATAATTATATATTTAAATGTGACCCCTATGATACCACTTCTTTGTTCTGGGAATTCTGGAAGTGTGCAGTGGTGGGTGAAATATTAAATTTTATTATAATTATTGTTTACTAAACCCTAGAGTGAGGATCTCTCACATCAAATTTATAAGTAATTTATTTAATATATGATGAAATAAATTCTTGGTCCTAGGTTATTTCATCACTGATGACTGTTGATCGTCTGAAAAGTACCTTCCGTATTTCCTTCATTGAGCTTACAAGGATCTAAGGATAGAATCCCTATAGCGGTATCCACATGTTTTTTGATGGTCTTCGAGAAATGTCACTCGTTCTTCATGTGATAGCACAACAAATCAAATGACTTGTCTCATTCATTCTTGTTATCTCATTCATTGGTCCTGATGAAATTCTCTCTTCGGTTTCTTGTTCTTGAGAGGGAGAGATAAGGAGGAATCAAGAGGGAATTTTTTTGTTCCATAATTCTCTAATCCCACACATGGAATTGGTTTCAAATGAATTACACTATAGACATAGCTATCTATTTATAATTCTAGGATTCTGATTAAAAAATTTAATTGCATAACAGCCGTTAAATATAATTATAATAATTGATGAAATACCATACCACATAATGAAAATAGTATTATTATTTTTTTGTTCAAAAAATTTTCAAAAAAGGATAAATAATATTAACTAACTTGTAAAAAATTATTTTATCCTCGGACATAGTCTTGAACAATTTAAACTCCTTTAGTATTTATTAAACACCCAAATAAATATTTTATTCTCTTAAATAAATATTTTATTCAAAAAATAGTAAATAAATATTTATTAAATATTGACAAAAATAAATAAAACTATTTAATTCACACTCCCATGAATAAATATTTATTTAATTTATAATTTTATTATAACATAAATAAAATTATTCCTCAATCACGAGAATAAAATTTACTCCTTTAATTAAATTCAAATAGAATTTATTTGAGACCACTAGTAACTCTTAGTGTATGAACCTATAGGATTTATTTTAGTGGGCATTATATAGGCTTGCCTAAATTACAAGATTACCATCTAGCAATGGGTCATGGAATCCAAGAGAATGAACTGTTAAAATGATGATAACCATATATGAAAACTCACTGTGTAATATAATCCATTTTTCATATATTCTCATCAAGGAGGATTCATGAGGATTTCAGCAATCCATATTCCTAATACAACATTCTTTGACTGTCTAAAATAAACTTGTTGTTACACCATGTCCATGGAATTTATGGTGATGGTTATATTTCACTAAAATATCCAACATATCAACTTCCATAAATATATAAGACATAAATCCTTTCTTGAGTTATCCATGAATAACATATCATTCGTGGGGCACCCAATAAACCCTACATCTCACCAACATATGGAATGATGGATTTTATTAGAAAATCTATGTTCCTGAGTCATAAAACACATTAATGATAATATTAATGTCTAAGGACTATTAAACACACTCATATATTATAGTATCTGATGACACTCAAACATGAGGAATTACTACTAGCTGGTCTGTTATCATAATCTCCCATCTTGGATATTACCAAGTGCGAACATCATGAGAATAAGTCACATCTATTTATGAATACTCACAACTAATGGTCAATATACTATCTGTCCCATCATAGTATGTTATATAACCGTGGAACTATATTAAGAATATTGTCATACCACTTCAATTTTCTCATCATGGTGGGGAACTACTATTAACTTATCAATGCAAAAAATACCCTAGGACATTATTATATTATGGTCATGAAAAACAATGAAAAATGTGTAATTATATGTTAAATTTAATATTTAATACATCAAATTTTCATGTAATCAAAGTACAATCAATTGGTTATAGGACACCAACTCTAAGAAATTATCTAAATCCCAAAAAAAAATATTATTGTTAAATGAAATGTAAAGGATGGCTGATTTTTTTGAACTATGAAATCATGATTTTTCTAAAATCCAAAAAGTTATTATGACAGAATGAAGATACTGAGTAAAAGATACATAATATTACCATTCATGAATTGAAATTTTTTTGGTTACTTTGGACACACAATGAAATATTATTACAAATAAATAATCCATCAAATAACTGTTGCACAAAAAGACCAATAAAGGAGGATAATAAATAAGAAATTGTTTTATGGATATTGTTTTTCTTCTAATCTAACAATAAAAATAATTTTTTTGATTGTAGTTAATAGGGATAAGGAAAAAATTCAATGGAGGATAAAAAATGGAATGAAAATACATGAACAAAATCCCGTAGGTGAATAGATTTTATACATTATAAATTGAGTTGGATTAAAACACTACAACTCTTAAAAGGACTGAGTTGAGACCCACTAATGTATCAAAAATCCAATAGTCATCTAGAAAGAAATTACAAAGAATGATAATTTTTTCTTGGAAAAATATATACTTAATAAAATTAAGAATAAAAAAACATTGGTACTTTATTGTTCGTATTCATTCAAAATGATTAGAAATAATTTTTTATGGAGTAAATAAATAATCATGTGGATGACATTGTTTATTTTGGTAAAAATAGATATCTAAAAAAATAAATTTTCAAGATATGATTATCTAGATAATAGTTTAAAAATAATGCTATAAATTTTTATGATAGTAATTGATATAATATATTGAGTGTGAGTCATATTTTTGAAAAAATAATCTAGGAAACATTAAATTATAATGTATTATTAATTAGAGGAAAAACCTGAGGATGTTTTAATATAAGGATAGAGTAATAGTGATGAATTAATGTCATAAAAAATATTCATAATGAATTTTTGGGGTTTATTTATTAAAAATAAATGTAATGGATATTATAATAATTTATGAGAATTTATGGAGAATAACATTAATGATGGTAATAGGAGTATATAAGAAGCTATGAATGTTTTATGTGTAATTTAGAGATCACGCCACAACACTATGTGTCACACCTCTATGTGTTTCATGTAATAATAACTATTTTATAGTAGAATGAATGGTCATGATAGGATAAATGAGGAAATTTCATAGTTTTATATGTAATATTAACTTTTTTTATGATTTATACCATAGGAAGGTATCACACTACAACATAGACCCCATGAAAAGTTGGTACTGAATTGTTGGGGTGATCGAAGGGAATAATATCTCAAACAATAATGTTATTCCATAATGGAATGTTATACATGATGAAGAGTTGACTTGGGATTTTAAGTAGAATAATATGGGTTTTGAAGATTATCTCAAAATATAGGTCCCACATTTTGAGGGATTTCTTTCACCATGATGTTCCAATCAAATATGATATCCAATTATTTCACCATAACAAAAATGTAGGAGTCTAATCCAGGATTCTTGAATGGGAAGGAACTCACTCCATAATAATTGTTATCATAGAGTGGAACTGAAAACAATAATTAGACCCAAAATTATATATTTTCGATAAGAATAGATTGTTACACTTAAATATAATAGATTGGTCCATGGGTAATTTGATTTCAACAAATTTTACCAAATTCAAATTTCATATTGTTTAGGGATTTTGTATGAAATAAAGTATGGGAAGTGGGTTCAAAATTATAGATCTATTTTGAATGAAAATTTCCGTCATAATTAGGTATAATTGAATAAATATTATAATTTAAACATGGAGTTTTCTTAAATATTAAAGAGATTTTTTTCTCTATAAAAAGGAGAAGGAAGGTTGTGAAGAAACAAGATATTGTAAATATGGAAGACTTAATGGAATGTAGAGAGAATTGAAGAAGATTTAGGATTTTTTATTGTTAGAGGTTTAAGGAGTTTAATCATGATAATAAATGATTATTTGATTACAACTACATCATTACTTTGATAATTTTTCTAGGATTATAGAGATCAATATGGTTTCTATTAGTGGAGTAGTGTGTTCTTTAATAGTTAGGTGTATAGTGAGATTTTAATCATTTTAAATGTTGTAAACCAAGAGGTTTTGTGTGGACACTATGAATTATAATACAAGTACTATTTTTAGTGAATTTTTTACTTTGAATCATATCCCATTTAATCTCATTAGATATATCCTTTTGTGGGTTAACTGAGTAAAAATAATATGTGACTCTATTTACTTAATTTATTATTTAATATTCATTGGGATGGAGAAGAATTTTCCTATTAATAGGGGAATATGATTATTAGATATGAAATTATAAATAGAATAAATTTACCTTGATTCCCCCTCACTCTAAATATTTTTACCGTATTTTTTATGAATATATAGTCTTTTACACAATCTATTTAGTGTGAGTCAATTTTGTGTCTTGAGTCATAAATAAACGTTCGATAGGAAGGTATGATTAATAAAAGGAATTTTTTTTGAAGAATTGATTTAAGGAGAAATTAATAATGGAAATATCAATAAAATTTATGATATGTATCAATCCTAATTTCAAATGGAGGAAGATAAAAATAGAAAATAGAATTGATGACTTCGGAACATAGACCAAAATATTGTGGAAATTCTATAAATGTATAAGGTTGGGATTGAAATTATAATATGAAAATAGATATATAAATATAAGGTTATGATTTATTGATATAAAATATGGTTTTTAATCCTCTTAATGAAAATAATTATAGAGATTCACATTTACATGATTTGATTCAATCCAATGTGTGTTTTCCTCGGACACATATGAGAATTAATAGGGAAATATATTCTTATTTTTTTTATAGAATATTTAATTAGGATGAAATGAATATTTTTTATTAATATAATGAAATAAAATATATATTGTTTTAAAATAAATTATATTTATAATTATTAACATTAGTAAAATTTGTGAAATTCAATATAAATTTGAATTTTTGGTCCAATAGAAGGATAAGTTTAAAATATATGGATTCAAATCATGATTTTTATGGTTGTAACGTCTAAAATAGATGATTATATATGTTTTTAGTGTACCGAGATAGGTTTTAGGTTCTCTATTGAATATTGAATTAGGATTTGGGTGTCTATGTAGTTGAGTTTTATAGAAGATGCATCATCATGCCCTGATAGGTGTAAGTAACATTGTGATAATGGACTAATTGAGGATCATTCCATGTCCTTAAGAGACACCTAAATGTAACCATATATGGTTTCATACTAACAAGTGGGTGACATGATATATAGAAATTTTTTGAAAATTTTTTACAGTTAAAATATATTACGTATGCAAATAGAATCTTAGATTGGCGAACCATGTTGTTAGAAGTACACATACATAATATATTTGGAAATATTCCGAATTACTTTGTTATTTTCCAGGGAGAAAATTTAATCACACTATGACCATAAGGTTAATTATATGAATTTTTTCTATGAGGATATGTCACATCTTGATGCAAAAAGGTCACAACATGAAGTGTGGAGGCCATGATTAGGATTGGAATCCACAACACTTGGGTAGGATATTAAATCATAGAGCCAGGGGTCCCATGTTTTTTTCTTTTGGATGCAGTTTAATCGCATTTTGACCTAATTATATGATGTCTTCCCTTGGTAGGGTATCACAAATTGACTAATATATGTCAAGTTTTTATGGGTCCCTTCATAAAAATTTTTAAAAGAGGGGAAGAAATAATTTTTTAGGTGTGTCTACATTGTGTTTCAAGATGAGGGGAAATTTAGGGTGTTACACTTTGGAAATATATCTCCCATATCTTCCTCCATTCACATACCCTAATTAGAGGGGTAATTTTTTGGTGTTTTATATTGATTCAATTGAATTCCCCCCTTTTCCCCCTATATTTAGTTCCCATTAATTTCCTAGATTATGAGATGATTTGGTCTAGGTTTTTCTTGATGATTCCACTAGGGCATAGTAAAATCATCCCAATTTGTTGGGGAATTGACTTGGAATGGATAGAGGGGGTCCTAAAAAGATGAACACACTGGGTTCAATGTGGTTATAGTATTGCGATAATGTTTTTATTTTGATTTTTGTAAAATAGAACTAATTCGATTAATTTAAATAATTAATTAAAATATGTTATAATTAGTTAAATGGATGTTGTTAATTGAGAGGTGTGAGTGGAAATATAATCTTAGACCTAGAATAGACATGCTTCTCCAAATATGAGAGAATAATCATGATGATAGTAAATCTATGTTCATGTTATCTGGTCCATTTAATACCAAATCATATACATATTTATGCCTGAGTTTTAATGCCTACTGAGTGATACACTCTTGTGGGGTGGATTTGAGGCTTGTAGAGTGGCATAAATTGGAAAAATCATCCAGGGATTGATTAAGTGTTAGAAATATTGATTTCCTCTAGATGTTTGATTTTGTATATTTCATGGGATATATGTAAGATAAAACCATATAGTAGGATAGGATCATCATTAAAAACTTTTAAATAGGTTTCGAAGAGTTTTAGAGTGAGTTAGTTCGAGAAGGTCCTTAGGTTGTAAGATTTGGTTACGATGAAAAATTATAATATAACATGGACCGAGCCTTGGGGACAAGGTCTAGAACAGACTACAAACTATGAGAATATAATTAGGTTTACATTACATTGTGGTATTGATAGCAGAGACGGAGATGGTCCTGAGGATCCTATTAGATTCCTTGGTATGTGAGATGATAATTTCAAGAGGATTGGTATTTTGTTCATAGGTTAACAATATGTTCTTCGGAGGATTTTCCTGAGGGGGTATATGTATGATGAGATATACATCAAGGTTTGGGTAATGGTATTAAGGTTTTATCGTATAGGTTATGAGCTGGTGAGATTATCTAATGTTCATCATGCTCTATGTCTTGTTGTATACATGTTCTGAATGTGTGCATCTAATTGATGACAGATCTTGGAATGTTTCATGTCATATCTAATGTCTTTGAATCACCTTGATTGATAAGGTATTGAATTAACCCATCCATATGTGATAAATTAGCGATTGGGTTGTGATATGAGAAGATTTTTTAGTGATAAGGTAGTGGCTACAACAATGGTCTTTCCATGAGTGCAGAAGTATTGTCACGGACCTCCTTGGGTGAGATGGTTGGTCCAAGCTGTTATGTGATATCAAACAATACCTAGAGATATAAGGTAGTGTTCAGGATACTAGACCCATATTTATTGATAATATGTTTTCATGTAGCAACGTGAGTGGTAATTTTGGTGTTGATAAGGACAATGTACCCTGTATTGAGTGAGAAGGTAGAGGTCAAGATGTGATATGAGGACCTATCTTGAGTCATAAGGTAAAGTAAAAAAAGATAATTTTAAACCTCCCTTTAGTGATAAGTTATATTCTAAGACATATAAAGTTTCCTCCCTTGACTGATTAGAAATTATCATGGACTTGGATGATGGGCCTCATTGAGTATCATCATGTAGTTTTCAAGACATGGTGACACCATATATTGAATCTTCAGGTAAGGGTAGTATAATATAGTATGAGGTGAAAGGATTATGAAAATTTATGAGGTATACATCTTTAGGTGTTGTGGTATCCTATTTTTCACATGATGACTTGATGTGCATATTTATAGTGGTGACCCAAGGTGGATTTCAGTATAGGATGAAGCGGGTATAGTCAAGTCTCGGTGTGGGTTGTCAAGCACATGAAAACCCAATGTGTGTGTTTTTTATATTACTTATTTTCCTCATTCATACACACAAATATGATGATTTATAATAGAGTCACTTTATTTTAACCTAATAATATGTTATTATCATGTCATTTAGGGGTATCCTAGTTCATGTGAAGACCTAATGTAATCTTTATGTGTCTCCGCACATGATGTGAAGTGGGTTGGGCTAGGTCAGATCGATAGGGATTTGGAGACTGGGTTGGCGAGGCTTGGGGATGGTAGTATAATATCTTCTATATGTTTTATCATATTTTAATTTTATATATGATATTCTAGAAATGGGATATTTTTTAATGTATATTGTATGCTTCCAAATTCATTTATAATAGCATTGTTGTTTATGATTATGAATACTTTAATTATCTACTAAGGATACTTTTTTGTTATTTCTATTACTATATTAATTTTATTCAAGTGATTAATCTCCAAAATATATGATTTATGACCACACCTGTAGTCATTATCCTATGGTGTACAAAGTTGAGGGTTTAAGTCCATATGAAATCACTTTCCGAGAAACTGATGAGTGGTATTGGGATAGGGAGTAAAAAAAATTCTATAAGAGTGACATTTTCTTGTCTAACTATTTTGGATATAATAGATAGAGAATGAGGAAATAAAAAATATTGTGATTGATTTTAGGTGAGTCCTAAAGACTGTTTATGGGTCATGTCCAGGTTATCAAGGTTATGAGATTTATGTTTTTGATTTTATCAATTAATGTAGAAATTTTTATTCAAATATGATTTTTTTCAGTGGTTGTGATTTATGGTTTTGGATTTTGGATAATTAGAAAGAGGAAAATATACATGAATCACATTGGGCATGTCAGATTCATATGAAATATTCTTGAAATTATATAATTTATTTCATCAAATATAGGGGTATAATTGTTTAAATATCTAATAATAACTTATATTTTATTTTATCATATAACTTATTAGAATAATTCTATTAAACAAAAAAATGAAATTATTTTTAATGAAAATTCATTTGGATATTATGAAGATATGTTAGCTAGTGATGGATATACATCCCATTTGTGAACGGTATTTTCCATGACCCCTGGTGGGTTGGTGAAAACATTGGATTCAATAGAAGTGATTTAAAGATTGTCACATGATTCCTTTTGTGTTTTTATACCCCAATGAGGGTTGGGGAAATTATTATAAAAATGTATTTAGTTCTTCATACATGAATCCCTTAGAGTGCTTCAGGTATCACGGTTGAAAAATGGAGGGTAGAATCAACTGGAGGTGTGGTCTTATTGATTCTAGATTTACTTTAAAGTGGTTTAGTAAAATTATATATGTTTATATCACTAGTTTGGAATAATTCTTGGTTCATGGGTGATTTTTTTGGTATGACTAAGATTCCTTGGGTCTGTGGGAAATAAATCACTCAGGTGCTTCCTCATAAAAAATATTAACTTATGTGAGATGAGAATGGTCGACGGGTTAGGAATATGATCCTAAGTTTAATTAGATGTTAATAATATGAATATGAGTTTAGTGGTGTGATTAGGATATATGGGATCATATGATTATGGTGTTTGGGTGTCATCAAAGAGGATATCTAGTAAGAACCTATGAGATGGTTCTTGGAGGATCAATTTTATTTGGGTGGAGAAGAGTGAGTGTTGAATTGAATTTTTTTTTGGAAAATAATTGATACATCAGGGAATGAATGTGAACGATATACATAGGGTTGGGTTGGTTGTGGATCAATAAATGGTTACGTATTATTTTGAGAACAGATGGATATAATAATACTCTTACAAGAAATGATGTCTTAGGATTTTCGTGAGGATGGAAGTCACTTCCTCTATAAAAATGGTAATATGTACTATGGTACTATTAATCTATTATTGTACCTTGATAAGGGTTGTTAATTTGGGGGAGAATTTATTGGGAGGAGTGACATGCATTCAATGTTGGAATTTGTTAGTTATTATGACAAAGGATGTGTGTAATTAATGTTATATTGTGGGGAGTACACCATTTCCCATTATAGGTTGTGACCATCATTATAGATCAATTTTGGAAGATGTTGAGATTTATGATCCAAGTAATATAGGTATAGTTATTGAGGGATTTTTTATATTGGAATATGAATATGTGTATGATTGTCATGTTTAGTCATTATGTTTTTGTAATGAATGGATAATAGGCCATGGAGATCAGTTTTTTTGTTTCAGTTGGTTAATGATATGTATAACCCTAAGATGGGGATCATATTTTTGTTGATTCAATAAGTTTTCCTCATGATTTTTCCATTCCTTCATGTTTTGAAAATCACAATCACTCTATATTAAGGAAAATTTTATTTTCCTTATTAAGGAAAATTTTCTTTCCCCAAGGAAAAATTAATCCTTACCTTTTTTTCATTGTTCGTGATTTATTTTCTATAAATCGAACTCATTTTATTTCTAAGTATAAAATTATGTTTCGTATCTAAAACGTAAGAATCATATAAATACTTAGATATAGAGCATTCTATTTTCAGGATCCGAATTCAGGTTCCGAATTCTTCTGAATTCAGACTCCAAACTTTCTGAGTTCAGACCCCAAATTCTATGAATTTTGATTCTAAATTATATGTATTTAGATTTCGAATTCTTATGAATTTAGACTCTAAATTCATATTAATTCAGACTCTGAATTCTTATGAATTCGGACTTCAAATTTCATTGAAATTCAGAGGACTCAATTCTATAGAATTCAGGTTCTAAATTATTTTGAAAGAAGAATCCAAATATTCATGTATTATAGACAACGAATGAATTTTTTGTTAGGCTCTAAACTTTTGTTTTTATTTAAACTCTAAAAAATTAATTTTCCTAAGAAACCGTATTTTTTGTACTCTTGTTTGAGTTATAAAATGATGTTGTTCATTCTGTTACTAACTAACCGTTGTTTGAGTGACACGTGTACAGGACCCTCAGAAATTCAAAGAAAATATGACCATTGGAGGAGGGAGCTAACCGTTGAAGATGTGCCTATAAATAGGAGATCATTTGAATGAGTTCACAACATGTTGATCAATCTATAAATTACATGTTGCTGAAGTGATTTCTAGATAGAGAGACTTTTATGCTTTGTGTGTACTGAACATCTTGTTCAGAATTGCTTCATGCGACTCCGAATGTTGCTGAGTACATTCGATGGCTTCTGGGGATATGAAGACAGAGGTGTCAACTACCTTGAAGTACGAGGGCTTGCGGGGATATAAAGACAAACTGTGATATTCGTATTGAGGTATTACCCTAGGGTGGGTATGACAGTCTTTCTTGAAATTATAAATCAAGGGACCATTATCCAAGGTTGTTGGATAACCTTCTCTTTGGGTTAAAAGATTTCATACTACTTAGTTGTATTATTTCAAGTTTCTTTTTCCACATCATTTTGATTTATAAGAAATGTATAACTATGTTATACTTTCTTGTACTTGTATACTCTGATTAGTAATATTCTATATGCTTTAAGGTAGAATCTTTTTCCTTGTAAACTTTTGTTAATTTTCCTTTTCAGAACCACATTTCCGGAATCAATCAAGGTTGTAAAACTAAGAGGTATTGTGAATTTACCTTGTTTATATTTTTTAAACATTGCCATATTTAAATGTTCCAAAGGAATTTATTAAAGTATAAAATTCAACCCCCCCTATTTTATATTGAGGATGTATATTCATTATTTTGATCCTATAATTGGTATCAAAGGATTTCTCTGAAATACTTATATTCACATATATGTTTTCTTGATCATGTTTTTCATTGTTCTATTTTATCCTTGATTAGGATATTTTTACCCTTGTTTACAAACTTTTATTACTAACAAGTTTGTGTGGAAAGATTTTTTCTTTGAGATGGTAGGAATGAATGTTGGTTCAATTGAAAATCTTAATCATACTAGACCACCTATTTTTTTGGAATGATTATGAATATTGGAGAGATAGTATGAAGGCTTTTGTTATTAACACTGGAGAAGAAAACATTTTTATGCTTACTGGAGATTACCAGATTCCTGATAATGAAGTCAGAACTTTTAGTAATCAAGAAAATTCAGAATATCAACTAAACTATAAGGTATACAATTCTTTGTTTTTTTCCATGACCAGGAATATATAATGCCAGATTTCTTCTTTTGAAGCTGCAAATTGTATTTGGAAGAAGCTTGAGGTAACTCATTTTGGAACATCCAAAGTTATTGAAACTACAAGATCTATTCTTAGTGAAGAGTAGCATGGTTTTTTGTTTCCTTACAGAGAACCTATATGTAAGGTACAATAATGATTTATGACTATTGTTAATAGCCTATAATCCATGGGTGAAAAAGGTCTGGATGATGAGGCACTTGTTGATAAGATTATAGACATCTTGCCTAATGAGTGGGAATCAAAGAGAAAAACTATTGATGAGAAAATGAAAGTTTCACATATCACTCTTGATGATATTTTTGTAACTCTTCTTGATCATGAAACTAGAATAAATAGAGATGCTGACAATGTTAAGAAAAATAATGGGAATGAAACTGTTTCTTTTAAAACTACTTCAAACCATATGAAAGACAAGACTCCTAAGAGAGTTACAAGATCTAATTCTAAGAAGATTACTATTTTATCTAAATCATGTGGAATTGAACATTTTGAGAATGAATTAGCTAATATTTCTCGAAGGATGAACAAGATAGTTGGAAAGAAAGACTTTCAGTATATATATAAGAATAAATAAAGAAATGATTTGAAATACTATGAAGTCACTTGTTATGAATGAAAAATATCTCGACATATAAGGCCATATTGTCCTATGATTAAGTGAAAAGATAGAAAGGAAAAGCAGTCTGAGAGTAATAGAAATAAGTTCTACAAAGATAAATCTGATAATTTCTTGAAAGCTAATGACACCTGGAGTGCTAGTGGTGGAGACTCTTTTGATGAATTCTCAGATTAAAAATCTTCTGGACATAAAAATCTTGGTTTACTTTCCAAGTTACATATTGAAAATCAATGTTTAATGGATAAGGTACAAAATTATGAATCCATAACTAATGTATCCTGGAATGTTAATTATAGTTCTTGAAAATACTATGAAACCTTAGATGAATAATTTTCTTCTGATGAAGATAATACTTTACCTACTTATGAATAAGTTTCTAGGTTTGCTAAGCTTCTTAAGAATGAAAATTCTAAAATCAAGAAAATACTTGATAATGAAAAATTCTAGAATTTCTATTATTACTAGGGAAATACCATATCTTTATGGATATCTTGATAAGAAAAGCCTTGATTTTGATAATATTTCAAAAAACCTTGAGAAAGTTAATTCTGAGAAGGATAAACTTTCTAAGGATCTAGAAAAAAGTAATTTTGAAGAAAAATGATTTCGATCCTAACTCTAGTGCTAAAACTGTTTTTTTAGGATAAGAACATAGTAATTAGACTAATGTAAGAAATATTATCCATGAGGAAGTGTTTTTCAAACTTTCCCTTAGCAAAGGAAAAAATTGATAAGTTGTATTCTAAAATTCGACTTCTAAGGAATAATTCTAGTTTTGGATATACTAGTTCAAAATTGATTTTTAGTAACAATTATTTTGTTCCTCAAAGTGCTCCTTTCTGCACTAAATTTCAGTGTGGTGGGAATTGGGAAAAAAAATTCTGTATACAAAACTCAGTCTTTAGGTTTTCGTAAAGCATATTTTTCATAGAAAATGTGGATTCTTAAAATATTTCTTTCTGAAGTTACTGGATCCAAGAAGGTTTGGGTTTCGAAAGTCTAACACTCTTATTTTTAGGAAAATAAAGATAGTACCAACATCAATACAAGGTACAAGGATAGTGGATATTCCTGACATATGACTGATAAGAAAAACTTCTTTGAAATGATTATCAAGACGAAAGGAGGAAAAGTAACTTTCATAGATAATGCTAAGATAGAAATTATTGGTATACATAACATTGTTATTCTTGAAAAAACATTGATTTAAAATCTTTTGTCTCTTAAGGGTCTTAAGCACAACCTCATTAGCATAAGTTAATTATGGGATGAAGGCTACCTTGTGAATTTTAGAAATGACAAGTACTTAATACACAATTCCAAGGAAAAGTTTATTCTTTCTGCCAATAGGCAAGAGAATATTTATACACTAAACATAGAAGACCTTAGAAGTCAAGATCTACCTTGCCTTAATGCAATGGAAGATCATTCTTGGTTGTGGCATAGAAGTTTAGGACCCTGTAACCTTAGGAACCTATGAAAACTCTATAATAATAGACTAGATAAAGATCTACCAAAGCTTAGAATTGATTCTTCAAAAGTGTTTGATCCTTGTCAATATAGCAAGAAACATAAATCAAGTTTTAAATTAGTTGGTGAAGTCTTAACTACTGATGCATTACAGTTGTTGTGTATGGATATTTTTAGTCCAACATAAACTGGAAGCATTGGATAAAAATATTATGTATTTGTTTTAGTTGATGATTACAACAGATTTACATGAGACTATTTTCTAGAAAATAAATATGAAGCTTTTTCTTATTTCAAAAGTTTTAGAGCCCATGTTAAAAATGTGAAAATCCTTCCTCTGATAAATATTCATTGAGATCATGGAGTTGAATTTAAAAATTCTGATTTTGAAACCTTTTGTAGTTGAAAAGGAATTACTCATAACTTATTCGAACCTAGAACACCACAAAAAGATGGTGTTGTTTAAAGAAGAAATAGAATTTTTCAGGAGATAACAAGAACCATGTTGGGTGAATATTCGGTAGCAAAAAAAATTTAGACTGAAGTTGTAAGTACTTCTTTCTATACTATAAATCGAGTTTTGATTATACGTTTTCATAATAAAACTCTTTATGAGTTATGAAATGGTAGAAAACCTAGACTTTCCAACTTCATGGTTTTTGGTTGCAAGGTATTCATTCTGAATACTAAAGATAAACTACACATATTCATAAAAAAATCTAATAAAGGAATTTTCTTAGGCTAATCCACAACATCTAAGGCCTATATAGTTTTTAATAAAAACACATGTACTATTGAAGAAACAACACATGATAAATTTGATGAAACCGATCCTTCTGCTTTTAAAAAACCTCAACCTACATCCTCAGATGTATTTTCAAAAACATATTATCAACCCTTGATAAAAGATCCTTATAATAAGTTAAATTTTAAAGAAAATATTTCTAAAACATTTACCCCAGAATATTTCCTACCCTATATTGATGAACATGTTTTACAAAACCCAAATCAGGTGTTTCTTAAGATTTATCCCAATGATAGTATCATTTGTGATGTAAATCAACCTGTAAGGACTAGATGTTCCTTAAAAAATATAGTAGAATATCTAGAATTCCTTTCC
Source organism: Viscum album (assembly GCA_963277665.1). NCBI lineage: Eukaryota > Viridiplantae > Streptophyta > Magnoliopsida > Santalales > Viscaceae > Viscum > Viscum album. The sequence goes on from OY728126.1 coordinate 1,041,616,125, forward strand.
CAATTAGAACCAAAAAAGCACTGATTATGCTTTATATGATGATTATTGGATAAAATCTATGCAAGATGAGCTAAATAAATTTTAAAGAAATAAAGCCTGGACCTTGGTTGAAACACCAAAGGAAACATCTGTTATTGTAGTAAAACGGGTCTTCCGAAATAAATGTAAAGAAAATGGAATCATAATAAAAAATAAAGATATATTGGATGTTAAAATCTACAATCAATAAGAATGAATACACTATGAAGAAACCTATGCTCTAGTAGCTAGACATGAATCTATGTGTATTCTACTGGCCTTTGCGGCATTCTTCAATTTCAAGCTTTTTCAAATCGATGTTAAATGTTCTTCCCTTAATGGTTTTGTACAAGAAGATGTTTTTATTGAACAACCTACTAGTTTTGAAGATTGAAAACATCCTAAACTTGTTTAAAAACGTACCAAAGCTTTGTATGGACTTATGTAAGCTCTAAGAGCCCGTTATGATAGACTTACAAGTTTTTTGATTCAAAATAATTATGTTAAGGGAAATGATGATCCAACATTTTTTATAAATAAAGATAAGAAAAAATTTTTATTATTCAAATTTATTTTTATGACATTATATTTGGTTCAACTCTGCAATTTTTAACTAATTCTTTTGCTGATCTAATGAAATATGAGTTTTAAATGAGTATGATGGCTGAGTTAACATTTTTCCTTGGTTTCCAAATATCTCAAAAAACCATAAGGAATCTATATATCTGAACATATGTATATTAATGATCATCATATAAAGTATAGAAATGAAAACACGAAGAGTATTAGTACTCCTATTGGTAACTCAAATTCTATTGATCTAGATGAAGCTGGGAAACCAGTAGATCAAACATCTTTTAGTGGTATGATAGGAAGTCTACTTTACTAGACAGCTAGTCATCCAGACATAATGTTTTCAGTATTCTTATGTGAAGGATATCAATACAATCCTAAGGAATCTCATTTAAAGGAAGTGAAAAGGATTTTTTTTCTACTTAGAGAGAACCATGGATCTAGGACTCTTTAATAATTCAAGAGATAATTTTGTTTTAAATTATTTTTTCAGATGATAACTTTGGTGGATGAAGAATGGATAGGAAGAGTACATTCGGAACTTGTCATTTCATAGAAGATTCATTAGTTTCTTGTTCATGCAAAAAGAAACACTAAGTAGCACTTTCCACTACTGAAGCTGAATATGTAGCAGTTGGATGTTTTTGTGCTCAAGTGTTGTGGATGCAACACACACTCACAGACTATGGTATGAGTTTTACCAAAACACAAATTTTTTGTGATAATACTAGTTTAATTACCTTTTGTAAAAACCTTTCACATAACTCTCGTGCAAAACACATAGATATTAGGCATCACATTCTTAGGGATCATGCACAAAAAGGAGATATCATTCTTCAATTTATCAGAACACAAGATCAACTTGCAAATATTTTCAAAAAATCTCTACGATCTGATAGATTTGAATACATTAAACATAAGTTAGGAATGATAACCATAAGGTAATATTCCAAGTTAACTTCATGTTGAAACCAATCTCCTTACAGTAAAAACCCACCTTTTATAGGGGGTAAATTTGATTGTTAGATATTAAAAAAAATTAGACTAAAATTTATTTTGAAGTATTTTTTTGTAGTCTAAATATTTTTGTAGTCTAAAATTTTTTCATAGTATAAATTTTTTTTGTAGTCTAAATTTTTTTCATAGTCTACAATTTTTTTTTCATATTCTAAAAATTTATGGTCGTCTAATTTTTTTTCGTAGTCTAAAAATTACGTATAGTCTAAAAAATTTTCTTAGTCAAAACATATTTTTTCCGTAGTCTAAATTTTTTCATAGTCTAAATTTTTTTTCTCTCAGTCTAAATCATTTTTAGTTTAAATTTTTTCGTAATGAAAATTTTTGTAGTTTAAACTTTTCGTAGTCAACATTTTCATACCTAAATTTTTCTTAAGGAAAATTTTCGTACTTAAATATTTTGAAATAAAAATTTTCGTAATTAAATTTTCCGTAATGATGGTTTTCGTACTTAAAATTTTTGTAATTAAGATTTTAGTATTTAAAATTATTGTAATGAAAATTTTCGTTTCTAGATTGTTCCTATTCAATTTTTTCGTAATAAAAATATTCGAAATCTAATCTTCTTCAAGAAGAATTTTTTTCATTATGAATACTCTTCATGGAAATCCAAAAGGTATGATTCATTTTCTAAATTTTCGTAATCATCATTTTCTTGTTGGTATTTTCTTTAATTTTTTAATTTTTCTTATTAAATTTTCCTTAAATCCGAATTTTTTCCTTAAAAACCTCAAAAGATCGGAATCTATCAAAATTCTTCCTCAGTCATCTTTTTAGCCGTCAGATCTAGACATAAGATTTTTTAACCATTGGATTATGTTGGGAAGCTGAACCATCACCTTAAATTCCTATATTATGGACCCTCGATGGTTTCCCCACATCGATCTCAAATATATTGTTTGTTGAAGCTCTTTTCTTACTAAAAAATCCCATTCCGAAATTCTCAAATTTTCCTTACTTCCAAATGTCTGCCGAAGTCTCTTCCCAAAATGAAATGTCGGCTGTCAAGACAATCTCTGAATGAAATATATATAAAGAAAGGTCATTTGATCTATTGTTTTATTCCAAATATGACTCTATCATTTCCAAGAATATAAAACGCAATGGCTTGGAGATTTTATGTATTTCAAAACCAAAAGCATAGGATTTGGTATATTCAGAGTTTTTAGTAGAGTTCTATGAGTCAACAACATTATTTAAGGAAGAAGGAAGGGGTAAGTTTTCTTTCATGTGTAATGGAAAGACATATTCACTTTCATACACCAAGGCTACAGACTTGGTTGGTATTTCATTTGAAGAGGAAGATGAGTTCTATACTCACAAGCTACCTGATGTTCAAGGGAGTTTTATTAAGGAAAAATTCATGGATTGTCTTGGTATCATAGATTTAAAGACTCTGAATATTCTTCACCTATCTACAAAATTTCGGATTCTTGAATTATGGGTTCAAGGATACATTATTCGGAGAAAAGGTGACAAGGATACTCTAAAAAAGAGTGACATCTATATATTGTATTTCTTGGTAAATATAAGGAAGATAAATTTGGTTAAGTACATTTGAATTATGATTGAGAATATCAATAATGGGAGTTTTAAATCTCAAATTATTATGTATCCATCCATTCTGTCAAAGATGATTGTTCTGTGTTTAGAATCCTTCAAAATTCCTTGAAGTTCTAAGTTGAGGAACTGAAAAGTCATGTTTTTGAGTGATGATACTTTGATAAGGATGAAAATTGGTTTTTCTAAAGAAACTAAATAATTATATGATTTTCTTGAAGAAGAAGTTGAAAATATTTCAAAGAAACATGAGGTAGCTGAAACCTCAACAAAGGGTGTAAGGAAGAGGAAGGTGAAAGATGTAGAGGAGAAGGCAATAAACCCAATGGCAAAGGAAATTCAGTCAGAAACCCCGAAGACAAAGAAAAAAAACTTATCCTGATAAAGTAGTAGCAAAGTGGAGAGAAGACGAAAAAAATCAGAAATAATGGGAGCCTATGTTTGGATTTGACCCTGCGGAGGCAAAATTTTTAAGGGAAAAGGTAGCTGAAGAGATTGATAATCAAGAGAAAGAGCAGAATTAGAAGAAAAATTTGTATGAGGTAGAAATAGCCCAATCACCACAAAAGGCTGTTGAAAAAGAATCTAAAAATATTCTGGTACTAGAATTCTGTCTGATAGAACCTTTAGTAGATACTCTAGGAAAGATGTTTGTGAATCCAGAAATAGTCCAAGAAAAAAAAGTATAAGAATAAGAAGAAGGCAGTGGTGATACCGAAGACTTGATAAAGCAAGTTGAGGATTTTCATGAGAAGGAAAGCCCTTCTGAAAAATGATCATTCTAAACCTTTGAATCCGAGTCTTCTAAACTTGATACCCCGGGGAAAGATGATAAAAGTGGAGAATAAGTGAACAATGTTCCTGAAGAAGAAATATCCAACCATTATTTCATTTTCTCATAGTACGTTGAGGTAGGAGATGAGAAGGAAGAGGTTGATGAAGATAAAATTGTGCAACTATCTGATAGTTAACACAAATCACCCAATCAAGAAGAAGTCATTCTAAAAGCTGATAAGAGAAAACAGGTGGTTATTAATACACCTAGTGGAACAGTGGTGAAGAATAAAGAAGTGGGTACTTCATAGAAGAGGAAAGCTACTAATATTGAAAAATAATCCTCACCATGTAGAATCTCTGATTTGGAATCGTCCTCTCTTGGACATGATTTTATAGTCTAGTATCTGAAAAATCATGTTGGAACCATCCCTCTATTTCCACGCATAGACTCCAGATTCCAGATTCTTCAGCATACATTAAATAAAAAATTGGATTTAGTATCCATGGTGATAGATAAGTGTGTAAATCTTGAGTCTGATTTCAAAACCTTTTTCATAAACTATAAATCCCAAAAAAGATTTTTCAAGAAGATGAATAACTGGTCAAAAAAATGTGGAAGACATGAGAATTCTTGATGAGTTTCCAGATAATGTAATGGATGTATTTGAAACTGAATATAGTAAGTTCAAATATCTCAAAAAGACTTTTTAAGAAAATTTATCTCTTGAAGAAAATACTCAGAAGAAAGAAGTGAATGATCTGAATGGTAAATTATATTCAGTTTCTTAGATTTGGAAGAGAGAAAGGGATCTCAGGATTGAGATAGAAGAGAAGATAGTTAATCAAGAAGAAGTTATAAAGGGTCAGGAAGAATCTCTTAGGGATCAGGAAGAAAAAATAAAAGCCTTAGAGAAGAAAACAAAATATCGGGATCAGATTCTCAAATGAGAAGAGGAGGATCACAAGGAACTCAAGAATCTCAAAACCGTAGTGAAGAAGTTGATGGAAAAGGAGAAGGATGGACAATCTTGTTCAATTCTGATCTTTTGTTGTATTTCTTTCATTGTAAACATTTTTTCGATCTTAATGGAATTTTGGGTTGTTCTTTATAAATTTGGTTGTCTAATACTAATATTTCAGGTACCATATTTTTTTTCCATTCCCTATATTCCTTTTTGAAAATCACAAAGGGGGAGAAAGGAATGTTTATACGAATAATAAGTAAAGAAGACATTTCCCTAAGTAAGGGGGAGTTCATATCCAAGAAGATTTCCATATGTAATAAAATTCAAAGCCTCAATCCTGAAATCTAGAATATGATCCTTAGCATTTCCAGATCCTAACGGGGAGTTAGTCATATTGATAATTTCCCATGTGTTAAGGGATATATGTTTTATTTTTAATGCCTTGAAAAATATTTTCTAAGTCCTTTTATTATTTTTCATAACGATGTTTCTGCTTTCCAAAAAGTGGGAGATTGTTGATTCAATATGGTTTCCTTATAAATTTTCCATTCCTTCATGTTTTGAAAATCACAAACACTCTATCTTAAGGAAAATTTTACATTCCTTATTAAGGAAAATTTTCCTTCCCCAAGGAAAAATTTATCCTTGCCTTGTTTTTATTGTTCTTGTTTTATTTTCACTAAATCTAACTCATTTTATTTCTAAGAATAAAATTCTGTTTTGTATCTAAAACATTAGAATCTTATAAATACATAGATATAGAGAATTATTTTTTAGGATCCGAATTTAGGTTCCTAATACTTCTGAATTCAGACTCCGAACTTTCTGAGTTCAGACTCCGAATTCTAGGAATTCAGATTTCGAATTTTATGAATTCTTATTCCTAATTATTATGAATACAAACTCCAAATTCTTATGAATTCAGACTCCAAATTCTTATGAATTCAGACTCCAAATTCTTATGAATTCAGACTCTGAATTATTATGAATTAAAACTCTAAATTTCTTTGAAATTCAGACACTGGAATTCTATAGATTTCCAGTTCCGAATTATTTTGAAGATAGAATCTGATTATTCATATATTACAGACATCGAATGGTTTTTTGGTTATACTGCGAACTTTTATTTTTTTCTTACACTCCAAAAAAAATGAATTTGGATAATCAATCATATTTTTATTACTCTTGTTTGAGTTATAAAACAATGTCGTGCATTTTGTTACTAACTAACTATTATTTGAGTGACACGTGTACATATCCCTCTAAAATTCAAGGAAATATATGACTGTTGGATGAGGGATCCAACCATTGAAGATGTGCAAATAAATAGGATCTCATTTGAATGAGCTCACAAAATGTTGATCAATCTAGAAATTACATGTTGTTGAATTGATTTATAGAGAGAGATACTTTCATGCTTTGGGCATTCTAAAAATCGTGTTTAGAATTGCTTTGTGTGACTCAGATTGTTGTTGAGTATATTCGAGGGCTTCTGGGGATAGGAAGATAGAGTTTCCGACTACCTTGAAGTTTGAGGGATTGTGGGGATAGCAAGACAAAATATGATATTCTTATCGAGGGATAACCTTGGTGTGGGTAATATAGAATTTATTGAAAGTATAAATCAAGGGCCCTTTATACAAGTTTGTTGGATACCCTACTCTTTGGGTTAAAATATTTCATACTTGTTACTTATATTGTTACAAGTTTCCTTTTCCGCTTCATTTTGATTGATAAAGAAAGTATAACTATCTTATACTTTCTGGTACTTGTATACTCTGATTAGTATGATTTTATATGCTTTAAGGTGGAATATTTGTCCTCATAAACATTTGTTCTGTTTCCTTTTTGGAATAACATTTTTGGAATCAAGAAAGTTTGTAAAACTAATAGGTCTTGTGAATTTACATTGTTTGACCTTGTTAAACATTACCATCTTTAAAATTTACAAAGTAATTATATAAAGTATAAAATTAACCCCCCCCCCTCTTGTATATTGAGCATCTACATTCATTAATTTGATCTTACACTTATCTATCATTGAAGTATGAGTCATTCATTGTTAGGGTTTTTGATGTAGTGTTACCTAAAGGTGGATGGTTAATATAGAACCAATATATTAGGGTGCAGGTAGATCTTATGTGATTTGGTTCCCTAACAAATAATATATTTTATATTCTGATGTGATATTAGATAAAGTCAAAGAGTTTACATTGGTGTTGAAATAAAATAGGTGTGATTTGAGAGTGAGTCGGATTAGAGATATTTCAGTGATCATGAGGATAATATTATGGAGGATTGGTCGGGTTGAGGACACAACTAACAAATCAAATTTATTGTATGGGTTTGACATCAATCCAGGTATTTTAATGACTTGAAAATGAATCAGGAAGTTAAGACGTCATGATTAGGTGATGTGACAGTGAATCAGTAGTGATGATATTTTCTTGGATAATATACTTCAGGATGTAAAATTAGTGTATTTTTATAGAATTTAATTTTTTAAAAGTAAAAATTGTATCCAAAATGTTAATCGACCATTGGATGTTCTTTTTTTGTAAGAAATTCTAATAGTGGGGAGCACCATGGACTAGAATCATAATTTATGATTAGATACTTATGGTGGGTAGAATCATAATCTTGGATACTAATTTTTTGAAAAGAATTTAATGTAATAGGATATAAGGGTGTGGTAGGTGTTGGTGATGAGTGGGTAGGTCATTTTTTATGATTATAGTTTTATGGTGTTTATAGATGTAAAATAAAATCTCATTCCACATTCAAATATAGAACATGGTGAGTTTGTTATGAATAGATTAATGAGGTAGATAATTAATGATGGTTTAGAGCCACCATATCTTCTAAAGGAATTTAATTGTTATGGTGTAGAGTTTTAATGTCCCCATCAATATGAGTTTTGAAATTTTAGAAAATTAAATTTTTATTCAGAGAGAAGGGGAAATTTTGGGGATCGAGATTCATTTTAGGATTAAAATGTTTGGAACATCAAAAGAATATGTTCCAATACATTTTTAGAAGATTCAGATAGTTTTTAGGTTCTTATATGATGATCAGAGTTGTTTCGATTTTTCCAACCACCTTATTTTTTATATATATGGCTTCTCATTCATGATGGGTGGAGGTCACTCCCTAATGTGGGGAAGATTGAGGATCACATCATAGCTTTTAGAGTCACCATGGTGTAAGGTAAGCAAGTCATTTCGTGTCATGTAGGTGATATGGAATATTGTAATTTTTTGTAATTTTTGGATAAGTGAAATATATTATATTTGGGAATAATTTCATGGTTGAGGGTGCCACAACATGAAGAGTACTTTTGAATAATATTTCATTAAATATTATGTAGGCTTTTATAATTTTTTGTATAGAATTTTTAGGCACTCCATAATGGATTTCTTGGAAGATGTTTCATAGGATGATGTTTAATATTCATGAAATATAGCACAAAGGCCGCAACTCGGAAGGGAACCAATTTCATTGTGGAGGACGGTTATTCCATGAATTCAGGGGCCTCAGGTTTTTTTGTTCTGACTAATGTAATTGTTTCACATCATGATTGGATCCCCCAAGAGGGAATCACATCATGACCCATATAGGTTATGTTGTGATGGGGAGCTTTTCATGTTTTATTAGAAGTGGGGTAGACCCATATTTTCTATGTCAGGAACCCTTAGGTATTAAGATGAGGGGTGACATGGGGAATTTTATTTTATCCAGATCCCTCCCTTATCCACACCCATTATATTCCTCCTTAAAGAGGGTAGTTTTTTGTGTGTTTCATAATGATTTTAGTTGATTTCCTACCAATTTTGGTCTTCATTTTAATTTTGATTTCATTACCATGTTTTTGGGATGATTTTGGGTTGGGTTTCATTTAATATTACACCAGATCAGAGTGTAATCATCCCAATTTTTTCGGACTTCTTATTAGTATGGATAAAGGGGTCTCATAAAGATTAGTGCATAAGGTTCCAAATGGATTTAGTAAAAAATGCCTGGTAATTTTTCATGTGAATAAAATTCATTGAATTAATTGGAATAACTAATTATAATATTTTATAATTAATTATTTGGATGTTTTGACATGAGATGGGAGCTTGAGTGGTGGTACGATCTTGGAAAAGGAATGGATGGGATTAGTTAAAGATGCGCGAAGCATCACTGGGATGGTAACTCCGTGATCATGGTAGGTGGTCCCTTTAATGAAAAGTAATATTCTTTTTTATGCGTGGGTATTCATGAATTCATGTTTACATGGTTAATAGTAATGTTATAGGGACCAAGGGTTCCATAGATAATGTTGGAGGGTGTAATTGAGCCTCTTTGAATTGGAATAAGTTCATTAAGCACTTTAGATAAACTAGAATAACATATTGGCTATATCTCTATGAAGATATGATAATCATGTAGTTATCAAGAGACATTAGGTACACCTTAGGATTTGGTATGAATTGTGAGTTGATTGGGTTGGATCCTTGGGGTAATTAGGTAAAAATGTGGTTTTGAGCTAAGTGACTATACATGAGATGGTCATACATATCATTCCAAATGTGTTCCACCCTCTTTAGGCTTGATTATGATCTTGTATAGTTTCATGAGTGGGAAAAGTCTATAGAGGCTTGATAAGGTATGATGGATAAGTGTTTTCTCTAGGTGGATTGTTTAAGATATCCCATAAGGGGGATATGAGATATGACCCTATAGTGGGTCTGGATCGACATCAGTGTATAGGAATATGGTTTATAATAGGTTTAGAGAGATTTATTTCAGGATAGTCTATAGGTACTGGTATAGGGTTAATTATCATAATTGGAAGAGGGTGTTTATTGGTCCTTGAAACTAGGGCGCGGAGAAGAAAATTATGTAATGAATCATATTTTTAGTAAATATTTTTCCCTAAATTAATATGATATCTAAAATCTTATTTCACATAAAAAATGAAATTAAACTATCCAAGATACATTAGAAAATAATAATAATAATAATAATACCTATATTAAAAAAATATAAAAATCAATTCTAAATGAATAAAAATAGTCTTAAGAACACTTAATGCTCAAATAGAACATTTTCTAGAAAAAGTATTTTTTTATATATAAATTATAATTTTATATAAAAACTAACTTCATTAATTATAAAACATAAATTTTTTAAAATGAAATTCACTTTTAAATTTATAATTTCAAAATTATCATATGATTAATTTTTTGTACTTTTTAAAAATAAGTACATTTTAGGTGAATATTGAAAACTGCGATTTTTTGCAAAAATATATCTATCATGATTTTATAAGAAAAACATATGATATTTTCAAAAAAATAAATTAATTAATTTACTATTTATTTAACCGGTAAAATTATAAATTTTAAATATTCGTTTGAATTTATAAAACATATTTTTAATATTTATAACTTAGGTAACATTTTATTCCAAAATAAAAATGAATTTTCAGTATTATCTTTTAATTAAACATTTTTATGGTAAAATTTGGGTTTTTCATAATTTAAAATCCTTAAAAAATATAAATAATAATTTATGTCATGGAAATTAATGAAATTTATTATTTCTAACCTACAGATAAACATTATTCATAATAACATAATTTTTGAATAACAATTTTAACGCATCATATGCATTAATTGTGAAATTATATTTTCTAAAACATTGAGTTTTTATTTTGTAAAATTATTTTCATATTATAAATAATAATTAAAAAATTATTCTATAAGTCCCATTTTTGATTTTTTTTCTATAAAATAAATATCAAGGTTAAAAAACATTTGTTATTATGGTAAATGTTAGAAAAGAAAAAAACAGTTTTACTAAGTGTAAAATAACTAAAATATATAAAAACTTTCACCAAATGTGTTTATGAGATGTGGATTAGAAAAAATGTATCCCCTAGTTTATTTAAAAAAAATCAGTCTTTGACCCTTAAATAGTGATATAAAATTATTGAAATGTAATGAGAGCATCTAAAATTACTCTTCTCTTCACCTGTAAAAGGGGATCACTTCCACCATATCATGATACACAGATCCCTTAGAATTTCCTCCATAAATTATTACATATATATCATCCTAGAAGCCACTATCATTTTTATAATCATGTCATCTTAATTAGTTATCTTAAGTACACCATTTTCAAGGATATTTCTGGGAGAAATCTTATGTTCTCAATGCAAGTATTTCTTACTCATTAGTATTTATTCATAATATTCCTCTTCCAAACATCTTCTAGAAACCCTAATATAAATAAATTGGTATTGTAAATATTCATTGATGTTTATATTAAATAATAAACCATTATTTAATTATTTTCAACTACTAAAAAAGAAAAAAGAAACATCGATTGGGTTTACGTATAGACTACTGCCACCATAAAGCGATGTGGTTATTTTTTATTCACCACCACTCATTTTCTATAATAGAGATAGATTTTAGGAATGGTTATTCTTAAAATTTCAAAATTATAGTTATTAAATGATAAATTTTCATATACCTTCATTCTATCCCATTTAGTGAAAAATAGATTCATTAAGCATGCACATTTGTGAACAACTACCTCCATGAACGATGAATTTAATTTTTCATCACCGCCCAAAATGGGTGGCTCTACGCGAATTTAATGAATGTAAATTATATTTATGAAATTTTTATTCTTGTATAAAATTTATGTTATCATTATATAAATACATGTTAATTGTTATTAAATCATTATAACACACTCTCATATAGGACAGTTTCCACTGCCTACATGGATGATATTATAATGTTTAAATCATGAATGATTAAATAATTCTATATTTTCATACCTTTAGTTTCAAAGGATTTTTTAACTTTTTATGTTCCTAGGTTTGGACATGTTTTGATTTTATGGTAGGTATTTTGGAGAGTTATCATGATGGAGTCCTGAGAAAGCACTTAGAGAAGTGGAAGAGAGGCCACCCACTAACTATTATGAACCATCGACTCTCCAATGGACATGACACTAGATATTAAATTATATAAATTAAAATGCATAGATTATAGACCTAGAATTATATCTATAATTCTAAAGATCCCACCAGCTAGTTAATATATTATTTTGACGTGTATCACATCTTCCAATCATATGGTATAGTCAAATGACCGGTATAGGCCGAATAGTAAATCCACCAACTAGTTGTTGAGAGACATTGCCTCACTAGGGGTGCGTAGATAGAAATTTAATTAATGTTGAACCCATATTTTCACTCAAGATCCCCATTTTGGCATCTACCTCCTATGTTATGGCCTCCATTGGACTTGGATAACCATATGAGTTCCCTTTTGTCGAATTTTTTCTACTTCTTCTCCTCTCTTTAGAACTTGAAGTCTACATCTATCCGTCAAATTCATGAGGTATGATTCCTCTACTCTATCACAAATATTAGTCTTCTTATGAAATTTTATATAGATAATCATTTTTTTATCTAGATATATGGATCATATCATGACCTAATATAGAATTAATGTCCCATAGATATATTTATATTAAATCTAACAACTTATATCCATGTCCTTGAACATGATCAAAAAATTTATTGATGTTTGTTTTTACTCTTTAATTTTAATTTATTTTAATCCTATGTTTCCATATCCTTATTGAATACAATAATAGAATATATTTTATGATGAATTGTAATTTTTATAGGGATCCATGTAATTCTGGATTAATCTTGTTGGTGAACAGACATGATTTTGGCATCATCACTTGAAAAATCTTGACGTTTAGAGAAAAAATGTTTAATGTATGAAATTCCTAACAATATAGGACACTCACATTTTTTTTATTTCCTTGATATTGATCAGTTGTGTGTGCATATTTAGCCTATGATACCCATGTTTGACATTGATCACATCTTTTTTGAGGTGTATCTAGTTAGAACCATTCTTGATAATGATTACATATGTGTGTGTGTGTGGCTGTTGAGACTCATTATTTAAATACAATATATTTTCCAATATATATTATTCTCTATATTGTATTAATGTATTTCTTATAGAATTTTTCTATTATAGTAGCAAGGGAAAGGTGGATAGTAATGTAATGGTCAACCCTTAGAGGTGGAGCATGTGTGGCATAAAATATTAATGAGGATAGGTGTCAACATGGACTAGAGGTATGATGACCCAAGGAACTGAAATTAGGAAATGGTGGGATATAATTTCCTTCTATCCTTACCTAAGATATAGAGAGGGTATGATGGCCTAGTTTTTTGGACCTTGATAGAGAATTTTTGCAACATCCTTATTACTTCTGTACCCTTTGGATGCTCAGAGATGTTAAGTGGAATTTTTGCAAACCCATGATCATGAATTATTTTATGAATTTCCTTATACCATGGATTTGAAGTTGGTATGGTTGATGTTTATTGTATTTTGGTTGGAACATGATCGCATGACACATGATTGGTTGTTTCTTAGTTTCACATTTACTTATTATCATGACATACACCTCTTATTCATGTGAAAATATTTTAAGGATGCATTGGTAGTGTCCTTATAGGTCTTTACTCACACCATGCAATGGAATCTCGGTGCACAAATATACTTCATGATCCAGCATCCATGAAATAGAAAGGGGTATATGTTTTATAGTAGAGGATTCTCTATTTTGGTGAATGGGGGATGTTGGTATGGAATATGAAAAATTTACACACATTTTATTCTTTTTATTCGGATTATTTTATATTTATTTTAATTGAAACAATGGGGGGCCATGGTTTATTATATTGTATGGATTTTTGAAACCTAACATTCCATTTAATATAAAATTTTCAATTATTTAGTTTTATAGTACCTTTTTGGGTTGTTATTACTTTCTTATTATGGTTATAGTGTATTTATTTTAATGATAATGGTATATTATCCCCACAACACTATTTATATCCTCATTTCTAGTTGTAAACATTTTGGGTTTGGATAGTCACACATGAGGTCATGTTAATCACTACTTCAGATTGAGTGATTTCAGTCAGAGGGTTACAAAGTGGAATCATATGAGGTTTTCCTTTCATTTTATTCATAGAAATTTTATTGAACATGGTATAAAGGAGTTAGTTTGTGTGGAACATAGGTACTAGAGTTGAATGTGGTCCTTTACACCTCGTGTGTAACAGAACTCCCAGTTACCAGTGATGGGAATGTTATCATAGTTGTATCATTATGATATCATGATGATCATAAGTGTGTTTTTATTATAGTGTATCATATTTGGGTATATTAATGCATCATAACTAGGCATGTAAAATCAAATGTCATATATACCTATTTCTTTCTATACATCTTATTTCATTTAACTAAATATATTTATCCATTATTTTTTAATATACTATACTAACATTTCAATTTATTGAACTGGAGAATCTTTTATTATTATATATATATATTACTATGAATGACATTCATTTATGGAGAACTGGGATTGATCCTTGGGTAGTGCTACAATGGTTATGCATTATTGTTTTGGGTAGCCTTAATAAATATGTCTCCACTAGAATTATCTTGTGTGTTCTTAGAAACTACTCATGTTTTTATATTATGAAAACTATTATAGGCATTATAAAAGTATGTTTTAAATTTGAGATATGCCTTCTAGAAGATCTATGATGGGACAACTAAGTAAATAAAGTCAAAATGATCCCACAAGGTAGAACTGCCCTATTCCACCACTAGATATACATGTGGTGCATTCTCGTGTACATTCTCTAGTAGCTCAGATTAAATAATAACTCTATATTGGGGTCTTTTATATAGTTCCTATTCAATGAAGTGGAGTTCCTTGTACAATGGTCAATTATGACCATGAATTATAACTCCCACATTATCTATCCTTTTAGAAAATGAGAGGTTCTAAAGATGTTGAGGACTGAATTTACATCATTGAGAGAATCTTAGATCTAGTGATCAATCTAATGGACTAATGAATAAATATGGATGCTTTCATGCTTTAGTGATCCATTAAAAGATTATGAGGTGTTAATAACCATATGGGTAAGCATGAGGGTCTTACTTGGGAGGCCTTTAATGGAATATTATTCACATATTTTGTTATGAAATAACTAAGATAGATCAAGCACATGAGATTATAGAGATTCAGTAGGGGATGATGTCTATTCCTACCTACACTGAACATTTCATGAAGCTTCCATTTAATTTATATCTACTCATGTTATTTTCGGTATTGATTTTTATATTATGTTATATTATGATTTTTTATATCTAAAAACACACTTCCAAAACAAAGGGGATCATCTCTCAAGATTTACATAATTTCCCATATTAGTTTCTTTCTAAAACAAATATATTGTATATCCTAATTCATGGTATGAATTACTTTTATGTGATCATTGGAATGTATTTTTTGACTAGTTACTAAACAAAAATGGAAAAATATAGGAGACTTCTATCATTTACTATGAATTTGTGAGATATACATATTATGATTGGAGAATTGGATTTTTGAATAGGATGAAGGGGTCTTGATCTGATTTTGGTTGCGGCTATCATATTACTGGTATTGGGCGTGCTTATTATAGTAGATCATGTCAAATATCCCTTCTATTTTACTCTAGTGGTGCATCAATACCAGGATGTCTATCCAAATGATTTCTAAAAACATACTATGATAGTGGAATTATCTTTGATATTAACTAATGATATGAGTGAATCCTATATTGATCCCTCTATATCATATTGAACTGTCCATGATATAAGAGAAAAAATTACATCTCATGGATCAAGAGTTTATGGGATTTATCAGACTGAGCACATCTCCCAGGGGTTCTCAAATGTTGTTCACAAAGAAGGAAGATGGTATTGTTCAGTTGTGTGTGGACAATAAGAAGATAAATTTGGTTTACATGAAGTATATATACCAATGTTTTGAGAATCAATGACTTTTTTGATCAACTGTGGGTAGCTAGATGATTCTCTGAGATTGATCAATGATCAAGCTACCAAATGTTTCTAATCCGAGAGGAGTATATTTATAAGGTATATTTCAATAGTAAATATGAACTATATGAGTATCTTTCCTTCCTATTTGGGTTAATAAATTTTTTAACAGTGTTTAGGGATCTCATAAACATGTTAATAAATCAATATCGTGAACCCCTCATTTTTGTTTTCATTGATGATAACCTCAAATACTCATGTACATCATTGGTTCCTCCTAGATACATAGAGATTATATTGTGTAAAATTAAAGCATATTGGTTCTAGTCCTTGATTTTAAAGTTTTTCTTATGGATCTATGAGTTATTTTTCTTGTGAATATAATCTATAAGGTGGGGATTCATATTGACCTAGGGAAGTTATAGGTTGTGATGTCTTGGGAACTCCTTAGAAATGTGTTTGACATCAGTAGTTTCCTATGGTTAGAAGGATATTACTCACAATTCATTAATGAATTATCCTACATGGTAGCACATATGAATGATCTTACCATGAATGTGGTGATGTTTTAGTGGTTAAATAAATGTGAACAAGTTTTCTTATATTTGAAAAGGATATTTACTTCAGCATTGATCCTAATATTTACAAATCCTTAGATTGAATATGTAGTTTTCAATGATGCCTTAGGTGTTTGTTTTAGAGTTTTTCTAAGGTAGACGGATCAAGTAGTATCTTATGGGTCTCTCTAGATATGAAACCATGGGTGTAACTATACTACACTTGACTTGGATTTGGGAGATATGGTCCGTGTTCTATGGTTCTGGTTTCATTATCTCTTTGGTGAGATATTTTTCATATACAAGGACCATAAGATCTTGTGTTACGTATTCTATCCATAGGACCAATATATCTAATAGTGGATTAGAGTGGAGAATCAATGGATATTTTATTTTGAAGTAGATTTTGTTTATGAAGAAATGTATTTTTTTTTAATTTTCTCCTAGTAGGAAATCACATAATTAGGGAGAGTGACCTTTATTGGAGGAATGAAAATTGATGATATATTTGGTTGAGTGGTTCATGGATGATTCTATGTATATAGGTATTTTTACTTACAATACTTTATTTATCATGTCAACACTTTGGACCAGGTAATGGAAATAGAGAAGTCAGAACCCAAATTCCTAGTGATGTGGGGATGGTTGGAAAGAAGTGACCTATTAACATGATGTTTAATGGAAGTTTAAGATATGCTATATATTCATGGGAGACTAGTTTTTTCTTATTCAATAAGTAACCATATAATAATTCAACCCCATTCCAATAAATTTTAATTATAAATAGGTTTGATGAAGATGTATTGGGATACATGGTGATGATTCTGGTGGTTGGAAATGAAGATAGAAATTATGAGCTTTATCTCTCACTGACTAAACTTTCATAGGATTAAGGAAAAGCATCAGTGATCTAGAGGATTGCTTCATCCACTTATCATGCATTTGTGGAAGTGGGATAAGGAAAATATGGAATTCATGTTGGGGTTTCCCAGGACCCCAAGAATTTGATAAGTTATATGGTTGTTAGTTGATCGAAAGACAGTGGTGGAACATTTATTGCTAATCTGAGAGATTCACCCTATAGATGATTTTAGAAAGCATTATTCTTGGGAGATTGTATGACTTCATAGAGTTCCTTCCAATATTTTTTATGGTGGAAACATGTGTTTTACGTCACTTTTTTTGTAATGTATTTTGTATGTATATGTGTAATCAATTAAAGATGAGTATAACATATCATATGTAGGCCAATGGGCAGTCATAGAGGAGGATCCAGATCTTGGTTGATATGCTTCAGGCATGTATTATAGTTTTTGATGGATCTTTGGATAGTCATCTAGAATTAGTAGATTTCAATTACAATATAATTTTCTAGTATTAAATTCACATTTATCCTTCTAAGGATATTTATGATTGTTTATGTCCCTCGTCATTGTGCTTTCATGAGGCAGTCAACACAACAATCATTGGGATTAATAATGTGAAAGATATATTTGTGAGAGTGTAGTTGATCTAGAATTGATAGGTTAATACTCAAATCAGACAATGATCATATTCCTATTAGATAATATGAAATTTTTAGATCAATGTCGGTGAATATTTTTCCTTACATGTGTCACCTATGTTGGGGCATTATCATTTACAAAGGAAATGGAAATTGGCACAACAATTTGAGGGATATATTGAGATAATAGGGTACATATAATAGTGGATTGCTGATTAGATATTACTCCATTATATTGGTCTATGTATAATAAAATAAATATTTATTAGATTTAGAGGTAACAACCTTGTCCATCACATGAGATCAATTGTGATGGTGTTCAGATATAACAAGATACATCATTTGGGTAGTGCCTACTAAAGATTATAGACTAATGTCACAAGGTGTTGTTGGTGAAAATGGAACAAATTGTTTAGGTTTTATGGTATCTTGAATAAATCTATGATGTGACTTCAGAGATAGAGAAATATATTCAGGATAACCAACCCAAATTGTTTATGAAATAAATAGGGGAACTTCTCGGGGATGAGAAGTCATTTTGGGGGAGATTTTTCAGACCTTCCATTTCTAAGGTGTTTATATTATTTTGTTTTTCCATGTATGAACTTTTATTAAGTGTATGGATAGTGGTATAGAGATATATGATGATCGATTCCAAAGAAAACACTTTGATAAGTGATGTAAAGGCCCCTAGATTACTTGTAGGAGGCATCATCTAACTGATGTCCCTAGAGGTTGATATTCAATTATTTTGAGACTGTCATCCATCTGGTGGCTGAGGCAGAGATGATACACCTCTACTAGTCACAATGAAAGATTGGTAATTCAATAGGATAGCCAATGGTTCCCAAAAACTATTTCATTAATGGTGACACCATATTTTCACATGGAACCCCCTTTTCGAATATCCCCCCCAATGGTTAAACCCTTATTTGAATTGGATGACCGTACATGTCATCTTTTTGGGAATTTGGTTCTCTCACTCTTCAAGGCTTCATGTCTAGATCGATCTTACAGCTTACATGAGTTATGATTCATCCATTTTGGATATAATTTTCTTCTCCCGAAATTTATATTATATATAAGTAATGATGGATAGATCTATATATTCCACATTTATCTAATGAATAATTAGTTGTCTATTGATATATTGTTATTATATCAAGAGTGTTTCTTAACATTCACAGAACTATATCTAGATCTTCTGTTGAGTATAGTTATTATAGGTCATTTTGAATTGATTATAAGAATTTGTCATCAAAACATTCTTGAATTTTATTCTATATTCCTTTTTGGTGATTTGGGATTGAATCTAGGGATCCTTTGAATGAAGGGTTCACCTGGTTAGTGCATGGGCATGATTTGGGTTTCAATACACAAAAAATAATATCATTTGGCATTATTTTTCCAGAGTTAGGAAGTCCCTTATAATATAGGGAACATTATTTTTTTTAAATAATATTTATTTTATGTTTGTACATGTGTATCTCATGATACAAATGTTTGAGTTTGACTATATTTGTGTTCTTGTGTATCCCATGACACTCAAGTTTGGTAATGATCAAATATGTGTGTGCGTAGATTATAAGACTTATTATGGATATAATATGTTTTTATTATATGTTTCATTACATATTATGTGTGAATATCTATAATGTGGAGATTCTTATTTTAGTATAAAGTGGTAGGTGGACCATCATGGCTTGGTTGGCCCTTATAAAGGATGAATTTGTTATATGCGATGATGATGAGAATTGTCTTATACCTAGGGAGGGGTACAAAATATTTTAGGATTTACCTGAGGAACCAATGGGATATCACAGCCTTGTTTCCCAACTTGAGGTAGATGTAGTTTATGATGGCCTTGATGCCTAACCCATGACTAATACGAGGTACGCTAACTTGTTTTTATAAATCGAGGCTTGTTGGACATGTGGAAGATCTGAGATGTATGTTGTCCTTCCGAATAACCGATGAGCATGACTTTTATAATGAATTTTCTTCTAACATAGATCCAGAGCTGGTATAACTGGGGTTTGTGGTAGTTTGGTTGGTGCATAATCGCTTGAAACATGATTGATTTTTTACCTTCTTATTCATTTACTTATTATCATCGCATTTAACACTTATACCAGTGTACTTATGTTACATACACATTGGTCATACACAAATGATTTTATACTCACACCCAATAAACGAATATCGGTGTATGTGTAGATTTATTAATTATGGATCTAGGGAATGGAAATGGTCTCAAGATAGGTAGTTGACGATGTTGGTGTTTGGTGACCAAGGTGATGCTAGAATGAACTTCAGAAATTTTTTTCCTCTTTTATTCTTTTTCATATTATTTTTATACATTGTTTTGACCTACCACATTAGGATCCTTTGTTTACGACATTGTATGACTCTAGGATACATGACATGCCATATGATATAACATTTTTTATTATTTAGTTTTATTGTGAAATTTTGAATTTTTATTAATTTCATGTTATTAAACTGGTGTATGGTTATTGGTATTAAGGTTTTAGTATATCCACTACACCATCCAGATCATCGTTGTGAGTCATCAACCTCTTGTATATGGGGAGGATAGCATGAGGACATGAATATCACATGCTCAGTTCAGTTAATTCTAGTTGTATTATCACATATAAAACTTTAATATCATTTAATTATAATGTATTTACTATTTTTTATTGATTCTAGATGGTTTTTTTAAATATTTCATATAATTTTTAAAAAATTACCTTTCTATTAGTATACATGACAAAATAGTTCATCATAGTTTACTTTTTTCACAAACCATATCCATCTATATCACCTAATAGAACATGAACATATATAGTGAATAAAAAATTATTATTATTATTATTTCTTAAATAAACATTAAATAATGAACTATAGGAGAAGAATGAAAAACCACACTTATATTTTAAAAATATTTCAAAATGATCTTGATTACTCACACATGATATGGAAAATAGATAATAGCAATCTAATATATTAATAGTAAATAATTGAAAATGAGGTTTATAAAATTTTATATACTTGAATAAGGTTAAAAAATAGATGATAAATATTTTTATATTATTTATAATAGTGAGTAGATTAAACATGAATAAGATAGAACATATGTAAATGGCTTTATCACCTCAATTTCCACTTCATTTGGTCATAAAAATTCATAATTAAATATTCTCTTCAATGTTTATTTTTCTACCTTTACCATATTCAATATAGTAATATTATTTCTTTTTTCTGGGAAAATTACTTCTATTCATCAATAAAATCTTTTTAAATGAATTACCTTCTCAAACAAAATTGTGAAATTGGTATGAATAACCCATGTTCTTACTCATGGATATTCTTCTTCCATGTCGATGTTTTTTATATAAAAAATATTTTATTTCATGAAATAAAAATATATATTTTGATTTTTTATTTTAATTATTATCATTTCCCTCTTTTAAAAACAAAATATTTTAACATTTATTGGATGCGGGAATCCCATAAAATTACTTCTTCTGTAATGAAATACATTTTTTATGTTTAAAATATAATTTTCCACTCCAAATATATTGAATTGACCTTTATTTATTATCGCGTATCCCATGTTTGGAACTCTTATTTTATGCTTCTCAAAACCCTTCTATTTTCTTCATTAATGTTTTTTTTGTAATGACATATATATCCTTGAAATTTTTAATGATAAAGATTTTAAAAAATTGAAACACTTTCATATTTTAACTAGTTTTTTCCTCTATGGATTTTCTCTCATAAATAATTTTTTTGATCACCCTATACATTATATTATTATTATTTTTTTTTAAATGAGCCTTTTGATTCCCATTGATTTCCTAATTTTACATTAAGTGATGTTTTTTTTAAAATAATATGAAACCCATTCTCGATCTGTGGGTTCTTTATGATATGGTGGTGATTGATTTTATATGGAAAATATATATATATGGATATTGATAGATAGAGTCATATATCACCCTATAATTGATTATTTAATCTTCATATCTCATGATATAGTAATTAATGCACATAATGATTTTAATCATAAATTTATGTGCATAATGATTTTTTTCACATTTTAATGCATGGAAAAACTGAGTGTATTCATAATGGAATGGGTTTAATGATTTTTATAACATTTTAATTCATAGTTATAATGAGTTTGTTCACAATGGAAAGTATATAATTAGTTTTCTCACAAGGTTTTCCTATGATTATTATTTTTCCACATTTCTATTTTTCTAATATTTTAATATTATGTTACAATCCATTTTTTCCTATTTTATAATATATTTATCACATTCATGTTATTCTCTTATGATTAATTAGTGTTGTTTTATTCTTATAAGAAAATTTATTGTTATTAGGCCTATTTGATGACTTTATTATCGTTTTATGTTCCAATGATCTTTTTTTCATATATTTATCTCCAATTAATATTTCAAATAGTTTATAGTCTAACCATTTTGATGAATTTATAAGTTCCACTTAAATATCATTTGAACTCACCCCTTTATTATTTTTCCATTCCCAAGGTTATTAAAATGATTATTTCATATGATATAACAAGAAGAGGGAATATATGGTTTTAAATATATTGGTTTTTCATAGGTATTATAAAATATTATGTTTATGTAGCTAATCTTCAGGACACTAAAAATTTCTACCCTTAGGTTTTATGACTATTTCTGAGATGTACTATTTAAAATATATATTTGATTTCTTGTTAAAGAATGGTTATCTTGCATCACCGTAGTTGTTATAAAATAAGGCTCTGTAATTTTTTTAGATTAGTTTAGTTTTATGGACATTAGGTTAGTAAACATTAGTGAAAACCCTATGGATAAGTATAATTATATGAAAACATACTAAAGTTCTATTAGAGTATATATTATGTCATTACTATTAATTAAACCAATGTTTATATACTATAATAGGATTCAATACTGAAACAAATTCATATGGGGGATACATTATAGGAAAAGAATGGTTGGGTATTAACCAGTCTTCACACTGGTTCATGAGTTGTGGGCCTAAATATACACCATGTTTGACACTCTTATGGGATGTGATTTAGTTATCCACATCCTCTTTATGGACTATTAAAAGGGACTATTAGATTAAATGATTATGGTGGAAGTCAACATTTATGAAATGCCTATTTTATGGTAGTTTAATAATGTATTTTCTGATGAACTACCCGGACTTCTCCCATAGTGTGAGGTTGGGTTTTTTATTGAACTCATACCTAGATGTCGGTTTATGAAAAAAAGTCTATATTTAATGGATTATATTGAAATAGATGAATTAAAGAAGAAACTATAATAAAATCTACAAAAAGGTTTTATACACCCTAATGCTTCAATGTGGGATATAAAAGTCCCCTTTGAAAAATATAAGGATGGAAAATAAACCTTTAAATTTATCATCATGATATTAATAAAATCAAAATATATAACAAGTATCATCTACCCCATATTGATGGTCTAATAGATCAACCTTGAAGATATCAATACTTTTCAAAAAGTGACCTTTCATCAATATATCAGATATTAAAGGTTAATATAGTACATTTCTAAGATATTTTTTCATATGAGTTATAATGAATATGAATTTATAGTGATTCCATTTGGACTTAGGAATTAACTAACTACTTTCACTGATATAAGGAATATATTCCTTATATGACACCTAAATCAATTTTTGGTTCATTTTTAGATGATATTATTAAAATTTAAATATGTAAGGAAGGTTATTAAGGTCATTTTGGTTCGAGTTAAATACCTTGTGAAAGGAGAAACTATATTTAAAATTTAGAAAGTTCCATTTCTGGCTGCCGAATTTATCATTATTAGATCATTTAAGCTAATAATAGTGGCACATTAGTAGGACCATAAATGGAAGCAATGTGGAAATTTCCCACTCCAAAAACTATAACAGAGATCAATAGTTTTATTAGGATAGTAAAATATTACAAAATATTTGTAAGCTCATCCACTAACCTTGTTAACATGGAAGAGAGAGATTTTTTTTGGAAATAGGAATGCGAAGAATGTTTCAGAGAACTAAAAAAGAGTTTGGTCCCTACTCCAATACTTATATTACCTTATATTAGGGAATGTTTTTTAATATAATCTGATACTCCAGAATATATCTTCGGTTGTGTTCTCATGAATAATAATAAGGTAACATCTTAATCCTAAAACTAATTAAATACTCATGAAAAAATTTACCCGATATATGATTTAGAGTTGGTGGAAGTGATCTTAAAATTAACGATTTGAAGACATTATATCTTTTCTAAAAAAGGTGACACATGTATATATGTTGATCCCAGGAGTTTGAAATATATATTCACATAAAATGAATTTAATATGTGATAAATATTATTATTGGATCTAAGAAATGAATTTGCAAACTCTATAATTTACCACCCAAGAAAAGAAAAAAAGTTATTGATTCTCTATGAAGGAAAGATCATTCCACTCTATCAATGATATGGGTTGAAAGAGACATAATACTCATGGAGTTACAGATAATTAATCATGATTTTACAATGGAAAGTGATAAATCTAATATTTCCAATTTTAATTCTCAACATTATATCTTCATGATGATAAATAAAAACCCGAAAATAATGTTGTGGAGCTATATAAAAATTTAGGGAATATTCTGGAGTTCTACCATAATAAATATGGATTTATAAGGTTTGAAATCTAGATATATGTCCCATAAAAACCAAAATTAATGAAGGAACTTATAGATGACTCATATAGATCAACCTTATTTATTCATCTTGGAAGTATAAATATGTATATAGAACTAAAACACACTTATTTTGTGCTAATATGTGGAAAGAATTTTCAGAATATATTTCTCGATACTTGGTATACCAATAAGTTAAGGGAAAATTAATAAGGTATAAGGGTGCTATGCGTTGATTACTCATACAAATATGTAAATTCGAAAAAACACCATATAATTTATTATGGGACTCCAAAAAATGACAAAGGGTCATAATGATATTTGGGTTGAATTCTATTACCTTAAAAATTCAATGTATTGTATTCACATAAAAGAAGGTTTATCTCTTGGAAAAATCATTCTGATATACATAAAGGAAGTGGTAAGGTTACATAGAAAAACACTACTAATTTTATATAATTAGGATCTAAGGATTACCTTCAGATTTTAGATAAGTCTTTAGAATTCATTAGAGATGGAGCTGAGTTTCAACTCTCTTTATAATATTTAGAAACATTGTTAGACTAAAAGGTCCATTAAATATCTAAAAGATATGAGATCTAATTTTACGGAATTATAAAAATGATGGGATAAACACCTCCCATTGTTAGATTAATTGTATAAAAAATGTTCTCATTATAGCATTTAGATGAAACCATGTGAGGCTTATTATGGGTAGCGATGTTGGACTCCAACAAGTCTGGATGAAGTTGCAGTAATAATGTTATACGTACAAATCTTGTCCAAGAAATAACATAGAATTTTTAAGCCATTTATAAACATATAAAAGTGGCATAAATTTGATAGAATATTAATATATATAATCATTGAAGAGATCTATATTTTCAAATTTTTGACATAGTGTTCTATTAAATTACATCATGGAATTAAGTTATGAGATCTAGGAAGAACGGGAAGTTGAACCCTGGAAACATCTATACCTTTGATATCCATGACCATTTCAGGCTTGTATCCTATTTCTTTGCACTCCCTCCACACCTATAATAATTTTATAATATGTTCCAAATATAATTTTGAGAAAGTACTTATCATATCAATCACACGTACTGATCTTAAAATCTATTCATTTGGATCATGTAATTTCATATAAAGAAAACCCATAGAGATCATTAATTGAAGATAAAAGGTTATGAAGAACAACACCATAGATATAGTCAATGTTCTATAGCATAACAATATGTTTTAGGTTGATACATGGGAACCATAAGATGTGATGAGAAAAAAGCACCCTCACCTTTTCCCTAAGTTTTATTAAATTCCAAGGATGAAATTATTTTAAGAGGGTAGAGTGTTACAACCCTTGTTTTTAGTAATTATTTATCATAAAATTAATAAAATATCTATGATATTATTTTTCACAAAATATAGAGACCCAACCTTAAAATAAATGGATATTACCTAGTTTTTTTTTGAATATTCAGCACATTATAAATTTACATTCTTGATGACTGTAATAGTTTAATTTCTTTGTAAAATTGGAATAAAATATTTTTACTTGGTGAATGATATTCAATGTTTCCCACAAAGATTATCCCCATTATTACTTCTACTTAAAAAATTTGTTATTACATGGGGAAAGGAAACGTAAAAAAGTGGAGAGATGAAATTCTCGGTAAGGGTAAATAAAGGATATATATAAGCATAACATGAAAATAATGGTACAAGAACATGATCATAATATTTGAAGATTATACCATTCATATCAAATATTAGAAACATGAGACATGGAATGATTATTGGTAGTTCATAAGACATGAATCATAAAGGAATCAAGATCATAATCCATAAAATAATAACATAGAAATATGATTGTTTCGACCCCGGTGGATGGGAAGACGTGTGCTGCCCGACAGTTGATTAGAGAAGGTCAGGTTTTGCTTAATCACTTATATTAGGTGCACTGTTTTTTTCTCGAAAACACCCAATGTTTCTGTATCCAATGATTTGTGGACCTTCTTTCCAAAGGAAGGAGTTCTCTGGGCGATTCAGCAAGTGATGCTTAAGAACTCACATTGGTCGAGAGGATGGGAAGTCGGGCTCATTTCACCCTTTGGGGGGGGGGAAGGAATTATAGCCTGTTCCAGGACTCTCTTATAGATTTAAGATGTATTCATATATTCATGAATATTTGGTTTATCCCCAAGAATAGTATCCACGGATTACCCCTTTATTGGAAATGGTCAGCTGAACACAGGGATTCGGAATCATTTAGGCCCGAGGTTTAGCATCCCTCATTAGATTAATGACTCCGAAGAGTTTTTGCTAAATAAGACAGCACTGGTTTGAAGCCTGAAAACTGGGCGCTCTGGAGTTTATTATAATCCAGGGGGACAGATAATGACTTGAGTGTTTGGATCAAACCCGTGATATGGGTTTCCTACATATCCTCATGAGAGGAATTATAATCCACATATTATGCTACCACTTGATGGGATACATCACCTTTTAAGGTCGTGCGACGAGGACCCAACCGTATAGTTTAACGTCTTGTGGGAA
Source organism: Viscum album (assembly GCA_963277665.1). Classification (NCBI taxonomy): domain Eukaryota; kingdom Viridiplantae; phylum Streptophyta; class Magnoliopsida; order Santalales; family Viscaceae; genus Viscum; species Viscum album. The sequence goes on from OY728126.1 coordinate 1,041,643,324, forward strand.
GGACTTTCGGGAGTGAGATGCCCGGTCAAAATTATTGCGGGACTTACATCGAAGCGTCCCGGAAGACCCAAGGGAAGCAATTTCTTGGGTGTGGATACGGTCTTAATGGGGTTATTAGAACATGGTCTGAAAGTGGTGGATGTGTATCAGACTTAGATATCGGGCTTGCGCCTTAGGGTGGTTTCCTATGTATCCCAGTTGGTCAAGGATTAGGGATTACACGTGAGAGTTGCGTGTGGTTGGGATTGAACCTCGAGGAAGATTCCTACATACCCTACTTAGGAGATAGGGATCAAAAACAAAGTAGTTCATTTTGAGGGCTGTCGTTGTGAGGAAATTGTGACCATCACAAATCTCAATCCCACGTGAGTCATACTTTGTGTGAGAAATAAGAGAATGTGATAGACTTGGAAATCCTCACACCTTCTTCCTACCGAGGGAAGGGGTGGAAGACTCCGAGCGAAGGGGAAGGTCGGGACCACCAGACTCCCCTTCTCCCTAATGTTGGGGGAAGGTAGAAGTCGCATAGCAGAGCAATAAACCTTCTGTTATGAGATGGGAAGGTCCATTGGTTTCCGGTGAGGATGGTGTGGGGATTACTCCAAGAGGGATGCCCGACCACTCCCAGGAGAGGGGAGAAATGCTCACCGCTAATGCTAGTCAAAATGAAATGTGAGCGGGGTCTGTCAATCCTGGAAAGTGGAGAGGCAGAATGGGGACTCCTGGGCTCAGACCCTTCACTACTGTGGGGATGTGATCCCAAGAATGCTTCAGGAACCCGCTCAAGGGCTGGGGCGACCCCTTTGTCTGCGCCTATCGTCAGTATGTGAACTCAATGCGGCGTGCTGATGCGCCTAATGGTTGAATCATACGGGTTTGGTGGCTTTGGTAAAGGCCTTAGCTCGGGGCCGATGAATAGTCCAATGAAGGGATTGTGAAAGATCAGGCCGGATTGGAAGGATTTTATCTGGATCGGGGAATGGGAACACCGAAGGAGTTGTCGAGCCACATCAGTGTATGAGGAGTGGCGCCCTTCATGTAGGGGTGTGATACGTGGCTAGAGAGGACATCCACATACCAGGGTGGTACGCAGACTGAGAGGCATCACACAAACCAGGGTGGTACGTAGCTTCGGGTTTGGCCGGCATACTAGGTTGGTACATAGTGGAGTCTGCGCGAGTAGTGGCAGCCAGGGGTGACGTCGGTCGGGGGTTCGCTGGTCAGGTATTCGCCCGTGTAAGAGGGTGCTACGCGGTGCGTCAGATCGAAAAGGGGCATATACTCCCTTCTCTATGGGTAGTACATCCACAGAGGGGCCATGGCTCGCGGTCTTCTTTTTTTTTAAGTTCATGGTCCACCAATTTTTTGTGTGTTTTTTGATTCCTTGTTAGTTCATTTCCAGTTTTATACCTTTTCTGGTTCGCAAATTGGAACATCGATGTTTGTGAAATCTTAAGCTCCTTCCTTCGAAATCCTTCCTCTTGAATCTAATCTCCCCCTTCCTTATCCCCCTCGATGTCCTTTTATAGAGGGGGAGAAAGAGATGTATATGTGGTCGCCAGACACCTTTTTTGGAGGCCCATGATCGAAAACCCGGTTTACAGATGACTCAGTCAATCCGAAACTCATGAGGGGCATTGAATGCACTGCACCCGCAAACCAAATCAGATCAGGGGTGCTTCATGGCCACGCATGGCTCCTCCTCTAATCTGTGAACGACAGCACATGCGGTCAGGGCCGGTTTGTGATGGTGGACCAGCCTGAATCCCATCATGCTTTGCACCCGCGGAAGAGTTCCCGCCTCCCTTTTGTGAATGATGCTGGTCCGCGTATGGGGTAGCTCTCTGAACCGTATGCATGCCATTAATGTTGGACTGGTACGTGAACTGGTCGATCCTTTTCCAATCTTGAATTTTCTACATTCTTTGAGGGAAATTGGGTATAATCCTTTCCCAAATTAAATCGATTCCCATTCTCCTTTGCGGATTTTTTTGGACCCTACAAATTCCCCCCATTAGAATGGGGTCCGATCGGAACGAAGAGGAGACTATTCCGATGTAGAGTGGTCCTGAAACATGGAAGGTTTGCAGTAGAGGAGTGGACCTGGTAGGGGACCACACCTATAAATAAGGGGGAGTGTCCCTTCACTTGTCTTTACTGGATTCTTCATGAAAATATACCCCTCTTTTCATCTCTGTGTGCCTGCCTCCTTCGCGAAACTTCTCATCCGCGAACCGGCTTCCGTTTCTGCGAACCGTTCCTCATTCGTTCTTGCCTTCACCCACAGAACAATATCTCTTCCGCGAACTAAAACTTTTAATCAATTAAAAATTAATTCATGATGGGCCGCATAGGAAATCACTACACAGTTTTGGATGGTCTGTGGATCAGAAATATTTCAGAATTTGAATATATTTGAAGTTTTTCAAACATTAATCATTTAAATTTGGAATTGGGATTCCGTGGGGCATCCTGGTTTGCGGCTTTATGGACAACTCTCCACAGGCCGTAGCATCGCAGACTTCTTCCACGTAGGGCTGGTTCGCAGGATGCAGTTATTGCGAACCACCTTTTGAGGATAGCCTGCAGATTTTGTCGCGAAGGCTCCATGAAAGAGTCCTCTGTCAAATACTTGATATTTTGTCCCAAATTTTATAATTTTGGACTAACCATATTTATGGATTCCATGATGCAGGGAGAAAATATGGAACCTCCTCGACCTGAGATTAAGCCTGCTGTCGAACCTCTTTTGATTGGTCCAAGGAGACGTCTAGCTATGATCCATAGAGCTGAGAGCATCAAAGAGGACCCTAGCCAACCAATCATTCCTGATGATGGTGTTTTGAAGGACTTACTCTCTCCATGACTTATGGCCTATCTGCTATCGAATCATCTTACGCTTTATGGTTTAGGCCTTCAAAATGATTCCCTATCCCCCCTGTCTTCTCAGGTATTTCATCCCCTTGTTTGGAAGCGTCGCCAAAGTGCGCTCAAGCGAACCTCGCCCAGTTGGGAGAGATGATCTCTGATTCTGATCCGAAAGACACTTTCATTTTGAGAGGCTCCGTTTGGACACAAAGTGATCGGTACACTCAGGGCTTCTCACAAGAGGTTGTCCTCAAGAGTTACCCCTCCTTGATCAATCTTGATCGAGTGGATCCTAACGTGGGATGGATTCCCATGTGGGATCTTCGGTCTGGTGGAATTTTTTAAAATGAATGTGCCTGGGCCTTCAGGGTCCATTATCATTTCTAGGAATTTCTTGAGTCACTAGAAGAAGTAAATATGTACTCTATAGTGTGGGATTCCCGGTTTTCTATTTACCCACCATCTTTGATCCTGTATGACTTGCTCAGTCATTAGTGTTTGAGCACTAACACTTTCCACCTTTCCCATGGTGAAGTTGGTATTAGTTTATGGGACATCTACTAGCTGGGAGGGCTTCCGATCATTGGTGAGATGTATGACGAGTTTCTACCCACTCTTGACGCATGGGACGATGTCGAACAGGTGCCTTCGTTGGTGAGGGAACTGTTGGTTAGGGTGGAGCGGTCACTGGTTTGGCCCTTACGTGCCCGCTCTCTTATTCCCTACAGCACCTATATAGGGTTATTTATGGAGGCCACCGGTCCTGTGCCGAAGGTCAAGCACCCCAGGACTCACCCTTCTCAATAATTATGAACTATCTCAGGTTCCTACTAGGCAGTTCTGGAGGCGGGAAACTATCTTTCACGGGGGTATGAGGTGTGCCTCGGTGTGCCACCTATGCTCAGGATGGTAGGTCTTTTCTCCATGTTTTTGAGCGGGTGTCTATTCCCATCTCGGGATATCTACCCAGGTGTCAGGGATTGCACTTTGATGATGGAAGCTGAGCTGGAGGGAGGCTGCCCGGTGAATCTGGTTGTGCCCACTTTGGATCGTATTTATGAATTACTGAGCCACATGAAAGAGGGTGGGTCACCCTATCGTCTGAGTGGGCCATTTCAATTCTTATATGGCTGGGTAGAGGATCATTGCAGCTAATATGAGTATCATCATAACACTGTAATCCCATTTCCTACCGTTCGACCTACCCTGCTTGATATAGATGGAGTTTGTCTGAAGTCCCTTAGGTCTAATGAAGTCATCAGGCTTCTGAGTGACTTTTACCAGTTCTCCTTCTCTCCCTACCCCACCCCTTCTGGCGTCATGGTTGATGACTACAGGGGGATCTTAGAAGAGAGTTATTACATGATTTCACTATGGGATGGGTTTTTTCCGCGCTGCTTGATGGGGTTTCTCTGGGTGAGTTATAAGCCCTATATCGTTTCTCTCTCCAGTTTGGATTCATGCACTCCCAGTTTCCCTTCCCTATCCTCAGGCCTGAGGACTACATCTGGCCATTCATCATCAATGGTGGTTGATGTTTGATGTGTGAGGGATCTAGAACAAGGATTCTCTTTCCTAACATAGGAGTGGATTCCAGCCTATCCTTGGAGTATGTGAGAATCTGGATAACGAATTATCCTAATGGGATCTTGGGGAATGATATCTTGAAATTTCCCAAATCGGGGGTTATTACGGTTGTTGTGCCTACCGCACCTTCCTCGTCGTCTTTGAGGGAGGACCGATTGATGGCTTGCAGGCCGAAGCAGCTCAGGGGATCTTCCTCTTTCAACCCCTCTGAGGCTGAAGTTCAGATAGATCAAATCCTTTAGGATGTAAATGAGGATGACCCCATGACTTCAGGACCCCGTGATGTAATTCCTGAAGCTCCATCGGTCAATGATGGACATACCAGCTTAACTCTCATGCTCGAACCAGGGCTAGGGGATTTTGACCCTCTATTGCCGGAACCATAATCTAGTGCACACATGTCTATGCTGGATGCAATGCCAGACTTCATTCTTGTGTTATCTAGAGAGGATACCAATGATCCCCGTGTAATGGTGGACAACCTAGCAGTACGAAGGTGGGTCTGGCCCTGGATATGTGAGATTGTTGCCGAAACTCCTCTGGATGAGATGGAGACTAAAACTGAAGCCCTTCGGCAACTCTTCCTAGGCTTGGGGTCGGGTGGGTTTGACTATCGACAACTTCATTTTCTCACCTGCCAGGTTGTCATTTCCCGTTGGGGGGTTTCCGCTAGTGAAAACAAACTTTCTCACCTCACTTCCTCTCATTTCGGAACCCGAGTCTTTGAGGAAGCTATGATGAAGCTCCATCATTTTATTGCACTAGAGGCGAGCTCTCAAGATCAGGTGACCGCCCTATTGACAGAGCTACAAGAATGCGATGATCAAGCAGTAATGCTAAGGGATCATTTGTCATCTTTGACTCGTGACCTTGAAGCTACCAGGAAAGGGATCAATGATCTCCAAACGATGTTGAGGCATACTCATTCGGTGGCTGAAGTTGAGGCCAGAGAGAAGGTCATGCTAGTAAAAACTTGCAATAACCTTTGTTGCACGGTTTCCGATCTGATGGAGAGAGCGAGCCAGGATCCTTTGGGATTTACAGAGCTATTTCTGTACATTCTGTTTTACCTATTTTTCTGTGGAAAAGGAAAGACTCCGGCTTGTGAACATCCTCTATTTTAGTCCAAATGGAATACAATATTCTGTCGATATTTTCTTTGCTGTAAAATTTTATTGTTACTGGAACAATTGTTGTATAAATTACAACTCACTGAATAACAACTAATCATAATTCAGGGAAATGATAAAATAAAAATGAGCTCTAATTTTTTCCTGGACCATGGGATCCATCGAGCATAGTTTTACTATTTCTATGATTTTATAGAAACCCCCCCCCCCAAACTTTTTTTCTTTTCCTTCAATACCCTAATTTTTCCTGGGTCCGTTTGCTGTGGACCTAGTGGTTATATCCCGAATTTTTCTTTGGTCACCCTTTTTGGGTTTTCGGCCTAATGGGCTTTGCACCTTTTTTTAGTGGTTTAAAGACCCACCAACAAGACTATGATTACTAATGTTTTAGGTCGGACAGCTTTGACCAGATATGGTGGGGAGAGGGCCCCAACAAGGTTTAGTTAATTCAAAGATGTCTCAATACCTTTCAGATGAACATGGGGGGAACATGTTTAGATTTTAACAACATGCAGGGCATGTCGAAAGTCATGGGAGTCGTATCGGCGTGCAGTGGTAGGAAAAGCATTTCTTACGGATGAATTACCTTTGTTAGACAGTCTAGGGGTGATCAATATGTAGATCCGATGAGGGCATGGTGTGTATAGTCGTGAAAAGGTGTCCTAAAGTCAATGACTATCCATTTCTGATGGCATGAGGGCTTCATGGAAGTCCGGACTATGGAAACCACCATGGGTGGCTTGGAGAATTATGAAAACCACCAGGGGTGGCTCGGAAAGGGTATGTGATGCCTAAAAGGGTTTGGGAACATCTGTATTAATTAGGACTGTGGATGAAGGGTCCATTTCCTACGCATTTAGTTAGTGTAATGGATGGTTAGAGCTTGGCGCAGTTTAAAGTCATGTAGCTGGGACATTCTTTACAAATAGAACGGCTTCTCCTGGTTCTTGGTAATCTTCTCAGAGACGTTTCAGTATATTCAGGCAGGGTTGTGAAAGAGGTTGGTAAACTGTAGCTCAAAGGATTTAGGAATCCCGGGATGGACATGGGGCTCAGAGGCCAAGAGGCGTACGGAGAGAAGCATTGCCTAAGGAAATCTTGCGTTTGGTATACGGGCCAGAGGCTATCAATATGAAGAGCCTCTAGGGGCATGGTATGCATAGTCATGCAAAGGTGTCCTTAGGTCAATGATTGTATTCTCCCGATAGATGAGAAACATCATGGTAGTCGAGATTCGGGACCAAGAGGGGTGTCTTACGAGAGTTCATATTTTTCTGAGTACAAAGTATGGTTTATGAAAAAAGGGTACCTGGATATAGGAGAATCATCTAGGCTAAACATTCTAGGAATGGGTGATGTCATCCCTTCTCACGCTGGTGTGAGACGGTGTTTTGTGTAGGTCTAGCCCGTGCACTGAGGGATAGAGGAAAGCCTCCATTCCTGAATGAACCCATGACAGGTTCGACAATGCAGTTTAACGTCATGCGGCAAGAACGGATGGCATTTTAAATTTCGTGCAGTTTAACGTCATGAGGTAATGAAGGCTTCAATTCAATTTAATTTCATGCAGTAAAGATGACTTCCATGCAGTTTAACATCATGCGGTAAATACGGGGGGCATTATTAAAGATATTGTGCAGTTTAACGTTGTGCAGTAAGGACATGGGAATTTTTAAATCCAAAAAATTCTTGTAGTTGGAGATATTTCCCTGGATGTTTAATGCTTGGTCTTTTCATCTTCATGCCAAGCAGCAAAGACATGTTCCATGCAGTTTTAATCGTCATTTGGTAAGGACGTAGTTGCAAAGGCCACTCTTGATTAGAATGTAACTGGGCTCGAATATCTCAGCATGTCCTAGACATGGAGAGGTGTTGATGGTGTAAATCGTGATTCCATGGATTCTTGGATCGGGAGAGATGATATGGGGGCTCTGAGGCCAGTAAGCGTATGGGGCTTGGAAGAGTATCGCCTGGGAAAATATTACCTTTGGTGGACGGGCCAGGGGATATCAATATACAGAGCTGCTGAGGGCATGGTATGCATAGTCGTGCAAAGGTGTCAATGGGTCGATGACTCTACACTTCCGATGGCCATGAATGATTATGAGGATTCGTGATTTTCTGGGCCATGAAGTCTGTAATTTGGTAAGGAAATATGTGGACATGTCGGGGATGTTCATCCCTGGTGGCTATTAAATCTCGAAGAGTTTAAAGCACCAATTTATCTTGCACATGGGGTGTACCTTTACTCCATGATGTTTAATATCATGCGATAAGGAAGAATTACTCTTAGTTTAACGGTCATAGAGTTCGGACCATTGGGAGACTATTGATACAACCACCCGATGGGCAATTGAGTTAGGATGTTCTGGTATACTCTGAATAAGTGTGAGGGAATGAGGGTGTAAATTGTAACTATGGGGTTTCTTGGATCAGGAGATATGGTATGGGGGCTCTGAGGCCGATAAGCATATGGAGCTAGGAAGAGTATCGCCTGAGGAAATCATGCCTTTGGTAGATGGTCCAGGGGCTATCAATATTCAGAGCAATTGAGGGTATGGTATGCATAGTCATACAAAGGTGTCCATGGGTCGATGAATTTCCACTTCCTATGGCCATGGATGATTATGAAAATCTGGGATTTCTCATAGCACAGAGTTCGGCATATGGGGATAATGGAGTCCAAGCATACAAGAAACATCTTCAACGCAATTTCCCGTTGAGTCAAAGTAGCCTAGCCCTAGCTTGATGTTTGTAGACGCAGATCATCATGTGAACCATGGGAGGATACATAGGCTAACCATGTAGGGATACCCTAGCAACGTTTGGATGTGAGAGGGGAATGAACTTGTAAACCACTGATCCATAAATTTTTGGATCAGGAGATATGATATTGGGGCTTTGAGGACGATAAGCGTATGGAGATAGGAAGAGTATCAGATGATGAAATCTTTCCTTTACTAGAAGGCCCAGGGGCTATCAATATGCATAGATGCTGAGGGCATGGTATGAATAGTCATAAAAAGGTTTCCATGGGTCGATAACTTTACACTTCCGATGGCCATGGGTGGTTATGAAGATCCACAATTGTCCTGGTCACGAAGTCTGATGTATGGAGAGGATGCACCCAAATGCACAAGTAGGATTTCCCATCCTGTTTCACAGTATATATTGGGTAGGTTTCGAGGAATTCTTTTCAGTTTAACGTCGTGCGGTGAGGATGATTTCCGTGTAATTTTAACATCTTATGGTGAGGAGGTAGATGAACAGACATGAAAAGGGGATTCTGTGTAGTTTATCTTCATGCGGTAAGGACAAGGGGTGTATATTCCTGTGTTTTCTTTTATTGGTGGCTGGGCTAGGATATAAGATCCCAGTGTCACTACGTATCCTGCAAGGGCAGGAATCAAGACACACTTAGTTCTTTTGGGGAATACACACCATGCAGATATGGTCCGTACAGGGGAAAGGGGAAATATTTTTTTCTTTCTTATCCGTGCAGTTTTAACATTGTGTGGTAAGTATGAGGAACACACCCCGTGCAGGTATAATCCTTTCACAGTAGAAAGGGGGTATTTTAGCTTCATCTGGGGTGGTTAGTTCAGGGTTTGGAAATCTTGCATCACTACTTATCCTGCGAGGGCAGGAATCAAGCAGTACGCAGTTCTTTAAAAGATAATACACCCCATGGAGGTCTGGTCCACACATGGGGGAAAAGGGCATTTTTAATCTTCATTAGGGGGTGGCTAAGCTAGGATGTGGAATTTTGGAATCACTACGTATCCTGTGAGGCCAGGAATCAAGTCGTACGTAGTTCTCCGAAAGAGGTACATCCCGTGCAGGGTTGGTCTATACACGGGGGAAGAGGGCATTTTTTTTATTTCATTTAGGGGTAGCTGGGCAAGGATGTGGGATCTTGGCATCGCTACATATCCTGCAAATGCAGGAATCAATCCATACGTAGTTCTTTGGAAGTGATACACCTTGTGCAGGTCTGGTCTGTACATGGGGGGGAAAAGGGAACTTTTAAATTTATTTGGGGATGGCTGGGCTAGGATGTGGAATTCTAGCATCACTACATATCCTGCGCAGGCAGAAATCAAGTCGTACATAGTTTTTTGAAATAAATGTAGTTTAATGGCATGCAGTGAGGACGAAATACTCTTAGTTTAGGGTCATAGAGTTTTGACCATTGGGGCTTGTCATTTATCATCCTACAGCTCGGATGATAACTGCTTTTGGTTATGCAAAATACTTCTTTAGAAATCTCACATTCGTAGAAGCGGTAGTGAACTGCCCATCCCTGGAAATCAGGGTATATACTCTATTAGAGTAGACCTTGTGTATAACATATGGTCCCTACATGTTGGGCTCCCACTTTGGAGGTTTCTTTTCGGTTATCATTGGGGTCCGGAGGACCAACACCAATTCTATTTCCAAGAAAGAACAAAGACAAACCTTTTTACTAAAGGCTCATGTGATCCGGTACTGATATACTTATAGATGGTGCAATGTGTGAAATTGCTTCTCATCCAGCTGTTCCAATTCTCTTAGTAGTTTTTCTGATTGTTCATCATTAGATAACTGATCACAAATGGAAACATAAAGTGAGGGAAATTGGATCTCAATGGGCAGGACCACTTCTATTTCGTATACTAATGAGAATAGAGTAGCCCATGTAGTGGTGCAGATTGTGGTTAAATAATCCCACAATTCATGAAGGAGTTTATCCGGCCACGATTTATTGTCTTTGTCCACCATTTTCTGGAGAATGTTGGACAGGGTCTTGTTGAAAGCTTCTATCTATCTGTTGGCCGTTTTATGGTAGCGGGATGAGTGGTTAGCCTTGATACCATATTCTTGGTATAATTTCTCCAATTCAGAAGAGCAGAAGTTGGTGCCATTATCCATCAGTATGGTATGAGGGATTCCAAATCTGGTGATGATATTGGCTTTCACAAATCTGACAATGTTTCTTTCCCTGACTTCCTTGAGGGGTACAACCTATACCCATTTGGAGAAGAAGTCAGTTGCTGTGAGGATATACTTCAATTGTTTGGGCGTGGCTGGAGGATATGGTCTCACGACGTCCATTCCCCAGATGGAAAATAGGCAGGAGTACTTGGCCTAATGAAGTAACTCCAGGGATTGGTGAATGAAGTTGGCATGAATTTGGCAGGAGTGTCACTTTGCGGTAAAGTGATCGCAATCTCATGCCACGGTGGGCCAATAGTACCCAATCCTTCGAACCCGATGGGAAAGCTTAGACCCTGACTGATGTGCTCCACATACTCCAGCATGCACTTTAGTCATTACGACATCAGTTTCTTCTCCATCAATGCATCTTAGGAGGACTCTGTTGAGGCCCCATTTGTAGAGGACCTCTTGTTGACCTGTGCTGCCATATAGGACAAAGTTGATTTCCCTTCTTCATATTTTCTCTCATTCGGCCCTGTCTAATGGAATTTCTCCACTTTGAAGTTAGTTTGCAATAGGGGTCATCCAGTCGGTGGTAGGAGCATATGGATTAGGAACATGACTGACTTCATTGATTTCCTTTGTCTTAGTCTGAACAAACGGCAAGACCATTCGACGATGAGAAATACTGATAATTGTTTCATCCCAGTCTGGGTCAGCTAGTGCTCTGTCCACATTAGCTAATGCATCGGCCTTGGCATTCTGAGACCGGTGAATATAGTTCAATGTTGGTTCTGTGTAGAACTCCACCATTAGCCCTTGGACATGGTTAAACAGGGGAATCAAATCCTCCTTTTTAATAGCATAGTCACCATTGACTGGTTTGATGACCAGTTCCAAGTCACCTTTCACCTTAAGGTGTCGTACTTGTTCCTAGAGTGCGAGCTCCAGGCCTGAATGAGGGCTTGATACTCCACCTCATTTTTTGTACATCCTTATGACAGGAGGAAGGAATATGGAAAGATTGCCTTTTCTGGGGACATGAGTATTATCCCCAAACCCACCTTGTTAAATTTGGGATCCTCCATCCTCTTCCCTGTTGGGATTCAGGATGCACCGTCGAAGTACATTTCCCATGTTGGGAACTCCTCTTGAACTGAGAATGTGTCTTCATCAGGTAGCTCGACGTCCGGTGTGGTGGTCCCTGTCAAGGGGTGTTCTCCTATAAAATCTGCTAATGCCTGGCCTTTTATGGCTTTATGAGGCACAAACCGGATGTCAAACTGTTGCAGGATGACTGCCCATCAGGATAGGCGCCCTGTCATCATTGGGCAGGTGAGGATGTACTTGAGCGGGTTACTACGTGAGACCAAATGGACTTCATGAGGCTGCAAATAATGTCACAATTTTTTAACTAAGAATTCCAAGGACAAACAACTCTTCTTGATGTTTGAGTATCGTGTTTCATCATCGATCATGGTTCGGCTGAGGTAATAGAGATTTTTTTCACTGTCGGCATCATTTTTCTGTGTGAGGAAGGCTCCCAGTGACCGCTCTAGGGCCGCCACGTAAAGGACAAGTTTTTATTCCTTCAACTGGGGGCATGAGCACCGATGGGATTAATAGGTACTTCTTTAGGCTGTCGAATGCCTCTTGGAAATCATCTGTACATTGGTACGTAACCCCCTTTTTCATTAACCTGGTGAAGGTCAAACATTATCCCGCTATGTTGGCCATGAACCGCCAAATGTAGGCCAGGTGTCCTTGGAATCCTCTCAACTCAGTGAGATTACGGGGGGGTGGTAAACCAAGGATAACCTTTCTCCTTTTAGGGTCGACCTCGATGCCACGACGGCGTATGAAAAATCCATGGAATTTCCCTAAGGTGACCCTGAAGGTGCATTTCAAGGGGTTCATCTTTAGGCTATATTGTTGAAGTTTGTTGAAGATGGTTTCAAGGTCTGATAGGTGATCTGAGTGCTATCTGGACTTGACAACAAACTCATTCACATAGAATTTGATGAATCTCCCCATGAATGGTTTAAAGATATGATGCATGGCGTGTTGATATGTGGCGCCATAGTTCTTGAGACTAAAGGGCATGACCCTATAATTGAATACTCCTTGAGGGGACCTTAAGGAAGTAGCTTCTTCGTCTTCTCAGGCCATCTATATTTGATTATACCCAGAATAACCATCCATGAAGGAGAGAGCCTTTTACCCGGCCGTTGTTTCGATTAATAACTTGGTGATCGGGACCGGGAAATCATCTTTCGAGCAATGCCAATTGAGATATCTAAAATCAATGCAAATGCGGATTGGTCTGTTCTTTTTCTTGACGGGGACAATGTTAGCTAGCCAGATGGGGTATTGGACCTCCTGAATAAATCCTTCTTTAAAAACATATCGACTTTAGCCTCTGTTTTGGCCGCATGTGTGGGGTGCGTCCTTCTGGTGTCTTGTTTATAGCCTAGGTGGTCTTCTAGATGCCCTAAGTGGTGTGTCACCACTTTGGGATAGAGTCCCGGCATTTTTATGTAATTCTAGGAAAAAACATCTCGATGTTGCCTTAGGAAAGTGGTATATACCTCATGCCCCTCAGGAGACATGGTTGTACTATTGAGAGTGGTCCTTGAGTCTTCCTCGGTACCCAGGTTTATTTACATGAGATCGTCCACAGTTCTGGAGATACCTTCCTCAAATGCTGGAGGTTCATCCCTTAGATCTTCCTTCTATTCTTCCCTAACATTCTCATCTTCTTGATCCAATGGGGGGAGATTTCTCAGCCTGGGATCTTGGGAGTACAGAGGCAAGGAATTGTGGGCGTCCTTGCTCAAGTATTCGCCCCCAAATTTTGGGTTATCTGTTGTTTCCACATTGTCATGCTTGGCAGTTATGGCTGAAGTCATGTGGAAAACTGAGTGTGTGTCCAGGCTTGAGCCCATGCTCTCAACATGGTTGATGGGCAGTATGTAGTATCCACCAAGCTTCCTGAGGGGGTCATCAATAACCATTTCCAGACCATTTGGAGCGGGGATCCAGTCGACACCATTGACCAAAGGCTTCTTCTTTATTTGCTCATAAAAACAGGCGTCAATGTAGTGTGACTCGGAGAGCTCGAAAGGGGCCTTGTCAGCATGCAATGTACCACTTTTTTGATTAACAAAATACGTAATACACTGGTGGTATGATGAAGGAATGGCCAGGTGCTTATGGAGCCATGACCTTCCCTGCAGGGCACTGAACGTTGTGTTCTGCCGAACCACCAAGAATACCAAGTATGTCACAAGGTCACAAAAATGGTTTTTTAGCTTTATTTGTCCCATTTTATTTTGTTCACTCTTGTCGTAACCCAAAAGAGTTGTGGATGAGGGTATTAGATCATCATCAATGTAGACAAACTTACAAAGTGTCTGTAGGGGAAGGAGGTTAACTCCAGAGCTGTTGTCAATAAAGACTTTCCAGATCTCAACATCATTTAGTGTACCAGATACATATAGCAGTTTGATGTGTCCTTGCATGATGGAATCTCCATCCTGATCGGTGAAAAAGATTACTACATTGCATTCAGCCGGGCCAATCTCTGTCTGGTAAATCTCAGCAGCGGCTACCTTGGCTTGAAACTTCTAGGGGTTGAGCAAGGCTTCTATGAGTGCCTCCCTGAGATCTGTTGACAAGATCAGGGCATCCATGATTGACAGTTTGGCTAGTACTGATGCCAGATGCTTAAGGATATCGTACTTCTATGCCATTAGCCATCGCTTCTCCATTGGTGGGAGAGTTTTAGCAGGCACTTTGGGAGCTGGAGTATGTTATGTGGAGGGACCAGCCGCAGGGTCGGGGGTCGACGATGTTCCCACGTTCTGGGGACTCGGCCCAGCCGGTCTATCTGTGTGCACTAGGCGGCTAGACACTTGTTCCCCCTCTGATGGGTACCGCAGAATGATGGGACTGGAGTGGTTACATGTGGAGGCGGAGGGACATTCTTTCCCCTGCAAAGTCTGTTGAAGGGCTCTCCCATGGGTTTCCGTGATATTAACAGTTTGGGCCAGGGTAAAACCATAGGGTTGGTTTTCACCACGACTATGCCTCCCCTGGTATCCCCTGCTTCGGCGATTCCTCCTCCCAGCTCCTCATGTTGGGAAATCAGGCTCATAACCATACCCTTCGTCAGGGAACTATTCCATTAGATGGACGACGTTGATGGAACCAAAGATTAGCTTCTCATCCTGTGATAGGTTAACCTGGTCGGTTGTCTCTGATGGCGTCGTTTGGTGGGTCGGTGCCCGTGGCACCATGTTTGAGGGCATAAAATCTAACAGTGTCGTGGCTAACTTCAGCCTTGTTGCGGACTACTCCTCTTGTGGTTTTCTCCTCCCTTTTCATTTACACATAGATGACCAGCTCATAGAGGGTTATGAGGACGATATTGTCGGATGTGCGGCATCAGGGGTTGTTGGTAGCAACACCGGCTGTTGTAGTTGAGCTCAGAGTATGCTCTGAGCTTGATTGAAAGTCTTTCGGGTCATCCAGTCATCAAATTTCTTCCCCTTGTTGCTGGTGAAATCCTACCACCCCTCCCCTTTGTCGGAGTCAGGGGTAGAAATATACGTCGCATGTGCTGGGGGTGGTCCCAGCTCGACCTGCACAGAGTCTACCATCCTTTACAAGAGGTCATCAAAGAAGAAGCAATCATCTATATTGTGCCCCAACATTCGATGGTAGGGACAGTAATCTGGCCTATCATCACGGCCAACTTCTTCGGACTTCCTTGTCTCCAGGAGGTGGAGAAAATTGTAATTCATGGCGGCGATGAAGTATCTGTAGACTTGGTCCTCTCGGAATGAGTATATTTTGCATCTTCGTTCCTCGAACCGGTTCCGCTTCGATCCTCTCTGATCGTCCCACTTGGGCGGAGGTGGCCGTTGATATACAGGGGGCCCTGGATGATTTGGTGGAGGCCTAGGTGGTAGAGTAGGCGCAGGGGCTGGATTGAGCGTGATAGAGGATGCTTCAGCTCTAACTAACCTCTTTGCAGGAGCGTGTGAGGCTATTTGGGACATCAGATTATTCCGCTGCAGGGAGTCTTCCATTCTCTGGGAAATGGAAAATAGATTGTGGAAGCTAGTGGTTCACTCCACTGGTATGAGAGGTGTTCACATCTCATCCCGAAGGTTATCGATGCATATGGAAAGCATCTCTTCATGGGGCATTGGCATGTTCATAGAGTAGGTCAGACCCTTCCATCTGGTGATGAAATCAGAGACCCTCTCATTCTCCCTCTATTTGCAATTCACGAGGTCATTGACCGTTGTTTTAGGCAGCGTTGAGATGAAGTAGACCAGGAACTGCTACCAAAGGTCTTCCCATCTTTTTATTGACTGATATGGCAGATTCTTATACCAGATGAAGGAAGAACCTTGAAAGTTCATACGAAGCATCTATGTTTCACTGCTTCTTGTTGTTCCGGAGTTCCCATCATAGGGTCATAATAAGACGTATAGTGCATCAAGTGCTATTCTGGATCACCTGATCCATTGAAAATAGGGAATATAGGGATCCCAAAATTGGGTGGAGGAGGCGTGTTGCTCACCCAATCTGAGTAGGGATTTAGCTCTGGCTATACCATAGTGTGTCTAACTTCTATTTCTTCCAATCGAGCTATCAGTTCCTTTATGGTGTTGGCAAGACCTTGGTTTACATCCTGTTGGGCCTGGTCTTGGGTAGGTGTAGCCCGAGGCGTTGCTTGAGGATCCAGATCAGCCAGCACCAAGGGTGAATATGCCGTTTCTGGCACCTTCATAGGGTTTAGACGTACTCTCTCCGGTTTCTTACTGAGTGGAGGGAAGTCTTGGTATTCATCTAAATCCATCTTCAGGTAGTTGGATGGGTCGGGTGCCACATTGGGCGGGAGCCCTGACCTCGCTTCGTTGGCCGGGGAAATCCTTGATCGTTGAGGTGCACTTGGTGGGAGTTCTAGTTGTGGTTCTTCTTGGGAATCACGTTCAATAAGACGGTTCCTCTGGAGTAGCTCAGCGTTAAGCCACCACAGTTCATTCATTTCCTCTTCCTGTCGAGCGAATCACTCTTTGAGCGTAAGTGGCTCGTTTTTATCGAGTGAAGGAGTCGAGTTAAGGGTAACTGGTACTTTGTTATTATCCTTGTTAGAAGCTCATAGGGTTAGCGGAGGAGGGTTATCTTTAGGGGAGACCATATTTAGGGCGACCCTTTGGATCTGGGTGTGCACACCTGGTGGTTCGTTGTGAGTCACAGACTGATCAGAACCATCGTCTCCTGATCCATCCAGATTTGCATCATCTCTGGTGTCACCCGTGAGGTTAAACTCTATGGCGTTGATGGATACATATCATGGGGTGGAGGATATGTCATCTTCCAAATAGGAATAGGATCTCCCAAGCCTTTTACAGGTCCTCCCCTTCCAGTGCTGGGATTGCATTCGGACTCCGTGACGAAGGGTGACGCGGAGAGTTCATTGATGCGTCTTTACGGTACGCCTCACTCTTTAAGGGGATGATGATTCAAAGGATGAGATAGCGCAGAAACCTCCTCTTCTGACTGTCCTCCCTAGGCGAGAGAATACTGATTCTTGTGGGAGAGGTTGTTGTTGTGGTGGTAAAAATGCCCCCAGCCCAAAGGGTTGGATTTGGCTTCGTTCCCTGGACGTTGATTCTCTTCCCATTTTTATTAGTCCTACGGGTGCATTTGTTGTTATAAATGCCCCCAGCCCTGCAGGCTGGGGTTGACCCTGGACTGCGGCAGTGGCTACTGCTATCACTATCTACCTGATCTTGCATACTCCCATCTCGGTGTGAACTGGATTTGATGCTGAGTTCACCTATGAATCAATCCCCATCAGGGAGGCAAGAAATGACCGTTGATTGGACTCTGTTAGGCAAGAGGCATGTTGTATGCTTTCGGTGGCCTGATTCAGGCGTTCTTGAATGGCTTGTTCCCGTCGGGCCTGACACTTCTAGGACTTACTCAAGGCATGTCATTGTTGGGTGTGTTGCCTTTCCTGAACAGGGACCCCACTCGATCGCTTCCTTGATGTGATGACGTTGCAAAAAATTATATCGAACGGGTTCTTCTGGGTGGGGATCAGAGTGAAATGAAGAGCTCTATGTTCTCCCCATCCTCTAATATGGACTCCCGTCGAAGCATCACCAATGAGGCAGCGCAGCTGGTGCAGTGCACGGAGGTAGGATAACTCAATGTTTCCTTTATGATTCTCAGGTTGCGGTCGCCGCACCGAAGGAACAGCTTCCATGTGGATGTGACGCAGGAGGTCTCCTATTGTCTTAACATGGTCTACATACCCATTGTATGGAAGGAATCTTGATTTTAACCGACAGAGGGTTTTCCATATATTGGAGAAGATGCCGTGTACACATTCTTCTGAAAACTTTCTAGGTATGTTGAATTGAGAGGTGGCTGTGGTCCAAAACATAACTGGTACATCATCTCTGGCTAGTCATTTCATTAGGTGAAACTTGTCGGCATACTCCTCTACTAGTGATTCCTATACCTGGGCAGCCCAACTAAGATGCTCACCGATGCTGTGGTCGGAGTTAGTGGGGCCGGTATGTGTTGAATTATCATGTGGGTGATTCCGAGGTGGTTAAGAAGATGAACGTGGCCTTAGAACATCTCCTAATCGAATAAGGGTGTCGTTGGAAACTAGCTGGGAATCTGAAATGCTTGATCCCATCCTTCTGAGTGCCTCGACATATGAGTTCTTTTCTGTGTTTGATTCGGTAGAGGGAGGACCTTCTTGTCGATATGATATGTCACTGCGGGGAGGACCTTCGCAATAATTTCCATCATGATGAGGATGACCATCATGGTATTACCTTCAATGTGTATCCTGGGGAGGACCATCAAGACACACTGCGACAAAGGGAGGACCTTCTTGTTGCTTTGGGCCATTGCGGGGAGGACCTTCTCAATGGAGGCCATGGTGGCGAGGACTACCATCATAGTTGCCGCAATGGAGAGGACTACCATCACAGCTGCCATATGGAGAATTTATGTTGGGTACACCCAGGTGAGGGCCTTTAGAATGTACCACAACGAGGGGAGGGCCTTCTCATTACTCGATGTCTCTACGGGGAGGACCTCCGTAATAAGAGTGGTGAGTACTACCATCGTGATCTGAGGTCTGGCTGTGCAGAGTGTCGTTGCAACGTAACCCCTGGGGAGGACCTTTAGGGAAGGCCACGACAAGGGGAGGGCCTTACAGTCATAATGAGACGCCACTGCAGGGAGGGAATCCATAGTTACAACTATGATAGCGAGGGCTATCATCATAATCTGTGGTCATGCTCCACAGAGAGTTTTTGTAGTGTATACCCCGGGGAGGACCTTCAGGGTGGACAACAGGAAGTGGAGGGACTTCTGTTTGTTCGATCTTCTGGTCACGTGGATGGCTTCCGTGACTCGCATCAAAAGAGAAGCTCTCAAGATATATTGTTATATGCACATGGGGGAGGCCCCAGCGGGTGTTCTGGGGAGGACCTTCAGAGCTGCTGGTAGCGAAATTGTGGGGAGGACCATCGCAACTACTACTGCCACTCCCATAATATGGTAATGGGTGTGCAAGGTTTTGAGCCTTCGATATATGCTTAGCGGTATTGGGAACCCCATCTTCCAGAAAACCAGAGTCATGAACCCACTCTTTATTTTGCGGCTGCCTTCGGAACGTTCGGGGTGCTTTCTTGAGGGCAACGGGGACCGTCTACTATTGATAACGGACTTCACATTTGGGTCCCTTTCTAATTGGGTCTCATGATGCTGCCGAGATATGACGACGAACATCTTGACTTTTAGCAGGGATATATGTATGATATTGAGAATCCACCGTGATGGACGGGTGTCCACCAGTTGGAACGAGTGAATCTACTCGATCTGGTTGCCCTTGTAACACGGAATATGGCCGATGACCCTCCTGGGCGAAAGCAGGGATGCAGATCTACTCGGAGGTGGCTATCTCATATCTTAGATGAGTCACCTAAATTGGAGATATGAGCTCACAGGCCCGAGTCCTTGTTGTTTCCACTGATGGAATTACTTTATTGAAAGTCTGTAAGATATGATCTGGGATCAATACCTACTCCTCCATCATTACCAAGATTCATCAAGAGACATCTTTGGCTGGAATAGGTATCTAGGTCCATTCCAGTATTGGATTAGGAATATCCTTCTCCAGTCCTCCAGTGGTTAGTGGGTACTGACTATTCTCTAGTGTCGGGGTAGGTGAATGAGTCTGCCCCTATGACAGGATATATCAGTTTGTCTCTCTGTTTGCCACCACATCGGGATGGCAAACTTTACTTGCATCTGTTGGGAGCTGGCCCTGTATATATTGGTTCCCCACTGTATTGATTTGGTGTCCTTTGTTGGTAGGGAGATGTGCCCGCCTATTAATTTCAGCCACATATGGATGGAAGACTTTGTTGATCTCCACCACATCGGGATGGTAGGCGTCAGGAGAATATGCTAGTAGCTGGTCCTGCAGGCACTGGGTTTCCACCACGTTTGGTTGGTGGGCTTCATGACCCTGGGCAGGAAGAGGTTCCTACTGAGTAGGTTCCATCCTGTGTGAGCGACGGTCTTGATGGAGCTTAGCGGGGATGCACGCCTGCTCGAATGATGTCGCCATGTCTAGATGGTGGGCTTTGGATGAGAAGAAATGTGTATGTGCCAGCTCGCAATATGTCTCCGCGACTAGGCATCAGATCTCCTCTTCAGGGACAAGGGTGATGACCGACCCCTGGTTGTACATTTTCCACCCTCTTCGTGCGGTCCGAGGGGCTAGAGCTCAGGGACCATGGGCTTGTATCCTCGGGGTGAAATCCTCCTTATCGTGAGGATATTGAGTCACGGTGTAACCGCGATGACGTCTTCTGGTGGGTGCCTTGGAGCAGAACCCCCGTTCAGTGGGGATGAAGTCTTCGGTGTCGACCTCATCTTCCTCCCTAAGATAATGGAGGTACGTGTTGTCTTGTTCCGGGGATAGACTCAAGAAATAGTTTGAGATGGAAATAGTAGCCGTCTAGGTCTGCTTTCGCCACTGCTACTGGGCAAGTGATCGGCGGGTCTTGGAAGATTAGAGGGCAGGCATAGCCACGTCCACCATCAGGAGAGTACCGTTCAAGTGGTAATCTCATATCAACTCATCTGAGACCCAGCGTTGAAGATGTTGGGTAGGTTACGGGGTCCTCCATTGGTGAGGATGTCTGGTCATTGCATTGCTTGAAGTACTTGTCTGTGAGTTCCTCTATGATGCCATTGGATTGAAGGTAGTTCTGATTGGTACCTGTAAAATATTTTAACAAATACAAACTAAAAACCCGTAAAACTAGCATGTCATGATCCCATGCATAATTAATGACCTTTCTTGGCCCTCCTTGTGAGTACAAGGGGGCACTGAGTGGGATTATGTTATATCTGTCATGTTTGGTTAAAGATTCATGTTGGGTTCACAATTTTTGTTTCGACCTCAGTGGATGGGAAGACGTGTGCCACCAGACGGTTGATTATAGAATGTCAGGTTCTGCTTAATCACTCATATAAGGTGCACCGTTTTCATCTCGAAACACCCAACGGTTCCATATACAATGATTCGTGGACCTGCTTTCCAAAGGAAGACGTTCGTTGGGCGATTTGGCCAACGATTCTTAAGAACTTACATTGGTCGAGAGGATGGGATGTCGGGCTCATTGAACCCTTTGGGGGGGGGATTATTTCCTGTTCTGGGACTCTCTTATAGTTTTAAGACGTATTCATTTGTTCGCAAATCCTCGATTTATCCCCAAGCATAGTATCCACGGATTACCCCATTGTTAGCAATGGTCAGCTGAACGCAGGGATTCTGAATCATTTAGGCCCGAGTTTTACTATCCCTCATTGGATTAATGACTCCAAGGAGTTTGGGCTCATTGAGATGACACTGGTTTGAATCCTCATAACTGGACGCTCTGGAGTTTATTATCGTCCAGGGGGACAAATAATGACTTGAGCGTTTGGATCGAACCCGTGATACGAGCTTACTACATATCCTCATGAGAGGAATCAGAATCCACGTAGTTCGGTGCCACTTGACTGGACACATAACCTTTTAAGGTAATACGATGATAACCCAACCGTACAATTTAACGTCATGTGGAAAGGACTTATGGGAGAGAGATGCCCAGTCAAATTTGGTCCGGGACTTACGCCGATGCGGCCCGGAAGACCCAAGGGAAGAGATTTCATGGTTGTGGATACGGTCCTACTGGGGTCATGAGAATATATTCTGAAAGTGGCATAAGTGTATCAGACATATATATCGGGCTTGAAACTCGGGGAGGTTTCCTACGTATCCCGGTTGGTTAGGGATCAAAGTCCATGTAGTTCTGGGAGATTAGGTCTTACACGTGAGAGTTGTCTGTTGTTGGGATTGAACCTCGAGAAGGCTTCCTACGTACCCTGCTTAAGAGACAGGGATCAAAACCCACATAGTTTGTTTTTTCGGGCCTTCATTGTGCGGACGCATTGACCATCACAAATCTCTAATCCCACGTGATTCAT
The DNA here is from genome assembly GCA_963277665.1 of Viscum album. Classification (NCBI taxonomy): domain Eukaryota; kingdom Viridiplantae; phylum Streptophyta; class Magnoliopsida; order Santalales; family Viscaceae; genus Viscum; species Viscum album. Next base: position 1,041,665,415 of record OY728126.1, read on the forward strand.
GCTCGGTGTGAGAAACAAGAGTGCGACAGACTTGGAAAGCCTCACACAATCTTCCTACCAAGGGAAGGGGCGGAAGATGATGAGAAGAGGAGAATACTAGGACCACTTGACTCTCCTTCTCCTTGATTATAGAGGAATGTAGAAGTCACCCAGTGGAGAAATAAACCTTCGGTGATGATAGGGGAAGGTCCATTGGCTTCTGGCGAGGATGGTGTGGGGCTTACTCCACGAGGGATGCCCGAACACTCCTAGGAGAGGGGACAAATGCTCACTGCAGATGCTTGTCAAAAGGAAACGCGAGCGGGGTCCCTCAATCCTGGGAAGGGGAGAGGCAGAAGAAGGACTCATGGGATCGGACCCTACACTACTATTGGGATGTGAACCCAGGAATGCTTCTGAAACCCACTCAAGGGCTAGGGAAACCCCTTTGTCCGCACCCACCATGGGTATGTGAACTCAAAGCGGTGCACTGATGCGCCTGAAGGTTTCATCATAAGGGTCTGGTGGCTTCGGTAAAGGCCTTGGATCAGGGCCGATGAATAGGCCGATGAAGGGATTGTGAAGGATCAGTCCAGATTGGAAGGATTTTATCTAGCTCAGGGAATGGGAACACCGAAGGAGTTGGAGGACCACATGGGTGTATGAGGAGTGGCGCCCTTCACGTAGGGGGGGTGCTACCTGGATGGAGAGGCCATCCGCGTACCGGGGTGGTAAACGGACTGAGAGGCATCCCGCGTACCATGTGGTGTGCAGATTTGTGTTCGGCCCGCGTACCAGGTTGTTACGCGGTGGAGTCCGCGAGAGCAGCGGCGACCAGGGGAAACGCCGGTTGGGGGTTCTCCGGTCAGGGCTTCGCCCATGTAGGTGGGTGCTATGTGGTGTGTCGGATCAAAAAATGGGCAAAGACTCCCTAGTCCACATGGAGTACATCCGTGGATGGTCCATGGAATCCATTCTTCTTTTTTTTATTTTAAGTTCGCATTACACCAATTTTTAATGCATTTTTTGGTTCCTTGTTAATTTATTTCCAGTTGGATACCTATTATGGTTCGCGAATTGGAACTTCACTGTTTTCAAAATCCTATGCTCTTTCCTCTGAAATCCTTCAACCTGAATCTCATCTCCCCCTTCTTTCTCCCCCTCAATGTCCTTTTATATAGGGGGGGGGAGATATTTATTTGTGGTTATCCGGCACCTTTTGTGGAGGCCCATGACTGAAAACCCAGTGTACGGATGACTCAGTCAATATGAAACTCACGGGGGAATTGAATGCACCTCACCCGCAAACCAGATCGGTTCAGGCGGTGCTTCGCAGCTGCACAGGGCTCCGTCTCTATTCTGTAAATTACAGCGCACACGGTTTGGGTCGGTTCATGATGGTGGACCAGCCTGGTGCCCATCCTACTTCGCACCCGCGGAGGAGTTCCCGCCTCCCTTTTGCAAACGACACTGGTTTGCGGAAGGGGAGGCTTGCTGAATCGGACATGTACCATTAATGTTGGACAAGTACGTGGACTGGTTGGTCCTTTTACAATATTGAATTTTCTCCATTCTTTGAGTGAAATTGGGTAGAATCCTTTCCCAAATTAAAGGGATTCCCATTCTCCTTTGTGGATTTTTCAGGACCCTATAGTGAAAATGAATTTTTGGCAGACAGATAAACATATAAAATAATTTCCACAGTAGAAAAGGAATCACTTCCATGGACATCTTAGTAGGAGGGGTTCACTCCACATACTATCTTAGTAGTCATGGTTCACTCACATGACCATATTAGTAGTCGAAGTTCACTCCCATGACCATATTAGTAGAAACAGTCCTTTTATGTACTGATTTCAGTCCTCATTCCAACCATGCCTATCTCATGAGATATAAATCTTTATCCAATGCATTTGAGGGATATATAAGTCCCAAACACAAAATAATAAAATAATAAAATAATAAATACATTTTCCACATGATCATAAGAAGTTATATGATAACCCATGAAATTAAATGGTTATGATAAACATATAATCATATCATATCTTTTGGAAAATAGACATGTTACACAATCATTTCATCAAATTATATCCAGTGAAAAGAAGCGTGTTTCATAAACATATAACCCTTTAAAGAGAAATATGTTTCATAAAAATCATGGCATCAAGAAATAGATCATTCATAGAAAGAATATTAATGGAACCATTATAGAATTTCCCTAAAAATGCATGAGTAACCCAAAAATATTTCATCTTAGATGGAAAATAGTTTTGAAATATCATTTAAAAACAATTTTTTTATGAAAAATAACTTTTAAATTTAAAAAATGTTTTCTTAAAACATAAACCTTTTTGGAGACCATTTTCTAGAAAATAACCTTGAAAATTTATAAAGAATATTGAAAACAATTTGAAATATTTTTTCCTTAAAAACATAAAACTAAAGCTTTAAAATATTTTGATAACATTTTTCAATGAAAAATTATAATAAGATTGAAAACATTTTGAATTCATTTTCCTTGAAATATTATAACAGAATATTGAGAACCTTATTAAAACATTTTTCGTTAATAATAATTTAAAAACATATAAAATAATAGTTTATATCATTGAAATCATTTTTTTTAAATCCGTTGGAAAACATTTAAATGGATCTTAAAACGTAATTTAAAATAATATTTAAGCATAAAAATTTGAAAAGACTTTTTCTTTGAAAATATTTTTCAAATAAAATAATTTCTAGAATATTACAAAAAAAATTATTTAAAAAATAAACTCATAAACATAAAAAATAATAATCAAGGATATTATGTTCAAGTTGGTGGGTAATTCCGTACATGCTAAACATTCCTTTTTCTCTATAAAATTATAGAAAAGTTATCTGACCGCAAAATGACAACAACATTCATTTTAAAATATTTTTTACAAATATAACAAATGGGTAAAAATTTCCTTTAAAAATAATATTTTAATAGTAAAAAAATTTATAAATTTTTTTTATAAAACATATATTTGAGAGAAAACGGGCATACGACCAATAGGATAAATAATGTTGTATTTTCATAAAAGAAATTCTTAATTATTATATGGTCCAAAGAGTGGAAAAATGGTACCATTACTTGGATATAACGTTAATTACCTGAGGGTATCGAAATTTATGAGAATTACTGAGACATGGATAATAAAATTTCATAAATGGAAGTATAATCATAAATAATATCAATAAAAAATGTGATTGTAGAAATAAACTGTTACCACTTTAGTAACTTTTAATCATAGTATAATGGAAAAAATAAAATTAAATAAATATTAAAATATATTTAAAATAATTATAGTAATTATATAAAATTTTAAATGAACAATTTATTCCTTATAAAAAATATAGTTTCAGATCATGGCATGTGTCTCAAAGAAGGCAATTTGAGAACGAATAACTTTATTGATTTGGTTACTTTTGAAACAAAAACACCATGAAAAAAATATCATTAAATGTAAATGTAAATACCCATAAATTTAATTATATTATTAATATAATTCATCAAAGGTTTGTATACATTCTACATAAAATAAATTAGTTGAGAATAAATCATGTATCTTATGGATATAAGAAGTGAGATGAGAAAACCCTTACATTATGTCTTGACTCTCATCGTACTCATTCAAACATCACATATAAATAGAATTAGCTTATTATTAATATAGTAATTGACTATATTAATGTATATAATATCATATGTTATTTACTTATGACTTTATATTACCCATTAATTAATAACTCCATGTTATCGTTATGTTTCCAATGATAACCACCTTGTTTTTTTGTACAAGTTCTCACTTGTTATTCTTTGTCCTCTTACTTAGATCATGATTTCTTTGTTTAAATAATTTAAAAAAATTATATAAATATCATATAACATTTTATGTGTATTTATAGCTATATATATAATATATATGTATGAAATGGAATACACCATTCGTGGAGATGGTAGGTCATACGTACGCATGAACACAGTTTCAGTTTTATATTTTGTATTGAAAGAAAAAATGTAAACGACATATATGAATATATATATATATATATTATCATTATAGTATTATTAATATGTCATACATATCATATAATTTTACTAAATCCATCCTTAATACATTCCATGTAAGGTTTTAATGAATCACATCGCATTGAGGTGACAGTAGTCCACACATCCACAAACAATGTTATCAAACTTAAAAATATGGAAATCACGAAGGTCTGTTTTATATAATAATTTAAGAATCATAAATACATAATAAATATCATATTTATCATATAAAAGTATATTTTCCATCATAACCCCCAACCATGAGTGGTGGTAAAGGAAAAAATGAACAACATAGTTATTTAAGGTGGTATTTTGTCATACACAAGAATGGTAAGTTTGTTGCCCACTAAATGGAAGTGTGTGTAATTTTTTGTATAAAAAAAAGAATAAAAACATATAAATATATTTATTATACTAAGGTTATAATATAATAATGGAATAATAATATTTTAGTGGGTGGATAATGAAAATAAAATAAAGGATCTTGAGGAAAGATGTTACCTCTTCTTTGGGTAACTTCTTTTGGATTACACCAAATGGATTCCTCGGATGGATTCCTGCCAAAAGGTAGGATTATAGGATTATAGGATTAAGAGAGTTATGTGGAGAGATTATTTGATAATATTTTTGTCGAAAAATAGTTCTTGAGAGTTGTGAATAAGTGGGAAGGGTGAGTACATTTTTATAATGGAGGAGTGGAAAATGGGGGTTCAAAACCCATGGGGCGCAGGTACTGTAGCAGTACTATAGCGGTACTGTAGCAGCGGTGGCACTGTTCATCAGCGGGCACTGTAGCGACGGTAGGACACTGTAGCGGCGGCAAGACACTGTAGCGGCGGCGATACTGTGTGGTACTGTAGCAGCAGGTTACTATTCACAGAATGTGAACTGGCCTTCAAATTTGGGCCTACGGGCTATGTAATGGGCTACAAGACCACTGGGCCTTCGGGCTATGTAATGGGTTTCCCTCTACCCAGATAAAAGATGACTTTGCTTTGATTTAATAATAAAAATGAGGCTTCGGCCCCAACCTTTAAAAATATTAATGGTAAAAATGTGATAAAATATAAGATAGGTTCTAAATATGGATAGAAAACATATTTTGGAAACTTTTATTGGTCTTTTTGTCTCTTATGTTTAAGGTTTAATCCTTTGTTAAACTAACTTTTCTCTAAATCGTTGTAAATAATTTTAATCACATTAACGGATATTTTTAGACCCAAACTATGTATACCTTATTGTAAATTTTATATTCTAAAAATTAAAAATATTTAATTCATTTTTCCAGATACAAATAAAAGAAGGGGCATCAAATAATTTCAAATTAATCTTGCATATAGGACGACAATGCATGTTTTTAATGTAAAAACATTCAAAAGATTACTGTGTTTTTATATACTATTTCAATGTGAAATTGATTCCAATAACATAAATTAGATTAATATATGTAAAATTTATATAATTAATATTAAAACCCAATTAAAAATTTAATTTACCATTAAAAATAAATTAGATGAAAATGAAGTTTTGAATTAAAATTCATAATTTTAAAATATTCATCACAAAATGAAACATCACAGAAAAATAGAAAAAATTGACAATAACCTAATTTTTACATTTATATTTAAAAAATAAAGTTTATTTTTTCATATTGAATTTATAAAATTTAAAAAATATATATTTAAAATAGGTTCTCCACCGAAAGTTGATAAAAAAATTTTATAAAAAAATTTGTTTTTATGTGTAAAATTAGGTTTGTTCTTTTGTTATTCCTTTAAAATTTAATGGACGAGTGTAAAAAAATATTGATTTAATAAATAATATATAAATTTTATTTAAAATATTAATAAAAATTGGTTTATTTAATTTATTGAGATTAAGTTTTGTATACACATATAAAAAAATGTTTTCTTAGAAAAGTAATTCCTTTATTTTCGAATAGTTATTACATTCACTTATACTAATTATTAACAGAATGATTCATTTTATATACATTTGAAGATCATATTATCATAATTTTGTAAGTTTTATTCGTAACTACTATTCTAATAGCTATATGGTAGCTATAATAATATTTTAATAATTATATTATTAGTATATTGTAGTTTTGTAAAACTCGTCCTTGCATGTGACGCAATCTATCGAAGGAACTCAATATTATGTGTAATAAAAGAGAAACATAGTATTTTGTGTACCTTAAAATAAAGTAAGAGTTGAATGTGGTGAAATATTAACATTGTTTTTTGTATAACCCAATACAATATTAGTGCTTATATATATATAAAATATATATTCATTGGTTTGTGAAAATTAAAAATATTAAAAGATTAAATCAATTCATAGAAACAAAATACAAAAAATTTTAGGGTGATACATTTTTCCCCTTCAAAATGAATTTATCCCTCAAAATTCATCTGGGTTTTCAAAGGTTTAACACTTGAATGTTTCTTTCATAGAAACCCACATTGTAAAAATGAATACTAAAACTACCTTTAAAAAGGGAATGTTTGAAACTTGAATATTCCCCGAAGTAAATCATAAATCGGTTTCAACGTAGGTTAACATAGGTGGTATTGGAATATTGGACATGGGATAATATCATAAATAATTATAGAGATTAATAAATATCAGTAAACACCAATAAGTTAATGGTCAAGGGAATGTTAGGGGCGACATAGCTATAAATCCATGATAATTTATAATACCATTGGTTCATCAATAATGAAGGTTTTAGGATAAATATTTTTCAATATATTTTTTCCTAGATTATAGGAAATTTTTTACTATCTATAAACATAAGAAAATATACTTACATGGTTTTAATCCCTTTCATATGCACAATCTCACCATTGGGTTGTGCCTTTCTCGATTTCCACATAGTCTCTTACACTAAGTAATAAAGATGAATTTTTAATTCCTGAAGTACTAACAGATCATGAGATCCATGATAATTCATCCCATATATATTTATTTACCATAAACACAATTATGTTTGAACCGGTTATCGGATATGCATAAATCATCATGTGTTGAGATAATACTTCAATATCGTAGACATTTTCCAAATTTTAACATAAATTTCTATAAATAATTAACATTATAACCCTTCTAAAAGATAAAAAATATAACATTTTAGAAATAATTTCATGAAATCAGCTTAAAATTAATCAATCATATAGTATAAAGTATCTTTTTATTGTCACATTCCAAATATGTGAATACCCTCATCGTATATTCTCTAGAAATATGGTAATAACCTGAATTTCCATAAATCCTTTTGGAAAAAATGCATGCTTCCTCATTCTATTGATTACTGCATATATTTTATAAAGCTAAATATTTTTAAACTTCATCCATGATGACATAGACTAATATTTATCAAAAAAATAATCAGTTCTATGGTAATCATTACTTTCAAATTTACATTAATGATATCAATCATATCTTTATACAAGATAAATACATTTTTCATAACATCAGGGACACATTAAGAGAAGCCTTTACTTAATCAAAGTATCACCTTTCCATTAAACCCCTTTTATATTTCATCATCGTCATTCTATATAGTTTTTAAATTCCTTAATGTAAAACCAATAATTCCTAATTCATATAACATAATTCTAATATTCTTATACATATACACATAAATAATATATATTTATTCTTAAACCATTACTTAGCCTTCATCATATTGCCACTAGATACATATTTCCAAGATTACAAAATATAGATCATGTGTTAGGGATCCAAGATTACATAATTCTAATATTATTGGACATATAAATATCAATAATCTAGCTTTATTCTCATACTTTCCACATCTGAAACATTTACTATTAACTCAATTCCTTCTAGTTCCCATTATTGACGAAAACCAAAAAAAATATTGGTTGAGAAACACTTATCATAGAAAAAACCACATAATCATGAACAATTACATATAAGATGTCTAAATAATGACACCTACTTTTGAAATTTAGGACACCTTAGGTTTATCCTAGGCTATTCACAATCATCTTCTATTTAAATCCATCCTGATTTTTCGAAAATAGTTTATGAATTACCAAATCATATCCCCTTGGAGTGTCAAACCATTTGTGCATCAAGTCCCATTATTGTGCACCAGTTCACAATCAAGTTTAGTTTAATATAGTGTTTTTAGGTTTGATACCACTATCTAAATTTGTTTCAGATCCACATCCACTTAATGTATCTTGGAATGGATTTCATTTAATGAAACCACTTGCTCGATCGTTTACAAAATTTCTAGGACATTTTCTAACCCTTTAACTCACCGTTAGAATTATCCATAGAGACATACATAGACATATCCTCAAAAATACACCTAGAGATATCACTAAAGTTTCTTCAACCTAGTTTCTAGAGGTTGACTAAACCATTCATTTGATACCAACTACAGAGACTCAGGCTTAAAACAGATGGAAATTACATTGTTTTAGATTCATATTCAGTACATTACAAAAGTATATGCTCGAGGAAAATAATAGTTTAGTGTATTTGGAAATATGGAATAGAATATTTTAAATCGATGAAATAACATAAATGTTTCCACAATGATATTACCATTTAGTAATTATAATTAAAACATTTATTCATAACCTGGGGTAAGGAAATATAAGAAATAGGGGGCTTGAATTCTCAGTAAGTGTAAATAAAGGAAATATATAAGCATAGCATGAAAATAATGGTACGATAACATTATTATAACAATAGATGATCAAACCCTACATATAAAATATTATAAACAAGAGAAATTGAATAAAGATTGGTATTTTAAAATACATCAATTATAAATGAATCATGAGAATAACCCATGAAATCAAATAAGACAGGAAATTTGAGGCAGATACAAAAGCATATAAAATTATTTCCATAGTATTCAAGGAATCACTTCCAAGGACATCTTAGTAGTATGGGTTCACTACCCATACCATCTTGGTAGTCATGGTTCTCTGTCATGACCATATTAGTAGTCGAGGTTCACTTTCAAGACCATATTAGTGGAAAAAGTCGATTGCTGAACTGATTTCACTCCCCATTCCATCCATGCCTGTCTTATGAGATATAAATCATTACCCAATCCAATGTAGGGAGAGTAGGTCCCAACCATTTCATAATGTAATCTCAGATACGTGTTCCAAAATATCAAAAGAAATCATATCATAACCCATGAAATAAAATGGGTATCATAAACATGTAATCTTATTATAACATGTTGAAAATATATAGGTTTTATAATTATTTAATCAATGTATAACCAGTGAAAAGAAGTGGGATTCATAAACATATAACCCCTAAAAGTGAAATGGTCTTCATAAACATCATTGCACCAAAACATAAACATTTAAAACAAATAATATGAATAAAACCTTTGTTTCATTCCCTTGAAAGGCATTAGTAACACCAAAAGATGTTATCTTCGATGGAAAATAATTTTGAAATATTTTTTTAAAAAAATATTGGGGAAAATATACTTTGCACTATAAAGAACATTTTTTATAACATAAATCATTTTGAGGAAAATTTTGATTCAAAATAACCTTTAAAACATATAATGAATCTTGAAAACATTTTGAAAACATTTTTTCTTTAAAACATATAAAATATGCTTGAAAACATTTTGAAATTTATTTCCATGAAATCTTATAAAATAAGTTCGAAAATATTTTGAAGACCATTTTCCTAAAAACATATAAAAGAATATAGAATGAATTTTTAAAACCTTTTTCATTGAATACTATTAGAGAAAATATAAAATGATCTTTTATATCATTAAAATCATTTTCTTTGAAAGTAAATTTATGAAAACATATAAAGCAATCTTCAAAAATCATTTAATATGCTTTAAAACATAAAACAGTTTCTGAAAACCCTTTTTCATTGAAAACCATTTAAAAGTAAAAAAATTCCACGATCTTATTTAAAAAAATTATTTAAAAAAACATTTAAATATACAAATAAATAATCAATGAAATTATGTTCATAAAGGTGGGAAAGTCCATACATGCCAAACATTTATTTTTCAACATAAAAGATTGGAAAAGTTACTTTATCAAAAAATTACCAGAAAATTACTCTTAAGACAATTATATTAAAAGTTAATAAATGGGTAAAAATTTAATTTAAAACCATAAGATAATATTTAAAAAAAATTAAAACATTTTTAGAAAACACATTTTTGAAATAATATAGATTTCTCACCAAAAGAAGAAATAAATTAAGATTTCCATAAACATTTTATTAATTATCGTATGTAAAAAAGAGAGAAAAAATGGAACCATTACATGGATATAAAATAAATAACCAAAGGTTTATAAGAATCAAGATATTTCTTTAAATATGGATCACATTATTTCATAAATGGTAGCTTAATCATAAAACAATCTCAATAAAAAATTATATTGTAGCGAAAAACATTTACCACGTTGATAACAATGAATCAAAATAAACAGAAGGAATAAAATTAAATGATGATTGAAATGTAATTAAAATAAGTATACTCATCATATTACATTCTAAATGAAGTATTTACACCTCATAGAAAAATATATATACATAATATGGAATGTCTCTCAAAAAGGAAATTTGAGACATAAATACTTTAGCGATTTGGTAACTTTTGAAACATAAACCATGTGAATGAAACATCATCAAATGTATATGTAAATAAAAATAAATTTAAGGATATTAATCATAAAATACATAAATGGTCATTATATACCCCAAAAAAATTAAATTAGTGGTCGATAAAGTGTGTATCTCATCGATATAAGAAGTGAGATCAGAAAACCATTACCTTATATCTTGACACTCACTGTACTCAGAAAAAATTCCTTTATAAAATGTATAAGTTTATTATAAATATATAAAGTAAAAAGATTCATTATATAATATAATATATTATTTAATTAAGACTTTATATTACCCATTCATTAATAACTCTATGTTAATGTTATGATTTGAATGATAAACACCTTGTTCTTCAAACATGTTTTGACTTGTTATTCTTGGTCCTCTTACTTAGATTACGATTTAATTATTTATAGAATATGAAACATGATATAAATATCATATATATTCATTATATGTGTGTTTATAATAATACATATAATATATAAGTATAAATTGGTATATACCATTCACGGAGATGGTAGGTTGTACGTACGCATGAACGTTGCTTCTGTTTTATTATCGTATAGAAAGAATGAAATTAAATAAAATATATTAATATATATATTATATTTAAATAATAATTATTATTTTATATATATCATATATGTTTGAAAAATCATTTATACATTCTATGTAAGGTGTGAATGAATCACATCACTTTAAGGAGGTGGTAGCCCACATGTCCACAAATTAAGTTATCGTATTTACACAGAATGTAAATAATGAAGGTATGTTTTATATAACAATTATAGAATCTTAAATACATAATAAATATCATATATATCATAAAAAAAATATTTTCCATCATAATTACCAACTATGATAGGTGGTAAAATAAAAAAAAAACAGTATAATATTGTTAGATAGTAGTTCATTGTATATAAGAATGGTAAGTTAGTTACCCATTAGATGGTAGTGTTTGTAAGTTTCAATTTAAACATTATAATAAAATAATATAAGAATATTCCGGATAATATGGTTATTATATATGAATGGAATAATAAAAAATGTGGTGATGCAGAATGAAACTAAAACAAAGGATCTTGAAGAAGGATGTTGCCTCTTCTTTGGGTAACTCCTTTTGGTTTGCACCAAATGGATTCGTTGGCTGAATTTTTACCCAAATAGAGGATTATAGGATTATTGTATGGATTCTGGAATCTTATTTGATCATATATTTGGAGATACAAAGGGATTTATATGTGTGAATAAGTGGGATAGAGGAGTACCTTTTTATAGTGGAGGAGGAGTGGCAATCTTTTAAATTTTAGAAAATGGAATTCCACTCACATATTTCCTATGAAACATTTCACCAATAATGGTAAAAATATGACAAAATGGAGTATAGGGTATAAATAAGTCAGTAAAATATCTTTTAGACTAGTTTATAGTTTGTCTTGGCTTTTAAGATTAATGTTTACTCTTATGTTAAGTTAATTTTTTTACTTAATCATTGTAATAAATTTTAATCAATTTCACAAATATTTTTGGTCCAAAATAATTAGAACATATTATAAATTATAAATTATTATAATCCCAAATATTGAATTCATTTTTCTGAATTCTAATCATATAAGTGGTATAAATTAATTTAAAATTAATCTCACAGTTAGGATGATAATGTTCGTTTTTGAACTAAAAACGTTCAAAAATTGCAAAGAGTTTATATCCAAATTCAAAGTAAAATTTATTAAAATGCCCTATATTTGATTTATTGATTTAAAAAATATATAAATTATTTTTAAAACCAATCAGAAAATTAATTTATCCTTATAATTAAAATATATGAAAATGAATCTTTGAATTTAGAATTCTATATTTTTTCACTATTCATAAAAAATTGAAACATCAATGAAAAATACCAAATATTACCCTAACCTAATTTTGAAATTTATAATTAAAAAATTAATTTTATATTTTAATATAAAATTTATAAAAGTTCCATATTTATATTTAAAATAGGTTTTCCATCGAAAGGTTGTAATATTTTTTTATATAAATATAGGTTTTTATCTATGAAATTAGGTTTGTTCTTATCTTATGTATTTCGAATCTATTGGATGAGTATAACAAATAATTATTTAATATATAATATATAAATTTTATTGAAAAAATTAATCAAAAAGTGGTTTTTATAATTTATTCAGATAAAATTGTGTTTGTACGTATAGAAATAGTTTTCTTAGAAAATAGTTCCTTTATTTTCCTAATACTTCTTACATTCACTTTTACTATTTGATAATATAAGGAATAATTTTATATAAAGGTTTAAATAATATTTTCAAAATTTATTTAATATTATTCAAAAATTCCATTCCAAAATCTAGGTGGTAGCTATAATAATATTTTAATAATCATATTAAAGGTATATTGAAGTTCAATAAAACTGAGTGTTGTGTGTAACAGAAGCTATCTAATGGAATTGGAATTGTTTGTAATACAAGATAAACATAGTGTTGCATGTACCATAAGCTATATTATGTGTTGTTTTGGAAATAAGATTAATTTTTTTTAATATAATGAAAACCAAACAAAGGTATTATATATATTAAAAATCTATATTCAGGTTTCGTGAAATGAAAAACATTAAAACATTAAATTATTTTGTAAAAATAATTCCCAAAAACTCCGGGTGTTGTACAAAACACCGAAATAAAATGATCCATGGAAAATTATATAATTATTAAAATAATTAAATAAATATTAGTTACATATATTGTAATCAATTGTAAATACATACAAAAAAGAATTAAAAACACTTAAACCTCAAACAATTCCTTTTTAAATAAAATATGTTTTTAATTATATATTTTATTTCAATTTTAAAAATAAATGTTTATATTACATATTTTTAATTTCTTAAAATAAACTTTATTTTTTAATTTATTAATCTAAAATTTTCTTATTATTTATTTTTGAGGATTTTCTAAAATAATTAATTTTTAGCTGAATATTGAAAAATATAGTTTTTAACAAAATTATACCTCTTATAGAACTATAATAAAGACTTATAAATTATACTTAAAACAATTATATTTTAACTAATATGCATTATTGGTTTAAATTATTCATTTTAAATATTATTTTAAACTTATAAAAGTAGTGTTTAATTTTTAGAACTTTGAAAATAGTTAATTCCAATTTAAAAATAGTTTACAATTGTTTCATTTAATTAGTCATTTTAATGATGAAACAAGGTTTAGTATTTTTTTGAAATCCATTTTTTTAAACCAATTAATTTAATTTAAATTAATAACTTCAATAATTTTTAAACTATAAATAAATTTTAATCTTAGAAACACCGTTTTTCAAAAAACATTTTTGACGCATCATATTAAATAATTATTAAATTGATATTTCTAAACCATATAAATATAATCTTGTAAATTAAATTTAATATTTTAAATAAACACGTTAACTTTATGAAAAAAAATTCAATTTTCATTTTGGTTATTTTAATTAATTACTGAGATTAAACAATAGTAGTTATCGTGGTAAATGTTAGAAAAAATTTAAAAGAGTTTTACTGATGGTAAAAGGACTAAAATGATTAAAAAACGTGACTAAAAGTGTGTGGATAATATTTTTCTCATAAAAAACTCCACCCATCCATTATTATATGATTTTGTAACCTTTCTCCTATGAATATTGACATAATAGGACTCAAATGTAATGAGTACTTCCAAAATTACCCTTCTCTTCAATTATAAAACGGAATAACTTCCAAAAAATCATATTAAACCTAAACATTATATATTAATTATAAATAAATTCCATATTTACCCTCATAGATTCATCTATAAATTTCATAATTCTGTGGTATTAATTAATTTTCCCAAGGAATCTATTTCTAAGCTAATTTCAAAGAGAAATTTGTAGTTCAAAGCATGTGTATTTCTATGTCCTTAGTATTTATTATTAATCACCCCTTAAAAAATCATATATATAACCTAATATGTAAAAAATATTTTTAATAATATTATATAATTTTTTTATAATAATTATGCAACCATTATTCAGTATTTTCCATCTACTAAGAAAAAAACTACATCAATCATAAGTACGTTTGGACTACTGCCGCCACAAAGAGATGTGGTCCATTATTAATAACCACATCTCATGGTTTCTATAAAGGATTTATTTGAGGGATTAATATATTTAATATTTAAAAAATATAATTCGTAAAGGATAATTTATAATTTTCCTTTATTCTATCATATTTTTTGAGAAATGGAATCATGATTCTGGCATATGTGCGGACTACCGTCTCCAAGAATGGTGAAATTAATTTTTCATCACCTCCCAACAAGGAAGGTTATAATAATAAATTTAAATAATTTAAATGAAATATTTTTACATGTTTAATAATATTTAAATGTTTTATTCACATTATATAAAAACATGACATAACTCGTAAAATCAGTATTACTTTCTCTCGTTTGGGATGATTTTTACCATCAACGTGAACAATGCTATAATTTTTATATAATTGAGTATTAGTGAATGTTATATATTATAAATACCATTTAATAATATTTAATTTAATTTTTTTTAACTATTTTAACTAAAATTTTAAAATTTAATATATTTATTAATATATCACAATTTTATCATTTTACGTGTCGTAATTAGTTCATCATAACGTTATTTTTCAAAAACCATATCCATGGATTTCACCTAGTGAAATAGAACCTAAATAATAATTGAAAAATAGATATTATATCTCGAATAATATAAGAATTATGAACATTGAGATAATAAATAAAAAACCCACAATTACAAAACTAGTTCAAAACATTCAAGATTACTAACACCAAATATTGAAAATATAAAGTAAATAACTAATATTTATGTAGATAATTATAAGAAATGAATTTTATAAAAGGTTATATCATTGAATAAGGATATGAAATAGATGATTATGATACCTATTTTTTTATAAATGAGTTTATATTTTGTTTTTGTAGCATCCCACCTTGGAGGCCACTAAAATGTGCCCTGAGACTGTGGCCACTGGACCTCAAGTGCACCTCCCCAAATTCCAAAGGTTGTCGACCATTAGTGAGGGCCTTGTTATAACTATGGTAAGACTATTCCCTTATTTATTAGAGTGAATTACATCATTATATATATAAGATAACAGCAAAAACAAATACATAATCATAAAAGACATGTGACATAATAACCAGAAGCTATATAATAATAATAATAATAATTGATACCTATATGATGGTTAAATCTCATTGGATGTAAAAAAAAGGTATACATGGGGTAGGGGATATCATCATATACCACATGCTAACATAATATACAAAAAGGCTAAAAACTAGTTCATCTATCATCTCATGCATAGGATCAGTCCTCTTCCCCAAAATCCATCCAAGAATAGTAAATCAAGAATTGGAAGATGGATGCTTACCTTTATCTATACCTACAAAAATAATGTCTACTCAGGAACCAAAGTCAGACTGATCAGGGTGTGAGATACAATCCTAGTAGGCCGCCACCCATGGTGTCTATGCCAATCAATTTAGTTCTATATAAAATAAATAGTGTGCCATATTATGTAAATGAAAAACATACATAAATAAATAAATACATTGGAATGGGATCTACTGGTAATCCCAACAAAATTACTTTATTTTCCCTGAGATGGTGATTCTAAACCAAGGGGGATAGTAAAGGTTAATTGAGAGGTATAAGGTAAGAAGTCAGACTATCCCCTACCTTGTGATTGGGCCTGGAGGACATGTCCCTACTTTTTTTTTCAAAACCAAAGGATCATTTATTATATGGAAATAGTGATTTTTCCTTTTAATTCAATTTATTCTCACTTTATAAATATTATGAGTCACCCTAAGCCCATTCTGGTGTATCCTAAAGGAATTTCAGGTATCATTCTAGGGAATTTTCAAAAGTACCTTACCATGGAGTCCATCCAAGGTGACCTAGGAATGAAGTTTCATGTGTAACTCTAATCATGGTGTGTTGATATCAAGAAATAACCTCTGAGTTCATACCTAGTATAACATGTAAGGGTCAAGTCTCTCTCGTGGCATGATACAACCACCGTGCCATCGAGCCTATCCAAGGGGTCCCCCCCTATGGAACTGGTTTCCCTTTTCTAGAGTTGAAACAAGAAATGCACAGTGAGCCCATACCTTGAATAGTTTTTTTGCCCTATTCATGTTTAAAAGGCATTAATAATTCTAATTGAAATGCATGAGAGTCATTATAATGGGTCCTTACATTAGAACCCCTTATTTAACCCTTGGAAAACATGTCTAGAAAGAGGGACCATTTCATTAGTCCAGGACATTATATCATTGGAGTCATATTTTTCATGGAATTTCCCATTTAATGGTCTATATATGGAATGTGTTAAAGGAATAGAAAACATGGGCGATTCATTTAATTCGACCATTACATTATGGCATGGTGTAGAGGGTTATATCTCATGGTTCAACCTTAAATTCAACTAAAACAATAGGATCAAGGAATTAATTATGTGACCACACACCCCAAGGGTGATAGTCCATTTTTTGAACAAAAGGGAAAATAGTACTATAAGGCACGGATCACCCATTAGGGTGAGATAAATTAATAATATCAACCCAAGGGATTGATTCTCCACTACCTTGAGTCGTATAAGTCATGTTAAATCTATCAATTTAATTTAATTTGATAAATTCGAGGCAATTCTCGAATGGCTCGACTCACTAAACAGTGATGGATTTTATATAAAACAAAAAAATGAGTGAAAATAACATAGAACACCTGCCATATCATCATATATATTCCCTCATATACTATCAAACATTGATTCGAGCTAGAAAGGAAGAAATCAAAGAAAACATCAAATGCCCTAAAAATGGGAAAATGATATTTCACTGAGATAACAGAATATAATGAAGGAAGAACTTAAAATAGAATGGTTTGGATTAAATATCTCACCTATAGATTTATATTGGAACCAACAATGTGAGAAATAGAGTCCATTTGGAAGAGTTATCCTACGAATAGTAAGAGGAGGAGGAGGAGCTTCGTATAAAAGAGGATAAACCCAGTCACTAGAGAAGATGAGGAAAATAATTAAGGGTGGATTAAAAATCATTTAAGAGGATAAATTTTTTAAATTCACCCTTAAATAGTAGGGTGCATGGTTTGGCTGCATAGTTGGAAAAACCGTGCACTAACTCTGTACCAATTACTGATCCAAAGAGGCACCTTATAGGGTTAGTCTCATGGTTTGTATAACTATGCACAAACCATAAAAAACAATGTCAAAAACCTATAGTAGGACACATTGGCATAAACCTAGGGTAACATGGTGGTAGAAAAATTGTGCGGCCCCCAACACCCCAGGGTCTGCAACCGCACAATTTATAGACACTATGTAGGCTAGGATGCTTGGTTTCTACTAACCCTCTGACCCAATCGGGTTCTTTAATTATTTTGTATATGGGATTTTAATGATCCTTGAATACACCCAATACATCCTTTACTTCTTTAGGGATCAATATTTGGGTCAAAAAAGGTAATTTAAACAAATATAAAATGGTTTCTACCTTTAGGAAAATCAAGGACATTACAACCTCCCCTCTTTAAGACAACTCAACCCCATGTTACCCTTACGATGGTGGTTGAATTTTGTTAAAAAAGTGTTTTGACCATTGCACATGTAAAATGGCATCCTGATCCCAGGTATCATCCTAATTGAGGATGTTCTACCATAGCACATGGTACATTGGAATAGACATACCTTAGAGAGCCTTTATGTTTGGATCAATGATACATATCAGATGGTCCTCAAAAGATGCATCTACCTCCATCTCAATATCCTCATGGTCTAAAAAATGATATGGTTTGGGGTGATATTGTCAATGATGGAAAATGTGGATGATGTCATGCATGGCACAATACCACTAAGGTAACCGAGATAAATATTCTATTGTCCCATCTTTATCTACTATCTCGAAAGGCCAGACATGATGTGGTGATAACTTTCACAGTGTCCATATTCATCTCGGACCTAATCTAGATGACATAGGTTGAAATATAATATGTCCCACCATGAAATTTATAGGTCCACATAAATTATAGGTATATTACTTCTAACTAGATAGATCTATATCAAGATACCTCTAAATCATCTAGACATTCTTTAATGTATCCTGAATGAGATGAGGACCCAGTAGAAATTCCTCACCTGACTCTAGCTAGAATAAAGTTGAATGGCATGGTCTATCATAGATGGCCTCATACGGATCAATCTAAATTGTTCCATGAATAATATTACTATTGTAAAACTCAAAATGACAGACATTATTTTCTTATTAACATCCAAAATCAAGGATATAGGCTTGTATCCTATCCTATAACACCCTAGTTGTCTGTATGGATTTCCCATTTGTCTGAGAGTGATATGATGTACTCAAGAGAACCTATAAACCAAGTTACCTTTATAAACCTTTCCAAAACTACAATGTAAAATATGAATCATAATTCGAAATGAGTGAATGAGGGACACAAAGAAGGAACACTATCTACCAGATGTAAATCCTTACTAGGTCATCAATAGAGTCGGTATGTAGAATCGGTAAGAAGTGTGAAACCTTGGTTAACCAGTTAATGATCACCCATGTTGTATCACTAACTTGATGGGATCTTGGTAAACCTATCAAAAAATAAGTGGAAATTTAAAACCATTTCCACTCAAGTATAGATATTGGCTATAGAATTATAATATCTCCTTGGTCCTCTACTTTTACAAACTAATAGGTGGAGAACTGAGTGATAATGCATGTTATCTACCACTTTATACATGGCCAATGATACTAATGATTCATGTCTTAGTACATCTTGGTAATGTGAGGATGAACTACACATACTGAGGAATGAGACTCTCACATCACCTCTTCCTTTATATTTGATGTCCCCCTTACATGGACATAAAATATAAAGTTATCCTTAACATACATAACCAAATATAGTGGGGGGTTATCTCCTATGATGCTCTCCCTTAGAATGATACCTTATAAATCTGACAACTGCCTTATCCGGACCTTCTCCATATAAGATAATGTCACTACTAGAGCTACTAGAACGAGCCTCTGATGTTGTTCCAAAGCCTCTAAGTGCATCTTAGAAATCAATTCCATCAACTACCACTCACTACTATCCTCTTATGTGGATTGTGTCTAAGTCTTCTAGACCAAGGAATCAACCAAGACTTTACCCTTATGGGGAATGTAAGTGAGCTCAAAGTTGAACAATTGTAGGTATTCCACACACATGTGTTTCCTTAGGTTCAAGTCTCACTGGGAAGGGATATATTTGAGATATTTATAATCTGTTTAAATAACAAATCACTAACCTAATAGATTGTTCCTCCAATAGTGAAGAGCGTGAACTATGTATGCTAACTCAAGGTCAGGAATAAGGTAATTCCACTTGTGAGGCCTCAGCTAGCGGTACCCATATGCTACAACTAGATCACTTTACATCAACACTACACCATGACTGATTCCTGAAGCATTGAACTAAATAGTTCTTATTCTTTATGGCTCTGGAAGAATGAGAATTGGATCTGACGTTATTCTTCACATTAACTACTGGAAATGTGTCTCAAAATTTTCATTCCATAAAATTTCACACCCTTACTGTTCAAGCACACAAGTGGCATTGGCAGGCATGAAAATTCCTAAATTAATTTCTGTTATATTCATCCATCACTAAGAATTTGCATATCTCAAATACATTATTGGGATGATCCCACAAAACCATGGAACTCACCTTCTCCGGGTCAACTGATATTGCCTCTTAAAATATGATATGACCTAAGAAGTGATCCTTACTGATCCCAATGTGAAATTTGATGAGCTTAAACTATAGCTTGTTCTCCCTCATTATACTCATCATTATCTCAATATGGTTGTCAAGGTCATGTCTACTACTTAAGTAAACTAAGATGTCTTATACAAAGACCATCACAAAAAAAATCAAGATACCAGTGGAAAACTTGATTAATCAAAACCATGAAGACTAACGATGGGTTCATTAGACCAAATGACATGACCGGATACTCATACAAACCATAAATACTGAAGAACATTATACATGGTATATTTTATTACCTCACCCACATGATATGGTAGCCCTTCCTCAAATAATATTAGAGAAAAATGAGGTTCTTCAGAGCTGGTCGAAGAGGTCTTGAATTCATGGATGTGGATATCGGTTCATTATTGTGAGTTGGTTCAATTAGTGGTAGTCCATGAAAAATATCAAGGAACAACTTATCATATTAGAAAATGGGATGGGTGAACCCCATGGTGATGTGTTGGTTTGGGTAAAACCCATTGCCTCTAAGTATTCAAAAAATTTCTTGAAATCACGTAGCTCTGTAGGTTCTATCCTATATAATGGAATGGACATTGGTGCCTCACCTAGAATAAGATCAATACTGAACTTGACCTATCTCTCTCTAGAGGTAATCCTGAGAAATCATTTGGGAATATATCTCTAAAATGGTCCACCATAGGATGGAATTCCATATGATAAATCCCCAAATCACTCATAAAGAGACTGGACATCTGGGTTGTCACTCCACCTAGCCCAGTATGCTTGAGTACAAATCGACTCACCTTGATATCTCATTCAAATTTATAGATCTATATTTTTTCCTTGGGTTATGTGAATTATACACAATAAAAATACCAATACACTTAGGGAACTATAAGGAACAATAAATATTATACCGAGGATGACATTGAAGCCATTCATCTCGAGGTAGAACAAACTCTATAGAAAATTTTACCAACCTATTTCAAGGGGAAACTCTTTCCACATGCTTATAACCCTGGTTCGAAATCCTAATGGTGTATCAAGGGTCATAACACCACTACAGTACTCTATCACCTCGCCCAAACTTCCCTTTGTTGCATTAAATAGAAATGAGTGTGATGAACCTATATCCAATAAGGAAAATAATAATGTAGAAGCTACTAGAATAGTTACTATTAATATAGATGGACAAGGGATTTTCTCCTATGGAATAGGGTGTACTACCAAAATATGGCTTGAACCATTACCCTAAGACACTTCTTGAGTAGCTTGAGCATTCCCACACTATTGTTGTTGAAACTATGCAGCCTGACTACCTTGGCAGAAACCACCTGTTCGGCTTGATCAGTCTATAGAATACTAGATTCCCTTTTGATGAGAATTCATTGATCCTGAACCAAAATTCAATGTTGTCATAGATCCCCAGTCACTTTGAACTGGAGGAAATGAGAAACAGAAACTTTGGATATGACCCATCATGCCGCCGACCCGGCACATGATAAAGTTCCTCGTACACTAGGGATTTTTTATCATGTCTTATTATGCTGTTGACACACCATGATGACATTAGTGCAAGACGCCTGGCTAGTATTTCCCCCATGTGTACCCTCTAAACTTATCTTCCTACCATTGGATAAACCACTACTCTTCCTAGAAGCTAATTTTCCCCACTATAACATTTCTAAATCCCTTAGGCTCTACTCAATGATGAGGGAATGGTTTAATATTTCTAAAATGGTGTTCATCTAAATTAGATTCACCTGCGTGTGGATGGAATATGAAATTCCATCCAAAAATTTTCTAATTGTATTCACCTCATCACTGGTCAAATTCGGTGAAAAAATTTATAATTTGATGAAGTGAGCTTAGTATTCTATTACTGACATGTCACCTTGTTGAAAGGGAAAGAACTCCTGATTGTGATATATTCTCATTGTTTGAGGAAAGAAGTTGTGGGAGAACATTGTGTGGAAGTCTTCCCAGACTATACCTTGACGTCGACCAACCTGAGTTATAATTTCACATCAATACTTGGTGGAATCATTTAGTATATAGGTTGTGATATTTGACCTATGCTCTATTGGTGCCTCAATATTCTTGATGATTTACACCATAGCCTCTAATCAAGACTCAACCATCTGAGATCCACCATACCTCTAGAAGGGGAGATGATGCTACTAGAACTCTCGAGTCAGCTCTTCTATAGAAGGTGTTGGATGACAAGTACCCTATATATGCATTTTAAAAAGAAGGAAAGTATCCCGGAATTGAGAAATGATTCCTAGTGTAAGATCTACAAAAGGTTCCTTAGGTTGCACTATTGGAGGTATCACAGGTGGACTAGGGCCCACCATCTTAAGAGTATGCTCATCTCCAATATTATGGTGTACTATATGTGGTCATCACAGTGACATATCTCTACAATTTGTAAGTGTACGCCTCAAATTGGATATAAATCACGTACAAAATGTGATAAAGAATTACAGGTACAATGCCGCCAATAAGCACATTATAACCGCCAACCTACTCTAGGAGCTGTGTCTATATGATAAGAATGAGATATAAAAGAAACATATGAGACACAAACTATATCCCATTACTAATTTTGGTTCAGGTTAATGTCTCATGTTATATACACAAGGAGTCCATTTTAGTTAAAATATCATATTTATCTTAATTAATTCATGTATTTAATTTTAATTAATGTATTTAAATTAGATGAATCACTATATTCAATTTATAAGGGACTATACCCCATATTAATAGGATAGTGGGTTCCATTTAATCCTAACCATAACATGTTGTATACCATGAGATTGATGGTCTATGGCACAATGTGCCACAATTAGCTGCTTATAGTATCAGCTTTAACCTATTAAGGAAAACATTGTTATGTTATGGTTGGAGATTTATGTGACAATTGTGTTTCCTCGGTTTTTTAAGAAATTTTAGCAAATTTATATATATATATATATATATATATCAATCAAGGCACTGTGACTTATAAAAAACAATGAACAAATACAAATTAGATGAAATACAGGAAACCGACACCTGAAAGTAAATATTGAAGGGCATAATGAATTCCATTTTGATTCCTAAGGAACCTAACATGATGCACTATTTTATGTTCCCTCACATCATTGGTCCAAGTCTAAACGAACCATTTAAATAATATAAACAATTATAACATCAAAAAATAAGTGTTTCGCCTAATGGAGAAATCCATGATATTGTAACAAGAGCAAGAAACAATAGAATTTACCCATCCAAAGTAATTTGTGTTTCCCATGTACATGGGTTAGCTACACCCAGGAACATGGTCATAACCAAATCCTATTGTCCAAGTCTCCTATATAAACCCAAATAGTAAGAAAAAAGGAAAATAAGAATGTTGTGATACCACTTTGTAGTGTCCCACCCCAGATTCCCCTAAAAGGTTCCCTGAGATAGTGGCAACACGGCCTAAATTGCACCTCCTTGAATTCCAGAGGCTGCTGAATAGCATTGAGGGCCTAGGGTGTATTCAAGGGGAGACTATGTACTCATTGATCAAAGTGGATAAGACCATTATATATATATATATATTTATAATAATAAATAGTATATCAATAATAACATATTGATATAGTGGAAACAAATACATAATCATGCAAGACATGTGACACAATAAGAGAAAGTTGGATAATAATAACAATAATAATTGATACCGAGATGATGATTACATTCCATGTACTATACAAAATCGTACATGGGGTTAAAGATACCAGAATATTAAAAATTATAACAGAATATGAAAAAAGTCCAATAACTACTATAACAGACTGAAAATTAAATTTTTATTTTCCAACTGCTTGGCTTTAAACTTCTTCTCTAACCATGTCTCTATAGGACGAGGTAAACAAGAACAATCCTTTCTCTCTATACGGATTCCCTTCCACCCATCCATGGAGTGTCTGACTGAATCTCCTTCCACCTCCTGAACAGTTTCCTCACTCTCTTTTAGATAATTATAATGTTGAACATCCAAATTGAGGCCACCATCATATGGATCAAAATCCAGATTCATGAACCCTCACCCCATAAGAGTGGACTACCATTAGTATTATCAGCTATCAAATCATTCATCTTAGTTTCGCAGATTCCCAAAAGTTGGTCTATATGATTTTATTGTGTGAAATATACATCATTAGGAATAAAAACCTGAGGAAATCCCCCCTCTAGATCCTACCTTAGTTTATCAACCTCCTCACACACAAAGAAATTTCATATTCTGACATGAGGACCGATTCTTTCTTATCGCACCCCACTTTTCACCTTCACCCATCCCATATTATCCTCACTATCTGCAGATGGCCCTCGTTTTTCATTGTTTACATCCTGTCTGTTCTCAAAATGTATCCTCACATTTACCAATCCAATTGTAACCTCATAAAGAGTCTCCAATGCACTACTAGAGATGAATGATTCATAATTACATCTCCTTCCATGATCAAGTTTCAATTTATGAAAAATTTAATCCTCTTTCAGTTCATGAAGTTTTGGTTGAGCTCCCATCATTGAAATATTCCCTTTAATTGATAGTCCAGTAGCAGAATCTGATCTTCACCCCCCCCCCCTCTTCGCAAAGCCACATCCTTTTATAGTATGGAACTTGACCCAGCCCATAGTTTAACATGATCCACCTCATCTTCATCATGAACACCTGTTTTTTCATAACATGAGGGCCCCTCTACACCATTGGTCCAAGACTTCTACAAACCCTATTGTCTTGAACCATTTCTACCCACCACCGATGAATCTCTTAACAACTTTCCAAGGGAACAAAATTCCACCCAAGATTCATACACCACCTACTGCCTACAACAGAATTATTCACCTATAGTAATCTATATGAAATCATATAGATTTATTGAATCATAAACTTCGACACACACTCATGGATTCACAGGATGAAAAACTGATTTGGATCGAGTATCAGAGCATAATAAATTACCTACGAGGTTCACTAGAATCCTAATAATCGATGGATTCAGAAATGGCATGGTAAGGTTAGGGAATCTTACCCAAAGTTCCACTAAATAGGATTCATGATTCATATGATATTCGTATTTCTATATATATAGGAAGAATCAGAAATCGTTGCATCTACAAGGCGTGCTTAACCAAGCTTCGATCAAGTCTTCCTCTGATGTGAAGAATATCATGATGTTTATGTTCTTGAGAAAACCAGCACTTACCATATCGTGTAGATCCCATGAAATGAAAATTAATCTATTGAAGGTTTCCACCCAAGGTCTTCTCAATGGAAATCGAGTAATCGGGGTTCGATTAAGCAGTGTCAATGCTTTTTTAAAATTCATGAGTGAAAATGAAATATTAGGGAATCCATCATACAAATCAAGGACCTTATGTTACAAGGAGAACGTAGGAAACATGGGAAGAAACTTGGGTTTGTAAAAGGGGGATAAGGGAGACTCCAATCCTTTGATGGATGAAGAAAGTCCTTCCCCCACTGGTGGGGGAGGGACATGCATGGTTTTTGTCACTGTCACGAAAAAAAGGCGAATAAGATCCCCTTGAAGAAAACCATCACTAATATAACTATAATATTGATAATACACCATGTCCTCTTACCAGAACTCCATCCTAGAATATCCAATCAATAATTGGATTCTAGATTCTTCCCTTTATCTATATGTCTAATCAGGTACCAAAGGAGGCTCAAGAAAGTTGTGAGATACAATCTTAATAGGCCACCACCCACTATGTCTATGCCAATCCATTTTTTTCTATATAAAATAAATAGTGCTTCATAATATGAAAATGAAAAATTAAAATAAATAAATAAATACAATGGGAAGGGTTTTAGATGGAAAACCAACTAAATTACCTTCTTTAGCATAAGTCTATGAGTCTAAACAAAGGAGACCTACAAAGGTAAATTTATTGGTATAATATTAGAAAGAGGACTCTCCAAAAGTCTATGATGGGTCTTGGAGGACGTCCACTATGTTTTTTCAAAACCAAAGGATCATTTTTTATTTGAAAACATTCATTAACCCTTTTAATAAAATTTAAAACCTCTTTATAAAATATTGTTAATCACCATCATCCCATGCATGTCTATCATAATGCAATTCTAGGTATCACTGTAGGGGCTCAGTAAAAGTTCATTACATAAGATTTCATCCAAGGTGACCCATGATTGAAGTCTCAGGTGTCACTACAGTCATGGTGTGATGATTTCAATAACTAACCTACTAGTTCATACCTAGTATCGTATGTAGGTTCCCGAGTCTATCTCACATCATGGTAGAACCATTATGCTATTATGCCCATCTAAGGGGTCTCCCCTAGGTAATATGTGTCACTTTTATGGAGGTAAAATAGAAAACGTGTTGAGATCCTGTCCTAGGAATAGTTTGTGTCACCCCCAATGTGTTTACAACGAATTAATAATTCTAACAGAAAGGTACAAGCATTCAACCAAGGGGTCATTAAGCCAGAACACCTTATTTTACCCTTGGTACTATGGTGAATTCAAAAAACAATCAATGTACTTATATAACAAATCAATAAAGAGAGACCATTAATTTATATTAAGACATTATATCATTGTAGTCAAATTTTTCAATACGTTTCTCATTTAATGGTTCATATATTGTATGATGTAATTGCATATAGAACATGGAATATTCATTTAATTTATCTATGTCATTAAAGTTTGGTTTAGAAGGGTATAACTCACAGTTAATTATCAAATTAAAATAAAATAATTGGTCGAAGGAATTAATTGTGTGAAAACACACCTCAAGGGTGTTAGGAAATTTTAGAAAAAATTTGAAAATTGGCCTCTAGGATGTGGATCACACATTGGGATGACATTAATAAACTAGATCAACCCAAGGGGTTAATTCACCGATAACACAGGTTTCATATGGCATGGAAAATCTATAAATTAAATTAAAATTTTCAAATTTGAGGTGACGTTGGAAAGGTCCAGCTCACGACACAATGGTTGTTTTTATATAAATAAATGAAATAAGTTGAAATGATATAGACCACTAACCTTATCGTTTTAGAGCTTACCTCATCAAAGGTCAACATTTGATTTGATCTAGAATAGATAAAATCGAACAAAATTTAAAATGGATTGAAAATTGGTGAAATGATCTTGAACTGAGATAGCTCAACATATGAGAAAAAGAACTTGAAACAAAATGGATAAGATAAAATATATCACCTCTAGATTTCTCTGGGATCTGATGTTATGATAAATGGATTCCTTTTTTAAGAGTTATACCAAAACCTGTAAGAGGGGGAGGAGAATATTAGCTGCTTGAGAAGAGAAGGAAAATAATGAAAAGTGGATTACAAATCCTTTAAGAGGGGAAATTTTGTAAACTCACTCAGATATACAAGGGTTCATGGTTTTTACTCACGGTTGGCCAAACCATTAACCAACTATGTTCCAGTTACTACTTCAAAGGGGTACCTCACATGGTTATGTTCATTGTTTGTCTAAATTTGAAAAAAGCCACAATCAAAAACCAGAGGTTGGTCACATGAGTGTGTTATTGGGGTCACATGGTTGCAGAAATACCATGCATCCCCCAACACCCCACTCTCTACAACCATGATGTTTAGGGAAACCGTGCGGGATATGCGACATAGAATCTAATAACCGTGTTGCTCAGTCTGCCTCTTTAATTTTTATGGATCCTAGATCTGAATGAGCTCCAGACACACTTGAGACCACATTGTCTTCCTTAAGTGTTATTATTAAGGAAAAATAAGGGATATTAAATAAAAAAACAAATTGTTTGTACCTTTATGAAAATTTAGGATGTTACAATTCGAATAAGTAATAATTATAAGTAACATTTTCATCGACTCAATTTCCTAAACAATGCGTTATAAGATTTCTTAATTTAATAAAATCATCATGGTTTATTTGATATTACCATTCCCCTATTAAATATGGTAATATTATTTCTTATTTTTCCTTGGGTAAATTAATTCTCCTAATCAATTTCATTTTTTAAATAAATTATCAACTCAAACAAAAGTGTGACATTGTTAATAATAACTCACGTTCTAACTAATGGAACTTTTTCATTCATGTCCATGTTTTTATTATTGGTATTATTTTATATAAAAAATCAAAATATTTATTGCCTTTTTTAATAACATTATTTCAGTTTACATGTATTAAAAATAAAACTCTAAACTTTTCTATTATATGGATTTCCTTAAAAATCCACAACTGTTTAAGAAATGTGTTTGTTTCCATATTCAAAACTATATTTTCAACTTCATAGATATTAGTTTAACCATTGTTTCCTTTAAAGGATCTAATATTTGGAACTCATATATTTCTAGTTTCTTCTTTTTTTAATCCTTGTAAATTCATTAAATGTCATTTTTATCTCAAACAGTTTTTAATGAAAATGTTTAAAATGTTTTGGTAAACACATTCCTATTTTCCCCATTATTTTCTTCTACATCTTATCTATCATGAATCAATGTGTTGTTCACTATCTAATTTTTATTATGATATTTTATTTGAAATGATAATTTTATGTTCAATGGTTTCTTAAGTTTATGTTATTTGATTTTTTTGAAATGTTTATAAAACCGATTCAATTTTAGTCACTTATTTATGATAAGATGATGACTGATTTTATGTGGTTAATATATATATATATATATGGATGATGATGGGTGGGGTAATATTTTACCCTCTAGTGGATTGTTTAATTTTTTTCTCATGATATATTAATGTGCGTACATAATGAGTATATTCACAAATGCATGGGAATAAAGAGTTTGTTAGAATTTTAATGCATGGAAATAATGAGTTTGTTTACAA
This sequence comes from Viscum album, assembly GCA_963277665.1. Classification (NCBI taxonomy): domain Eukaryota; kingdom Viridiplantae; phylum Streptophyta; class Magnoliopsida; order Santalales; family Viscaceae; genus Viscum; species Viscum album. The sequence continues at coordinate 1,041,694,889 of OY728126.1, forward strand.
AGGAGTGGGAATAATGACTTTTCTAACATTTTATTGCATGAAAATAATGAGTTTTTTTAAAAGGAACGACCATATTGATTTTTTCCAAAATAATTTCCAATTATTATGATTGTGCCACCTTTATAAGTATATTATGTTTTAGTACTATATTACATTCCATGTTTTTTCCTATTTTAGAAGATATTACACACTTTCATGTTGTAATCCAATGAATCGAGATTATTTTCTTATTCAAATAAGACAAGATATTATATGTATGCCTATATGATGACCTTACTATGGACTTATGTACCAATGATCTTTTTATTAGATACTTTTGTCCTATCCATGCTTCTCACGTGTTTATGATATAACTATTATAATGAATTGATATAGTCTACTTACTGAGCGTCCAATATCACCCCTTCCTTTTGTTTTTTTTCCTGGGTTATGAAAATGATTATTTTATACAAGGTGTGTAGAAGAGGGTCTACATTGGCAAGATTAGAGAGTATGTTCACAATTATTATAAAATATTATGTTTATATAGCTAATGTACAAGATGCTAAATCTTTATGTCTTGGGTTCTGTGAATATTTTTGAGAAATATTATATAAATCATGTATTTTATGTATTATAAATGAATTTTTAGCTTAGGTTTACTCATATTTAATGTGATAACAACATGTGTTATTGGTTACAATGAGGTTCTAATAGAAGATACTAAGATGGGTCTGGGGATTTTAGTGGATGTCATGATGGGTGAGACAAGAATATTTATAGAACTGGCATGTTTTTCTTGTTCGACCAGAAATCGTAAAAAATAATATTTAATGTCATGGTTTTCACATATATTATTAGTAACTAACATAAAAATCCCAAGGGTCAAGAATTTTACATTAGTTATTATAATAAATCATGTGACAATCCTCTCAGTGGGGTTTTCATGTCACTTATCATATAATTATTTGTGGAAGCCTTAAATCTTGAGGTTTCTATGTAATTTATTATAATAACTATTATAAAACCCCATGTCAAGAAATATTTCATTTTTTTATTATAATAACCACTATAAAAACATAGTTTTTAAAATCAATTATTATAACAACGATTGTTAAAATATTATAACAAAAAACACTTGACTTTCATCTCCCAAATTTCATTCCATCGAACCTAAAAATATCAAACCAAAACATTAATGACTCACAGTGTCCCACCCCCCACTTTGTTTTCCAGAATCTATATTCAGTTGTGTTTAATCCTTTGGTGTGGAATGTTTTAATTTATATCATTCTCTTTTAACTAGCTTTTTTCTTATTTTGATATATCAAAGTTGTTCCATGAATTTACATCATGTTCGACAATTCATGTCGCTGATTTTTATTCTAACTAGGATCCCACCTAATTGTGTTCCATATGAGTTTTTTAACTACTATTTTATCTATGTTAATCACTAATATATTCTATTCTTCTTCATTATTTGGTGATAAATTTTTTATTTCTTTGTTTAAAGATTTATAATAAATTTAAGATTTAAAATTTAATCATTTATTTATTATTGACCATGCCCTCATTTAATTGAATGTAATCCAAATTTTCTTTATTTCAGTTTTGTCTCTATTTTTCATAAATATACTCTCTACATCGATATTTTGTTATTTAAATTTTTATATACTTTATTTGGATGATTTTTTGAATGTTTTTTATTATTAAATTTTATTGATTAATTTATTATGATTATAAATTCTATATCCATTTATTATATTGTGTCCATTTACTTGTTGTATTAATGTTTAAATTGTATAGTTAATTCTTTAATTAAATGTTTATAAATAAATTATTTTGATTATATGTTTAATCGTAAATAATGAGTTCATTTATAATATAGTATTTATTTATTTCTTATATTATTTTATATTTTTTTTATTTTTTTATTAAATGTTTTGGAATAAAGGGTTCACTATTTTTTATTTGTTATATATGTGTATATATAATTTTATTATATATGTTTGAATGCTTATATGTTTTAGTATATTCATTTATTATATTATAATTTTCAATCATTAATGGATCATAATTGATTAAATACATGAATAACTAATGATGTATAAGAGGAAGGGGTTGATGATTTTTTTTTTGGAATTTTGATTACAAAATATGGAAAATAGTGATATGATTTCCCATCCATGCATGATGTGTTTGAATATAGGAAAATTGGTTTATATGGAAGTTAATGACCATATGATTTTCTGTGGTTTTAAGCGTAATTATAAATATTGGATCTAGAATAGTGAAATAACAAATAATTCAATATCTAATGTTGTTTAGTATGTTAATCATGGGACATAGGATCATATTGAAGTATTAATTCATCGTTTATGCACCAAAACCATTGAATAACAACAAGTGTTAAAAAAATAGTATAGAGATTACTAGAAAAAATAATTCATATGTGACACTAAATTTATATTGTAATCATTCGTAGTGATATTGAATAACAAAAAATCTAAATATGGTTATAGTAAAAAATGTTTCAGTAAACTGCTTGATATTTGAAAAGAGTTTCTTTAAGAAGGAAACTAGCTTCCATATTCAAATTATGATACACAAAAAAAAATTATGCCCAATGGGATTGGGTTATAATAAACTACATACTTATCCAAATTTCCATATGATATATACAAAATAATACTAAATTTTATCAGAATTTCCTAAATATGGGACATCATGATATACAATTCATGATAAATCCTACTTTGATTCATACAACAGAACTTGCACTAAAACACCTTCTAAATCAATCTATTATCTTTTAATAATTTTTTTTATAAAAATAATGTATTTTAAAATTGAAATAAAGTAAATAAAATAAGATGGAATATTTATGATGGAATCCCTGATGGAATCCAAGTCCCTTATTAATTCATCATAATGTAATATATTTGATTAAAAATTTCTTGATATTTAAAATGAAGTTAGAAATCTCTAAATGGGGTAGTGTACAGATGTAATAAATCCATATCAAAGCCTTAATTGACAACCTATTTTATAATATGTTATATTATTATCATACACGTTTTCACAAAAGATATGTATGTAGAAAAATATATTTTAATGATCATGATGATTTCATAACAAATATAACATGGAAATGATATTTTTTTATTTATCACCATTTATTGATGATTTTATATTTCCATGGAAATATGGTGTTATAATTGGTTATTCATGAAAGAAAGAATATTGTTTTAGGTGATATGGAAATGTTCACTATAAATGACTTTTATACGTTTGGAATCTTATCTGTATATATTATAATGGGTCTTAATGTTATAAAATTTGTAAATAATGGATACAACTAATTTCTAAGTGGTAAAAAATATTGTACATGGGACATTAAATTTTTTATAAATGGATTACTATTATTGAAGATTAAAAGTGGCATTTAATGATTTATAATAATATTATTTATCCCCACCCCCATTTTCACTAAGAGAATATTATGACAAGGTTACATAAAATCATTGTTAAATTTTGAAAGAAAAAATGTTTTCTCATCAAAAAAATATATGGAATAAATGGTACAACTTATTTAAGATATATTATTATAGATTCTATTATTTAAAAAATAAAATCAACATTATGAATTATGAGAAAACATATATAGTATTTTATTGGAACATTGTTAAAAATAAAAGGAAAGGGAAAAATATTTATTGATTGCGATATTGGACATAATATCTATGTGAATACGTTTGGAGTTAACTCCCACTAAGAAAGGAAACTTCACAATTTTTACTATAACTTATCCCATAATAATCAAAGGCAAGAAAAATAATTTTAAGAATTACTTCATGTTAACAACGTACATAATGGTTTTTCATTAAATGTAAAAAATAATTAAAGGATTTAATGTTAATGGTCTAACATATCATGATTTTCATGTTTTGATGTGACAACTAATACTTTATTAACTATATGGAATATTATAATTACTTTTCCAAAATCATATCTTCATCTAGTGTTACTTTTCCAATTCCATTTATAGAAAATTAATAGATCCAAATTTGTTAAATGTGTTTTAGTATAAATCTATCCTCATAATTTTTAAATTAAAAATGTATTTTCCTCCATCAATTTTTCATAGAATGCTTCATCTAATGATTCTTTTGGAGTGAGAGATAAGAATAGTTGGTCATATATATTTACATTTCATATATTATTTCAAAATATATATGATAATTTGGATGGGGTATGTTAAAAATACACATCAACTGGTGACCTCTATTATTAAACGATTTATATACCACGTTTTGATTGAGTTAATTACTGAATGTTTTCAAGAATTTGAGCACATTGGTCTCTGTGTATCTAAAATTTTGACAGTTTATAGTGATGTTAAAGTGGAATGTGTTATGAAGTAAAACTTAATTCCACATGATGATGTGATTCATGAACATTTATACATCTTGAACAACATAAGAAAGGTTCAAACATAAATATGATCATATATTATTGGATAGAAGTTATGATATCCGAAAATAATTGAAATGTTTGACAACCCAATTAATTATAATAACAAATAAATTTCATTTCTTATCAATATTCATTAATATTGTTTATTGATTTATATAATATATTATAATTTTATATGATTTTCAATTGAAAAAATTTGTTTTATTCTAGATAAAATGTTTTCCATGTTTTTTATTTAAAAATTAAATTAATAAATTTTAATGTTTAATTTTTTTAAATAAACATTATTTCTTGATTCATCATATAAAAACAAACATAGAGTTATTTTTTGTGATTTTTTAGACAACACTGATTTCTATGTGAGTAGTGGAAAATAATTTTTTTTAAACATATATCATTTATTTTCTATTAATTACTATTCCCCATTTAGTTTTAGATGGGTTTTAAATATTAATATGTACATTTTTATTTAATATAGTAAAAATAATGTCATATGAATCATTATTATATTTTTTTTATAATATCATTTTATGCATAAAATTTCAATTTTTAAAAAATTGTTTTCAACTGTATTTTGCATACATATATTGAAATTAATTTTCTCTAATTCTAAAAATTGAATATTGAAAAATGGATTTAATATTATGAATAATGATTTTTTTAAATGGTAATTTATTCAATTTTTTGGCATTATGAATTGATCCCTTGGTAAAACATTATCACCTATGTAAAGGTTAAAAGTTTTAAAGAGGGGGTTAAAATAATAGATGATGTATCATATATTTCTAAAACATGGATAAATATGATTAGATGAGAGGATTTATACCTTAAAATATATTATATATAAAATTTATCCATTTTTTCAACTTTCCTATTATAGATAAATATAATATATTTAAACGTTTAAAGTATTCACATGTATTCGACTACCCTCACTTATAAAAACACACTTATTATCCTAAAATATTCACCCAATTTGAACCATTTAGACCATCCAATACCAGACCAAGTAACATATAAGAATTACTCCCTATGTCATATAGGTTTTGGTCTCACCAAAAACCAACTTATTATGGCTTATGGTGCAAGTCAATGGAGGCTTTCTAAAGAATATGCATAATTGTTAAACGAGTATTTTTTTTTATTTCTTCTTCTACATTATATAAATCATTTTTAACCATGGTAAAATAATAAAATATATACATTTAATGTATTTAAATGTTATTATGAATATGGTTTAAAAAAATTTCATCTCCCTCTCCATCATTTGTAAAATTAAATCATCGCCCATGCGTATGTGCGGACTACCACCTCTCCGAAGCGATGTGTTTTTTTTCACTAGATCATCTAGATCTTTAAAATGACAAATAAAATCAATATATATTATATATAAAACATTAATATGGTTATTTAATAATAATATATAACTTACCTACTCACCCTTCTATCCATTATAAAAAAATAATTTCATTCATATGTATGTGTGGACTACCACTTCCACAAAGCGATGTGATTCATTTTTCATTTTTATCTTAAAATGATTATCATAAGAATGGAAATAAAGAATAAATATAAACTTTGTAACCTATTTATGATTATATAAAATTAAAATAATATATAAATTATTTATTTTCCTCATATTCGGAATATGAAAATGGTGTTTTGCAAACAAATAAACTACCATTACCATGATAAGATTATATTCATTATAAGAACTTACATACATGGTTGGTTTTAAAAGTGTCTCTGATGTATATATATTATAGTTATAAAACCCCTTTGACCATAGTCAACACACTACTATTATACTGAGGTTATAAACTGAACATCCACAAAATGTCCAATGTGAACCCAACCATTTTAGTACATAAATAAAACATGGTAAACAAATGAAATAATGATAATAATGATAATGAAAAATGATCATAAGAAATTATAATTCTAATATATTTATTTTACTAAGGGTGGGTAGACATGTGAATGAAATGATTTTGGACATAAAGTAAAGGACTTTCTTTTAGAAGTATTATTTTATAGTTTTCCTTCCCACTCTCTTCCCACCATGATCATATTTGTAAAACATTTCAAGAATGTTTTTATTTTTAAATATAATTTTTTTAGATTTGATTTTGGGATATATTTTATTTTATTTAAAAAGTTTTATAAATGAATATTTTCAAGTTTTTTCAAATGGGTTACTTTTAACTTTTCACAAAAACGTAATTTTTTTAACATATATAGATTGACCTCCTTTTGCTATAATCATAACCATTATTTATTATCAATATTATTTTACATGTTAAAATGGGTTTTAAAAGTATATTATACTCCTTATATTTAATTATTTTTTCTATTTTAATATTTTTCAATGAAAAAGGTTATTTCTCTTTATGATTCTGCAAAAATAGAAAGTATTTTTCTTATGGTTAGAAATTATTTTTCAAGGGTTTTGTTATAAAAAAGAGAAATATAAAATATATTTTGTTCATGATATGGCACATGAAAATTATATATGATAATGGGTTAGCTTGATATTTCTCATGACATCAAGTGAGCTTGATATAGCTCTCCAATGCATTGGATAATGATTTAGTCTTTGAAGGGAAAAGATGATGGAGATAATCAGGTTGGTTACTCCTATGGAATTAAATATACCACTGTTATTATGATATGGGTTAAACATAAGTGAACATGGGTAATAAATATGATTATCCAAGATACCCAAATTAGGCTAGAAAAAAGTATTTTTTGAAAATTGTTTGATTTCCTGAAGTAAGTATTGTTTATGAACATTTAAAGGTGAATTGTTTTTATACAAAGTGTATCTCATGGGAACCCATGTGAATTATAATGAATTTACGATTTTCTAAGGTTAATAATGGATTCTAAATTTTTTTATTTGATAAAAGGATGATTTTTATATTTTTAATTGATTTATTTATGTGCTCAATGTTTTATTGTGAACAATGTAAACCACATTACGGGTTTTCAGGTTTTTCCCTAGGCCAATAGGATTCATTTTTTATACCCCTTATTAAAATTTATTTTTCCCATGTAAATTTCTAATTGTATCTCTCATGATATAAGGATGTGTATAAATTATACCAAGGTCAATATTTCCACTATTTTGACTTACCTTAATCCAATAAAAAGTGTCTTCAATGACATAGGGGTGTAAATATATACCCATGTCTGTGAGTAAAAAAGGTACATTGTATGAAAGAATCCAATTTTTGATTTAATTATTTGCCTAAATCTCAAAAACTATAAACCAAAATGAACTAGGAAATGTAAAAAATTATAACTCTTATATTAAAAAATGTAATTATTGGTAAATTATGGTACGAGTTAATATATTGGGCATTGAAGGAATGTTTTAGATAACATTAAAAGTTATGAAAATGTTGAAAGACACTTTAAAGAGGCACTACTATATGTTTATATTTTCATAATATATATTTTTAATATTTATATGTTTATTCATCTAGTATTTGTATGTTTATAATTTTTTCCCCAAAGGAAATATGGAACATAATGTAGAAAGGCGTTATGATGATAATAACCTTCAAAATTAGCAACCTTGAAAATTTGTAACAAAATTGTTTGTGGAAGTGTTAAGTTAGTTGAAAGAGGTGAATAATGGTTTAACTGATGAAATTGAGCTAAACATTTATCCATAGATGAACATTTCAATAATAGAACATTTAATTAAATTCCACCCTCTAGATTTTAGTAGATCTTTAAACCTAGTAAAATTTTAAGGATAAATAAATAAATTAGACAAAATATTTTATCTTTTAAGATGTTTGAAAAATAAAAAACTAATTATTTATTTTTTCCATACTATTTTGAAATGATTTTTTCCCCATTCATCTATACCAATGGTTTAAATTAACCATTGATATAGGGTTCCTAGATTCATTATATACCAATGATTTATTCAAACCATTGGAATAGGTTGGGCTATATGTACAGTTTTTAAAAAAATCATTGGTATAGGTTGGGTTATACCAATAGTTTTTTAAAACATTGTTATAGAGTTTACCCATAACCATCGGGCTCCCAGCTTCCTCAATTAACACTCAATCTATAATTTCCCTCAGATGAGTGAGAAGAGACTTTTATTCTCCTCAAATATTATCCCCTTATTCGGGGATTTTTTTATTTGTATATTTTTCAACATCATATTAGTGATCCCAAAATCTTAATTATCTTATTCAATGTAATTTTTCACTATTATCTTTGTCATCTAATGATCAACCTTAAACTTTCATGTTCTTATTCTGATTGAATATATATTTAGTGATTTTTGGTTCCTGTTTTTAAATTCTATACTTTATGAGTTTTTGTTCATGACATGAAGTAAATAGATTCATCCTAAAGAATGGATGGCCAAGCATAGTTCATACCACAGTTTATGTTCATTTTGAAAATATGTAGTCAATATAAAAATAAAAACACAATATCAATTAATATATTGATAAAATTTCATATCTACTAACCATGATATCCATATTGAAATTTAAAGAGTTAGTTTGGAAAGGTAAAGTCCAAAAAAAAAAGAATTGTTGCCTATTAATAATGGATATTGGATTTCTATAAATGGATAGAAGGACTATAATGTTCTAGGAGTGGGATTTCTATCATATAGAGGCTCAAAAAGTTCTACCAAATATTATATATGTTTTATTTTGTTTTTTTTCATCACCCGATCATATATATCATTATAGGGTGTTCATTATTTTTTCTTAACATGTGATTAAAATGGTATTATACTAGTGTTCGTATATTTTATTTTTAATTCATATTGGGTTCAACATTCAATTATCTTCCCTCCCTCTCTAACTTGTTTTTAATTTCATGACAAGTGTGTTTTTATTAAGGAGGTATCCTATAATGAAGCTACTATAATACTAATTTCACTATAACCATTTGGTACAATAGGGTTTACATTTTAAAACGAGTTTTAATTAATATTATTACTAATGAACAGAAGTATAAGACTATTAAATGGGGAAATTTTTTAGAGAGTGAGAGTAATCACTGCGATTTGGGAGTTACTTAGACATAATTCCAATGAAAATATGAAAAAATCATTATGTTTTCAAATTCACTAGAACTTGAACCTGGAAATAATAAATATCAGACTGGTTGTTTATTTTATTCTATCATTATCTTAAATCATCATCAATCTTTTTTCTTTTAATATTTAATTATTTATTTATTTCTAGAATTAGTTTAGTGTTTTAATTATTTAATTTAGTGTTATATATCCTTTTCATTAAGGGATCATCCATAAACAATCATGATCTTATACTAATAAATTAAATATTTAGTAATTTGGTTTTTGTGTTTTTAACTTCTAAAGTGATTGATCCCATGGAGAAACAATGACTCTCAGTGTTTTTTTTAGAACCCATGATGTTTTCAATCTCTATATATGTTAGTGATAGTAAATATTACTCATTTAGTGAAGAACATAATCTAGGGGAACCTAAATTGTGGACGATATCTACATTAATTTTAACTCTGAAATAAATAATGAAATAATTAGTGTGTTTAAAATATAGTTTGATTGGTCATTCCAATTCATCTTGCCTAAAAATTATAAACACTATACATTGTTGGGTCTGGTTGAGATTTTTACAAAAATCAATTATAGATTAAATTATTTAAATAAGAAAATGTCACTACCATTTTCTAAATCTTAATTTTGAATTAGTATATATTCTATAGTATTTATTCCTCTATCAATTTATTTACATCGATCATTTTAATCCTTTTATTTTAGTTTCGGTCTATATAATGTATTTTGGGATGTTTGAATTATTGTGGTAATTTGGGAAGTAATAATTTGTTTTCATGAAATTATGGTTGCGCCTTTTTTTGGATCATGTTGATTGAATCTTCAAATTTAAAACACTAAGTATCACTTCATAGTGTCTCAATGTTTTTTAGTTAATCCACCATGATATTGAATTATTAAATATCATGGCTACACACCTTGGTTTTTTATTTGTAGTCATCAAATATTTCATATGTAATTTCTCTTATAAATTATTTCTGTGGTGACTAGTTTTCTTTGATGAAATTTATATTAATATTGATTATAATAAATTTTGTAATTATGATTTACATTGTTGATTTTAATATAATTTTTTTTCTTGTAAAAAAATGTATAGAAGATTTATTTATTATACCAATCGGATTTCAAATGAGTTTCAAAAGAATGTGGATATTTTTTAGATTTTTTATTTAAAAATTCTTTAGATGGATTCTTTACACTATCGATTTTAGAATTTTGTACAAAGACCATGGATAAGACAGAAATTAGTTATATAACATGTGAAAAAATATAGACTTCCAAAAAACTATTATTTTTGGTATCATAATGGATAGAAAAGACAGTATTATATTGTTCGTGAATGGAAATAAATAAGTGTTATGGTTAATTTGATATTTTATTGGTTCTATTTTTTTATCATTACGAGATAGATAGTATGTTAGTGCATGAAGAAAATTATATCAATACTCATTTGGAAAAAAATTAATATGACAATGTTGAGAGAGTGAAAAAATCATGCATTATTTGAAACTCTTATATATCAGGAATTTACTATAATATCTAATTTATAATTTTTAATGCGGTTATACCATGGAAAATCATATTTAGAATTACTAATACAACCATTGATTATATTTTTACCTTTTAAAAAAATATGATTCTGATGGTGAATATATTCCCTTAAATCATTATAATTCATGTATATTAATTTAACATCTTCGATTTTCTACTAATAAAATTCATTCTTATCTAAAAGATTGTATTTTATATTGGGTGGAAACAACAGACCTTAATGGATATAAAAAATGTGGTACATATTTATGGAATTTAAATGAAAATGGAACACCATATCGTGTTTCACCGAAAGTCACGTGACACTTTCTTTTTATTCTTAGGAATCAAAATATATTCAGGTGTGTAGAAATTTTATCCAATATGTGATGGCATGATGTTGATATACTTAAAGATATTTATTATTTGGTTCATCCTACTTATGGATTAGAGTGGATGATATTTTATTCAAAACATACTCATTTTTTAGTTTTGGTGTGTAATGTTAGGTTGGGTATATCTTTTTATTATTTTAATCTGTTTAGTCAAATGTTTACTGCTCACAGCACATGGGCAGTTTTTATTCATTTCCATAATCATCCTCCAAGGATTTTTATGAAAAAATTTCACTGTATTGTGTATACTAATATATGGACCTTATGATCCTGGTATTGATATATATTTCAACATGAAACCTTTAAAAAGATATTTGAAGAATCTTTAGGATATTATTTTACACACATTTGATGTTTCTTTAAAAAAAATTAGATGTGTGTTGCCCTTCTATGAACTATAAATGATTTCCCTTCTTTTGAAATGATGTCTGGTTGGAAAATTGAGGGAAGACTATCATTTTATATTTTTATGAAGAATACATGATCGAGAAGTCATAAATATCATTAAAGTTTTAGTTTCATATGGAATCTCCAATTCTTTAAAATGGATCATCAATATAGTGGTTTAATAATACTATTAACACTGAAAAACCATATCAATGTGTGTTAGAAAATTATTTCCTTAATGAATTTAAATATGCTAGTTTTTCATTAAGGGCAGGTTAGATAATATCTAAAAAGAAGAATAATATTAACACTGAAGACACATATAATTAGAAATATAATGATATATTTTTGAGTATCCATTATGGTCAACTAATTTGTAACATCATTTTTTAGATGTAATTTACATTGCGAAAAATATGTGTGTAATGTATCTTTCAGTTCCTCTAAATATAATGAAGATGACCAAAGATGAAATACGATCTTGGTGGGATATATTGTATTGGGGTATTCGAACAGAAATGTATCCTATGGGTATTGGTGAAAATAAATTGAATGTTCCTTGTGATTATTATCTGAGGAAACCTTTAGAGAAAGAAAATTTTCTAGAAGTATTAGATAATATCACTATTCCGAATGGCTATTCTTGCAACACATCAAAATGAGTCAACAAAAGGGAGTTGAAACAAAAATCCCCCAAAATTCATGATTAAACATCCTTCTTCATGATTTGATTCTAATTTAAATCCATCATATACTATCTGATAATGTAATGGTGATGGTGATTCACCTGTTCCATTTTTATAGAGACCACTATTATAAAAGGTTACAAATGTACTTTTCGTTAAAAATTAATCAAGATGCGCCATTAAATTTTTGTGATTTGGAGAAATTTTTTCCTGTATAATTGTTCAATTGTATGCTGTATTTAATAGTCTATCTTCTAACTGACTCACTTCTTGGGGGAACCATTATTTTTTAGTGGATGTATCCTACTAAATTAAATATGTTTACAATAAAATCATATGTATGAAACAAGACTCATCCTAAAGGTTTCATTGTGAGAGGTTATCTGGCTCAAGAATGTATGTATTTTTCTTCAATGTATTTTTTATGTGAACAAAAGATGTGGACAGACAATGAGAAATGAATATGAGTAGTATGGGGAAGTTAATCCCTAATTTTCATCTCTTAAATAAATAGTAGGAATTCATGTGTCATATACATTGTCTACATTGAACCTTGAAGAGTTGTATATGGCACATCACACAATCTGGTTTAACCATATTTTTCTCATTGATTATATCATGTAAGTAACTTGAAAATTGATATCTTATCTCATAATATGTCATTTCACTTATACCTTAAAATTTTATTATCATGTCATGTAGGGAAAAACAAATTATTTGTATAGTGCATCAATATTTTCCTTTGAGAAAGAGATATGATTTACGTAGAAAAGAGTTTCCATCTCGGTTGAAAAAAAAGGTATGGACATTACTTTAATTAACATAAAATTTAGATATTCTTTTAATTTTATTATTCATATATATTTTTGGTATTTAGTTTACATGTTGAATCTTTCTGACAAGAACGAAGACCATTGGATTTTGGTCCCAATTCATTGGTTCATTAATGAAAATATTTAATAATCAATGTGTGTAAATTTGTTATAATTAATTGAGTGGTGAATATAAGAACATATATTTACGGTTTTATGTTTACTAAAATTGTGGATAGTAATTCTTTTGCATCAAATAATAGACCTAGATATGAACATTTTTCATATTATGGCATTATTGGGAAAATATTTTTATTGGATTACTACTCTTATGGTCGAGTCACTATCATTAAAAGTAAATGGATTGATTCAATGATGTGACATGGTAATTTTATAGATAATTGTTCATTAATATTTATTAACATGATTGAATTCCTAGATACTGATGTACCACATATTTTGGCATCAATGAAAAAATTAGTGTTTTATGTGGAAAACCATCTGAGTCTTGATTAATATGCCATTATTAAATTAATAAAAAAATATTTTTCAAAATGGTCGGGATGAAACTAACACCACTGATTCCCCCATTAGTTTTGTACAAAATATTATATTTGATGACTCAAATTTTCCAATTGTGAGAATTTATGTTGAACGTGATGTAGTGGTGGTTAATTTAAAAAGATACCATATATGTTCACAGTTCATTTAGTTTACCATTATGTGGGTTTCTCAGGTTGTTACTACTATAATTAATTTAATTTAGTCTCTATTTGGATTAGCATGATTATATTAGTATTTGTTTTTTTCATTGAATTTAATTCGATTTCTTTCAATTCCAAAAACAAGGTTTAAATGGGAATTTTAAAAATGTATAATGTTGTTTTATATTATATTTTATAAAAAATGTTATGATATTGTTTATGAATTCTTTGTATTATTTATGGTATTCATAATTTATAAAAACTGTTTAAAAAAATGTTCATTTTATTCTTATACATATAATTAATGATAATAATGAATTAAAGATAATATATTATTTTACAATGATAGAAAAATTAATGAACTCATGTTTCCTCATCTAGTACCCTTAGTGTATATAATAATTGTAAAATGTTTTTTTTTTTGAATTACATTTATTTTCATGTTCCTGTTATTTATAAAAAAATTTAGGGACATTCATCATAACGATAGTTTAATTATAATCATATTACTAGTGTGTGTCTGATTGAGTGTATTCCTAGAGCTATATAGAGAACCCATCATACTCTTTCACACCCTGACCCACCATAAGTGATCCCATATACCATACTTTTTCATCCTACACTTTATCCTCCATGGATTCTCCCAACCATGCCTCAATCATCTTCTAATATGGGCTCTATATCTCAAACCATGTTTATGCCTCATCAAAGGATTTTCCCACCTATACCATATCCATATTCTATGATATATCCCCAACCCTTATACCCTTATCCTATCATGTCAATGCACCTTCATTTCCTAATATCTATCCAAGATATAATGATTCTTATCATTAGTCTTCCACTCCACTACATGTAGATGACTAAGTGTATGAATTTGAACAATAACATCCATTAAAGGATACCAATCATGGATAACCCAGGGATTCATCATAACCTAATAATTAGTATGGATCAGGTTTTTTTATTACTATGTGAAATTATATCACATCATTTTTTCATATTGTATTGTGGATTAATTATACTTTTTTCATTTATATTTTTCAATGGGATCATTTAATAGGTGATGTGGGAACACCCATATGTGGGAAGCCGAAAATTGATAAACACAAAAAATGGAAAATTATAATGAAGATAAAAAAATGATAGGTAAAAATTCATGGTAGGGTAGATGTTTGGTGGAATCTTTATCCAAGTATGCCAATATCATTTCGGTGCAACTAGTCTCATGGAGGCATATCGGTAATGAAATCAAGAAGAATTCATGCACTGATATATGGGTAATAAATTTTTTATTTTAGTACTTATATGTATTAACATGTTCATTGTAGAATCAGATTAACTTTCCTAATGAATAAGCTAACAAGGTTTCATGGTTGATAGATCTTGGGGAGTTGTGGTGATCATTTAAGGATCAGTTATATATTGGATGGAAGATTATATTTGGTTTTTATTTAGAGGGTGTACCAATATTCACTAATTATCTAATAAAACAATATCATAAAATGACCAAATATTGAAAGAGTACTGAGTTTAAGGTATTATTAATATTTAATTATTTTTATTGGAAATTTAATTCTTATTAATTGTATTTAATTTTTTTATAGATGCTTTAGAACAATACAAAAAGAAGAATGACGTAATGTTGTTTATGCACACTTTGGGGTAAACTATAATGTCTAAGCATGAGAGGTTCCATGTACTTTAATATGTGTAAAAATAATATCTATATTTATATTGTTACATATATATAAGGTATTTCTTTAATGAAGGTAAATTTTAGGGGGATAATCCCAACAATTGTGTTCCTTATTCCCAAATATATAATAGTTCAACCAATGACCCATAAATATTTGTTTATTCTTTAGAGTGCTTGAAGCTCAAATTAAAAAAAATGTATTTTTGTTTCATTGATATTTTCTAAACAATAATTTGGGAAAACTTCTGGGAGCCAACACATTTAAAAATTATTTTATCTACTAATGATTTTATTAGAAAACCATATGTGTTCTCTTTTTATTCATCTTAACCCCAATTGAGCCTTTCAACTTCATTATTCTCAAATTTATTTATTTTAGTTATATTTTGTAAACTTTAAACTAATTTTAATAAATATTTTTCATTTAAACAATAAAATATTCATACATGTAGTTTTGTATAGTAAATTCAAATCAACCAAAACATAATTGAATAGAATCAAACCATCATAAAGTGGCCATTTCTTGTTATTTTTATTATCAAAAAGTATAATAATAGAAATAGTCAAAAACAAGATTTAAACTTCAATTAAATTTTGTTAGAATAGTTCTAAAATAAACTCGCATAGTCCTAAGACTGAAGGCTAGAAATTACACATTAATACAAAAGACTAGAAATTCCCCATTTATTTATATTTTCATTCTAAAATATATGTTTTATTCTTATTAATACATTTAATATAAGTCTATAAATTCCCCTTAAATCGGGAATTTATAGCATGAATTAAGTCTTATTCCTCCCTCTAGGTTGTTCTAACATTAGTCCACCAAACATGCTGAAAGCTCCATTGAAATCCCAAAATACAAAATTGATTTATTGTAATTTAAATCCTCAATGATATGTCAATATAATCTTTATATCATTTAAAATATGCTTTGATGATTGTATTATTCCTTTAGGGAAACATTTTATAGCTTCTCACTTCAAAAAAAACATTCTAAATTGAAATTAACCAATTGGTATAAAGCAAGAATAAGAAAATACCCTTACCAAAAAATGATCTAAATTACCTAACCTAAATAAAATTAAATAACCTAACCCAAAATTTAATAATTAACCTAAAAAAAATAATAATTAATCAAATGGACTAATACAAAACAGAGTAATGACCAAACAAAAATGAACCAAATGATGTAACCCAAAAAAATCATATCCCAAAAATAAACCAAAATGACCCAATCTAAAATAAAAAAACCTAACCCAAAAAATTGATAACCAAAAAATGAATAATGTAACCTAAACTTAAAATACCAAACCCTACATGAAAAAAACGACATAACCATAAATAAACCAAATAATCTAAACCCAATTAAACCAATTGATAAAACCTTAAAATGAAAAAATTACCAAATTAACTTCCAAAAAATTACATGACCCTAAAATGAACCAAATGACATAACCCAAAATCAACCAAATAACATAACCCAAAAATTATATAACCAAAATATAAACCAAATATTTGTACAAAAATGACATAAAGAAAATTTAAATAAATAACATTTCCCAAAATAAACCAATTTATGTAACTAAAAAATGACTTTACCCAAAAATGAAGAAAATATCATAACCCAAATCAACCAAACTGACCTAACATAAAAATGATACCGATGATCTATCCAAATAACCAATTGTCCAAATGTACCAAAATATCTAACCCAAAGTTTAACCAAATGGCATAACTCATTAATGAAAGAAACACCCTCACCCTAAATGAATCCAATGACCAAAAAAATATGAAATATAGTCAATTTTATTGACCAAATTAACAAATTATCAAATAACCTAACCAAAAAATGAACCAAATATCCAATTGAACAAAATAACCAAGTTAACTAATAATAAAATAGAATAAAACAATTATAATTGGACCAAAATGAACATAAAAGATTAATCTATATTGTACCCATGTTGTGAAATCTTATTAGTATGTATTTATTATGTTGTGCTGCTAGTATTAAATTTATAATTAAATGTATATTTAGTTTCTTCTTCATATAATGTATTTCATTAACAACTAAAATGCTAATTCATTCTTGGTTGTGTTGAACTAATATATAGCTTAAATTTTTTGCTTTGAAATGAGATGCTTACTATATTATTAGTCTAACATAACATCCCATTATTATTAAGATACATTTGGCATCAATGTTCGTTTTCCTTGAGAAAAACTATTTTCATTTAGTAAGAGGGAAAATTATGGAAGTTATGTAAATGTACATATAAAATAAATTATTGTAAGTATTTTTATTGATATTTCAAATTTTGATACATAATTAATAATTAAATATCTTAATCATATTTTCAGTAGTGTTCTCTAGAGGCCATCGATGATAAATAAGATGACAAAATTGGATTAAATAATCATTTTAAATAGTAATTAGTTTAGGAGAACCAAGGGATGTTCTGATGTCGACCCATGAAAAATATCATCCCAACAAGGTATTATCTCTCATTGAGTGCCTCTCAAAGATCTCATGCAACCATTATGAAAAAACACTCATACAGAACAATCTTAGGAATAAATAGAAATTTTGGAGTGTGAATGAGGTAAACTTGTCAATAAATTGTTCATGATAGCAATGTATGTAATATTTTCAACACTTGCATTAGAGTTTGCAATTTTTTATTGTTTATGGAAACAATGTGCTCTTTATATAATTCACTGAGTGATGTCAATGAGGATCCTAGTGGAAATCAATGTGATTATACTACTAGTGGAGGTGGTGATGATAGTAATTATGTGGTGGTGGTGGTAAACCATCTAGTGATACTGATGATGATTATGATATAACTGGTGGTGATAAGAGAGATATTGATACCCTCCATTTTTTATTGGATAGTAAAGATACATGTGTGGATAATGTTTGATGACTCAAATTGATTAATGGTGTGGAATTTATATGTATGTTATAATATGATAAATGGTTTGAAATTATACATAACCTGATGGTTAAATGGTAAATCTGTAATAATTATATTTTATTAAATGTTTACCATGATTTGTAATTTATTTATATGTACTATGAATGATGTTAGATTGTGTCACTACTAGGAATTTAAGATAGGAATTTATTCCCCTAGTTTATAGAACGGTGGGTATACCTCAATTTTGGATAGTCCTTTGTACTCATGGTTTTGGGAACCATTGGTATAGATGTATACCCACAGTTTACTTCAAATCATGTGTATTCAAATTTGGCCATGAACTAAACCAGTGGTTTAAAAGAAAAACATTCGTATATCCCTATAATTACACATCTAATCCCCATAGTTCATAGAACCATTGGTATAGGATATAACAATGGTTCTGGGGCCTATACCAATAGTTTAAAATGTTT
This sequence comes from Viscum album, assembly GCA_963277665.1. Taxonomy (NCBI): domain Eukaryota; kingdom Viridiplantae; phylum Streptophyta; class Magnoliopsida; order Santalales; family Viscaceae; genus Viscum; species Viscum album. Next base: position 1,041,714,040 of record OY728126.1, read on the forward strand.
TTTATTTCATAGTTTTCCATAATTAAAATTTTTAAGGTGAATCTGGTCGATGGTGGTATTTGATTTTGAATACTAAAGAATGTAATAAGATTTATTACATGTAATAGATGGTTTTTAAAGATATATTTTCGGGATAATTATTTTCATAAAGTTATGTGAATTATAATGTTAATGAAATTTCTAGATTTAAATGAATATGAATAATTATCAGTGGCCACTAATAATGAAAAAATTACTTAATTGGATGGGTATCCACCAATGTTTTTTTAATATGAGAGTAAAGATGATAAATTTTCAGAGTCAAAAAACTAATATTTTGAAGATAATTGACCAATTTTGAATTTAAATTTTATAAAGAGTGTTTTTATTTTGATGAAAAGATTGATATGGTTTTTTGGAATACTTTTGTACTTAATTATAACATGGGTAAGAACAAATAAAGGCTGAATATAATAAAGAACAATTCAAAAAATAATTCAAAAGGTAAGCCCCCTAATATTCCAAACGTAGTAACAGTCATATTAAATAAATTTAATAGGATCAAGAAAGTGTTATGGATGTGTTAAGCTTAGTAATTTGACTTATAAATAAAAAGAATAGTGTTTTTATTGGAAAAAGTTTTAGAAAAATAGATAGTCATCCATAAGTAAGGTATTTTATTTATAATGGGCTGGGTCATTAAACTAATACAGGCCCAATGTTAGTTAATCAAGGTGGAAATCATAAATTTCAAAAACAAAAAGCGAGACAAAGTATTTTTGTAATAAATAATTTATTTTGAACCATCAAATGATGTGATGATAGGTATATTAATTATTTATTAATATTATTAAAATGTTTTATTTGATTCATGGATTATGAATTGATATATATCACAGAAAATTGAAACTAAAATGGATATTCCTTCTTGATAAATAAAGTCATAACTCTTGGGGTCATATAAAATCAATAATTATTTATTTAAATCTTAATGTTTAGTTTATTCTTTAAACCTTGTTATCTTTATAATTTTATATGTTTATGTTATTCTATGTATGGATTGGCTTTCAGTTTTTCATAATAAAAAATAAATTATAGAAAAAGAAGTCATTTTTTAGAATGATTTCCCATTTTTATATAATAATGAATTTAAGCCTATGATAATATATCATGAAGATGAGAAATTGATAAAATGTGGAGGTAAATGATATCTTTCACATATTTTTTTAAAAAAGGAATTATTCTAATTAGTGATGTGATATTAATAAATGAATATCTATATATATTTCATTATAATTTAATGGTGTTATTCCAGACAAGAGGTTGAGTTTATTGTTGACTCAGAACTTGATTTTTAGAAAATTTAAAAATCACCTTATCAAATGAATCTAGTAGAACTTTTGGAATTGAAAAAGTAGTAAAAATATTTTCTTGATAAGGGTTTCATATTTCTTATCCATTCAATTTGGGGTGAACCTATTCTATTTGATAAAAAAAATTATGGTATCATGAGACATATCATTGATTATAATTCACTCAACAATATCACTTTTAAGAAATGTATATGTTCCCTAATATCAATGACATGTTTTATTAGTTTGAGGGTAGTAAGTATTTTTTAAAGATTGATCTTTGGGTAGGGTATCACTAGCTAAATTTAATGTATAAAACCATTTGAAGGGTGGTGTTTTGAATCTTGTATGGAGATTTTTATTTTAGGTTTATGACTTGTTTTAATGAATTAACCCTCTATATTAATGGATCTTATGAATGGATTTTACTATTAGTATTTGTGGAATGACCCGGCTTCTCATGAAATTAAGGCTCATTTTTTTGTTTAAATCCTTTTTTTATCTTCTCAAATATTCCCTAAATCATAAGGACGATTTTGGGAGCATATGGGTCTTTTTCGTAGAAAGGAGTTCTATAAATTGGAGAATGAGTGTGGGCCACATCATTAGGGAATATTTAATTGTAACTATGTGACTCAACTTTGTGGGGTACCCAGTGCATAAAAGAGGCCAGATTGTTTTTCTACAGGTGTGTGAACCATGACACATGACCATGAGGTATTACAAACATTTGTGATAAGGGATTTTCACTTATTTTGAATGAATAGAAAAACCACGTTCTTATCATGTGTGAGTGGGGTTCAGGGGGAATGTTTAGTGTATGGTTGGAACATAGTTTTTACAACTATGCGACCAAACTGTGTGACCCTGTTTTTTAGGAAGAATTTTACTTTTTTTACTTAATGATCTTAAAACCCTCACTCCTCTTTTCAATTTCCCATTTCTAGCATCCATAACCTCCTTCCAGCTCCATGAGAGCTCTCTGATCCTAACTTAGGCTTTGATATTTTCCCATTATCTGGTTTTAGATTTCAACACCCTCAAATGTTTTGGATATGTAACAGTAATTACCTTAATCCTGTTTCTTCGATTCTTAGTGTATAATCCCATATATTATTCTATTTCAGCGTGTGATAATTTTCACTATTTTTAAGGAATTTAAATATTTTGATGATTTCTTCTATTATTCTTTGAATCAAAGGATAATGTTGTATGAGTGGTCATCTACAGACTTATGGTAGGGGGTCTAGTAAATTTTACCTTAAATTTCAGGTGTTTTTGAGAATTTTCTTATGTGATGTAAGCAATACAGTTCTATGAAACTATTTAAATTTTGTTCATCCTTATTTAATTAATTGAATTGTAATGTGATAGTACGGTCCTAAAAATTATTCAAAGGGAAGAAAATACCTCTATAATCACTTTGTAGGAGGAAGAAAGTATTCTTACAATTCAAGAAAGGTAAATGGACTCAAATTGAGTTAAAATTTTCACATGAAACTTGAAGGAATTCATGTTTTCAAAGCATTTCAAGTGGTCTGTGTACCATAACTAGGAAAGGATCTCGGACCACCTAGATCACAAACCACCAGGTATGCGAAATGATCCATGAGGTGCTGGCTCGCAGAGCAATTTCCAGTGAGCACGAAAGACTGCGAACCGCGTCATCAAAGGAATCGTGCACGCGAATCCCATATTCATACAATTCTGCGAACTCATCATTTTACGAACGAACCGAACAGGCAGGGTTCCATGAACCTTGATGGAGAACTGTATCCTCTGCAAGCCCTAGCTGAATAAGTCATCCACAAGTCAGAATATCTCTACATGGACCTCTACAAATAGTGTCACATTCCTAATTGATATAATTTCCCCTATGATCTATAAAATAAGAACAGAAGGAATTGAGAAGAGAGGAAAGATGGATGGAATGAGAAAAATTGAAGGGGAATCATATGTTTAATGAAAGAGTTCAAAGAATATTCTAGAATTAGTCTTGATTAATTGGAGAATCCTAAATTGCAAACCATGCTCTCTGTAGGTATAACGAGTCGTGAACCATTTTACGACGGAACTTAATAATAAAAATATAACCACGAACCAAAATGGTGGAACTAAAAACCATATATTTCTCTCAGATGAACTTCCCACGAATGATAATCCCCCATACCCTCCCTCAATATTTTTCTTCGCTCAGTGTACCGCTATGCAGACTGAACCCAGCATTGTGTACTATATCAGTACGCGGATGGAACCCAAAGTGGAGTGATGGGCCACATACCACTATGGTACGTTGTGGTCTGTACCCATGCCCGCATAACACCTCGATACAAGGATGACCTCTCTACCTGAATACCACTATGGTATGAAGAGCCTCCCATATCTAGCATAAGAAAATAGTATGCGGAATGGGGTATTTTTGAGTATTATTTCCTGCAGTTCCAACCTCACCCCTCTATTACTGTCTAGTCCATCATAATCCCTTTATGAACTAGTCCCCCAACATCAGTCCAAAGCCTCTTCCAAAGCCACCAGACTCATATGACCATACCATCCAGCGCATCGGTGCGCCCATTTAAATCTATATACCCATGGTAAGTGGAGTCATTAAGGATCTCCCCACAATGGTTCGGGCATTGGGAATGTCCGTGGGTCTAAATTATCATGGTAACCAAGAGTCCAACCATGGAATGTTGACAAGAACCTCCCCATTCTGGGGATTAAGGGTGATCACTTGATTTTCCATTCAATGAGGAACAATAATCAGTCAAAGGAGTTATGTTCGCTTCACCTGTGATGAATAAGTAACTCCTCCCCTTCCTAGAATGTATTCCAAGCCCCTCCAACTAAGGTAAGTCCTTAGTCTTCTACGGTCGAGCTGCATGACCTTTAATGTAATTTCCTATTGAAAGGTCCATCGCTCTGCACCCTCACCCACTGTTGCTCGGGTCTCTTCCACTGTAGGATCTCCCTCTCTCACCAGAAGGAGAGGAAACATATTCTTTGTGGAATATTTCACATCCTCTTTTGTCTCTCATCGATCATGACTAACGTGGGATTAGAGGTTTGTGACCATTACAACATCCTAAATTTCTGAACAACAAGAACTCAAATTCCTGAAAAAACTAGGATACATAGGATTCCAACTTGAAGGCCCGAGCTCCAAAAGATTTAATCTCAAAAAGGTGTCATCTATTTATGTTTCCTTAAATGGGAATCTCCAATGCGTAATCCCCAACAATATGAACTATGAGAACTCAGGTTCTTGGTCAAATCAAGATACATAGGGTGCTTACCTAAAGGCAGAAACTCAAAAGGGTTCCCATCCAAAAGGTTTTAACCAACCAATTCCCCCAAATGGGAAGATCCCCTTCCAAATCCCCAACATTTTGAACTACGAGAGCTCTGATTTTGGATAAAACCTGGATATGTAGGACACCAACTCAAAGGACTGATCACCAAAGGGTTCCCTCTCATAAAAGTTCCACCCAAACATGTCTCCATAAATGGGAATCTCCTAGGAATATGATGCAACAATATGAACTATGAGAACGTAGATTCATGATCAAACAGGGATATGTAGAATTCCTACCTTAAGGCCCGAGCTCAAAAGGGTGCCCATCCAAAAGGGTTCCCCCAACCATGTCCTCCAAATGGGAAGCTTCCATGCATAATCCCCAACCATTCCAAACAATTAGGGTTCTGATTCCTCTACCGAGGATATGTAGCAAACCCATATTATTGTTCTAATCCCATCATCAAGTCACCTTCCAGCCACTGATGACAATAAACATCAGAGCACCTTATTTTTTGGATCATGTCAGCAGTACCAATATAGAATCAAATATATGCATGACTATGATGATCTCCCAAAACATGTGTATCACATGGACACACTCTACAAGAATGAAATGAGGATTCAATAACATTTGAACATGATTTAAATCCATAAGAGAGTCCCGGAAGTAATAATAATACTCCCCCCGAAGGGTGCTGGGTTCACGAATTCTCATCCTCTAGAACAATAGAGTCCTCACGTTTCATTGGTTGAATTATCAATCAACGAGTGCCTGAAATTTGAAATAAGGTCCATGAATACCGGATACCAGGTCCATTGGGTGTTTTTGGATCCACAAATAAACCCGTTGGAGACCATCTGAGGAAGTTATATCTGAGGAGGACTGATTTCACAAGTACATGACCCCATGAAATCACCTGTTGGGACTGAATGACTATGGATCCTCCTTATCAATGCAAACGGGGTGAATTTCCTAGTCCCCATGGGGTTAATCCAACCTTTCATTGAAGGATAATTATATAGAATGTGTTGAAATAAAAGTAATGTTGGATTTGATAAGAAATCATCTACATAAAAAGTGATGGGTGATGATCCTCATCATACCATTTCACCATCACCCAAAGCATGCCACCTCGATGGAAAAAACAAAAATGGTGAAACCGACATGAATATTTAACCAAGGTAATAGTATTTACCAAACTCGAGTCCCCTCGCCCCACAAAACAATACGGGGGGAATGGGGGCAAGAAGAATCCTCAAATATGCATACGTTTAAAATAATAATACTTTGACAAGGTTTTGTTTTTTTATATCAAATATGTATGTCACTGGTTCCCACATAGAAAACTTCCATCCATATGACATCCTGAAGATCGATACAGACACACACATCAGTGATCCTGCAAGCGGCCTAGGCCCCAATGATGATCTAGACCCCCTCACCTACCCACTATCTTCAACGCTGGTTATACAACACCTTGATCAAAGAGTACCTTGGAAATGGAACTCTCTCCACACTGGAGACTATGAGACAAGACCTCCAGTTTTCCAAGTTCCACCAGCAGGCACCTTAGCCACGACTAGCACCCCAGCCCTATGCGGCCCCTATGGTCGTCTCAAACTGTTTCGGGATCCTGTCCCCTTAACCTAACTATGTGTACCTCCCTTATCGTAAGGGATGTAGATAATGTCGATTCTGGAAACTACATCTCAACTAAAAAGGTGTCCTAATCACATGCCCACTCCAGAGAGCATTTCTGCCGATACCAGACAATAAGACCTCCTCCTACCGAAGTTGACCTTATGCTGAGGGCACCTTCTAAAGTATAGGAGACCTGGGGCCCTCGGGCTACTCACAGAGGGTGGAAAATATATAATCAGGAACACGCTATTACCATAGTTTATGAGGAGAAAATCCACCACACTAACACAGTGTAATTCAATGGGAAGATATACGAATCTTACCCACCACTCAATCCCACCAAGGAAATAGGGTGGCACAATACGAGCAGATGCATGTTCATGCTAGTTCTCTCTAGTAACGCCACGCAGACAGAGCAACAAAATAAAGGTAGATGAACATATTTTACAATGCACAACAATCCTATCAACAAAATAGGAAGGTGGCTAGATACATGCAAGCACAAAATACCTACTAATTCATTTCAATCCAGCCATCCAAATAGGGCAGAAACCAACTACACACAGGTACAAATATATGTTGATGCATTTCAAGCCTGCCATCCAAATAGAGTGGAAACTATCTATACACAAGCACAAATACCTATTGATGCACAAAAATACCATCAACAAAATAGGGAATAAATTAGCTACATGCATACACAAATACCTACTGATGCATTTCAATCCCTCCATCCAAATAGGGAACAAGAAAATATGATAAGATTCAAATTCCTACAGATTCATATAAATCCCCTGAGATAAATATAGTGGCAATAGAGCTGAAGAAAACCCCCACTTCTGAATATGATTTCCACTAGTCCAATATAGTCTAAATAGAAGAATAAAACTGATAGTAGACTCATTCATCTGTCCCGGAATATGAGAACTTCCAGTATCTACTTGCAACTCATGGAGGACCGGATCAAGAAAAAACTCTTGATCTGACATCTAAATGGTCCTTTATACCCGTTCCATCCAAATATGTATCTCAAAACATCCTATAAATGATGGAAGATCAGATGTTGATCCCAGACCATATCATCCAAACATGCCAAGATATCATCGCATCAACAGAAAAGGCGAGAAATCGGGCCCACGACACAATTTCCTCATAATGAATTACTAACTCCCAAAGTGAGTTAGTCACTCCGGAGTATTTATGCATCCCTTATCTAGTCTATTAAGGTTGATAGAAATATCCCACAATACGCGGACAAACAGATCGAGAAAAATACCCATTCCAAATGGGGGATGCCAGTCCAATATAGTGGATGTTCCAGTGTAGGCATATAATTCTTCCAAAACTCAAGATGATTGTCGGCATATCCCATCAACATCACAGGACCCACCGCCTCCCCGGTCTGTTCCACTGTAGGCTATCCCTCTCTCACTAGAAGGAGAGGAAACATGTTCTTTTTTGAATCTTTCACATCCCCTTTTGTCTCACATCGATCATGACTAACGAGGGATTAGATGCTTGTGACTATTACAAAATCCTGAATTTCTGAACTACAAGAACTCAAATTTCTAAAAAAACTAGGATACCTAGGATTCCAACTTGAAGGCCCAAGCTCCAAAAGATGTCATCTCAAAAAGGGGTCACCTATTCATGTTTCCTTAAATAGTAATCTTCAATGCGTAATCCCCAACAATATGAACTATGAGAAATCAGGTTCTTGATTAAATCAAGATACATAGGATGCTTACCTAAAGGCACAAGCTCAAAAGGGTTCCCATCCAAAAGGGTTTAACCAACCAAGTCCCCCAAATGGGAAGATCCCATTCCAAATCCCCAACATTCTAAACTAAGAGAGCTCTGATTTTGGATAAAACCTGGATATGTAGGATACCAACTCAAAGGACTGATCACCAAGGGGTTCCCTCTCATAATGGTTCCACCCAACTATGTCTCCATAAATGGGAATCTCCCAGGAATATGATGCAACAATTTGAACTATGAGAATGTAGATTCATGATCAGACAAGGATATGTTGGATTCCTACGTTAAGGCTCGAGCTCAAAAGTGTGCCCATCCAAAAGGGTTCCCCCAACCATGTCCTCCAAATGGGAAGCTTCCATGCATAAGCCCCAACCATTCCAAACAATGAGGGTTATGATTCCTCTACTAAGGATACGTAGGAAACCCATCTTATTGGTATGATCCCATCATCAAGTCACTTTCCACCCACTGATGACAATAAACGTCAGAGAACCTTATTTTTTGGCTCATGTCAGCAGTACCACTATAGAATCAAATATATGCATGCCTACGATGATCTCCTAAAACATGTGTAGCCCATGGACACACTCTACGAGAATGAAATGAGGATTCAAGAACATTTGAACATGATTTAAATATATAAGAGAGTCCCAGAACCAGTAATAATACTCCCCCGAAGGATGCTGGGTTCACGAATTCTCATCCTCTAGAACAATAGAGTCCTCAAGTTTCGTTGGTTGAATTATCAATCAACGAGTGCCCGAATTCTGAAAGAAGGTCCATGAATACTGGATACCAGGTTTATTGGGTGTTTTTGGATCCACAAAAAAACCCATTGGAGACCATCCGAGGATGTTATATCTGAGGAGGACTAATTTCACAAGTACATGACCCCATGAAATCACCTTCTGGGATCGAATGACTGTGGATCCTCCTTCTCAATGCGAACGGGGTGAATTTCCTAGTCCCCATGGGGTTAATCCAACCTTTCGTTGAAGGATAATTATATAGAATGTGTTGAAACAAAATTAATGGTGGATTTGATAAGAAACCAGCTACATAAAAAGGGATGGGTGATGATCCTCATCAGACCATTTCACCATCACCCGAAGCATGCCACCTCGATGGAAAAACAAAAATGGTGAAACCGATATGAATCCTTAACCATGGTTGTAGTATTTACCAAACTAGAGTCCCCTCTCCCCACAAAACTATGCGGGGGGAAGGGGGGAAAGAAGAAACATCAAATATACATACGTTTGAAATAATAATACTTTGACAAGGTTTTGTTTTTTTATATCAAATATGTATATCAATGGTTCCCACAGAGAAAACTTCCATCCAAATGACATCCTAAAGACCGATGCAGACACACACATCAGTGATCCCACAACAGCCCTAGGCTCTAATGAAGAGATAGACCCCCTCACCTACCAAACATCTTCAATGTTGGTTATACAACACCTTTATCAAAGAGTACCTTTGAAATGGCACTCTCTCCACACTGGAGGCCGCGAGAAAAGACCTCCAGTTTTCCAAGGTCCACCAGTCGGCACCTCATCCGCGACCAACACCCCAACCCTAGGCGGCCCCTATGGTCGCCTAAAACCGTTTCGGGATCTTGTCCCCTGAACCTGACTACGAGTACCTCCCTTATTGTAAGTGATGTAGATAATGTCGATTCTGGAAACTACATCTCATCTAAAAAGGTGTCCTACTCACAGGCCCACTCCAGAGAGCATTTCTGCCGATACCAGACAACAAGACCTCCTCCTACCGAAGAAGACCTTATGTTGAGGGCACCTTCTAAAGTACAGGAGACCTAGGGCCCTCGGGATACCCACATAGGGTGGAAAATATATAATCAGGAACACACTATTACCATAGTTTATGAGGAGAAAATTCACCACACTAACACAGTGTAATTCAATGGGAAGAAATATGAATCTTACCCACCACTCAATCCCACCACAGAAATAGGGTGGCACAATACGAGCAGATGCATGTTCGTGCTAGTGCTCTCCAGTAACGCCATGCAGACAGAGCGAAAAAATAAAGGTAGATGAATATATTTTCCAATGCACAACAAGACTATCAATAAAATAGTAAGGTATCTAGCTACATGCAAGCACAAATACCTACTAATGCATTTCAGTCCAGCCATCCAAATAGGGCAGCAACCAACTACACACAGGTACAAATACATGTTGATGCATTTCAAGCCTACCATCCTAATAGAGAGAAAACTAGCTACACACAGGCACAAATACCTGTTGATGCACAACAATCCCATCAACCAAATAGGGCAGAAATTAGCTACATGCATGCACAAATACCTAATGATGCATTTCAATCCCTCCATCCAAATTGGGAACAAGAAAATATGATAAGAGTCAAATTACTACAGATTCATATAAATACCTTGAGATAAATATAGTGTCAATAGAGCAGATGAAAACCCCCACTCATGAATATGATGTCCACCAGTCAAATATAGTCGAAATTGAAGAAGAAAACCGATGGTAAACTCGTTCATCTGTCCCGGTATAAGAGAACATCCAGTATCTACTAGCAACTCGTGGAGGACCAGATCAAGAACAAACTCTTGATCTGACATCCAAATGGGACTTCATACTCGTTCCATCCAAAGATGTATCTCAAAACATCCTATAAATGATGTATGATCGGATGTTGATCCTAGACCATATCATCCAAACATGCCAAGATATCATCGCATCAATGAAAAAGGCGAGAAATCGGGCCCACGACACGATTTCGTCAAAAGGAATTACTAACTCCCAAAGTGAGTTAGTCACTCCGGAGTAGTTATGAATCCCTTCTCTAGTCTAGGAAGGTTGATAGAAATAGCCCAAAATACACGGACAACCAGATCGAGAAAAATACCCATTCCAAATGGGGGATGCCAGTCCAATATATTGGTCGTTCTAGGGTAGGAAAATAATTCTTCCAAAACTCAAGATGAATGTCGGCATATCCCAACATCATCACAGGACCCAAAAATATAAGGACCCTATATGCAGTCTGTTACCAATAGAAGATTCCCCCAGTTACCCACAAGAGAGCACTCAAAACTGAAACGCGCCAAAGGAAACTAGAAAATGAAGAGCACATACATGGTCCTACTCTGCTGTAAGTTGGGGTTCTTGACACCCTCAAACATATATCAATAATGTCTCAAGACCCTATTATTCCATTACCAAAATTATTGTAGTTGTAGTAGAAATTTAAAAGTCCCTCCCCACAATGTCGTTACCAATAGCTATGAAGGTCCTCCACATAGAACCTATGTGGCTTACTCTGTGGGCCAGGAATTATCGAACACAAGATTTTATCTCCTGATGCGTGTTGAGGTATCCCTCCCCTCAACCTGAAGGATGTATTGTAAGATGGACTTATTATTTCTGTCATCCTCCCTGATGGTCCTCCATAGGGTATACATTGCATATATGATTCTCCCTACAGTCAAACATCCAGTCATGATGGTAGTTCTCTCCATAATATCTGTCATTATGAAGGCCCTCCCTGCAAAGGTAGTTGCTATGAAGTCCCTTTATATAGTAAACCCAAGCAATGAAAATTTTCTCCACTCATTCAAGTAAATCCTAAAGGCCCTCCTGAGGATGTGAACTGCAGAAGTTCTCCCTACAGCCAGGTATCAAGTCATAATGGTAGTCCTTTCCATGCTGACAATCTTTGCGAAGGACCTCCCCTTAATAGATGTTTTTGTGAAGTTCCTCTCCTTAGAGACGTCAAGAAACAAGAAATTCCTCCCCTCACTATAACTCTCCCTAAGGTTCCTACCTAGTGTATACCCTATAAGGACATTTCCCATGGTTGGGCATCAAGTTGCAATAGTTTCCCACACCATTTCAGCATCAATTGGGAAGGTCCTCCCTGCAACCCCAATCCATGCTGTCAAGAAATTACTCCCCTTTCCAGAATTTTTTTTGGAAATACCTCTTATGCTAAGGTTCTTGGAAAGTTGGAGTCAAGAATATTGGGAACTCCATCTATCATGAGTGATATCTTTTCTCAATCATAGTTTGGCCTTGTCCATGCTAATCTTCTTAGCCACCCCCTCACTATTCACATATTAATGATTCTCCCACCAGCCTGGTTTCTTGGAAGAAAATTATTAAGGGTCCTTAGAGCTAGGAAAATCAAGTAGATGAGCCCCCAAAAGAACAAAAACAAGATATGTTTCTTGTGAGAAGGAAACTAGCTACGGATTATATACCAGTGATGTATTGTACTACGGGCACCTCTCACTTTGACATACCAAGAGAGTTTTCTATGGAATGTACCCAGGGAATTGGCATTAATATATGGAGGACTCTTCATCAGCTGAAAGAAAAATTCCTACCCTTTGAAGGGTATGCGGTCCACGTCATCACGTTAGTGGAGTTTCAATATCTAATTGACCTTGAAGTCCTCCCGTCCGCATGACAACCACAATTAAAGAGGTGAAAGAAAAACCTAGAACTAGCATTCCTTCATTCACTTCATAAGTTGCATCACATCTTTGGGGATGCCCTGATTGGATATCACATTTGGGGATGGGGAGAACATGGAGCTCTATGATTCACACCACGTCCCATCCAGTAAACCTCATTGGAAATGACATCCTACAACGTCATCACCCAGAGGTAGCAATAAAATGAAACCCCTATTCATGAAAGATGGGACACTCAACAAAACATGATCCGAAGTAAGTCTCAAAAGCATCAGGACCAAAGAGATCAAGCCATCGAAAAGCTTCTGAGTCAGGAAACCAAGAACATCAAACATGTTTCTTACCTAAGAGAAGCCAACCAGAAATTAGTGGTCATGTCTTTAAAAGACCACATACTCCATGTAGACCCAATTCCATACTCGGATAACTCCCACCTAGGAGTATGTGAATTTGAAATAGTGGGAATAGCAATGGATACTTCCACAATGGAGGAACAACCCCATCCCATAGGGTTGGGGGAATTTAAATCAAAATATACCTATAAGACCAAAAAATCGAGGCCATAATGCATCGATGGATGAAAGGGAACAACCCCAGGCTATAGGGCTGGGAGAATTTTTACCCTAAGTCCCCACACAGTAGAAGTCTGTCTTTTACCATCTAGGAATAATGATGGACAAAGGAGTAACCCATTTTACCCCTTCTTGTGGTTCACACCATCCGAGAGAATATAGTGTTATGAGGTCAGACTAGGGCTCCATTCGGGTCAATATTCTCCAAGAATGTTGAAGAATACCTCATAATGGATGGAGAAAATGAAACAAAGGACATAGAAATTCTTTCTACCATCTGCCACTGGGTACTCCACCCCCAATGCAGTATGTCTTAGTGAACGTGGTAAACATCAAACCCACAGATCTCACATGAAATAATGAAGAGGGAGAGGTCACGAAAGAATATGGTTCCCTTACAGAGGTATCCCACACCGAGCCTAATGGTGTGCATACTCGAAACTAGGGAGAGGTCCTAAATCTAGGCTCCCCTAAGTTATTCTATCACTACCTCCCATTTGGAACCCCTAAATGAATAAGAATAAATCCAAGGTTTTCTATGACCCTCCTTGTCCTCCCCCTAGAAATGTATCCCACACTCTCAAGGAAAGTTTCACCAAGTAGGAGGAAGAAATGGAGCTCATGCAAATTAATGCTGAGTTGCGTCAAGGGAGATACCTCGTCGGATGTGTTCCCTATATATAATGTTTGCAGGTGCTCCTAGAACAGGTTCCCCTACCACATTCACTCGTCTCGGTGAATGATTAAAAGCTTGGAGGCTCGTCCAATCCAGTATTGGGACATGAATCCTACATGAACCCAGCCCTGAAAGGACATCAAGACTTCCCCCCACTTCCAAGGAAGCCAGAATATATTCACATAAACCCAAATATAGTACCCCCAGCTGGGTATCCACCCCAAATTGAAGCAGCGCCAGCACACCCAGTCTTAGACACTATCGCACTAACCCATGCTCAGGCCTGATAGTATATTCATCAAGGGCTCTTGAAAACCATTGATAAATTTATAGCTCGACTAGAATACAAGGATGTGAATTTCACTTCGATACATCCAAAGAACAAACCATCCCCTGATTGGGTAAGAAATGTTACACCACCACCAAACATTGGGAACCCTGTATTCCTAGTGTTCAATGGCTTGAGGGACCCCAAACTGCATTTAATGCCCTGCTCCTCTTATTATAACTCTATTATGGGCAATATAGAGCAGAAAAAAGTAGTAAAACTTGGGTTCTTCATACAAACCTTGTAGGGCTCAGCTTTCGTATGGTATACTAGCCTGCTAGCCAATTCAATCACAGGCTTGGAGGACATCCAGTAAACAGTTTCACTTCTAGTTCAGTTCAAGACTACCTTTGATGACGGTCAATGATCTAATGACCTAAATATAGTGAGAGAATTAAAGAGTCACATAAATTATTTCCATATGGAAAGGGATGAATTTTTCCTTGAATCGGACACTCCCCGAGGATGATATTTTCTTTATGTGCATCGATAACCTTCGAGATAAGTTGCAAACACTGCTCATCCCGATGATTTTCACAAGTGGGTTTAGATATTTATCTACCATTTAAAAAAAAATATAAGACTCCTTTAAACGGAACAATCTTACGTCCTACATGGCCTCATTAGCCACCAGGAAAAGAACAAGAAAAGATTATGTGGCTTCTGTCACGCCTATGCCACACCCGACAGTAGATCTAGTTGTGAGGCCCCCAATGAACCATGATGGATGAACTGGATGCCAACAACCTCCCATAACTCTACAATATAAGCGATGAAGTTCTAAAAAAATTAGTTTGAAGAACAAAGAAACAAAGACTACTCATTTGGAGACAACCAAGTCGGTGGATACTTCATAGCCGCCATGAATTGCAACTTGCTTCGGCTAACGGATCCAAAGCGAGCTGATGAAGTTGGTCCTAATGTCCATCCTTATTATTGTCCCTACCCCTACATACTGATACATACCATTTAGTAATTATTCATTAACATGGATCTCCTAAAAATTATGGTAGATTATGGGAAAGTCAAGTTGGGCCCACTACCAGCACAAGTGGCATATGTTTCCACCTGAGACTCAAGAGAGGAAGAGGAATGGAAAATAATCACTAGTAAGAAGGTGATTTTTTTTTGAAAATTGGATGAATCAGAAGTATATCAACAGAGTCTATGGAATCTTCCAGGAGCAATTGGAACAACCAACCGTGCCCACAAAATCTTATAATACAACACAACCATCCTCCTCAGCCCCGTGGTCCTCTAAAGGCCAGAATGATAGAAAGCAAGAGAAATAAGATGAGTTGACCCCAAATTCAAAGTCAGTATTTATTCTATCGGACATGGTGCAATGGTAACCTACCCACAAAATAGTACAATGGGACCCACCCCCCAAATGGTACAATGAGCTCCACCCTTATAAATGGTACAACAGAAACCTCCCCACAAAATGCTACCATAAGAAGAATAATGTCATATGGAAACATTGTTAGATCATGAGATGATAATTGGATATATTAATTTCATTCACTTGATGGACCCCTTTTTGGTTGGATACTATGACAAAAAACCTGAATTCTCCACGCCCAACCAGAGGTTATAAGGAAGAGGTCATAGAGGTCAGAGGTTTCCTAGAAGGCATGATAGTGGAAGGATTCAGATTCTCAGCCACACCATAATCCAAACCGTTAATATTATGGAAACTCATGAAAGAACCCTCCGGAAGACACAATAATATCTAGAATGATCCTTCGCCCCCGTGGAATGAAATTAAAGCCCAATTATATTGAAATATCTATCTAGGAAGGAATAAATATCAAATCTTCCAAGGCATATAGGTGGAACAGTTCGACCAAACCTAGAATGGACCACAACACCACTGAACCTAGCTACAAAGGTCGAATGATTCATTTCCAAATCCCAAACACCTAAAGAGTCTGTGAAAGAGAAAACCCGAGCTGGGAAGTGCCAATGATTAGATCACAAATATGATATTTTAAAGCAATTATCTTCAGTACCAACAAAGATGTCAATCATGAATGCATTATGTTTGTATGTAGATCTTAGGGGGGAAATCATTGAAGCCTTACTAAGTCCCCAGGAGTTTGATGCTAAATTATCATCACCTGAAGTCTATCAGATTAAGACTAGTCCCAAAGAATTTCATGTCGTCATCTCCTTCACAGACATGGATGAATACACCATCATTAAATGTCACATAAAACACATGTATGTTTCTGGAAAGATAAATGGAATTTATGTCTGGAGGAACCCCATCAACAACGTCTATAGATTTAACCTCCTCCCACTGTGAACACTTCATCAGTTGTGATATAATGAAGACAAAATGACACCATGAAATACAGCTCTGCTAGGATATGAAAAGAAGAAGAAATCGTTGGGATGAACCATGCTTAAAACTCAGCTTAGAGACCTCATTTTGGATGATGAGTTCCTAGTTATAGGGAAATGTATGGACTTCAATGGCTTGTTAGGGAGTCCTGGCTGCATTAGCACACTACAATTCCATCATCATACCACTAGAGCAATAAATATTGCAATAATGGGGAAAACAGGACATTTCACACAGATGAATCCCCATTTGAGTCCTATGAGTCACATTATATTGATGTAGGGTTGTATGAGATGGGAGAAAAACATCTTTCACCCATCTAAATTGATTGGATTACTGCCCCAAATGGATTGGAGATGGCTCCCATCGACCCCCTCCAACATCTTGGGTAGGAGTATGTACTACCCATCAACAAAGATGAATGTTCAAGTGAAAGTGTAGATGGAGACTCAATTGAATGCATGATCTCAGTTGAGGCCACAATGTCTAAAGGCACTGAAGAGTGGTCTGACTCCCTTGATGTCAGGAAAATCCCTATCAAAGATACTTCTGGCTCATCCACAGGACCTCAAAATTCCCCTGCCTCACTCACTAAGGTAAAATATGATTTCTCTCCCAACATTGGAGAGTTCATATCAAAAATAATATGTCCACCTAAAGAGGAAGAAGATGAATATGAAGAAGAAGAAGAAGAAGAAGAATTGAAAGACCTCTGAGATTCCCCTCCTGTATTCTAAGAAGGTGTCTCCAACATAATAAATGTACTTTAATAGATATAACTGGGCACCAAAAATGACTTGGGGAACACAATGATCATTGTGGATATACATGTTGTGGAGTATGAGGAATATACCTCTTTCCTAAAGAATATTTGATATGTGTTTTCCTGGAAATACACTAAAATTCCAGGCCTCAATCCTGAGGTTTCGACTCATTATCTAGGTTTACCAAAAGATCGCTTGGGATATAAGTAGGATTCCAGAAGGACCCACCCGACACATGATTCCAAAATAGAGGCTGAAGTTGAAAAGATAATCATAGACAACGTCATATGGGAATTCCAATACGCAGTCTGTCTAGAAAACATAGTCCCTATCAAAAAGAAGAATGGACAGATTAGAATCTACATTGACTTCTAGGACCACAATCAACAATGCCCAAAAGACAATTTCCCAGTCCCGATCATTGAATTATAGATCAATGTAATAGCCATATATGAGGCTCTCCCTTTCATGGATGGCTATTCTAGATACAACCAGATCTGGATGGCATGAGGAGATGAAGAAGCTACCACTTTTGGGGACCCTCAAGGAGTGTTCTATTATAAAGTGATTCCCTTTGTTCTAATGAATGTCGATGCCACATATCAACTCGTCATGAATTGCATCTTCAAGCCCTTCTTGGGAAAACGCATTGAGTGTTATGTTGATGATCTGGTGGTTAAATCACGATAGTACTCAAACCACCAAGAATATCATGAAACAATATTCAACAAATTTCAACAACATAGTTTAAAGATGACTCCCCTAAAATGTACCTTTAGCGTTACCTCTAGAAAAACCCTCAACTTCATCTTATGCCATTGTGACATCAAAGTCGACCTCGAGAAGACAAAATCTATCCAAGGAATGTCCCCACCTCACAACCTCACCAAGTTAAGTGGTATCTAGGGGAACATTTCCTACATTCGACACTTCCTAGAAAACCTATCATGTAAATGATTTCCTTTTACGAGTCTCATGAAGAAAGTAGATACATATGAATGGGATAAGGATTTCCAAGAAGCATTCGTTAATATTAAAATATTTATCCTAATACCACTGGTTTTGATACCACCAGTTGAGGGTAGACCACTCATTTGGTATGTAACATCCCGGGAATGGTCATTAGGCACCTTCCTCGCACAGAATAATGATGCTAGAATTGAGAAAACCTCTATTACCTCAACCGAACAATGATTGATGCTGAAACTAGGTATTCAAAAATTGAAAAGAACTTCCTAGACCTAGTCTTCCCGGTTCAGAATATTATGAATTACCTACATAACCATGAGGTCCAAATGGCCTCCTGCTATATCCCGCTCAATTATATCTTCAACCGTCCCATGATAAATGGGTGCCTATCATGATGGGCGATCATCCTAAAATATATTGACATAAAATACATTCCCCTGAAGTCCATCACAGGCTAGGAGTTAGAAAATTTCAATGAAAATAATGCCTCATAAGAAACAAAAACATTGGATGCAGAACTTTCAGATAAAGAAGTGTTTTCTGTCTAGGAGGACCCCCAGACATGGGAAATGTACTTCGATGGGGCTTCTCCAAGTCCAACAGGGAAAAGGATAGAGGATCTTAAGCACCACAAAGTAGGTTTGGGAATTATAATCATATCCCATGAAGAGGTAGTATTTTATTACTCTTTCATTCATTCAGAAGGGTGTACTAATAATCAAGCAGAATATCAGGCCGTCATTGCAGTCTTGAAACTGGCACTTCATGTGCAAGCCAAAAACCTAATAATAAAGGGTAATTCAGAGCTAGTCATCAAATAGGTCATTGGTGACTATTCCTTTATGAAAGAAGTAATGGTTCCCTTGATGAACTATGTTTGATAAATAATGGGAGAATTCAAAAAAGAACCAACATTGACTATGTCCCATGGTCCTAAAATGCTCAAGGCGACGCTTTGGAAAATGCAGCCACAACCTTGGATGATCCTGACAGGGATAAAACATTAATTAGCATTTCCCACCTCCAGATGTTCGTTCCATTTATCAATAGAAACACCGAGTAAATTGATGAAATTAGTGATATTTCTAAGCCTTATGGTCACACCTCCGACTAGATGACTCCCATTCTGAATTACCTTTGGAAGAGGGAACTCCCATTAGAAATGGATGGAAGGGAGCTGGTTCGAAGAAGGGCAGTCAACCTTTCCTTATAGAATGGGGTAAACCAAGAAAAGGTTCAATACAAATGATTCCATGAAAGAGTCCATCTCAGGTGCATTGATGGAGAAGAGACTACTACTGTAATGAAATAAGTGCATGCTGGAGCTTGTGGTGTGCATCAATCAGCAACCAAGATCTTTCACCAAATCCGAAGGCTTGGGTATTACTGGACCACTATGATACAATATTGTGTGATATTCAACAATAAGTTCCATTCCTACCAAGTTCATTCTAATTTCATACAAAACCCCCCAAATTTACTTCATAAAACTAAGTACTCATGGCCATTCGCCACCGGGGGGGAGGATATTGTGGGACTATATCCTCCCACCACAGTCAGACAATTAATTTCATACTCACAGTGACCGAATTCTTTTCCCAATTAGATAAAGCCATACCCCTTAAAGAAGTTGGGGTGAAAAACAGTGTTGGATTTGTGAAATACAACATCATCATTACTAGATTTTTTATCCCTCATACAATACTGATAGAAAATGGCCCCAAGTTCTGCTCTGCTGAATTTGACATGCTATACTAGGAGAATGGAATCAAAGATAATGGTTCATCCCGCTACCACATGGTGGAAAATGGGAAGAAAGAGTATTTAAATAGGACTCTATCTATCCTACACCATATAATGGTCGAAAAGGATAAGAAATTTTGGCTGAAAAAGCTCCTTCATGATTCTTGGTCTTACAAGACCACGACTTGCACCACCACCCAGGTTACCCCATACTCATTAGTATACAGGGAAGAGGAGGGTTTTCCTATCAAGATCCAAGTTCTATCACCTCGTCTGGCCATTTGTGATCAAATTATAATGGATGATAAATCCCAGATATTGTTCGATGAGTTGGAGAAACTAGATGAATTTTTTTCACACTTTGACCCATTTGTAAATCTACCAAAACCGGATTGCACAAACCTTCAAAAAAAAGTTTCACTGATGATCATTCCTCGAAAGAGAAATGGTGTTAGTCCTTAGATCCCTGATGATACTCGAGAAGTATCAACCAAATATTGAACCAAAGTTGTAGGGACCATATGTCATACATAGGGTCTATTACATTAGAGAATATTCCCTAATATCGATGGACAAACCCCTCATAAAATCTCCCGCAAATCCAAATATCTAAAGAAGTATTTCTCAAAATTGAAACAATGACATGGTCTTAACTCTAAGACCCTAAACTATGAGTGGTTTCCCTAACCAACATGAAGACATAATGTAGGGTATTATCACCATGGTATATGATTTATGAACCTAAGAATTGAGTTATAATGCCCCAATGTCATGGTCCAAACTCTATGACCTTAAACTATGAGTCATTGTCCTTTCCACATGACATTAAACTATAAAGGACTCATCCCTAAAACATGACATTAAAATGTGACTCATGTCCTCGCTATATGATGATAAACCTCATGGAAAAATGTGTCTTAATCGCTTGAAAATAAACTACATGATCTCTTAGATAACAACATACGACTTGAATCCTTCCCTCGAAAGATATATATCGATGCCTCAATCCTCGATCCTGGACCATCCTCCACAAAACAATGCATCCATCATATATTCTACCTCCTCACACTTGCAAAGAAAACCCTATTCCCACTCCTTGTTTACACATCAAGTATAACTCATGTGACCTTAAGATAAGTGGTAAGGATTATCTTATGCAAACAAGTTATAGATAATAATGGTAGACCCGCTACCCATAGCAAGAAAAAAACATTCCCACCCCCATGAACAAACCGGATCAGTACAGAGAACGTTCATCACTACGTATGGATTGATTTCTTCCCTTTTAGGATATGTAGTGACGCCCAGATTTTGAATCCCATCCCATCCCTCATAAAATATATTCCCTCACATGTCATTATAGATCGACCAAAATTGAACAGTATAGGGAACGTCTAGAACTACGTGCATATTGATTTGTGCCCTTGTATGATAGGTAGTGATGTTGGGATTTGGAATCCCAGCCCAACCTCCATAAAAAAAGTATCCCTTTCCCTGTGCGTAGGTCATAATTTTACAGGGAGTACAATAATGGTCCTAATCGCATGGCGATAAATTGGTCTGAGAATTCTTTATGTTCTCAGGAACATATTACACATTTGTCAAATTCCAACCACTGGGAAAACTTGGATCCCTATAATCCTTCAAGGAATTCTGAGATGGAATGCCAATGTCCTTCAGACAACTTTGTTTTGGCTACGCACATCATTCCTTGGTGTCTCTACATATGTTACCCTAAAAATGGCTGTTAATCTAAGGAAAATTCGTCCCCAAGATATTCCTCTCCTATCTCAGTACAACCAATGGATTCCAAACCCCATGTCATACCTCCTGATTCAAGTTTCCCCTAGAACTATGATTTACACCTACTAGCATCACTCTTGTCTATAGAACGCCAGAACATCCTGATTTCAATTAACACCAAAATATTAAAGATTTTTATGAAAGCATAATTGTCCTCGCTGCATAACTATATATTGCATAGCATCAGGTCCTCACAACAAAACATTAAACTACAAGGCCAAAATCATCCTTTTTGTACAACGTTAAACTATAAATCAATGGTTTATTCATAAAGTTCCCTCTAATGTTGATATTAGTTTTCATAGGTAATGTCCCGGAATACATGCAATCCCTTGTTTCTCACACTGAGAATAGCTCACGTGAGCTTAGGGATTTTAGAAAGAGATCAACCATGACATTATGGGAAAAAAGTACAAGAATTTGGTCCTAGGATCACAAAATTAAAAGTCATGTCATAGTTCCCTCCCCTATAACGAACCTTTTTTCCTATTCATATGAAATTAAATGACAAGATACCAAAAAGATGGAAGGAATGCCTCACCCTGTGGGTGAGTCACATCTACATAATGTACACATAATTCCACAAGTAAATCGAAACCCAAATGTCCCTAATATGTCAGGATACACTAATTCCATATATCAAACTCTATGCTATGAGTGATCTTGAATCCCCATAATCATTCAAGGCTATCTATGATGGAAGTCCAGTTTCCAACGGACACCTTTTTTTGACTATGCACGTCATTCCCCAATGGCTTTGTATATGATTCCCACAAAAATAGTGGTCATTCAATGGAAAATTCGTCTCCAGGAGATTCCTTTCCTATATTAGTATGCCCAATGGATTCCAATCCTCATTCCATCCTTACTAATTCAAGGGACCTCAAAGTCAAGGTTTACATTTTCCTCCCCACACACATATTAGATATATCAAAACTTACAGTCCCAATTCATTTCGGTTCCCTTTTGAGGTTTCTAAAGATACCTCATCCATATGCATGATGTTGACCAACATACAATAAAAGTCTACCCCCACTAATTTATGGGTTTCCCTGAATAAGTTCAGTTAAAATGACCCGTTTTGTGTTTTGGTGCACCCCTTGTCAAAGGTCACAAACTGTATTTTGAAAGTTCCCAATCTCCATAATCCTTTATAGCCATCAGAGACAGATGGACATTGTCCCGCTAACACCTTTTTTTGACTATGCACATCCTGAACCTGAGGCTCTCCATATGTTTCCCACAAATGGCCATCAATCCAAGGAAAATTAGTTCTCAGGAGAGTCCTTTCCAGGTTATGTATGCTGGGAAAACATTCATTTCCTATTACACAACTGGATTTGGAAAACATCTTGATAACAACTTACATACCTTCCTCTTTATAAATTATAATGACATAAAAAAGATTTCTTAAAGAATTGATCATTCACTATATCACCCTCATGAATGTAAGAACCATGTAGGAATAGTTTCCCATTCAAAGCTGATATTAATGTTCTAAATATTTTCAGACACCACTATATATGCCAGCCACCCACTGTAGCTCCCAACATCCAAATAAATTCAAAATGATGCATAACCCCACCAGGACATCAGATATGGAAGGCCAGTGTCCGGAAGACACATGTAATTGACTATTCTCATCATACCTCAGTGGATCTACATATTTTTTCCAGAAAAATGGCCATCAATCAAAGGAAAAGTCATCCCCAAGAGAGTCATTTACTACCTCCGTACACCAAAAAGAGATTTTGAGCCTCATGCAGGTCCAAAAATCAAAAATCTAGGGTTAATAAAAATCCCTAATCCTTTTATAAAGGATATTATAACATTCCCAAATTTTTAATTCCGAATTGGGGCTCGACCCTATTATGTTTGGTCAAAGATCTTCAACCTAAACCATCAGTAATAAGTTTTATTGGAAAGAGTTGGAATTGATAGAGAAAAAGACACTATAATTTCTAGAGGAAAATCCACAAAAGGAACCTTTGGATAAAAGTCAATTATTGGCTCCTTAAAAAATGTTGATCATTCAAAAGAACGTAAATATTGTTAGGTTGAAAACCTGAAAAGGGTGGCCTATTAAAATTTCAACTTATTCCCGCTATGTCTATGACAAGTTGGATTAAAAAAATTATGGTAATAATGAAAAAGGCATAAAATTTCATGATTTGTTCGATAAAACCTCAACAATAGTCGAACTACTCTCATTCATTCCCATGATTCAGGAAACAATTAGATCACAATTCAATTAATTTAGTTTATAGGTTTCAAATCATGGTTTAAAATTAATACCTGATTGAGATGATTTTTATGATATATTATGATCAATTGACATGATTGGGAAAATAATAGAATAACCGTTCAAAGATATATTAGTTCCATCATATTTCATAAAAATATATGGTCGTCATCCACATCCTAGAGCCTCTCCTTGTAAGTAAGACAAGATATTTATAAGAGGCATTCGACAGATTCACAGAGTTGGATTAATGATTGGTACGAAATCTCAATGTCTTGTTGATTACTCAACAAATTCATTGTCTCATCCTCTAAACTAGACCTTATTTCCTCAACATCCCTTAGGGCTATGAGGCTGGTCCTTTAACTCACTTTCATTTTCCATCACCCCTCCTCAACAACGATTGAGGCTCAGGCCTACTCATGATTGAGTTGCTCTGGTTTCTGTAATTCTTGCTTCACTTCTTGGTCAAGTTTTTTATCAAATAATATTGCTTCATGAGTTCATTTTGAAACTTTTTGACCTTTCCAGAATGATTGGAGGCTTTGTCAATGATAATTTTCCATGTAGCAGCAAGATATCTCATCAACTCTATCATTGAAAGTTGATATTCAAGCACACCAGTTGCTCCATGAGTGGTAACCACCTAACTTACTATATCATAAATATAATTATAGATAAATACATCAAAACCCTAGACAAAAAACTTGTGATATAAATTTGGAAATTTCACTTGCCTCTCAGCCAATGTATTCTTGGAAATTAATCTCCAAATTCTCATCCATGACTTTTACCGAGAGGGATGAAGATCAACCAGGATTTATTAATCGGTCACGGAATCACTCCCTGATGATGAAATGTAGTCAGGATTGACCGTCACCAGATAGGGACTTAATTCTGAATCTATAGTTTCGTTCGGCCCTACAACAACCATGTCTCTAGTAATTTTAGTAGAGGATAGAGTGGGGATATTTGTCTCCATTACTAAGGATTGTGGTAGTGATTCCGAGGATTGGGAGGAGACGACACTACCTCCCACCCCCACAGAAGTATCACTATCTAAAATAGGTGGCTCCACATCATCAATCATCATTTGTGCTCGGTGGATATGTGGTAATACTGAAGACCAAGGGCAATGCTCAGCAGAAATAGTATCCCTCAGGGCATCCCTCAAAATGTTGTTGGTTAATATAAGGGTTGTGGGGATAGTCATTCCAGATAAGTATACTGGTATTGAAATCTGAGGGGTAGGAAACATAACCCATCACAAAACAAGAAAAAAGGGCACGATAGCCCACTCCAAATTGCTAGGGGACAGAACACAACCACCCCGATTATGACTTTCTCCAAGCCAACATGATCAAGTAGAATATCATTTTCTGAAGTGAATCCCTCTATAGGGGAAAAATATTCTCAATCGAGATGGATCGGATCCTCGATATTCTAATCCCTTCTAAGATCCATCCAACCTTGGGTCCACCACTATACTCATTACCTACAGTATATACCACCATATCTCTCTCTATAAGTGTTGGATCTGCATGATCAAGTGAGCCCTCAACTTTTGGGTGTCCATCCATTATTGGGGGAGAGTTTGTTAGAGCAGGAGAATGCACACCTTAGGGGTCAGTAGCACACCTAATCTCATTAAATGTCCCTACATACCTATTTCGGTCAGCAAAAATAGATGATAACCTTTCTTTTTCCCTAAAAGGGAAATGATCTGTAGATTCCTGAGCAGTCTTCAACTGGTTACCAATAGGCCATGTGTCAAAGCACATATATGTAATAGTGAGTCAATAAGATATGGGTACATGGTTTAATCACTAGGTGTGCATAAAGTTACTTGTGATCCACCTTCGAATACGCTTTGTCAACAGGGAGGCTTGCTTTCACTTCTTTGATTGTTAGGGAGATGGCACCTGAATAAGACCAACAAGAGGAGACAGAGGAAGAAATAACATAAAATGTCCTAAAATGACCACTTTCACGTGTTATTAAGCTTTGTGGGATCCTTCCACAGTACACCCAACCATTGATAGGGCCCACTCCCCAGCCACAGTACCACCATTAGAATAAATCAGGGAAAAAATCATTTCCAAAGTTCCTAAAAAGGGTATAGGGACTTTTAGCATCTCCACATTGAAAGAATTTAATGTTAGTGGTTATAGATTAAACCTCTCCCCTCATCCGTGGGAGTAATTCCTCAACGCCATTCTATTCGAATGTTAATTTATGTCTGCAAGAGTGTGGAGGCACTTTTCCATCTCATTCAATTAAGCATCTGCCTCATTAGGCTCTTCATCAGCTGAAATATTGGTAGGATAAATGGCTCCCCCAATTCCCAAAAGGTAGAAGCATCCATCTTAAAGAATCCTCCATATATCTTTATTTTAAGTGCTCGCCCTCAATTCATCCTAGACTATCCAAGTGTTCAGAAACAATGCTATAATTTGGATTGACAGTTCTGGAGGATCTTTTCTAGGAACTAGAGCGGTTTTCGACAACCGCAAACATTTCCCATGTGTCTTTGCAAAATCATCACCTTGATAAGAGGAATATTTATGAGGTGATGGGATCATGTAAGAAACATTATCTGTAGTAATTGTAGTAGGGGATCCCACGACGTCATCATCCTCATCAATGGTTTCTAGTGGAAGCATGGAATGGACCTGATGCAAATGCATGCAACGACCTCTTAAGGTGTGAATAAGGGTATTGAGGTCTTTGAGGTAATGACCCACCCTCTCTAGATCCTCATCGAAGGAAACATCAGTAAGTGCTGACACATAGCCAATGCTCGTAAGAGAAAATACCCTTGATCATAGGAGCTACTATAAATCAAGAGGGGACCAGCCAGGGTAGATTGATGACCTTTCAAAAGGTCCCCTTGCCTCCAGGCCATTGGAAAATTGACCTCAGGGGGAATAGATGGTGCCCGGCAGAAGCTTCAAAAACCTGTTCAGCCACCCGCGAGGTCACTACCCATTCTATCACAACATTTCTGGGGGGATTCAAGAGGTCTTTGGAAAACTTTCCTCGGTCGAGAGTGCTTAGTAACTCCCTTTTGATTCTCCTTTACCTTAACCTTGGATTCCTTGGAAGTTGTCACGATATGCACCAAGTCAACTAACTGGCCATCAAGATATGATTTAACCCAAGCCTCAGTATAGTTATTGGTAAGGAAGGGTAAGGATTCCCTATAATTTGTATGTCTTCCCTAGCTCAGGGTTTCCTCTCGGGTAAACATTAACCATAGTTGATGGGCTATCATTAGTTGTTTATCTTGACGAGTACTATTGAGATCAAAAGGGAACAACATCTGGAAACAGTTGAATTGATGAATGGACCTGAAAGGTGTATATACATCGCAAATAAGCCACCATATGATACAGGAAACCATTACTCCTTCCCTCAAATAAAATAAATAACCTTGGTTGATGAAGTCTTTATATGTACTATTTGTTATAGTACCAGTAGGGGAATCATAAGGGTGATAAGATAAACATTCGAAAACATTGAGATAATCCATTAGGTCATGCTTGTTCTTTTTGGTTTGTTTCTCTTGCTTATCTATTGAAGCCCAAGTCACTGTCATGACTGCACTGGTACAATGAAGATATGGTAGGAGGGTGGAATAATGAATTGATAGGGAATTGATGAATGAATAACCTCCTACGAGGGATCGCATCTAGCCTTGAAGAATTTAGAAGGGCCCAGTCATCCAATAAGGTGACCCCCACCCCTCATTGATTCAACCAAGATGGCAGTAAATCCTTTCCATCTCTGGGATATCACAATTAAGACATCTTCTGATGGCCAACTGAGCGGCCATGATAAAAGTTGAGGCTCTTACGCCACCAAATTCCTAAACTGGTAGGCGCCACCCACTCATAAACATGGCCATAAATGCCACCAGTGCAATTAACCGATCGATGTTAGGGATGATCGCACATCCCTATTTCTGAAAATTCCCCGCTTCCAGGTTGGTCCAATAAGTACCCGCTGTCCTCTGAGAGGTTCGGGTAGGACAAGCCCTGGGTCTCCACGGATCGGGTTCTAGACTAGTATGCTTAATAAAAGCTCCAAACCAATCATAAAATGAAACTTCCTTCTTCAGAAATGGATCAAATTCCTTCAGAAGCACCTTCACTTGGACAATTAATTTCTTGGATAAATGGGCGGTTGGTTCATTCCTCATCATCCCAAGAAGAGGAGGGAGGAATAAATTCATCATTCATGTCTTTGGCGATAGGGACTCCCAAAATTAGATGGATGTCCCAGATATTGATGCTGACCTCTCCATGGGTCAAATGGAAGGTGTTGGTATCTAGACTCCACCTACTTAGGAGTTGTGAAATAAGGGCAGTGGGATGATAAATGTATGTCTGAGAAACCCAAGTGACCTCATACAGTCCCATAGTTTGTAGCTCGGTTCATAATTATTCCCAACTCTGGAAAACCCAAATGGCCACCCCCAATCCAATCCAAATAAGCCTCCAGAGAAAACGTCCCACTAGGATGACCAACTGTTATGCTCATTCACTATAAACTTCCTCGTTATTCTCTGGTAAGAGTGGGTCGTCTAGTCGGGTATCCGCTGTACTCCCTCCAATGTTTGAGGTGCATAGTTCAGCAAAGACATGGGGGTAGTATCTCTATGAAGGTACCACCCCTTGGAAAAAATAAATTTCTTTGGAATAGATATTTTGATTATCTAGGTGGTAGGCTGATCAGTTGGATTTGGCTCTGGGATCTCTTTGTTAGAAAATAGTCCAAACTCGTCTAAAGGAAGCCTGTTTGAGACTTGGTACTCTCGTTGGCCCACCGTAAGAAGATTCACCATAGATTGGTGAAATGAAACAACCAATGTTTTTTTGTTGAACAAAGATGCCATGTTCCCCAATATTTCAGTATTAGTAGAGAGAAACGATGTAATAGTAGACTCAGAAGATGCCGCGATTTCAACAACAACCAATAAAGCATCCATTATAACATGCACCGGATGATCTAGAAGTAGACAAAAAGCCAGTTCGATAAAAAATGCTGGATAAAGGTTATGGAGGAATGGATAAAGGACATAAAATATGTCCCCAAAGGATCTGTGTCCTATTCCCATAAATGGTATAGGGAAGGCTCATTCCCCATACTGCATGATACACAGAAGAAACCCTACCTACAACTACAATACGTGGATTCATTTCACCACGTATAGCCATGGTATGTAAACCATCCATGAGGCTTTGGCCTGCAGATCATTGGCTGAAAAACAGAAGTGTTCAGGGATGATGGATACCGTGAACCTAGGTCTCATTAAGTTCATTTTCAATTTCATGAGTTATAATTAGATGTTTAGATTAATAATCCTTAAAATGTGGTTTGCTGGATCTAGCTCGGTATGCAGACACATATGCAGTGTAGCATTCTCTTACACAGAATATGGATTTTAATTTCAAAGTTCCACCATGTTGTTTGTGAAATCCAAAATTCGGTTTACGGGTAGATAAATTTACAAATGTTCGATTCGCTGCACGTATGTAGTAGTCCATGAAGGGGATATTTGCAAGAAGCATGGTAGGAAAATGCAGAGCAATCCAAAATAGGGAAAGATAACTTTTCTCCATGAGAAATGGTAAAATAAAAATGACATGTTCCCCTATATATAGGAGTGATCCCCTCCTACTAGGACCATATGTTCTACCACGAACCATTTCAGTTCAGGAATGCTTCTACATCGGAATAGTCCCATTTTTTCATTAAAAACGGACCCCATTACAATGGGCGGATTTTGTAGGGTCTTGAAAATTCCGACATGGGAATAAAATACCCCCAAAATCACTTTACATATGGAATTAATTACTACTATAAGTTTATCAAGGTTAATGGACTCAAATTGAGTTGAAAATTTGAGAAGAAACTTGAAGGAATTAATGTTTTAAAATAATTTCAAGTGGTTTGTGTACCATCACCGGGAAAGGTTCCAGGACTGTCTGGATCATGAAACACTAGGTACATGAAATGATCTGCAAGGTGCTGGCTAGTGATCATGGCAAGCCACAAACCACTTTGCCAAAGGAATCGTACGTGAGAAGGCCATCCGCGTACCATTCCAAAAACTCATCAGTTCGCAGAAAAAGTGAACATGAAGGGTTTTGAAAACTGTGATCACAAACCGTAGCCTCTACAAACCCTGGTTGACCGATTCATTTGTGGTTCAGAATATATCTGCTTGTGTCTCCACAAATGGTGTCGCATTCCCAAAAGGTAAAATTGCCCTAATTCTCTATAAAAGGATCACAGAAGGAATTGATAAGAGAATAACAACAGATGGATGATGAAAAAATGAAGGGGACTCAGAGGTAGAAATAAAGAGTTTTATTAAGATTCCAGCTTCAGTCTTGATTAATCGGCGAACCCTACATTTTGAACCATGCTCTCTGTAGGTACTCCCTACCGTGAACCATAAAAAATTGAAACATAATAATAAAAATAGAATCATGAACCTAAATGGTAGAACCAAGAACCATAAACTTCTCATGAAAGAACATCCTACGAATGATAATCCCCATACCCTCCTTTGATATTGTGCTGCACGTAGTGTACTACTATGCAGACTGAACCTGGCACCACGTACAATATCATTATGAAGATGGAAACCAAAGCGGCATGATGGGACACACACCACTGTGGTACGTGGTGGTCTATACCCTTGATCGTTTACTACCTCAGTATATAGATGACCCCTCTTCACACATACAACTACAATATCAAGAGTCTCCCCCATCCCTCATAAGAAACCTGTATGTGGAATGGGGTATTTTCAGGTATTATTTCTTCAAGTTCTAACCTCACCACTCTATTACTGTCCAATCCTTCATAATCCATCTATGAAACAGTCCTTCGGTATTAGTAAAAATCCTCCTCCAATTCCAATGGACTCGTATGATCAGACCATTGCATACAACAACGCACCCCTCTGAGTATACATACGCATGGTAAGCAGTGCCATGAAGGCTCTGCCCACAACGATTCAGGATTCGGGAATGTATGTGATCCTATATTCCCATGGTAACCCAGAGTCTATCCTTAGGATTCCGTTGGGAACCTACCCATTCTAGGGATTAAGGTTTACTGAATGATTTTCCATTCAATGAGGAATAATGAATAGTCAAATGAATTGTGTTTTCTTCTCCTTAGATGTGGACAAAACTATTCCCCTTCCCAGAATGTATTTTGAGGCCCTCCCACTAAGGTACCTCCCCAATATTATAAGGTCGAGCCGCATGACCATTAATGTCATTTCACATTGAAAGGTTCATCGCTACGTGCCCTCACCCACTATCGCCCCTACCTCTTCTTCCATAGGCTTTCCCTCTCCCACTAGCAGGAGAGGTAGCATGTTCTTTGTTGAATCATTCACATCCTCTTGTTTATCACACCGAGAAACACTCATGTGGGTTTAGAGGTTTGGGACAATTACAACATCCACACATTCTAAACTATGAGAACTTTGATTCCTAAGAAAAATAGGATTTATAGGACTCCTACTCGAAGGATTGATCTCTAAAAGGTGCCCTCCCATAAATGGGACACACAATCATGTCTCCTTAAATGGGATGTTCCCATGCATAATTCATAGAAATATAAAATAAGAAAACAATGATTCTTGATTCTACTAGTATATGTAGGATGTCTATCTAAAGGCCTAATAACAAAAGGGTTCCCATCCAAAAGGTTTCACCCAACCATGTCCCCTAAATGGGTAGCTCCCATGCATAAGACATAACAATATGCACTGTGAGAACCCTGATTCTGGATAAAACCAGGATGTGTAGGACACATACTTGAAGGCTCTAGCTCCAAAGGATGCCCCCCATAAAGAGTCCACCCAATCATGTCTCATTAAATGTGAAGATCCCATGCATAAGTCCAAACAATATAAACTATTAGAACTCTAATTTCTAATCAAACCAGGATACGTTGGACACCTACCTGAAGGATCAAGATCAAAAGGGTGCCCATACAAAAGTGTTCACCAAACTGTGTCCTCCAAATGGACAGCTTCCATGTGTAATCCCCATCCATTCCAAACTACGTGGGTTCTGATTCCTCTCTTGAGGATACGTAGGAAACCCTTATTATGGGTCTGACCCTAATATCAAGTCACCTTTCGTCCCCCTGGATGAAGATAATCTCCTGAGCGCCGTATTGTATGGCTCAATTCAGCAGTAACTCTGTAGCATCAAATATATACATGCCTACGATGATCTTGCAGTCCAAGGGTAGCTCATTGATCATTATTCGAGAATGAACCTAGGATTCGTTAACATTTGAACATGACTTAAATCTATAAGAGAGTCCTGGAATAGGAAATAATCCTCCTCTATAAGGGTTCAGTGAGCCTTACTTCCCATACTCTCGACCAATGGAGTCCTTAAGTGTTGTTCGTTGAATCATCAATCAATGAGCACCAACCTTTGGAAAGAAGGTCAATGAATCATGGATACGAAGGCCATTAGTTGTTTTTGGATGTATTAATAAAACTATTGGAGGCCATCCAGGGAATTTATATGTGTGGAGGAAATATTTCATAAGTACTTGACCCCTAGAAATCACCTGTTGGGACCGACTGACGGTGGAACCTCATTCATAGTGCAAAATAGATGAATTGTTGTGTCCCCACAGGGTTAATCCAACCTTCTTTTAAAGGACAATTCCACAGAATGTGTCAAAACAATAGAAATGGTGTGTTTGATAGGAAACCATCCCTAGAAAAAGGGACTGGCGATTATCCTCATGGGCCCATTTTAGCAGCACCCAAAGCACGCCACCTTGGAAGTAGAACAACGACACAACCATATACCCCATTAATTTATCATATGTTTTCTATATCTTGATTACCACCCCATTAGGTGTGCTAATTAGAATACCCCCTTTTATATAACTATTTAAATGACCTAACAGCGCCTAAGTGTTCATATTGAACCCGAAGTGTATTTTCCTTTCATAATTAAATAAATATATTAATTTTAATGATTGATTGTGGGTGGAAAGGCCACTGCAAGTGATACATGGTTACATATTTGCCTTGTATGAATTGTAATACCCATGGTTGGTTGGGGATAAATATTAATAAGTGAATTACATGTAATCAATCATGTTTATTGTTGTTATTAGGATTATTTCATTGATATTGGATATTGAACGATGTTTAAGGGTTATGTTGAGAAAAGAGTTTCATGGTACCTTATGTTGGGTACTGAGCATGATGTCCCACACCATTATACTTTTATTTGGATGATAGGAATGACGCTTCACATTTCGCTACTTCAGGTTTTGGGAATGACTAATCACCCCACTATCTCAAGTGACAAACATGATTTCTCACATTCATATGAGATTCTGTTTTTGTACCATTTTGTTAGATCCATTGGATCATTATACTAGTTATGAATGCTTGAGTGATGCCCTGGGTCCATCTATCTGATAGTATCCCTTTATATGGCTCTAAATGTCATCATGTATAGTATGCACATACATGTATACCTATTATATATATATATGATTACTATATATGTGGTTACATGGATCACACATACACTGTATAGTATGCACATACATGTATAGTATGCACATACATGTATAATATGCACATACATGTATACCTATTATGGCTCTAAATGTTATTAACAGTCTCGGGGGCACCAATTAAGTATATTCTAGGTCAAAATGTTATAATTAGGATAAATTTGTAGTGGTTTTCATTAGAGACCATCTGGTTCATTCATAAAAATTTGATTAACTTGAGAAACATCTAAGGACATTTGATCACACATTAAAGGAAAATAATTTCCATGGTAAATACAATAAATTTAAATTCGGGTTGTATCATATATCATTTATAGGGGATATTGTTTTTAAATATGGAATAACTATTGATCATGAAATAAAAAAAGTTGTAGAAGAGTGCTCAAACCTACACTTGTCAGTGAGATTTGATTTTTTCTTCGATTAGTGGGTTACTACCAATGGTTTTTTTTAAAAAAATAGTTATCTATCACAATAACAATGTTAACTTAAAAAAAAGTAAATTCATCTAGATAATTTAATGTGATGAATGTTTTTAGGAATTTAATGGAATATAGGCTAATTCTCTTATGTTAGACTTCCCATTAAAAAATGAATAATTTTCT
This sequence comes from Viscum album, assembly GCA_963277665.1. Lineage (NCBI taxonomy): Eukaryota > Viridiplantae > Streptophyta > Magnoliopsida > Santalales > Viscaceae > Viscum > Viscum album. Next base: position 1,041,748,183 of record OY728126.1, read on the forward strand.
ATTTACATTGATTCCTTATTAAAAGGGCATGGTTTTTTCTTGATACTATATGATGGGGTAATTTTATATCGTTTATGTCAATTGAATCTTCATGAGCTGAATTATCCTACACATGATCTTGATCTTTTAGAAATGGCATTTTATTTAAAAATCTAAGGGAATATTTTATATAGGTTAACATAAAAAATATATACAGACAATAAATTTTTAAAATATATATTTAGTCCAAAATATTTGAATATTAGGAAGATAATATGGTTGGAATTGATAATGTATTCTGATTTAATGGTTAAATATAATCTAGTAAAAGAAAAAGTTAGAGGATTTCCTAATTTTAAATGATAGTATATCAATAAATATGCTACATTTTGGAACATGATCCTTGGTTAATTATTTAAAAAATTATTTCCTGGAAACTGTGTATAAAGAAACTCTTTCCTTAATGTGTTTCATATTAACATGGTCTTATTTAACAGAAATAATTATGGATGCTCGTAAAAATTATTTTGGTTTGCTAGAAAGAGTTAAACTAGTCAAGAAAGGTAAGTTTTCTAAGTGAAATATTGATGAATAATATGTTATATGATTTGAAAATAGGTTACATGTTCATGTTGATTCCTAGTGGATGAATGAACTATTATGTGAAACTCATAACTCTCTATTTTATGTTCATTCTAGAAACATTGAAATGTATTGATACCTTTAAGAGTATAATTTTTGGGATTGTATAAAGTATGATAATATTGATTCTAACATGAAAATTTTAACTTTTAAAAAGGTTAATGTTAAGAGATAAGTACCAAAGGGGGTGATTAAACATTTTCTAGTCATATAATGGAAATGGGAGAATATTTCAATGGATTTAATTAGGGATTTATAATGGAATCATGATGAAACAATGCAACTGGGTTATTATTGATCATTTTACAAAATTTGTGCATTTTATTGCTATTCGAGATATCATATAATTGAATAAACTTTACATAATTTATCTTAATGAGATATTTAGATTAAGTGGATACCCTCTCTCTACTGTATCTCACCATTATCCCAGATTTACCTATAATTTTTTAATAATATGTTATATTTCATTGGGTACTAAATTAAAATTTAGTAAAAAAATTCACCCTTAATCTAATGGAATGATAGAGTAAAAAATTCAGACTGTGGAATATATGCTTTGTGTTTTACCATTATATTATCATCATAGTTGGGATCAACATCATTAATTACTTGAATTTTCTGAATATAAAATATTTCATTCCATTATACTTATGAAACCTTTGGAGTAATTATATGGAATGAAGTGTGAAACTTCTTCATGATGGGATGAAATCAGTGAAAGGATGTTATTAGGATGAGTGTTAGTCAATAAGATGGTTGAGAAGGTGATGATTATTTAGTACCATATAAGGGAATATCTAAGTGGCCAAAAAAGTTATGATGTTAACTAGAGGAAGGATCTATCATTTGAAGTAGGATATCATTTTTTAATGAAGTATTTTTGTAGAAAAATTTCAAGAATTTCAGTCAAAAATGGAAATTTGAACCCACATCTCATTGAACCCTATGAAATTATAGAGAAGGTGGGTCTATTTCTTACATGTTAGAAATAACTCTGATTTTATATCGGGTGCATGATGTGTTTCATGTTTATTTTCTTTAAAATCTCATACCTGATATGCCACATGTTTTGAGACATGGAGTCATACAGTTAGGGGAGAATATATATTATAAAAAAATGATTCATATTCTAGACCATATAAAAAATTTACAATGAGATAAGTTGATTCATCAGGTTTAGATTTTATGGAAGAATCACATGGTCTAAGAAAAAACATTATAATTAAAAAATCATTGACCAACAAACACCCTCACTTATTTTTGTAATGAATAAAATTTAGAGGAAAATTTTTTAAAAAGAGGGAATAATTTGAGAAACCAAGTAATTTTAAAAATAAAAAATTTTCATTTCTTATTAATTTTCATAGATATATTTTATGGAATCATATATAATATTGTTAAATTATATGATTTTTTAGTCAGAAAATAAATTAATTTAGTCCAAAAGAAATATTTTACATGAAATATATTATTTTATTTGAAAATTAAATTTCAAATTTTCAAAAGATAAAAATTGATAAAAATAAATTGAATTCTATATTCCACATATCAAAAAAATTTAGAATTTTTATTTTGATAATTTTTAAAATATTTATTTTTTATCGAATAGTGTAAAATATAGATTTTTATAGAAACCAAAATTTATTTTCAAGTAATTAATTAAAACCAGTTTTTTTTTTTGATTAATTTCAATGATAAATAAGTCCCTTTTATCAAACATAATACAAATAGTTCTATATGAATTAGTAATATATTTTATTTTGGTATAAATATTTTTTATTCTTAAGATGACTTTTTTCTAAAAACTATTTTTCATTAGGTTTTTCAAGAATATATTGAAATTAATTTCTCCCACTGCTAAAAAATGAATCTTGAAAAATGGATTTCATATTTTTAATCATGAGGTTCAAATTTAAAAAAAATCAATTTTATTTGGGCCATTATTAATAGTAACCTTTGTAAAACTTTATCACCCTAGTAAAGGTTAAAATGGTGAACATGTGGGTTAATATAAGATATAAGATATAATATATCTTTAAAACATTGATAGATATTATTTTATGAGTGTATTTTAACATTATAATATTTTTTATTCTGAATTTTTTCTATTGGTGCCACTTTCCATTGATAAGTACATAAAACATATTTAAAATTTTTAATTATTTTCAAGTGGGACACTCCCCTCCCATATAAGAATGTTCCTCCTATCATAACTTCATCACACAATTTGATCAATTTAACTTTCCCAATACCAACCCACAAACAATCCCAAAATACCTACCCATGTCATAGTTTTTTTTCTCACCAAAAGAAAAAACTAGTAAGGAATACATTGTAAGCCATGGGGTGTTTTCCAAAGAAGAATAATAATTCTTAAACGAGTGTTTCATATCTATTTCTTATTATAGTATATTCAAATATTTATTAACCATAAAGAAATAATAAATTAAACATATTTGATCTAATTAAAATGTATATTTATTATGGTAAAACCCTTTTCATCTTTTATCCAACCAATTTAATATAAAAACATCGCTGGTGCATACATGTAGATTATCACATCCTAATAGTGATGTGTTTTATTTTTCATAACCAGATCATATGGATCATTAAAATTTTGGATAAAATTAATATAAATTATTTTGATAACATTATTATTATTTTTTAATAATGATATATTACTTACCTTCTTACACATCCATCCATTGTAAAATGATAACATTTGTCGTGTGTATGTGAGGACTACCACCTCTATGAAGTGATGTGATTTGTTTATCATTTCCACATTATAAGGATTGTCATAATAATTTAACTAATGAGTAAATATTTCAATTATAAGGCATTTATTATTCTAAAAAATTATAATATTTTATAATTTATTTACATTCTACATAGAAAAAAATGAAAACATTCTTCATCCGTACTTATGGACTACCATCACCATGAAATGACGTGGTTCATTTTTTATGATCTCTTTAAACAGTTGGCTTAAAAGAGTTTATAATTTTTAAATATTATAATTAAAACATGTTTATAATTCTATAGTAAATGTAACCAAAACCCCTTTGACCAAGGTTATGTCACTGATGTGATTTTGAGGTTATAAACCAAATGCCCTCAAAATGTCTAACAATAACTTAATCTTTTTTTTTTGTGACTAAATACAACATGGTAAAAATTAAATAAAGAGAATAATGATAAAGAAAAAGGATAGTAAGTAAGTATAAAACCAATATAATTGTATTACTCAATAGCATATACATATTAATGAAGTGATTCAAGACTCGAGTTAAGGGAATTTATCTTATAGAATGGTGCTTCAATGTTTACCTTTAAAATATTTTCCATCCAGGTCCATATTATTTTAAATGGTTCATTAATGTTATTATTGATGATTAAATGTTTTATAATTTTACTTTTTGGATATATTTAAATTTCTTTATATTACTTTAAAAATGAATCATTCAAATTTTTTCTATATGGGTTATCTTTGACTTTTCACAAAAGTGAAAATATAATTTTTTTCTTAACATATACACATTGACCTAATTTTACATTTTTCATATACATTATTCATTACTAAGTTACCCCTACTAGTTATCATGGTTTCTCAAAGTAGATATTATTATTCTTCATCTAGTAATCATTCCTTTTTATGATTTTATAAAGAAAAAAATAAATATCTCATTATTATTATATGAAAATGGAATGTGTTTTTCTTATGGGTCCAAATGAGTTTTTGTAGGGTTTTAAAATGAAAAACTGAAAGATTTAATTTTTTTGACCATTAAAATGTACACATAAAATATAGATGTTGGAGGGTAATCCCAATATATATCATAATGACTGGGGAGGCCGATTGAGATCTCTAATCCATTGGCTAATGATTTAGTCTTTGAATGGAAAATGAGGGAGATAATTAGGTTAGTTGATCCTAAAAATTTTATTAGCATTCAATTATTATGACATGGTTTAAACATGAGTGAATAAGGGTTGTGATATGATTCTCTATGATATTTATATTATACTTGAAAATGGTTTTTATAGAGATCATTTTATTTCCTGAGGTATGTAATCTTTATGGTCATTTATGTTGAAAGGTTTGTTTTATAAAGAATTATTTTTCATGAGTCCCACACATTATTCATGATTCATTCATGTTTTTCATATGTTAGATAATTTATTCTCAAATTATTTCTTTGATTAAAGGTTTATTTTTATTTTATGAAATGTTTTATTATGTTCTCAATGATTTATTATGAAATAACAAAACATGTTCATGGGTTTTCACATTTTTGTCAAGACTAATGGGATGCCTTTTTTATTATATACCTTAATGATATTTTTTTTCTCATCATGTGTTTTAAAAAATTTTTCATATAATCCAACGTTGATTATAAATATTAACAAGGTCCCAATCTCCAATATGGTGACTCGTCTTAAATGAATTAAAAGTGTATTTAATGAAAGAAGTGTATAAACATAAAGACCTATTATTGTAGAAAAAATGAATACTATATTACATTGTATACTTTTTTATTTAATGTTTTACCTATAATATAAAAATATATACCAAAAATATCATGGAAATGTTATAATGTGTAAAACTTATTATGAAGCATGTAGTTATATCTTGATCTTATTATGGTTCATTATAGTTGATATAAAAGGAAGGGTTTAGATACATTTAGAGTTAAAGAATATGTTAAAAGAAATTTTAAATAGACTATAATTTATTATATATTTATCATACAATATATTTTAAATATTTCCATGTTTCTTAATCTAATACATGTCTGTTCATTGTGGTTTTTCTACAGAAAAAAAATGGCCGCTAAATTAGAAAGGCATCAATAGTATAATGACCAATAAAATTAGAAAATATAATTTTATGGAAATAAAACATTTAATGTAGTGTTAACTCAATTGAAAAGTTATATTAACTGTGGCACTAATAAATGATATAAATTTAATTCTCAACAGAAAACATGTCTATAGTGGGGAATTTCATAAAACAGTACCCTCCAGCTTTTAATAGATCTCCATACCCGATGAAGGATAAAGGAGGGATAAATGCATTAGATAAAATAATTTAATATTTTCTTGGAAAAAATATCAAAACTTAATTATTTATATTGATCATTTTTAAGGTGAAGTAGATTGAAGGTGATATTTAATTAAGAATATTATGAGAACTGATTATATTGATGTTACTGATTAGATGGTCTTTATATAAATTTTTCTTCAAATTTATTTCACTAAATTTATTCAACATATAATGAAATGTAAATTTCTAGATTTTAAGAAAAATAAAGAATACTATGCTTCGTCTTATGAATACAATATTATTATATTTTCCAGATAAGTAGTGAATATTTTTTAGAACATGAGAGTAAAATTGATAGATTTTATACAGGTTTTAAAAAATATCTACCATTATCATTTTCCTCTCATGGATTTAAAAGTTATGTGGTTGTTTTTACTATGTTGATAATGTTGAGATGGAGTTTTCCGAAAAAATATATACTTTGTGAAAATAATGGTAAGAAGTGTTCATGGTGTAATGAAATAGAGAGTCAATCAACTAAGAAATCTAAAGGTAATCCCTTTCAATGTTCCAAATGTTATAAAAATAATTTTAATGAATGTTAGATAGGATAAATAATGGGTTGAGGATGGGGTAATTTTTTTCATTTGGTTCATAACTATAAGGAAAATAGTTAAAATTAAAAATTTAATGACAATATAGATATTCATCCAGTAGTATAATGTTTTAATTCTTATGAGTTAGGTTATTTTTATAACACATGTCCAGAGTTAATTACGCAATGTGGGAATCTACATAACATAAACAATAATGGTGTGGTTGAGTATTTTTCTACTAAAATAATAAATGTGATACCCTCAAAGGAACTAGTGATTGTATAATTAAATGTTTATTTAGATTAGGAAAAAACCTTATTATAGTCTGTAGCTATGTATTATTTTATATCTTGGGAATATATAAGTAAAAAGGAAATAACATCTTGAAAATTATGTCAAAATTTTTAGTAAGAACTCATGGGGGTAGTATAAAGTTAACAAGAAGTTATCGAAATATTCATGTTATCATATATAGATTTTTTTTTATAAAAACCATTCAAACATTCCCATTGTCTATTTTTATATAATTTTGGGTATGGATTGCCTTTAATTTTGTCATACTAGGATACATTATTGATATAATGTAGTTATTTTTAATAATGATTATTTTTTTATATTAATGAATTCAATACTTTTATAACATGGAACATGATTAACATTGACTTCCCCTCAATTGCGCTCTCAAAAAATCTTCGTTGATTGATTGAAAAGTGGTAACATAAATTTTCTTGATTTCTTCCATTTATACCTCTATCAAAAAAAATGTATGAAAACATTATAAAAAATTCCAGATGGATAGTTTCTAGAAACTCCTCAATGATATTTGGGTTGGACAACTAGATTGGTGCTCCACTAATCTCCTTGATTCCTCCTGACCGTTCTCCTACAAATATCAATGGCACTGTTAGTAGTGTACTTGCTTCTCATATTGAGACTTTTCCAATAATGTTGTTCAAATAATTGATAATTACCCATTTCCTATCTCAGAGGATCTTTTGATTTTGGAACCTTCTCATAATGTGTTATTGAATTCAAAAAAATTCAATAACCACTCGTTCCACAACTCTATAAATGAGATCAATTGAATTAAATTCATTGATATTTCCATGATAAAGCATTCAATACTCACTCTAATTAGGTGTCTTGCCTATAATATGGTTCCCAAAAATTCCTACTTGCAACTTTTTGGGATCCATCTTTTATCTAAATGTTGACTTTGTAATCAGCATATAGATGATGTTTATCCCTTATTTTTGTCTTGTGCTACTACCACTACTCTTTGTAACTATATTTTTAACATCTTTGATTGCCGATGGATAATCATTGACTCTATAAATGACCAGATAAAACATTTTTTGCTTTGGATAAATTCTTAAAATTCAATAACATGTTTTTTTTGGGGTTGTAGATCTTCTTCATTTGATTTTGTATGATAAAAATTAAATTATTCAAAAAGATAGATCACTTGACATTAATACAAGTAAAAGGAATATTCTAATTGCTATTCAGAAAGCTGTGTTGATTTAGATAGGGAGCTGAAAAAACTATGTGGGTGATTGTATGGCCGTGATAAGGCTTTGAGTTGATGCCATTTTCTTCCAGACAAGATGCACTTTTGAGTTTTTTAGGAGACCTCTCCTCCCAAGATGGATCAAAATCAATGTAGATGGTGCCTCCAAGGGAAATATGGTTCTTGAAGGATGTGGTGGCATCTTCAGAAACCACCATGGTCTGATTGTTGGGTGCTTTTGTTTAGAGGTTTCCATATTGAAACCTCTCTAGAATCCAAAATACTAAGTGTGATCCATAAAATCACTTTCACCCTACACCAAGGTTGAAACAACATATAGATTCAAAGTGATTCTACTATTGTAGTGCATGCCATTTGGAATGGGGTGATTCATCAAGCTTGGCTGATTACTATACATTGGATGATTTGTCTCTGTTCTCTCCATGACATCATCTACATTACACCCCACACTTATCATGAGGTGAATATGGTTGTAGATGGAATCTCCAATAAAGGGGATGTGTAAGACATAACATGGATCATGGAGAATCCTAACAATTTTATTCCTCTTCATGTTAAAGATTGTAATATGATCCGATCTTTTACTATCCTTTTTTAATAAAATTTTCTTTGGCCATTTGACCCCAACTCCACCTTATAAGAAAAATAATTGTAAAAATTAGTGATTTTCTAGTAGAAAATGAATATTTTGATGTATTTTTTGATGATTTTCCATGTTTTATTCCTAATCAAGAGGTTTAGTTTATATTTTAATTAGTTCCTCATTTTAATCCAATTTCAAAGAAACCATATCTAATGGGTCTATCATATCATTAAAAATTTAATAAATAGATACAATATTTTCTTCTTAAGGGTTTCTGTAACACCCTGAGATTTTATGAGATATATTCTTTTTAATTTCTTTCATATCTTATCTTGTACGCTACCCCCAAGATTATTTTGTGCTATACGCAACACCATATTTTCTTGCAGTATACGCAACACTATTCTTGGATCGTGTTACACACAATTTCAAGTTTGTTTGATAGTAGTTATTCTACACAACATTGAGTATATATATATATATGTATGTATATATATATATATTCAATGTATAAATGAAATATGGTTGGATTTTGTTATATGCAAAAACAAAGGAGTCTTGCACCACATGCAACCCTAACTTGGCTTGCATTACACGCAATCACGACCTTCCTCAATAGCATGTGTTGTATGCAATACCGGGTTTCACTAAACAACGATATATTATTATAATATTAATATTAACTAGCCATTATGAATAGTATTAACTAAATTTTTAATTTTATGACATTATAATTCATCTTACCCATTTTATAGAACATGGTATGAGAACAAAATAAATTTTTTGGGTGAAATAAGTATTTTTTTTAAAATGCAGTTTTGCCGCCTTTTGATGGCGCACCCATTTTAAATATAATTTTTGAAAAGTTTATAAGTTAAATTTTACAAAATAAAGTTATTCTTTTTAATCAGGATATAAAAATTTACATTGGATAATGTTTTGATTTTTTTCTGATAACTTTCATATTTTAATGAATAGTAAAAACACGCTATATTTTAATTAAAAACAACTTTTTTCATCGAAATAATTTATATGGTTAAATTATAATATTGAATAGTTTTAAAGTATAAATAGAATATATTTTAACCATTTAATATAATGTATGTCATTAGCATTGATTTTACATTGAATTCATAGGTAAAATCATTTCAATCTTTTGCAATGTTTTAACTTTCAAAACTCGTTCTCTTAACAACGAGATTAATTTTAAATTAATTTATGCAACTTTTGTGTATTAAATTTTGAAAAATGGATTCCATATTTGGAATCAGTGGGTCCAAATTATGTTAATAGGCTACTTTTTATTTTTGGGCATTATGAATAGTAACTGCGGTAAATTTTATTTACCATAGTAAAAGGTAAATCGGGTAATTAAGGGTAAATATAATATTATAAAATTACCATAACACTTGTCTTAATATAATTGGATGTGTATATTTCTTCCTAAGGCATATTTGGGTCGAAATGAAATCCATTGGAACCCACTTGGAGGTGATTAAGTCCTTTAGTTTATTTTATTTAAAGAAAGTGAAATATGTCTCACTCAACTTTAATAATTAAAGTATTTTTAATATAAGTTTATACAGAATATAAATTCGGTTATAAATACTCATTTTAAAGATAATTTTTTTTCTTTATCATGGTAATTTATTTATAATTTTTAAGGGATATTTAATTACTTTATTATCTTATACATTGATGATGCATAAATTATTTATGTAGTGAAAAATAAGTAATATAGTTTTTATTTAAATAATTATAACCATTACAAGGCTCACAAACCTGACCAAAACTTATTGGTAGTGTGTATATATACCATAATCATCCAATGACAGAATATATGACTGTTTGAAGTCTTATAAAAATTATTATGACACTTATATTATTTTATTTTATATGATATGAAAGTTGTAACCTTCATAATTTAATAAATATAACATTTTATAATTTAGTTGTTTTAGAAGATAAATCTAACTATATGTATTATTATGAAATATGTAAGATTTATCTTCATCCTAGTATTTTATTTTTAATTTTTATGCAACAAATAAGTATATTAAATAATTATACAAAAATGTTGCAGTAATTATTTTATTAATAGAGATATCAAATAAATGGTTTTATAAATAGTAAACTAAATATTATATGAACTATTTAATGTGATCCACTAATTTTATATATTACTATGACATGTTAGTAACCTATTAAATAATTTATTTAGAATATATCCTCTGTGTGGATTTTATTTAAATTCAAATAAATGAATAGTGTCAAAATTGACACTATTGTAATTTTATAAAAATAACATATTATTAAAAATTTTAAAAATCAAAAAAAATATTTAAAATTTATAAATTGAAATTTATATAGTCGAAAATTTCATAAATTATCTAATTATGGATAATTCATACCACATAAGTAATTATTTATAACAATTTATAATTTAGAATCTTATTACCACAAATAAAATTTAATAGATTAAATAATGATAAATCAAGTTGATAATGTTAAAAATAAATTCCATACATGTATAAATTTTATTTTTTGATAATATTACAACCCTATATCATCTAATATTTTAATATGAGTCATTTTTGGAGTTTTTTAAGTGGTTTTAGATTTATTATAAATTAATATTTTTAAGATTTCCAAAGGTGCCTCTCTCCTCCCTTATAAAAGGGCACCTCCTCCCTCTCATCTTTACACAACATTGAGCCTTCAAGCTCGGCCAACCCCTGACCATTCCAATTCTCAACTTCCCTAGAAATATTATTGGGGTCCTGGTCTTCTTCAAAGACCAATTTTAGTTCCCTAAGATGAGGTTTCAAAGAGGCGTGTCGAAGAAGAGGTAATATCCGTTATCGATTCTTTCAAATTTATTTCTTCTTCTACTTCCTCTTATTTAGTTGTTTCATTATAAAGTAATAACATCAGTATCACTAATATTCTGATATATTATTATAAATATGAAACAACCCTATTCCACCTTCTATCTATCCTATGGAAAATGAAATCACCGCGCATGCGTACGTACGGAATACCGTCTCCATGCCGTGGTGTAATCTGCTTTCCACCACAAACTTAATTGGATGGGTATAATGGTGTAAAGAATTAATATATGTGATTATTTTAAAGTGATATTTATTCTGAAATATTATACATACACTTCAATACAATTCCATGATCATGGGAATGGTATCATCGCTTGTGTGTACGTATGGACTACCGTCTCCACGACGTGATGAGATTCATTCTCCATGTTGACCATTCATGAATGATTATAAAGTATATATAATAAGTAATCATGAAATATATGAAATAATAATGATATTGGATTTATGTATATATATATGTATGTCATCTACTTAATTCCATTCAATTCAATAAGGAAACGAAAACAGCGTTCATGTGTACGTACGACCTACCGTCTCCATGAATGGTGTATTTCTTTCCATTTATCAATCTATTATATATATGTATATTCGGAATATATATTATATATAAATCATGTTTCACATTCTGGATGTAATTAATCCTAATCTAAGTAATCATATGAATAATTACAAGTTAAAACATGAACGACAAATGAAACGATTTTACCCAAAACGCTACTTTAACATGAATTTACAGAAGAATGGGTAATATAAAGTAATAAGTGAACCATATATGATATCATAACAATGAATATGATTATGTAAGAATTAAATGACAATATTTAAATCATTATACATAAGTTTCGGATACGTATGAAGCATATCGGACCTAAGGTAAGGGATAATTTTCCAAATCTCATTTTTATCCGAGATTGATTATTAGTAAGTATTTACTGGGGTTATTGCTATCATCCATGTCCGTGATTTATAAAAGTTGGTCTCATGTATGTTTAAAGTTCTTTTTACCCATTTTGACTTTTACTCCATGGTATGGAAGGAATCTTTCTTTTATTTACCCTATAAGGTACTTTTTGACTTTTCCAACAAAAGTATGAGAAGAATTATTTTTTAACATATACAGCTTGAAAGGATTTTTACGGTTTTATAAAGCCTTATTTTCATGAAGCTTCCTCCAAAATATTTCTTGACTATTTTCAACAAAATCCTTTTCTTTTAAAATTGCATGAAGTTTTGTGAAAAGAAATTGATTTTGGAGAAGAAAGGATATTTTCCTTAAGAATTCATTTCAAGTGTTTTATCAAAACCATTTTTAAATATAAGATGACATTATTTCATATGTGTATGTCTCATGTATAATGTCTCTATGATTTACAAGGTTTCAATTTTCTTATTATGAAATGATATCCATTTGTTATATATGGATTATGTTATGATGGTATGATGTTTATGAAACCCATTTTATTCTTTGGGTTATGATGAATGAATTATGTTTATTTTGTGGCACAAGTAAGAATGATTTCATTATGAGATGGGTGGGACCTATATCTCCCTGAAATTCATTGGGTAAAGATTTATATCTCATGATATAGACATGGATAGAATGGTAAGTTAATCTGGTTCAGTAATACAGGACTGGAACGAGGAGTGAACTTGATTCAGAAAGGGACTTTGTCCACTAAGATGGTCTTGGGAGCAATGCCTTGGCTACTATGGAAATCATATCATGTGCTTAATGGTTTCCACAATCACATGTTTTATTTCCATGCTATTTTATCATGATTAAAGTTTCTTTATGATCTATGCCTTATGTACAGCCATGTTTTATGTCATTGCCCCAGGATTTTGATGTTTAAACATTATGTTCATGTTTTTAAGTTCAAATGTATATGATTTGTTTTATTTTATCCATGATTACCCTTCCTGAGCATTTGAGCTGACTCTTTATATGTTTACTTTTCCCCAGGATTTAAAGAAAGGTTTTAGGTAAGAAAACCAAAAGGGGAAGATCTTAATGTGAGATGTTGAATACCTTTCACCACAATTAGAAGATTATATTCCGAGTTTACAAAGACACTAAACTATTACGGTCCTTAAGTGTTGGTTCTTATTATGTATTATGTATTCCGCAAAAGTAATGTAATGTTCATGTACGTCAAGCTTTGGGTCTCTACAGTTGGTATCAGAGGAAATGTTTAGTTAACCTTTGAAAACTAGGATACGAAAAATTTATTGAGATCCCTAGAGATATTTCTAAGGTATGTCTAGGTATGTCCCTAAGGTTAAGTATATGTATAGGTTATAGTCCTAGAATTGCTCTAAAGATCTTATAATTTAACCTAAGATGTAAGATATTGAGGGTACTCCCCCTTTACTATGTTTTTTTCCCTAGCATGATTTTTTCCTCTCACGCTATTCTTTTTGGGTTTTATAAAATGGATGGAAACAGAAAGATTCACGATAATGGAGGATATGACGGACAATGGAATGATATTATTCATGAGAAACCAAATGAAACAGGATTTGGAAGTCCAAACATCGTTATTATGCCTAATCATAAATATCATAATATGATCAATAATCTCAACTTTGGTAAGTTTCCCGACTCATATAATAAGAGAAATATGGAGTTTCATGATGATCATAGAGGAAAGAAAGTTCAATTTCCCTCATGTAAATCATGTGGGAAGAGGCATCGGGGATATTGTTTCAAAGGAACTACAAGATGCTTTGGGTGTGGAAAAGAATGACACAAAGCCAGTAAGTAAAAAGGAAAAGGTTCAGTTAACACCATGGACAAGGATAATGATATTGCTACAACATCAACAATGATTAGATGTTTTAAATGTGGAATGTTTGAGCATTATGAAAACCAATGCCCTAAGGGAAAATCTCCTGAAGAGAATCAGAATGGTCATATGGGTAGTATTTATGTGGATGATGATGAAGATACTACAAATGAAATATTAGATGAAATAAATGATGAAGCTCAGTCAGTTATTTAAGAAGTTAGTGGAATGATTGTTTGTTTATAAAGAATAATGTATGGTATTATGGAATAAATAATCATCTAAGGATTGTTACACTATTTCCTTTTCTTGAGTTTTGAAAGTATACGATGAATGGTACCAGTAACCATGAAAAGTGATTCAAATAATTTGGAAAGTAGATGATATGCGCATAATAAAGGGATAAGGAGAAAATAAATTGTTTTATAGTCTTCATAATCTCATGATTGATATATGGACTATGTTATATCATGGTTTGAGTATATAGAATTTTTGGGATTCTGGTATTTGGAAATATTTAACTTTTGACACCACTCATGTTTTCACTAAGTTTCTATGGTAATTCAGGTTTCAAAAGAATACAAGATTAAGGTATTCACATGTTTGGAATGTGACCAACAAGATATATCTTATGACATATGGGGGATAAATGATGGTATTAACATGCTCAGCAGATGACATTTCTAGTAATTTTTTTCTTTATACTATGAGCTTAGACATAAGTATTTTAGATAAGCCTAAATATTGGAATGGATTATGTTGGACCTAAATTATTATTGTCTAATGTTAGAACTTTTTTTCAATATTATTTATGGGTTGTTATAATAATGTAGTTTTAGAAAAAAGACAACCTGCAGGATGGGCGAAAACCCATCACGTCGGACTAGGTTGTGAGAATCGAACCCACAACCGAAGTGCGACAGGCCTTTATTACCTACCACTTGCCTACAGGAAGTCCCTGGTTAGTAGAAACTAGTTTTATTTTTATTAAGTGGTATGATAGATGAATTATAATTCCATTTTTTGAATGATATACGATATATGGACTTATGTATATAACTATATCTAACCTTTTGTTTGAGACAGATGGAATGACCCATCATTCTGCACATGATCTTCTAACACTTCATGAATAACAAATTCTACTTAATTTCTTTAAGAGATGAAGTGGAAATTGTTCAATTCACGAACAACAGTGAGATTGTACCAAAATCAAGCAAGTATTTCTTCTAATTCAAAATTTTCAACTTTAGGGAAATGATATTGAAAACCAAAAATGTTTTCATAGTGCTCTTGTATCCGATGAATCAGATGGTACCTTAGATAATCACAAATTTATAGCTTGTGATTGTTGCCTTTTTCATAGCCATGTTCTCTACCACTCTCCATCAGAACTTGATGGTTAGATTTCTCTTCCATATCCATATTTTCACCTATGTTCTCCTATGTGGAAACCCAGTGATTAGTTAATTTGGGTAACTGTTACGTTTCATACTTTAGTTTATAAAGAAAATTTTTGGTATTCCTTTTTATGATGTGGGTTTCTATGACAGAAACTCTCATGTAATAAACCATTTAAAACCCCGACGAATTTCGAGGGAAAAATTCATTTTAAGGGGGGTAGAATGTAACACCTCGAGATTTTATGAGATATATTCTTTTTAATTTCTTTCATTTCTTCTGTTGTACTCTACACCGATATTATCTTGTGTTGTACACAACACCATATTAGCTTGCAGTATACGCAACACTATTCTTGGATCGTGTTACACACAACTTCAAGTTTGTTTGATAATAGTTATTCTATGCAAAATTGAGTGTATATATATATATATTAAATGTATAAATGAAATATGGTTGGATTTTTTTATACGCAACAACAAAAGAGTCTTTCACTACACGCAACCCTGACTTGGCTTGCATTACACGCAATCGCGACCTTCCTCGATAGCGTGTGTTGTACACAATACCGGGTTTCACTAAACAACGATATATTATAATAATATTATTATGAACTAGCCATTATGAATAGTATTAACAAAATTTTGAATTTTATGACATTATAATTCATCTTAAACATTTTATAGAACATGGTATGAGAACAAAATAATTTTTTCGGGTGAAATAAGTATTTTTTTTTAATACAGTTTTGCTGCCTTTTGATGGTGCACCCATTTTAAATATAATTTTTGACAAGTTTATAAGTTAACTTTTACAAAATGAACTTCTTCATTTGAATCAGATTATAAAAATTTATATTGTATAATGTTTTGATATTTTTCTGATAACTTTAATATTTTAATGAATAGTAAAAACACGCTATATTTTAATTAAAAACAAATTTTTTCATCGTAATAATTTATATGGTTAAATTATAATATTGAATAGTTTTAAAGTATAAATAGAATATATTTTTACCATTTAATATAATGTATGTCATTATCATTGATTTTACATTGAATTCATAGGTAAAATCATTTCAATCTTTTGCAATGTTTTAACTTTTAAAACTGGTTCTCTTAACAACGGGATTAATTTTAAATTAATTTCTACAACTTTTGTGTATTGAATTTAGAAAAATGGATTCCATATTTGGAATCAGTGGGTCCAAATTATGTTAATAGGCTACTTTTTATTTTTGGGCATTATGAATAGTAACTACGGTAAATTTTATTTACCTTAGTAAAAGATAAATTGGGTAATTAAGGGTAAATATAATATTATTAAATTACCCTAAAACTTGTCTTAATATAATTGGATGTTTATATTTCTTCCTAAGGCACATTTTGTTCTAAATGGAATCCATTGGAACCCACTTGGAGGTGATTAAGTCCTTTAGTTTATTTTATTTAAAGAAAGTGAAATATGTCTCACTCAACTTTAGTAATTAAAGTATTTTTAATATAAGTTTATACAGAATATAAATTCGGTTATAAATACTCATTTTAAATATAAAATGTTTTTCTTTATCATGGTAATTTATTTATAATTTTTAAGAGATATTTAATTACTTTAATATCTTATACATTGATGATGCAGAAATTATTTATGTAGTGAAAAATAAGTAATATAGTTTTTATTGAAATAATAATACCCATTAAAAGGCTCAAAAACCTGAAAACAAAACTTATTTTTAGTGTGTATATATACCATAATCATCCAATGACAGAATATATGACCGTTTGGAGTCTTAAAAAAGTGATTATGACACTTATATTATTTTATCTTATATGATGTCAAAGTTGTCACCTTCATAATTTAATAAATATAACATTTTAGAATTTGGGTGTTTTAGAAGCTAAATCAGACTATATGTATTATTATGAAATATGTAAGATTTATCTTCATCCTAGTATTTTATTTTTAATTTTTATGCAACAAATAAGTATATTAAATAATTATAAAAAATGTTGTTGTAATTATTTTATTAAGAGATATATTAAATAAATGGTTTTATAAATAGTAAAATAAATACTATATGAACTATTTAATGTTCTATGCTAATTTTATAGATTACTATGACATATTAGGAACCTATTAAATAATTTATTTCTAATATATCCTCTGTGTGGATTTTATTTAAATTCAAATAAATGAATAGTGTCAAAATTGACACTATTGTTATTTTATAAAAATAACATATTATTAAATTGTTTAAAAATCACAAAAATATTTAAAATTTATAAATTAAAATTTATATAGTCTAAAATATCATAACGTATCTAATTATTGATAATTCATATCACTTAAGTAATTATTTATAACAATTTAAAATTTAAAATCTTATTACCACAAATAAAATTTAATAGATTAAATAAGGATAAATCAACTTGATAATATTAAAAATAAATTCCCTACATGTTTAAATTTTATGTTTTGATAATATTAAAACCCTATATCATCTAATATTCTAATATGAGTCATTTTTGGAGTTTTTTAAGTTGGGTTAGATTTATTATAAATTAATATTTTTAAGATTTCCAAAGGTGCCCCTTTCCTCCCTTATAAAAGGGAACCTCCTACCTCTCATATTTAGACAACTTTGAGCCCTCAATCTCGGAAAACCCCAGCCCATTCCAATTTTCAACTTCCCTAGAAATATTATTGAGGTCCTGGTCTTCTTCAAAGACCAATTTTAGTGCCCTAAGATGAGGTTTCAAAGGGGCGTGTTGAAGAAGAGGTAATATCTGTTATCGATTCTTTCAAATTTATTTCTTCTTCTACTTCCTATTATTTAGTTGTTTCATTATGAAGTAATAAAATAAGTATCACTAATATGCTGATATGTTATTATAAACATGAAACAACCCTATTCCACCTTCTATCCATCCTACGGAAAATGACATCACCGCGCGTGCGTACGTACAGAATACCGTCTCCACGTCGTGGTGTAATCTGTTTTCCACCACCCGCTTAATTGGATGGGTATAATGGTGTAAAGAATAACTATATGTGATTATTTTAAATTGATATTGATTCTGAAATATTATACATACACTTCAATATAATTCCATGATCATGGGAATGATATCATCGCTCGTGTGTACGTACGGACTACCGTCTCCACGACGCGATAAGATTCATTCTCCATGTTCACCATTCATGAATGATTATAAAGTATATATAATAAGTAATCATGAAATTTATGACATAATAACGATACTGGATTTATGTATATATATATGTATTCCATCTACATAATTCCATTCAATTCTATAAGGAAACGAAAACAGCGTTCATGCGTACGGCCTACCGTCTCCATGAACGGTGTATTTCTTTCCATTTATCAATCTATTATATATATGTATATTCTGAATATATATTATATATAAATCATGTTTTACATTCTGGATGTAAGTAATCATTATATAAGTAATCATATGAATAATTACAAGTTAAAACATGAACGAAAAATGAAACGATTTTACCCAAAACGCTACTTTACCATGAATTTACAAAAGAACGGGTAATATAATGTCATAAGTGAACCATATATGATATCATAACAATGAATACGATTCTATAATAAGTCAATGATATTATTTAAATCATTATACAGGAGGTTCGGATACGTATGAAGCATATCGGACCTAAGGTAAGGGATAATTTTTCAAATCTCATTTTTATCCGAGATTGCTTATTCGAAAGTATTTACTGGGGTTATTGCTATCATCCATGTCCATGATTTATAAAAGTTTTTTTCATGTATTTTTAATGTCCTTTTACCCATTTTGAATTTTACCCCATGGTATGGAAGGAATCTTTCTTTTATTTAACCTAAAAGGTACTTTTTGACTTTTCCGACAAAAGTATGAGAAGAATGTTTTTTTAACGTATACGGCATGAAAGGATTTTTACAGGTTTATAAAGCCTTATTTTCTTGAAGATTCCTCCAAAATATTTCATGAATATTTTCAAAAAAATCCTTTTCTTTTAAAATTTCATGACGTTTTGTGAAAAGAAATTAATTTTGAATAAGAAAGGATATTTTCCTCAAGAATTCATTTCAAGTGTTTTATCAAAACCATTTTTCCATCTAAGATGAAATTATTCCATATGTGTATATCTCAACTATAATGTCTCTATGATTTACATGGTTTCACTTTTCTTATTATGAAATGATATCCATTTTTTTTATATGGATTATGTTATGATGGGATGATGCTTATGAAACCCATTTTATTCTTTGGGTTATGATGAATGAATTATGTTTATTTTGTGGCACAAGTAAGAATGATTTCATTATGATATGGGTGGGAAATATATATTTCTCCAATTCATTGGGTAAATATTTATATCTCATGAGATAGACATGGATGGAATGGTAAGTTAGTCCGGTTCACTAATACAGGACTGGAACGAAGAGTGAACTCGATTCAGAAAGGGACTTTGTCCACTAAGATGGTTTTGGGAGGATTGCCTTGGCTACAATGGAAATAATATCATGTTCTTAATGGTTCACACAATCACATGTTTTATTCTCATTATATTTTATCATGATTCAAGTTTCTTTATGATCTATGCCTTATGTACAGCCATGTTTTATGTCATTTCCCCAGGATGTTGATGTTTAAACATTATGTTCATGTTTTTAAGTTCAAATGTATATGATTTGTTTTATTTTATCCATGCTTACCCTTACTGAGCATTTGATCTCACCCTTTATATGTTTACTTTTCCCCAGGATTTAAAGAAAGGTTTTAGGTAAGAAAACCAAAATGGGAAGATCTTTATGGGAGATGTTGAAGATCTTTCACCACGATCAGAAGATTATGTTCTCAGTTTCCAAAGACACTAAACTATTATGGTCCTTGAGTGTTGGTTCTTATTATGTATTATGTATTCCACAAAAGTAATGTAATGTTCATGTACGTCATGCTTTGGGTCTCTACAGTTGGTATCAGAGGAAAAGTTTAGTTAACCTTTGGAATCTAGGATGCGAAAACTTTAGTGAGATCCATAGAGATATTTCTAAGGTATGTCTAGGGATGTCCCTAAGGTTAAGTATACATATGGGTTATTGTCCAAGAATTGCGCTAAAGATCTTATAATTTAACCTATGATGTTAGATATTGAGGGTACTCCACCTTTACTATGTTGTTTTCCCTAGCATGATCTTTTCCTCTCACACTATTCGTTTTGGGTTTTAGAAAATGGCTGGAAACAGGAAGATTAACGAAAATGGAGGATATGACGGACAATGGAATGATATTCTTCATGAGAAACCAAATGAAACAGGATTTGGAAGTCCAAACATCATTATTATTCCTAATCAGCAATCTCATAATATAATCTATAATCTCAACTTTGGTAAGTTTCCCGACTCAGATAATAAGATAAAGATAGAGTTTCATGATGATCATAGAGGAAAGAAAGTTCAATTTCCCTCATGTAAATCATGTGGGAAGAGGCATCAGGGATATTGTTTCAAAGGAACTGGAAGATGCTTTGGGTGTGGAAAAGAAGGAAACAAAGCCAGTAAGTGCAAAGGAAAAGGTTCAGTTAACACCATGGACAAGGATAATGGTATTGCTACGACATCAACAATGATTAGATGTTTTAAATGTGGAATGTATGGGCATTATGCAAACCAATGCACTAAGGGAAAATCTCCTGAAGAGAATCAGCATATTCATATGGGTAGTATTTATGTGGATGATGATGAAGAGACTATAAATGAAATATGAGATGAAAGAAATGATGAAGCTCGGTTAGTGATTTAAGAAGTTAGTGGAATTATTGTATGTTTATAAAGAATAATTTATAGTACTATGGAATAAAGAATCATCTAAGGATTGTTACACTATTGCCTTTTCTTGAGTTTAGAAAGTATATGATGAATGGTACAGGTAACCATGAAAAGTGATTCAAATAATTTGGAAAGTAGATGATATGCGCATAATAAATGGATAAGGAGAAAATAAATTGTTTTATATTCTTCATGATCTCATGATTGATATATGGACTATGTTATATCATGGTTTGAGTATATAGAATTTTTGGGATTTTGGTATGTGGAAAGATTTAACTTTTGACAGCACTCATGTTTTCACTAAGGTTCTATGGTAATTCACGTTTCAAAAGAATACAGGATTAAGGTATTCACATGTTTGGAATGTGACCAAAAAGATATATCTTATGATATATGGGGGATAAATGATGGTATTCACATGCTCGGCAGATGACATTTCTAGTAATTGTTTTCTTTATACTATGAGCTTGAAAATAATTATTTTGGATAAGCCTAAAGATTGGAATGGATTATGTTGGACCTAAATTAGTATTGTCTAAGGTTAGAACTTTTTTTTCAATATTATTGATGTGTTGTTATAATAATGTAGTTTTAGAAAAAGGACAACCTGCAGGATGGACGAAAACCTGTCGCGTCGGACTAGGTTGCGAGAATCGAACCCACAACCTAAGTGAGAAAAGCCTTTATTACCTACCACTTGCCTATAAGAACTCCCTGGTTAGTAGAAACTAGTTTTATTTTTATTAAGCGGTATGATAGATGAATTATAAGTCCATTTTTGGAACGATATACGATAGATGGACTTATGTATATAACTATAGCTAACCTTTTTTTTGAGACTTATGGAATGACCCATCATTCTGCACATGATCTGCTAACACTTCACGAATAACAAATTCAACTTCATTTCTTTAATATATGAAGTGGAAATTGTTCAATTCACGAACAATAGTGAGATTGTACCAAAATCAAGAAATTATTTCTTCTAATTCAAAATTTTAAACTTTAGGGAAATGATATTGAAAACCAAAAATGTTGTCATTATGCTCTATTATCCGATGAATCAGATGGTACCTTAGATCATCACAAATTTATGGCTTTTTTATTGTTGGATTTTTCATAGCCATGTTCTCTACCACTCTCCATCAGAACTTGATGGTTAGATTTCTCTTCCATATCCATATTTTCACCTATGTTCTCCTATGTGGAAACCCAGTGATTAGTTAATTTGGGTAACCGTTATGTTTCATACTTTATTTTTTAAAGAAAAGTTTTGGTATTCCTTTTTACAATGTGGGTTTCTATGAAAGAAACTCTCATGTAATAAACCATTTAAAACCCCAATGAATTTCGAGGGCGAAATTCATTTTAAGGGGGGTAGAATGTAACACCTTGATATTTTATGAGATATATTCTTTTTAATTTCTTTCATTTCTTCTGTTGTATGCTAAACCAAGATTATATTACGCTATACGCAACACCATATTAGCTTGCAGTATACGCAACACTATTCTTGGATCGTGTTACACACAATTTCAAGTTTGTTTGATAGTAGTTATTCTATAAAACATTGAGTATATATATATATATTCAATGTATAAATGAACTATGGTTGTATTTTTTTATACTCAACAACAAAGGAGTCTTTCACTACATGCAACCCTTACTTGGATTACATTACACGCAATCGCGACCTTCCTCGATAGCGTGTGTCATACGCAATGTCAGGTTTCACTAAATAACGATATATTATTATAATATTATTATAAACTAGCCGTTATGAATATTATTAACTAAATATTAAATTTTATGACATTATAATTCATCTTACTCATTTTATAGAACATGGTATGAGAAGAAAATAAATTTTTCAGGTGAAATAAGTATTTTTTTTAAATGCAGTTTTGTCGCCTTTTGATGGGGAACCCATTTTAAATATAATTTTTGACAATTTTATAAGTTAAATTTTACAAAATAAGCTTCTTATTTTGAATCAGGATATAAAAATTTACATTGGATAATGTTTTGATATTTTTCTGGTAACTTTCATATTTTAATGAATAGTAAAAACACGCTATATATTAATTAAAAACAACTTTTTTCATCATAATAATTTATATGGATAAATTATAATATTGAATAGTTTTAAAGTATAAATAGAATATATTTTTACCATTTAATATAATTTATGTCATTAGCATTGATTTTACATTGAATTCATAGGTAAAATCATTTCAATCTTTTGCAATATTTTAACTTTTAAAACTGGTTCTCTTAACAATGGGATTAATTTTAAATTAATTTCTGAAAATTTTTTGTATTGAATTTAGAAAAATGGATTCCATATTTGGAATCATTGGGTCCTAATTATGTTAATAGGATACTTTTTATTTTTGGGCATTATGAATAGTAACTACGGTAAATTTTATTTACCATAGTAAAAGATAAATAGGGTAATTAAGGGTAAATATAATATTATAAAATTACTATAACACTTGTAATAATATAATTTGATGTTTATATTTCTTCCTAAGGAATATTTGGGTTGAAATGGAATCCATTGGAACCCACTTGTAGGTGATTAAGTCCTTTAGTTTATTTTATTAATGAAAGTGAAATATGTCTCACTCAACTTTAATAATTAAAGTATTTTTAATATAAGTTTATACAGAATATAAATTCGGTTATAAATACTCATTTTAAATATAAAATGTTATTATTTATCATGGTAATTTATTTATAATTTTTAAGAGATATTTAAAATACTTTAATAGCTTATACATTGATGATGCAGAAATTATTTATGTAGTGAAAAATAAGTAATATAGTTTTTATTGAAATAATAATACCCATTAAAAGGCTCAAAAACCTGAACCAAACTTATTGGTAGTGTGTATATATACCATAATCATCCAATTACATAATATATGACCATTTGGAGTCTTATAAAAGAGGTTATGACACTTATATTATTTTATTTTATATGATGTCAAAGTTGTCACCTTCATAATTTAATAAATATAACATTTATAATTTAGGTGTTTTAGAATATAAATCCAACTATATGTATTATTATGAAATATGTAAGATTTATATTCATCCTAGTATTTTATTTTTAATTTTTATGCAACAAATAAGTATATTAAATAATTATACAAAAATGTTGCAGTAATTATTTTATTAAGAGAGATATCAAATAAATGGTTTCATAAATAGTAAAATAAGTATTATATGAACTATTTAATGTGCTCCAATAATTTTATAGATTACTATTACATGTTAGGAACCTATTAAATAATATATTTCTAATATAACCTCTGTTTGGATTTTATTTAAATTCCAATAAATGAATAGTTTCAAAATTGACACTATTGTTATTTTATAAAAATAACAAATTATTAAATTGTTTAAAAATCACAAAAATATTTAAAATTTATAAATTGAAATTTATATAGTCTAAAATGTCATAAAGTATCTAATTATGGAAAATTAATAGCACATAAGTAATTATTTATAACAATTTAAAATTTAGAATCTTATTACAACAAATAAAATTTAATAGATTAAATAAGGATAAATCATGTTGATAATGTTAAAAAAATTCCCTACATGTCTAAATTTTATTTTTTGATAATATTAAAACCCTATATAATCAAATATTCTAATATGAGTCATTTTTCTGAGTTTTTCAAGTGGGTTAAATTTATTATAAATTAATATTTTTAAGATTTCCAAAGGTGCCCCTCTCCTCCCTTATAAAAGGGAACCTCCTCCCTCTCATCTTTACACAACTTTGAGCCTTCAAGCTCGGCCAACCCCTGCCCATTAAAATTATAAACTTCCCTATAAATATTATTGAGGTCCTGGTTTTCTTCAAATACCAATTTAGTGCCCTAAGAATAGGTTTCAAATAGGCGTGTCGAATAAGAGGTAATATCCATTATCGATTCTTTCCAATTTATTTCTTCTTCTACTTCCTCTTATTTAGTTGTTTCATTATGAAGTAATAACATCAGTATCACTCATATGATTATATGTTATTATAAATATGAAACAACCCTATTCCACCTTCTATCCATCCTACGGAAAATAAAATCACCCCGCGTGCGTACGTACGAAATACTGTCTCCACGCCGTGGTGTAATCTGTTTTCCACCACCACCTTAATCGGATGGTTATAATGGTGTAAAGAATAACTATATGTGATTATTGTAAAGTTATATTTATTCTGAAATATTATACATACACTTCAATACAATTCCACAATCATGGGAATGATATCATCGCTCGTGCGTACGTATAGACTACCATCTCCACGACGTGATCAGATTCATTCTCCATGTTAACCATTCATGAATGATTATAAAGTATATATAATAAGTAATCATGAAATATATGACATAATAATGATACTTTATTTATGTATATATATGTATGTCATCTACTTAATTCCATTCAATTCAATAAGGAAACGAAAACAGAGTTCATGCGTACGGCATATCGTCTCCATGAACGGTGTATTTATTTCCATTTATCAATCTATTATATATATGTATATTCTGAATATATATTATATATAAATCATGTTTTACATTCTGGATGTAAGTAATCATCATCTATGTAATCATATGAATAATTACAAGTTAAAACATGAACGACAAATGAAACGATTTTACCCAAAACGCTACTTTAACATGAATTTACATTAGAACGGGTAATATAAAGTCATAAGTGAACCATATATGATATCATAAAAATGAATATGATTGTGTAATAAGTCAATGACATTATTTAAATCATTATACATGAGGTTTGAATACGTATGAAGCATATCAGACCTAAGGTAAGGGATAATTTTTCAAATCTCATTTTTATCTGAGATTGCTTATTCATAAGTATTTACTGGGGTTATTGCTATCATCCATGTACATGATTTATAAAAGTTTTTCATGTATGTTTAAATTCCTTTTTACCCATTTTTACTTTTACCCCATGGTATAGAAGGAATCTTTCTTTTATTTACCATACAAGGTACTTTTTGACTTTTCCGACAAAAGTACGAGAAGAATGTTTTTTTAACGTATACGGCATGAAAGGATTTTTACTGTTTTATAAAGCCTTATTTTCATGAATCTTCCTCCAAAATATTTCATGACTATTTTCAATAAAATACTTTTCATTTAAAATTGCATGATGTTTTGTGAAAAGAAATTAATTTTGAAGAAGAAATGATATTTTCCTCAAGAATTCATTTCAAGTGTTTCATCAAAATCATTTTCCATCTAAGATGACATTATTTCATATGTGTATGTCTCAAGTATAATGTCTCTATGATTTATATGGTTTTACTTTTCTTATTATGAAATGATATCCATTTGTTTTATATGGATTATGTTATGATGGGATGATGTTTATGAAACCCATTTTATTCTTTGGGATATGATGAATGAATTATGTCTATTTTGTGGCACAAGTAAGAATGATTTCATTATGAGATTGTGGGACCTATATCTCCATCCAATGCATTGGGTAAAGATTTATATCTCATTAGATAGACATGGATGGAATGGTAAGTTAATCCAATTCAGTAATACAGGACTGGAATGAGGAGTGAACTTGATTCAGAAAGGGACTTTGTCCACTAATATGGTCTTGGCAGCAATGCCTTGGCTACTATTGAAATAATATCCTGTGATTAATGGTTTCCACAATCACATGTTTTATTCCTATTCTATTTTATCATGATTAATGTTTATTTATTATCTATTCCTTACGTACTTCCATGTTTTATGTCATTGCCTCAGGATTTTCATGATTAAACATTATGTTCATGTTTTTAAGTTCAAATGTATATAATTTGTTTTATTTTATCCATGCTTACCCTTACTGAGCATTTGAGATCACCCTTTATATGTTTACTTTTCCCCAGGATTTAAAGAAAGGTTTTAAGTAAGAAAACCAAAATGGGAAGATCTTTATGGGAGATGTTGAAGATCTTTCACCGCGATTAGAAGATTATGTTTCGAGTTTCCAAAGACACTAAACTATTACGGTCCTTGAGTGTTGGTTATTATTATGTATTATGTATTCTGAAAAATTAATGTAATGTTCATGTACGTCAAGATTTGGGTCTCTACAGTTGGTATCAGAGGAAAGGTTTTGTTAACCTTTGGAAACTAGGATGCGAAAACTTTAGTGATATCCCTTTAGATATTTCTATGGTATGTCTAGGGATATCCCTAAGGTTAAGTATACGTATAGGTTATAGTCCTAAAATTGTGCTAAAGATCTTAGAATTTAACTTATGATGTTAGATATTGAGGGTACTCCCCCTTTACTATGTTGTTTTCCCAAGCATGTTTTTTTCTCTCACACTATTCTTTTTGGGTTTTAGAAAATTGCTGGAAATAGGAAGATTCACGATAATGGAGGATATAACGGACAATGGAATGATATTCTTCATGAGAAACCAAATGAAATGGGATTTGTAAGTCCAAACATCGTTATTTTGCCTAATCAGAAATATCATAATATGATCAATAATCTCAACTTTGGTAAGTTTCCCAACTCAGATAATAATAGAAAGATGGAGTTTCATGATGATCATAGAGGAAATAAAGTTCAATTTCCCGCATGTAAATAATGTGGGAGGAGGCATCGGGGAGATTGTTTCAAAGGAACTGGAAGATGCTTTGGGTGTGGAAAATAAGGACACAAAGCCAGCAAGTGCAAAGGAAAAGGTTCAGTTAACACCATGGACAAGGATAACGGTATTTCTACGACATTAACAATGATTAGATGTTTTAAAAGTGGAATATATGGGCATTATGCAAACCAATTCCCTAAGGGAAAATCTCCTGAAGAGAATCAGCATGGTCATATGGGTTGTATTTATGTGGATGATGATGAAGATACTACAAATGAAATATGAGATAAAAGAAATGATGAAGCTCAGTTAGTGATTTAAGAAGTTAGTGGAATGATTGTATGTTTATAAAGAATAATGTATGGTACTATAGAATAAAGAATCATATAAGAATTGTTACACTATTGACTTTTCTTGTGTTTCAAAAGTATATGATGAATGGTACCGGTAACCATGAAAAGTGATTCAAATAATTTGGAAAGTAGAATATGTGCGCATAATAAAGGGATAAGGAGAAAATAAATTGTTTGATATTCTTCATGGTCTCATGATTGATATATGGACTATGTTATATCATGGTTTGAGTATATAGAATTTTTGGGATTTTGGTATGTGGAAAGATTTAACTTTTGATAGCACTCATGTTTTCACTAAGGTTCTATGGTACTTCATGTTTCAAAAGAATACAGGATTAAGGTATTCACATGTTTGGAATGTGACCAACAAGATATATCGTATGATATATGGGGGATAAATGATGGTATTCACATGCTCGGCAGATGACATTTCTAGTAATTGTTTTCTTTATACTATGGTCTTGGACATAAGTATTTTGGATAAGCCTAAAGATTGGAATGGATTATGTTGGACCTAAATTATTTTTGTATAATGTTAGAACTTTTTTTTCAATATTATTGATGGGTTGTTATAATAATATAGTTTTAGAAAAAGAAAAACCTGCAGGATGGACGAAAACCCATCGCTTCGGACTAGGTTGCGAGAATCGAAACCACAACCAAAGTGTGACAGGCCTTTAGTACCTACCACATGCCTACAGGAAGTCCCTTCTTAATATAAAATAGTTTTATTTTTATTAAGTGGTATGATAGATGAATTATAAGTCCATTTTTGGAACGATATATGATAGATGGACTTATGTATATAACTATAGCTAACCTTTTGTTTGAGATAGATGGAATGACCCATCATTCTCCACATGATCTGCTAACACTTCACGAATAACAAATTCAACTTCATTTCTTTAAGATATGAAGTGGAAATTGTTCAATTCACGAACAACAGTGATATTGTACCAAAATCAAGCAAGTATTTCTTCTAATTCAAATTTTTCAACTTTAGGGAAATGATATTGAAAACCAAAAAATTTATCATAGTGCTCTTATATCCGATGAATCAGATGGTACCTTAGATCATCACAAATTTATGGCTTTGTGATTGTTGGATTTTTCATAGCCATGTTCTCTACCCCTCTCCATTAGAACTTGATGGTTAGATTTCTCTTCCATATCCATATTGTCACCTATGTTCTCCTATGTGGAAACCCAGTGATTAGTTAATTTGGGTAACCATTACGTTTCATACTTTAGTTTTTAAAGAAATGTTTTGGTATTCCTTTTTACGATGTGGGTTTTTATGAAAGAAACTCTCATGTAATAAACCATTTAAAACCCTGATGAATTTCGAGTGCAAAATTCATTTTAAGGGGGGTAGAATGTAACACCCCAAGATTTTATGAGATATATTCATTTTAATTTATTTCATTTCTTCTGTTGTACGCTACACCAAGATTATCTTGCGCTATACGCAAAACCATATTAGCTTGCAGTATACGCAACACTATTCTTGGATCGTGTTACACAAAATTTCAAGTTTGTTTGATAGTAGTTATTCTACGAAACATTGAGTATATATATATATATATTCAATGTATAAATGAAATATGGTTGGATTTTGTTTTACGCAACAACAAAGAAGTCTTGCACTACATGCAGCCCTGACTTGGCTTGCATTACACGCAATCACGACCTTCCTCGATAGCGTGTGTTGTACGCAATGCTAGGTTTCACTAAACAACGATATATTATTATAATATTATTATAAACAAGCCGTTATGAATAGTATTAACTAAATTTTTAATTTTATGAAATTATAATTCATCTTACACATTTTATGGAAGATGTTATGAGAACAAAATAATTTTTTGAGGTGAAATAAGTGTTTTTCTTTTAAAATGTTGTTTTGCCGCCTTTTGATGGAGCACCCATTTTAAATATAGTTTTTGACAAGTTTATAAGTTAAATTTTACAAAATAAACTTCTTCTTTTGAATCAGGATATAAAAATTTACATTGGATAAGGTTTTGATATTTTTCTGATAAATTTCATATTTTAATGAATAGTAAAAACACACTATATTTTAATTAAAAACAACTTTTTTATCGTAATAATTTATATGGTTAAATTATAATATTGAATAGTTTTAAAGTATAAATAAAATATATTTTCACCATTTAATATAATGTATGTCATTAGCATTGATTCTACATTGAATTCATAGGTAAAATCATTTCAATCGTTTACAATGTTTTAACTTTTAAAACTGGTTCTCTTAACAACAGGATTAATTTTAAATTAATTTATGAAACTTTTTTGTATTTAATTTATAAAAATGGATTCCATATTTGGAATCAGTGGGTCCAAATTATGTTAATAGGCTAATTTTTATTTTTGGGCATTATGAATAGTAACTACGGTGAATTTTATTTACAATAGTAAAAGGTAAATCAGGAAATTAAGGGTAAATATAATATTATAAAATTACCCTAACACTTTTCATTATACAATTGGATGTTTATATTTCGTCCTAAGGCATATTTGGGTCGAAATGGAATCCATTGTAACCCACTTGGAGGTAATTAAGACCTTTAGTTTATTTTATTTAAAGAAAGTGAAATATGTCTCACTCAACTTTAATAATTAAAGTATTTTTAATATAAGATTATACAGAATATAAATTCATTTATAAATACTTATTTTAAAGATAAAATGTTTTTATTTATCATGGCAATTTATTTATAAATTTTAAGATATATTTAATTACTTTAATAGCTTATACATTAATGATGCATAAATTATTTATGTAGTGAAAAATAAGTAATATAGTTTTTATTGAAATAATAATACCCATTAAAAGGAACACAAACCTGAACAAAACTTATTGGTAGTGTGTATATATACCATAATCATCCAATGACAGAATATATGGCCATTTGGAGTCTTATAAAAGTTATTATGACACTTATATTATTTTATTTTATATGATGTCAAAGTTGTCACCTTCATAATTTAATAAATATAACGTTTTATAATTTGGGTGTTTTAGAATATAAATCCTAATATATGCATTATTATGAAATATGTAAGATTTTTCTTTATCCTAGTATTTTATTTTTAATTTTTATGCAACAAATAAGTTTATTAAATAATTATACAAAAATGTTGTTGTAATTATTTTATTTCGAGAGATATCAAATAAATGGTTTTACAAATAGTAAAATAAATATTTTATGAACTATTTAATGTGATCCAATAATATTTGAATATGAGTCATTTTTTGGAGGTTTTTAAGTGGGGTTAGATTTATTATAAATTAATATTTTTAAGATTTCCAAAGGTTCCCCTCTTGTCCCTTATAAAAGGGAACCTCCTCCCTCTCATCTTTACACAACTTTGAGCCTTAAATCTCGTACAAACCATGCCCATTCCCCTTCTCAACTTCCCTAGAAATATTATTGAGGTCCTGGTCTTCTTCAAAGACCAATTTGAGTTCCCTAAGAGGAGGTTTGAAAGAGGCGTGTCGAAGAAGAGGTAATATCCGTTACCGATCCTTTCAAATTTATTTCTTCTTCTACTTCATCTTATTTAGTTGTTTCATTATGAAGTAATAACATCAGTATCACTTATATGCTGATATGTTATTATAAATATGAAACAACCCTATTCCACCTTCTATCCATTATATGGAAAATGAAATCACCGTGCGTGCATACGTACGGAATACCGTCTCCACGCCGTGGTGTAATCTGTTTTCCACCACCACCTTAATTGGATGGGTATAATAGTGTAATGAATAACTATATTTGATTATTGTAAAGTGATATTGATTCTGAAATATTATACATACACTTCAATACAATTCCATGATCATGGGAATGATATCATCGCTCGTGCGTATGTACAGACTACCGTCTCCACGACGCGATGAGATTCATTCTCCATGTTAATCATTCATGAATGATTATAAAGTATATATAATAAGTAATCACGAAATATATGAAATAATAATGATACTGGATTTATGTATATATATATGCATGTCATCTACTTAATTCCATTCAATTCAATAAGGAAACGAAAACAACGTTCATGCGTACATACGACCTACTGTCTCTATGATCGGTGTATTTCTTTCCAAATATCAATCTATTATATATATGTATATTATGAATATATATTATATATAAATCATGTTTTACATTCTGTATGTTTTTAATCATGATCTACATAATCATATGAATAATTACAAGTTAAAACATGAACGATAAATGAAACGATTCTACCCAAAACGCTACTTTAACATGAATTTACAAAAGAACGGGTAATATAATGTCATAAGTGAACCATATATGATATCATAACAATGAATATGATTCTTTAATTAGTCAATGACATTATTTAAATCATTTTATAGGAGGTTCGGATACCTATGAAGCATATCAGACCTAAGGTAAGGGATAATTTTTCAAATCTCATTTTTATCTGAGATTTCTTATTCGTAAGTATTTACTGGGGTTATTGCTATCATCCATGTCCATGTTTTATAAAAGTTTTTTCATGTATTTTTAAAGTCCTTTTTACCCATTTTGAATTTTACCCCATGGTATGGAAGGAATCTTTCTTTTATTTACCCTACAAGGTACTTTTTTACTTTTCCAACAAAAGTACAAGAAGAATGTTTTTCTAACATATACGGCATGAAAGGATTTTTACAGTTTTATAAAGCCTTATTTTCATGAAGATTCATCCAAAATATTTCATGACTATTTTCAAAAAAATACTTTTCTTTTAAAATTGCGTGACGTTTTGTGAAAAGAAATTGATTTTGAAGAAGAAAAGATATTTTCCTCAAGAATTCGTTTCAAGTGTTTTATCAAAACCATTTTTCCATCTAAGATGACATTATTTCATATGTGTATGTTTCAAGTATAATGTCTCTATGATTTACATGGTTTCAATTTTCTTATTATGAAATGATATCCATTTTTTTATATGGATTCTGTTATGATGGGATGATGTTTATGAAACCCATTTTATTCTTTGGGTTATGATGAATGAATTATGTTTATTTTGTGGCACAAGTAAGAATGATTTCATTATGAGATGGGTGGGACCTATATCTCCCTCTAATGTGTTGGGTAAATATTTATATCTCATGAGATAGACATGGATGGAACGGTAAGTTAATCCGGTTCAGTAATACAGGACTCGAACGAGGAGTGAACTCGATTCAGAAAGGGACTTTGTCCACTAAGATGGTCTTGGCAGCAATGCCTTTGCTACTATGGAAATCATATCATGTTCTTAATGGTTTCCACAATCACATGTTTTATTCTCATTCTATTTTATCAAAATTAATATTTTTTTATGATCTATGCCTTATGTACTTCCATGTTTTATGTCATTGCCCCAGGATTTTGATGTTTAAACATTATGTTCATGTTTTTAAGTTCAAATGTATATTATTTGTTTTATTTTATCCATTCTTAACCTTACTGATCATTTAAGCTCACCCTTTATATGTTTACTTTTCCCCAGGAATTAAAGAAAGGTTTTAGGTAAGAAAACCAAAAGGAGAAGATCTTTATGGGAGATGTTGAAGATATTTCACCACGATTAGAAGATTATGTTCTGAGTTTCCAAAGACACTAAACTATTACGGTCCTTGAGTGTTGGTTCTTATTATGTATTAAGTATTCCGAAAAAGTAATGTAATGTTCATGTACGTCAAGATTTGGGTCTCTAAAGTTTCATCCTACCAATCACAACACCTTGGGGTGTTCTAATTTTATTTATTAAAAATAATGATGGTTTCATTTTACATTCCATTGATTATAAATCACTTAATAATATATTAATTAACAAAAATTGTATATTTCATCATATCGATGAATTGTATAATAACCTCTAGGGTACTCAATATATTTTTAATATTCATCTTAGTTTAAGGCATCACTAGAAAATGGTAATGAAGTATAACATTCTATGGATTGTGTTCCATACTAGGTATGGGTATTACAAGTTTTTTTTATTCATTTCGGGTTAAAAAATTCACCCACTGTATTTTTGGATGTTATAAATAGATTTTTTATGAGTATTTCGATAAATTTTTGATGGTTTTCATTAATTACATTCTGATTTATTTTAAATTTAAAAAGAACCCGAGAAACCTCCAAGGATTATTCTATATACTTAAATGAAAATAATTTGTATGAATTTTTTTTTAATCATGAAATTTTGTGACATTATATTTTATCCCTTAGGAAAATATACTATCATTATGGAATAACTATTGAACCTACTAAATAAAATGTGGTGGAAGATTAGATAGGGCATAAAATATCACTTAGATTTTTTGTTTTCAAGGATTAGTAGTTTATTATTGATTGGTGGTTGTAGAATTTAATTTTTTATCTAAACCACTAAAAAAATTAACTCAAAACATAGTAAACTTCATATTGATAATGGAATTTGATTCACATTTTCAGGAATTGATAAAAATATTGGTTAATACTCTAATGTTATCCTTTCCAACAATAAATAATGAATTTTTTATTTACAGAGATACTTCACTCGAGGGAATTGATTTAGTATTAATATAAAATTTTTATTTAATTTCATATACTTCACACAAATTGAAACTTCCAATGAAGAATTATCCTAGACATTATAAGGAGCTTGCAGTGGTGGTTTTTGATTTAAAAATTTAGTGGCTTATTTTATGTGGCCTAAAAT
The DNA here is from genome assembly GCA_963277665.1 of Viscum album. Taxonomy (NCBI): domain Eukaryota; kingdom Viridiplantae; phylum Streptophyta; class Magnoliopsida; order Santalales; family Viscaceae; genus Viscum; species Viscum album. The sequence goes on from OY728126.1 coordinate 1,041,783,233, forward strand.
ATGAAATATATACTGACTATAATAGTTTAATGTATATATTCACTCAAAATGAGTTGAACATGAAGAAAATAATATGGCTAAAAATGATAATGTATTATGATTTCATAGTTTAATATCATCCAGAAAAAGAAACAAGGTTGTTGATTCAATGATTCAAAAATATAATGTATCATTAACCATTCTACACATAGAACATAATCCTTTTGTTAATGATTTGATAAATATTTTCTTGGAAATTATTTATATAGAAACTATTTACATTTGGATTAGGTATAATTGTAGAAATAATTTTCTGAAATAATTATTCAGGATTAGAAGTAAGATTATTGATTGCATGAAAGTGTGTAAATGGTAAAAAACTATATGTTTCCTAATTTTAATTTTGATGAAGAAGATCGTATCATATTTAAAAAGAGGTTATGTGTTCCGAGTGATTACTAGTTAAATACATAATTGTTATGTGAAGCTCATATATGTCCATTTTCCATACATTAAGGATAAAAATATGTATATAGAGACCAATACGAGTATTATTGTTGGGGTGGACTAATGAAAGATATTAATGATTTTACACTTAAATTTTTTAATTTTCAATAATTTAAATATGAGGTAATACTGAAAAGGGGATGATTCATCATTTTACAATGACTGAATATAAGTATTAGAACATATACATGTATTTCGGTGTGGAATAACCAAATATATCTCTAGGTAAAAATATTATTTTGGTTGTTTTTTTTTGTTTTTCTAAATATTTTCTTTTTCTTCCTATTCTATATTCTATTTATTTGGATAATTTTTTTTGATGTTATCTTATGGATATGATAAGATTATATGGATACCCTCTCTCTATTTTATATGGTTATGTTCCAAGATTTTCCTATAATTTTTTCAAAAGGAATTATAAAGTCATTAGGTACAGAATTAAATTACAATAAATTTTTTCATCCTTTATCTGGTGGATAGTTGAAGAAAAAAATTCATAATATGGAAGTTATTCTTCAAGGATTCTAATTAGATTATCAATAAATTTGGTATCTGGAACTTTTATTAGTTAAATTTTATTATAATAAACATTTTCATTCTAGTTAACAGATTTATGCTTTCGAACCATTAAACAGAAATTGGTGTTTAACTCCATTATATTTGGATGAATTTAGAGAAATATTGTTTTTAGGATAAAATTAGGTATAATTAATGGTAGAGAAATTAAAGATGATTCAACACTATAAAAGTAAAACTCAAAGAAGGCTGAAAAGTTATGTAGATTACTATAGTAATGGTATCCATTTGAGGTGGGAGATCATGTTTTTCTTAATGCATTTCCTTTGCAAAATTGTCATGCATTTTGGTAAAAATAAAAAACATACCCCATGGTTCATTGGACCATATTAAAAACAATTGGGTTAGTTTCTTACTCAGTACCCTTAACTCTTAGTTAATCCCAGGCATAATAAGTGTTTCATGTTTCATGTCTATGGATGTACATACCTGATGCATATCATGTTTTCATACCTAGAGTGGTAATTTTAGTGGTTAATTCATCATATAAAAAAGTTATTTTAGATTTTAGGTCAAATATAGGAGATACTTAAAAATAATTTGATTCACTAATTTATGTTTTTATAGAATAATCACATGGTGTAAGAAGAAACATGTTCATAAAAATGATGAGGGAAAAATACCTTCACTTGTTTAAGTAAAGAATAAAAATAAAGTGATAAAATTTATAAGAGGGGGAATATTGTGAAGACATTATTAATGTTAACAATATAAAAATTCATAACATATTTATGAAAATAAATATATTTTATGGATATATATATATATATATATTAATATGATTTTTTAGTTAGAAAATAAATAGTTTTATTCAAGCTAAAATGTTTTCCATTAAATATATGGATTTATTAGAAAAATAAATTTCTAAATTTTAATGTTTTAAATTGATATAATTATCTTCACTTATAGATTTATCATTTCTAAAATAACATAGATATTATTTTTTTGATTTTATTATTAGATTGGTTTTTCAATGAATAGCAGAAAATATTAAAATTTTATTTTTTTCAAGTAATTATAATGTCCTAATTGTTTTTGGTATTTTATTAATATAAATAATTCCATAATTATTTATTAATAATCCAAATAAATCTATATTAATTATCATTATATTTTATTTTGGTGTAAAATCATTTTTTTTTCTTAACATCACAGTTTTTCTAAAAAAAATTACATTGCATTTTTCACACTTATATGGAAATTAATTTCTATAAATTCTAAAAATTATATCATGAATAATATATTTTATATTTAGAATCATGAGGCTCAAATTTCTTAATGTTTTCATTTTTCATTTTTTTCCATTATAAATTGTAACCTTTCTAAAACTATATCACCTCAAAATGGTTAAAAGGGTTAACAAGGGTAAAACTAAGAGATGATATATCAAAAATCTAAAAACTTATGGAAAATATTTTTTTTGAGATGATTAATAACTTAAAATATATTATATTCTAAATTTTCTCAGTTTTTTCCATTTTACATTGATAAATATTTGTAATTTATTTATATATTTTATGTATATTCAGGTGTTCCACTCCACACACTAATAAAAATTCACCTTATATCCTCACATATTCGCACACAATGAGTCATTTAGTTAAAAAATATTCATACCTAGGTACCTTCCCTACATCCCTCCCCATAAACTATAGGTTTTTCTCTCAAAATAGTACCATACTAAAAGGAATTATGGCGTATGTTCAGGGAGATATTCCAAATAATAGGTATTATACTCAACTGAATCTTTCTTGTTTTTCTTTCTTCAAAATAATAGTAATAATATTTAAATAAGATTAAAGAACCACATTAGTATCTTAAATATACATAATTTTTTCATGATTTTAGTAAAACGCTTTTTAATCATTTTTTACATACTATAGAAAATGAAAACATTACTTGTTTGTACGTGTAGAAAACAACCTCCATGAAGAGATATGGTTTGTTTTTCATCACTAAATCGTGTAGATGTATTAAATTTTGGATAAAATGAATAAATATTATATGTATTACATTTTTATTATTATTTATTAATAATTTATTTCTTACCTTCTTACCCTACCATCTACTGGAAAATGACAATGTCTCTCATGCGTATGTTTTCACAACCACCTCTGGGGAGTGATGTGAATCATTATTTATTTCCCACATAAAATTATGTTCATAATAATGGAATTAATGAAAAAATATTATCATTATAACATATTTATTAATCATTAAAATAAAAACACGATCTACTTTATTTATTTTCCACCTATTAAAATAAATTAAAACATCATTTACACGTATGTACGGACTATCGTCTCCATGAAATGACATTGTTCATTTTTCATGACCTACTTAAATGGTTTGTTTTAAAAGTGTATCTAATATATAAATATGATCATTATAAACAAGTTTATGATGCTATATTTTGTTTAACCATATCCTGTTTTACCATATTCAACACACTAATTTTATTTTTTGGTTTTAAATGGAACACCGTCAAAAAGTAAAATGTGAAATTACCCATTTTAGTGACTAAATAAAATATGATAAAAATGAATAAAAATAGAGAATAAAGATAATGGAAAAAATTATTAGGAAATTATAAAACTTATATAAATTTTTAACTCATGATGGATGGCACATGAAATAAACAAGTGATAACTTATGCCAAGGGACTTTCTTTTAAACAACTTGTTTTAAATTTTTCCTCCCAACTCTTTTTCCTGCATGTATATATTCTTATAAAATTTTCAATATTTTTATTATTTATGATTAAAAAATTTCTATTGTTATTTTTTCTCTATATTTTTATTTCTTTAAAAAAATTTAAGATGAATACTTCGCAACATTTTATGTATGGTTTGTTTATGATTTTGTAGATAAGTATCAAAAGAATATTTTTAACATATATCGTTTGAATGTAATTTCTCATAGTCATAAATTTTATTCATTTTCTATATTCCAATTTTAGTTAAATTTTTTTTGAATGTATATCATATTCCCACTCTTCTTGGAATTTTTAATTTTTAAGAGTTTTAAATGAAAACAAATATTTCTCCAAATAATTGTTTGAAAATGGAAATTGTTTTTCTTATAGATTCAAATGAGTTTTCTTGGGATTTATGATAAAAAAGTGAAATTTTCATATATTTAATCATGATAAAATAAGTAATAATTATATATGATTATGAGTGAGAATGATATTTCTCATGATGAAGGGTGAGACCAATATATTTATCCAATGCATTGGGTATCAATTTAGCTTTTGAATGTGAAAAATGGGGTTGATAATTGGGCTATGTAATCCTATAGAATTAACTAGGATTAAATTATTCTTACATGAGTTAAAGATGAGTGAGTATGGGTTATGAATATTATGATCCATGATACCTATATTATTCTTTCAAAAAAAGGTTTTTATGGAAATTGTTTTATTTATTGAGGAATGGAATATTTATGTTATTTAAAAGGTGAATGGCTCGTTTTAAAAAGATGTGTTTTTCATGATTTCCCACATGAATCATGATTAATTCATGTTTTTTATATTCATAATCATATATTATAAAAAATTCACTATGAAACTATTGAGTATCATATGTGGAAATGTTTTATTTTTGTGCTTAATATTTTATTTTGAGAAAGGTAATGGTCTTCATGGGTTTCCATGAATTTCAACGTATGAATGATATTCATTTATTTTTGTATCCTTTAATGATGTTTATTTTTGTTATCCCGTGTTTTAAATTTTTTTTCATGGGATGTAATGAGGATTTGAAATTTTATCATGTTCAATATTTCTTGTATGGTGAATCGACTTAAATTAAGGAATGGATTCTTGGATGAAATTGAAGTGTAAAAATAAATCCAATTTTTGGAATAAATATATATTGGGTAGATGTATCCACTTTTTTATGTTTTATTTTACATAAATATCTAAAAAGGAAAATGAAAATGGTTCGGTAAATGTAAGAAAGTGAAAACCTTGTTATAAAGCATTTAATTATGGGTTGATGATCTTATGTTATGTTATAAAAATTGATTGATGAATGAAAAAAAAATCATTTGTTTCATATTTTACAGATAAATTAAACATTTTTTTATCTACATCTGAAATATTGAAATTGTTAGAATGGGGACTCTATTTTAATTTGATCAGAAGTCCTGATAATTAAATTTATGGTTTCAAATTTTACACAAAGAACCAGATGAAAAGAGTACCATTTAATATAGTGGATTAGTGACCATCGTTGACACACTTCATTTTTTGAATGTGAATGATAAAAAGGGAAATTTATATATTAACTGAATGTTTTATAGTTTTTAATAAATATGTAATATTGATTATAACAATTTTCAAATACCACTATTTACATGAATCTAGATTGAAAATAATTATGGTTTCAAACATTATTAGTATGGATTTACATTTATTGATATAAAAAAATTTAGTTTAAAACATGAATCATTTATCATCGAAAAATTGTAGAAATATAAATTTTATGTTTTTGACCTATCAAATGATCATTGATCTATCATTTTTAGGGAGAAAATTCATCTATGTGATGATAATATTGATGAATTTGATACCATATATGAGACTTCTTCATCTTTTACATAATTACCCAAGGTTAACATCGACTACACTATCATTTTTGTACATACAATCCAAAATGATCGTATAGAAGGGATATGGAAAAACACTTTTTTTGATCATAATTATGTAGTTTAATATGTATTTTTTATTTTTTACGAATCTTATACATGTAAAATATCTATCTTGGATATTCAAATATACAATTACTGATTTTTTTCATTATTGTATGAAATGTTATATTATTCATTTTTAGATAATCATTTTATATTAAGATATGTTAAATAATTATGTTTTTACGAAACATACCCCTGTAAAAAGCAATTTCTTTACTCGAATATATAAATATATAAATGATTATCATTTCTTTAATTTTTGAATTATTTTTTATATTCATCAATTTAACTGATACATTTTTTGGTTCAATTATCCCTGATATCATTAATTTTTATTAAAACAGTCAAATGTAATTAATGACACTGTTAGTTTGACTGGGATATTTAAATTTATAAATGTTGATAATCTCAATAATTATTATATTAATTTTTTTAAGCATCAATTTCATTTTAATTTTTTATGGTTAAAGAAGAATTATTTCATTAATTTTATAAAAATATTTCTTCATATTTAACATTTTCATATATACATTTTTATTCAACATTATTAATTAACATAATGGATATAATTTTTTTCTATTATTAAAAAAAGTTTTCAAAATTTTAAGAATCATTTAATTCTAATATAATAAATATATATAGAATTTAATTGTATTCATATATTTAAAAAATGGACATATAGGTAGGGAAACATTTATATATTTATACTAACATTTTTTCTTATCGATAAATCTAACAAAAATTATTTATTTAATGAAATTATTTTTTTTTCAAATTTATGTGTAGCATAACTGGTCAGCCACCCATACAGGAGTATTCCTTTTCTATAGATAATACATTACCCAAATTTGGTAGAATTATAATTATATGTTTAACAAAAATCTCACTTTCTCATGGGTTGAAGAGGTTAAAAAGTGAATTTGATGATGATGATAATCGAAAAAGCATAAATCTGAAGAAATTTCTAATCTATATGGACAAACAAATAATTTTTTGGATTAATATTTTATATCTTTGTTATAATATCATCAATAAGAGACTGAAATTTAATCATTCGGAATATATCGTAGTAAAATTTCTCATCTAATTTATTTGTTAATAATTCATCAAATATTGTATATTTAATGACTAATAGTTAATTTATTCAATAATAAATTTCATTTTAATTTCATGATATGAAAGAAATTAAAAATATTTTTCTATATTTTGTATTGGTTAAATGGATATATTTTTAAAATTTGACTTAAAATTATATTTTTAGGAATAAAACATAATGAAATCCCACACCTAAATTATAGGTTTAAATATACAAAGATCGAGAAGAATTTTTTCACCATCTAGTGGGAGGAAGCACTTCTGGTATGATAATTATTGATTATAAAATCAATGAGTAAAATTATTTGTCAATTACTGAAAAAAAATTCATTTGTTCTTATATTGTAGTGCTCCATGAGATCCCACCAAGATATCTAGTCATATAATTGATACCCTCATTCATTATCCCATGGAGGGCATTAGTTAATTGAGGATAAAATGATTGATGAAAAGTTAAATGGATTAATATCTAAATCTATTAGCATCTTGTAAGAGGTTTAAAACCACCCTCCATCTCCCACCTATAATAATGAAAAATGGAAAATATTGACAATGAAAAAATGGATGTTTCTAACATATCAATCAATAGAAGAAACAAATAAGATAATAAGAATGTAATAATTAATTTTATTAAATATTTGTGTTTTATAAATTTATTGAAATAATATAACATTTTCATCTATAATTTCAAGATTCCCTTTGGGGGTAATTGGTGTAGGGGACCATTATCCCTAATGTCAAGAAGTAAATTCAGGCTACTTATTTAGGATAGAAAGAAAAATCATTCCATGTAAAAGGATATAATGTTGGTTTTGGAATTAGAAGTCTTTTTGGTCATTATTGTATGGAATCGATGGAGAAATAATACCAGATAGAAATAGCTTCATTGAAGGCTAAGTGGTGATAGATAAATCAATTGATATAAGACTGAATTAAATTATATTTATAGGCTATGTGTTTATAAATGAAGAAATAGACACAACCTCTCCATAATCCCCATCCTACACATCCTCCATATCTTGATCCTCCATCTCCTCATTCAAACCCAACTATGTATTTTGAGTTTCATGATATAGATCCCTATTCACATATTGAAGCATATGAAATCATACCTAATCTAGGGATTATTTACATTAATAGATTGTACTATAAAATCAAGTATTATTATAGGTTCTTGATATTATAAATAAAACTACACTAGTATCATTTCCTACAAAGAGGTGGCCATAATAGGATAGATTATTAGTTATTTTTTACTTTGTCCTACTAGTCATTTTATTAAGTTGAAATACGAGCTATATGTTGTTTCTTTATTTTATATTTACTTTTAACATTAAATTATTTATGTTTTTCCTTACATTAACCTTATATAGATGTATTTGAAATCTAAGGATTCATTTGATAATAAGTAAAATTTTCATGAATAGAAACTAAAAATACCTTTTATATTTCTTAATCATTTTTAAATTTAATAACGAATTATTTTATGGTGGATGGTTATTATATTTTTTAAATGAAATTATAAATATAAGGGAGATATTGTGCATTAAGAATATTTTAAAAAGTCATCATGTTTGTTATTATCAGTTATGGACTCTTTATATGTGTTGTGTTGTTGTTTTATGTGTAATTAAATTTTTTACTTTTATTTTGATTTCATTAAATAAATAAAGATTATATTTTTAAATAAAATTAATTATAAAATTAGGTATTTTTCCACTCTTTTTTTCAATATTAGATAACATTAAATAATTTATTTATGAATTTATAATTTATATCAATGGTTATGAAATACATGAGGAATAATTTTAGAGTGAAATATATAGTTGATAGATTATAATACACTGAGATAAGGTCATGGTTACTTCCATTACTCTAAGGGTAAGATGTATTATATAATTATGAAATAATATTAATTATAATATCATTCATGATAAATTTTTTATTTTTTATAGGACAATGGGTGTTATTCATATTCTACTGACATGAATGACCAATATATAGGTTATTCTATTTTCTATGTAATGTTCATGATAGTTTTTGAAAATTATTGAATTCCAAAATTTTAAACCATTTTCTTAGTAAATTAATCTATGTTTTCAGGTTTTATATGTTTATTAATTAATATTTTAAAACACAATTAGTCATTGGAACATTTAAAAAAATCACTTACTGACAATGAGCCCAAAAAAATTAATTTTTTCAATGTGAAGGTTTACATAGTTTATACTATAGTAAATATATTTCATTTCACATTTTTTGTGTTTCATTTTTATTTTATTATTTCATAAATGTAGTTTCATCACTTAAGAGGATATATTTAATGTTAATATTATGTTATATAATTCGTTTTTGACACTATAACTACTAGAATGGTGATTTTTTTAAGATTGGTTATACTGTATTTCTTAATAATTGAAAAACTATTTTGTATTTTCAATTTAACAATTTTCTTTATTTTAGGTTCTTTATGTTGTTTAATCATATTTGACTAAATACCTAGACCAACATTCAGATTTATTTGAAAATTATTTTTTCTGCTTGAATAATGGATAGTTTTATTTGAAAATGTTTAATTATTGTGTACGTTATATTGAAAAATGTTGTATAAATTTTTACATTGTGATTTTTTTTGTTTTCAACTATTGTGTATGGTCTTTTATTCTTCTTTAGATGGTTTATTAGAAGGAATGGGGTTTTATATTTATATAATATTTAAAAAAATTGAAATAAAATTTTTATATTGGTTAGTTTATATAATCAATGATGAATAAAAATTTTCATATCATTTTTTTTATACTTTTGACATCAGTTTCTATTGTAACCAATGTTTAATGTGTATTTAAACATTGTTTATTATCATAACTAGCTTAAAAATCTAGTTTGGACATTGGTCATTTATAAAATCTACATAAAAAGCTTTTCTGTGTTTATTTACTTAGAATTTCTACGTTTTTTACTGATAAAAACAACATTGGAATACCTCTTTGAGGTAGGTTTTTTATAACAGATGTGGAAACATTATTCTTAACATCTACATAAATGACCAATCCATTTAACTGATACTAATTATTAGAAATAACTTGTGTTGAAGGGTCTATTCAAGTGGTGAAATATGTTCTTTCAAGGATTTTCCTAAAGGTTATATGGATGGTGAGATTTACATCGATGCATGGGGCTTGTCCTTGAGTGACTAGTTCTCAAAAACATGATTTGGTGATATTGTAATATGGGATACATACCCTACATGTGGTTTTATAGATTTTCAAACCTTGTTCATGTCATTAGTGACAAATCATGGAGCAGGTGATGATGGATCCCAAGTCCAAGACTCACCTTTAGTAATACCTTGAGTTCAAAGGTTGTGGTCGGGATGGTTCATGGGACTGTTACTTGAATTATAAGGTATTGGTCAGGATAATGACCTTACAATGAGTGAGAAGGTATTGGAATGAAATTCCATGAGTGAAAAGTTTCGCATATGTTGTTATGTGATATGGGACCTCACCTTGAGTGATAAAGAAGTGGAAAGGTTAATAAACACATCTTGAGTGAGAAAATATTTACAAATACTACTTATATGAGATGGATGGTCCAGTAGTGGTTAATAAACCCTTCCATGAGTTGTATGTCAGATATCTCGATGTGATATGAGGATCTACCAAGATCAATAAGGTATAAAATAAAAAATAATGGGATAACTCACTTGATTTATAAGGAATTGTCCAAGACATGGTATGAGACCTCTATTAAGTGAGAATGGATGGTCCAAGACATGGAAATAGGACCCTTCCCTATATCTTCGGGTACTATTTCGGACATAGTGATACCCTACCATAAGTCTTTGTATATGAGTTAGATGATATGACATGAGGTGAAGTGATTATAGAAATGGTTTATGTAGGTATGTTTAGGTGTCAGGGTATCCTTGTTATCACATAATGAATCTAGAGTGTTGTGTGTAGTGGAGACACTAAGTGTATTCTAATAATTTGTTATGTAGGTATGGTCGGGTGTTGTGGTGGATTAGTTAGGACATGATGACCCAAAGTGCATATTTATTTCTATTATTTATTTTCCTTATACATACACACACATACAGTAGTATATATTTAGTGCCATTGTGATTCCCTAATGTGATGTATATCTCACACACAGAATAATATCCTTGGTGTGTATACAAACATTATATATTCATTATAGTTCTAAGTATAAAAGGTGAAGTGGATTGGACAAGGGAAGCTCTCCAAATATTTGGTGACTATGTTGCTGCATATTAGGGGTCAAAGTAAATCCTGTTATATATATTATTTAATTTTTATATATTATTTTGTCTTAGTAGATGATTAGTTGATGTATATTTTATTATTTGAAATTAATTTGTTATAAAATTGTCGTTTATGATTTTATATATTTTAATTTTTCATTATTGATGATTCTTTGTTATTACAACATTTATTTAACTTTGATTCATGTTAATAGTCCCCCAATATATGATTTATTCCCCTAACACTGGTTATAATCCTCTGTCATACTGGGAGGCATGGCTAAGGCCATATGAGTTCTGCAACTTGGGAAACTAATGAGTACTCTCAGGATATGGAATTAAAGATCATATGCTAAAAATGAAACTAGAAGGATGATCAAAATCACGTGATCAAACAATTGTATAGATTATACTACCAAATAAGTTGATAACTACATATAGATACATGGAATCAAATACAGGGATGATCCATGAGAACTACATAACAAAAAGAAGATATTGAGAACAACATGACTAATAATATTGAAATCAAATTACTCATTGAGAGTTATATCTTAAGGATATTTTAGAAAATGGTAGTAAAATATATCATTTATAATAAAAATAAGGTATTCTATTTCCAAGTGAGAAAATAAATCTTTATGGGATATCACATAGAATAAATACAACTAAAAAACAATTTAGAGCCTTCTTAAGTAAATATTAATTTCTTAAAAAAGATATAACTTTAGAAGAATATGGTGATGTAGTTTATTAAGGTGTATTTATTAGAAATTAATGTAAAAATATTTTAATTAAGTGACTTAACAAAATTCTTAATAAGATATTTGAAATAAATAATAAAAAAATAATTTAAAATTTAGAAATAAATAGAGAATCACAAATCTATAAGAAACGATTAAAGAATTGGATATTCATGAAATGAACTCAAGAGAAACTCAAAGCATAACCCTTGAGTAATACTTAGAGAATAAACTAGAAAAATGAAATGGGAATTGAAGTCTATAAATAAATGACTAAAAATAGAATGAGAAGAGTTAAAATTAAAAAATAAAACACTATATGTGAAAAATATTCTCTAATAAAAATTATACGAATAAAGAGGTTCAAGTAAACATTTTTTATCCTAAGTGGATCCAATATAAATTAATTAAGCGAAAAATAATGAATGATTATTTATTCCATACATAAATAATTAAAAATAGTTGAGATTAACCAAACATGGAATGTTTTGAAAGAATAATTAAACAAAAAAGACATGAAAAAGATTTATTATTCCTAATTAAACATGATAAGATTGAAATTACGAACCAGAATAAAAATGATGGTTTGTGAAGTCTATATTGATATTTAATTCCTAGATATTAATGATAAGTTTCACTAGTGGTGATACCATATTCAATTTTGATATGTTTTCTGTGTAAAATAAAAGAGCATTCAAGATCTACTAAATGGATATTAAAATGAAATTTTTGAATAATGTTTGGAAAAGACAGTTTTATATTGAAAACCTATTTTTTAAATGTTATATTTATAGAAACAAGGTATGTTATAAAAAATGAATTAGATATCATAAGTTGAACAGTATGTGTATGATATAATAATTTAGTTTAATAATTAATGATATTGGAGTTCAAGAGAGGGAGTGTTGATCAGAACCTCTATGTAATGAAATCAAGGGAAGTATAGTTCATGAAACTCATCTATATCACAAATTTCACATTTACGAGTATCTATAAGAAATGAGTATATGATTTTGAAATCATGATTTCATCAAAGTTTGTAACGTTTATAATTAAATAAATCCCTTATTTTCTCATTGTGTAATTGAATTTTAAGGGTGTGTATAATCTAGTATCTTAATTTAAATATTCTAGAGAGATGGTAAATATTTTTTCTGTGAAATATTGAAAAATAGTTTCAACACCAATATATATTATAACTCATAATGGAAAGGATGAATATTTAAAGGATTTTTATTCAACGTTATTGATGAAAATGATTTCAAGTTACTTATATTTTATTAAATATTGTATATTATTTTTGCAACATTCTTAGAATCAAGGATTAAATTCAATTTGAAAGTGAATCGTCTAATGGATGGAAAATAAACCATGTGTTATGTTCAAGGAAATCTGGGATATTTTTTAGTTTCTAATGTAGCAAAAGGGTTGTGTTTTGGTCAATTATTTTGTTGTGGTTTTTTCTAGAGATTATGTGGAAATAAAATTAGCAAGTGGAAGATAATTCTTCATTATAAGTAAGAATGTTATTTCACTCGATAATAAATAAGAAATTTCTACACCAGTCATATATGAATTGGATTATATCTATGCCACCAAGGGTTTTTACTAACTTATTTGAATGAATAAATAATTAGAGTATTTTGGTAAAACAAATTATTATATATGTTGTGATATTTAATGATTAAAAAGTGAAATTAGGATTATGAAAAATATGATGAAACATTTTAGTATAAAACAGATTTAAATATTTATCATTTTATTAATGAAAATATTGTGTATAAAGTTAGTAAAGTTGATAACATTTAAAAAAAGAAAAAATTTGATGAAATTTTCAAAAAAAATTATTACACACATTGTATATTGAGAAACAAAATTTGATTCTCAGTGTTTATCCACATTTAAATGTAACACCCTATATTTATAGTACAACATTCACTTTAAAAATTACCATAACATTTCATACAAGGAGAATTAATCTAAAATTTAAAAATACTTATATAATTAATTATGAATATTAAAATATAATATAAAATACATTATAAGATATCTAAATTAAAAAAGGATAAAAAATTACAAAAAAATTAATTATGAAAAAGAAAGAAAAAATACAATAACATTGAAATATGAATCATCCAATGACAACGTGAGGATAATATTGTCGATGAAAAATATATAAATAATACAACACAATATAAATATGATAAACATATTTAGAAAATAAATGAGGGAATAAGGTAAAATAATTTGATTGTTTTTTTGAGGTTATACATAACATTTTAATATTACTATTTTATATATGGGAATTGGTTATATAGTCATTGGGTTTATATGTCCAAGGGAATTATATAAACATTAAAAATTTTAATGGACTAAATATGAATTATTTATATGAGTTATAAGTTTACTTTAAATGTTAATTGACTAAAATGGGAGCATTGTAACATTTCTATTTAATTGGAGGGCTTCAATAGAAGTAAGTTCATTCATAAATCTATATAGAAAGGAGAAGAAATGGAATCAATTAATAGGGTCATTATTTTTTGAGTCACTTTTTTATAAGCCTAAATAAAGTTTTAGAATCATTAGGATTTACTACATACCAATCCCATGATGAACTCACCCAAGTACATTTTGAGAGAAATTATTTTTGTGGGAATTTCACGATTGCGGAAATCACTACAAGATTCATGCTATCTGAATTTCCACCCATGACTACTACCTATAATTATCTCACTTTAATTTAATATGAATATTTATTAAGGGTTATATATATATATGTTAGGATGATATAAACATGTAATTAAAAATTTAATAATCTATCATTAAAATAATATTTTTATTAGAATGTATATTTTTAGACATTTGGATTTGTTTGAAAAAAATCACATTGATATAATGAATTTATTTAAATGATAATTTTTTTAAATAAATATATTTTTAAAATTAATTTAATTATGGGTAAATAAATAATCAATTTTAAATAATTAGGAATAAATTAATTTAATGATAAAAATGATTTCTAATGTATTATTTTTTTGTGTAATTTATTTTTTAGACATAATTAAATCAAGAAATAATAATTATTAACATTTATTAAATGTAATTAAAATATATACACAATATATATAAAATTCACGAAATCATAATTAATAGGAAAGGAATAAGAATAAATTCATTTTTATTCTTAATAACACATTTTCTAAAGAATTGTTTTCTTGTGAATTATTAGTTCATATACGAAAATTAGTTTTTATCACATTTCAAAAAAAAATAAAATAAATTTGATAAAATAAATGGAATATAAATTACTAAAATATGTAATAATTTAAAATTAAATTTTTTTAAAAAAATCAAATGAAAAATTTAAACTCCATGGTCAATGTAAATTGAATAAGAGTGTCAAATTAGGGGTAATGACTAAAAATATCTCTAAAAATATCTCAAAATTTTGTTTATTAGGGGATTTATGACATATCCGCATTAGGTTTTACAAATTTCTTCCACTTTCCCTATAAAATGATTACACATTAGGGAATTAGCATTTACAAAAAATCACACAAAATCTCACTTGTAAAAGGTCCTCTTCTTTACTATCCTCAAATAACTCCCATCTTTGGTTATACATTAATCATATCCTAAATTATCTCCCAAATAATCATATTCCATTTTTGGTAATAGATGATAAAAATAATGATTCCTAAATTTTATATTTCTAAAAGGTCCTCTAAGAGAAGACTCAACCCCTCAACATAAAATTTAACTTATTCATAAGAATTATTACATACTTTTAAAAAAAATCTTTATTTTTATTTATAACATTAATAAAATGTTTTAAAAGTCATTATTCTTATATATATGTGATATTATAGATATAAAATAACATGTTCTATTTCATTCAATTGTTATAATGAGTTCTTCATTAGGTTGGTTCTACCATATTGATGAATGATGTTATAAAATTAATATCATGAATGTGGAAGAAAAATTAAATGAAGAGAATATATATTTTAAATATTTTGATTTAATACGTTTTCATAATATTGTAATGGTAATATGTATAATTCTATTCATTATTAAAATCAATTATTTTTGTAGAATATAAATTTAATAAAAATTGATATTTTCACCACTATTTATGAGTTATCACTATATTTTTTATAAAATGACCATTGGATCTTATAATCATATAAAACATGCATATATAGTCTTGATGAAACTATAAAGACTATGGGCACTTTATAAAATATTAAGGACCAAATCCTTTATACCAATAATGGCATAGAACTGTCACGAACCAACCCGGGTCAACCCTGAACAGGTCACCTGAGCTGGTCTGCAACATAGCCCAAGAGGTTTTCCTAATCCTCTCGGGTAGGTGACAAGAACCAGGGCATCAACAGAGATTGTGGGTACAATTTCGACCAGTAAAAATAAATAAATAATGCAACATAAATAAAACAGAGTAGCGCAAAACAAATAAACAAAGTAAAGTAACTAAACAAGAACAAAATAAAATGAAACTAGTCGAAATAGACAACTAATATCTCCATGTGACCTCGCGGGTCACTCTCCAACTCATTACCAAACGTCACCCAAGGCGAACAAACCCAAGTTGTAGCCGACACAAACACTAAAAACAGAAAATAACTAGAGGCGTGAGTATTAAAACTCAATAGGCTAGCCCGATATCTATTCTCAAAGCACTACCTTTAAACAATGAAATTTACTAATTCCAATATTGAACTAAATTATATAAAATATTATTTTCCACACACACTTTCATTTCTAAAACAGGTAACTGTCCATTGCCCTTTTTAATTTAAAAACAATTTTTAATGTTTAAAAGGAACAAGTGCATTGCATTTTAAAACATTTTTGTGAACAATTAGAAAACCAAGCGTTAGTTGTTATACAAAAAGGAAAACTACACATAACACACAACACACACCAAGGGAAATGGAAAAAGTGGCACACATGGGCCAACAACTGAACTAGACCTCCCAACTATCCACCACATACAAATAAACACTAAAAGAAACATGGGTCAAACCTAGGAGATTGTGAACAATCCATAATGTACTATACATGTGACTCATCCTGAAGGCATTCCCTAACTTGATGACGTCATAACGCCCTAACGCTCGGCATAGCCCTACATGGCCTAACTGAGGGGCCCAATCCCTATAGCAGCAATAACTCTTTATTCCCCTACTATGGGGCCACTATCCTGTGCATAATCTAAACTAGTCCAGAAATCATTCTCAAAAAAATCACTCACTATACCAGGTTCCCATGTCAATACATACAATAAAAAATAGTGCGTCCACAATGAAAATCAATCAGTCACAATCAAAAAATATCACACACAACTCACGCAATCAACATACACCTAGGTTCACCCCTGAGTAACCCCAAAGTGAGTTTTTCCAAAATAATTTATTTTATTAAAGTTCCAAATGGGCCTTCACCAACTTTAAAGAAAACATCATTTCTCAAGAAAACCCAAAACACTTATTCATAAGAAATCATTTATCATTTAAACCAAAACTAAATTTTAAATTTTGTGATTTATAATTAAAATCCAAACTAGAATTTTTCCACTACTGGGTGTTCGTTCGTTAAGAAAATAATCCAAGTGTCGTGTATAAAATAAACAGATCTTTTTACACCAAATAATAATATAAAAAATAATTATCTTACATTATTTCCTATTTATTAAAATTAATAAAACATCAAGAAATTAATAAATTTTAAATTTAAAGGTGAGTGCAGTGGGGGACCTACCTCGAGACTGAGATGAAATGGAAGAAGCGCGTCTGAAACCACACAGTAAGGTCCAACGTACTGTAAAAAAACACTAAGAACTCAAAACATAAAAAAAAACCCCCAATTAAAGTATGTGAAACCAAGAGGTGGGAAAAAACCCTCACCTAGAAATTAAAGCATGATGACGACACAATCTTAGAAACAAAGTGCGGCGATTGCACTCAATCGAAAACGCCTCACACGGGTCTTAGAAAGTCAAACTGACCCAAATAAAATTTAATTAACAAAAATTCTAATCAAACCAGGGTAAATATATATATATATATATCAAATAAAAATATCAAATGGAGCATAAAATAAATAGTTACCAATGGGGGCGTGATTGGAAAAAGACCACCGGAGGGCGTCGCACCGGAACAGCCGAAGGCCTCTGCGCGGTGGGACGCGGTCCGACTAGGGGGTGTGGTGAGGGACGCTTGGGAGAGGCAATACGATGATGTTGATGGGTAGGGTATGAGTGAGCTGGGTATCGGTGGGAAGTGACAAGATTCGGGGCCGAGCAGGGGTCATGCGGCAACGAGAACAGGAGGTCGGGGTGCGCAGGTTCGGCTGCTGCTGCGGGCTGCACGGGTGCAGGCGAGGCAGCGCCGCTGTGGATGGATAGCAGAAGGGGGCTGCGGAGGGCGTGAAGAAGAGAGGCTGAGAAGGGTGCGCAACAGAGGAATCCATCCTGAAGGAGGGGGCGAAGCAGGTCGGCCGGCTAGCGGAGGCCAGACATGAAGGTGGCGGCGAGCAGGGGCTGTCTGTAGGCGGGGATGCGGGCGATGCAGGTGCTGGGTTGTCTGTTGGACAGGATGTGGGAGAGGTAGGTGCTACATGGGAGGGTGAAATGTGGATGGAAGTAGGGGATAACGACATCATGGGGATGGCATGGTGGAGGGCGCAAGGGCTGCTGCAGGCGCGCCGGACAGGGAGGCAGGCGGAGGGGAGGTTGACGCTACGGGAGGAGGCGCGGCTGGCGGAGGGCTTGGGTGAGGCCCGTCGGGGCACTGGGGGTTTTGGATGAGGAAGATAGGGTGCACCAGAGCTGCGGTCGACAGTCTGGGACACTGCAGGGGCGAGGCGAGGTAAGGCGCGAGTATGATCTGGATAGGGCAAGTGGGCTGGTTGGCGCTGCTGCATGGGAAGGCGCAGCTGGCGATCGGGAAACGGGAGGAAGGTGAGGCGAAGAAGGCAAGGAGGGAGATTGTAGTATGGTGGCACCGAATTTGGCGGAGGGGAGCTAAGAGGTGACCTGGGGAAGACCCCGGAGGATCGCACGCAGAACATGGGACAAGGGAGCAGCACGTGTGGAGAAGAAAGAAAGGAAAAGAAGAAAGGAGAAGAAAAGAGAAAAAGGATAAGATAAACTAAATGAATAAAAAAAGATAAAGTAAATAAATAATAATAATAATCTAATAATAATGATAATAATATAATAACAATAATAATCCAATAATAACAGTAATAATACAATAATAATAATAATAACAACAATAACAACAACAATAATAATAATAATAATAACAATAATAATAATAATAATAACAATAATAATAATAACAATAATAATAATAATAATTGGTCAACCGCGTAGTCTCCAGGACCGAACGCACGGTAGGTACTAGCGGTGCGGTGATAGAGTACCCACCTGGACTGAATGTGTAGTGACTGAACACTGGACTGTGACCCACCAAATACATCAAAACTCCAAAAATATTTAAACCCGGACCCAAACCCAACTCTAACCAAAGGCACGGGACTGATAAAAGAATAAAAACATAGGTTTCCATGGTCAGGGTGTGAAAATTTTCCCCACCACAAACACTTTCTGCCCCCAGAAAGTCACCAAGCCAACATTTGACACAACTTGGGTTCATTTACAGATAAAATCATAGAGAACTGAGAGCTACGGGGTGACCATTCCCAACAAATATCACACCTGACCAATTCAAGGAAAACCACTGCCTGAAATTGATGGTAGAACATGAGAGGTTTTTCCCCACCACAAAAATTTACTAATACAAAAACCCTTGAAACCTTAACAAACCACCCCCCCTGGGTGGAGTAACGTGGGAACTCCCAAACCAAACTCACTCATTTTCCCCACATGTACTGACCAAGACACCTGAGACTTGTCAAAAATCTTATTACAGAACAATCCAACAACTTGTGGATGAGAAATTAACTCAACACCTCCCATCAACTTCACGAAACGAACACTCCCCTATAGAACACATCTAGGACCAACTCAAAATCAGAACATGTCTGTTTATTTATAGGACCACACCATTCAAAGAGACCAATCAACTTAATAACCACACTGAGAGCATATAAGACTGCCTGGATTGTGGGGAAACAATCTCATCACGCCACCACAACAAGGATGAGCTTATGACGGCGATGAGAATAGAACAAAGAAAATTTTTGATATTTCCATTCCAAAGACAATGAAATTATCTGAACCGAGGTTCCACACACCCTAGGCAACTCCTGACTGTGCGAGAGATTCACCCCGAGACCTGTGGCTGGGGCCTGGACAGTTGAAGCGTCTCCTGCCTCACAATCAGGCATTTTCATCTTCTGGTTTCTAACTCCTTCTGTTCGATGATTCTAACAACCACGATGGTCGACATACATTTTCAAAGGGATGCAACATGATGACATAGAATGTATAGATAGGCCATACTAGTCGCACACAAGAGAGCAGTCTGATGAACTAGGAGCCAGTACCGACGTGGATAGTTTTTTGGAGACAAGTTCCACTGGCCCGCACTCTTTGCTAGATGGGGAACCTTCGCAGATTTCGACCACCATTAATCACCCCCAAAACTCTAATGGCAATGAGACATTTCACATTTACTAGTCCTGAACTGAAACCTCAAATAACTCTAGGGTGGTATGAACCTTAACTATCCTGGGGGTTCCCAACAACCCGAAGACACACTATATTTCAAAACAATACAACTACCTCTAACAGACTTCGATTACCTCAAAAAGCAAGCAACACAAAAAAGGAACTGATAACTGAGCATAACTCATTGACAACTTTTGGAGGCTTTCTGGGCAGTATACTCATGAAAAATCAACTAAGACTAAAACAAAACACAAGCAGTAATAACTCACTTGAATGAGGAACTAGTGCATATGTCTGACCCATCGACATGGTGGTGAGCCATGCCCTATGTAAAGAATAACACTAAGAGGACCTTAAAAGAGACACTTGGACTCCACATGGGCCACCACCCCATGTGAGGCCGAAAAGTGAACTAATTCGCCTCCATTGTCATCCCTTAATCCGGAACGACCAAGGAGAAGTGACTCAAATCCTAGACTAACCCTGGTAACTCTGGTCTCATCACGAGCGGTGGTGATCAGGCACCGAACAGTAAACTACATTATGAGCCCCGACAGTCCTAATTTATATCTACTGGACTTCCCAAATATCAAAGGGAACTCTGAAAAGTGAGTTTCGCTAAGAGCCGACCTCCTTTGATACCATTTTGTCATGAACCAACCCGGGTTAACCCTGAACTAGTCACCCGATCCGGTCCACATCATGGCCCGAGAGGCGTTCCCAATCCTCCCGGGCTGGCGACAAGCACCAGGGCATCAACATAAGTGGTGGGAATGATTTTTCCCAGTTAAAATAAATAAATAAAGTAGCAGAAATAAAATAGAGCAGCACAAAATAAATAAACAAAGTAAATTAACTAAACAAGAACAAATGAAAATGAAACTAACCGAAAGAGACAACAACTATCTCCGTGTGACCTCGTGGGTCACTCTCCAACTCATGACCAACCATTTCCCAATGTGAACACACCCATGTTGTAGCCTATACAAACACTAAAAATAGAAATGAACTATAGGCGTGAGTATTAAAACTCAGTAGGCTAGCCCGATATCTATTCTCAAAGCAATACCTTTAAATAAAGAAATTTACTAATTCCATGTTTGAACTAAATTATATAAAATATTAGTTTCCACACACACTTTCATTTCTAAAATAAGTAACAGTCCATTGCATTTTTTAATTTAAAAAAAAATTAATGATTGAAAGGAACAAGTGAATTTCATTTTAAAACATTTTTGAGAAAAATTAGAAAACCAAGCTTTAGTTATTAGCCAAAATGGAAAAATAAACATAACACACAACACACACCAAGGGCAATGTAAAACGTGGAACACATGTTCCAGAAACTGAACTAGACCTCTCAACCATCCACCACATACAAATAAACACTAAAAGAAACATGGGTCGAACCTAGGAGATCATGAACAATCCAGAACATATTATACATGTGACTCATCCTGAAGGCATGCCCTAACTCGATGATGTCATAATTCCCTAAATCTCGGTATAGACCTACATGGCCTAACTGAGGGTCCCAATCCCTATAGCAACAATAACTCAATATTCCCCTACTATGGGGCTACTAGCCAGTACGTAATCTAAACTAGTGCAATAATCGTTCTCAGAAAATTCACTCACTATGCCAGTTTCCCATGTCAACACATACAATAAAAATTGGTGCATCCACAATGAAAATCAATCAATCACGATCAAAAAATGTCACACACAACTCACGCAATCAATTCACACCAAGGATCACCCCTAAGTAAACCCAAAGTCAATTTTTCCAAAATAATTTATTTTAGTAAAGTGTCAAATGGGCCTTCACCAACATTAAATAAAAACATCATTTCTCAAGAAAACCCAAAACACTTATTCCAAATAAATCATTTATCATTTAAACCAAAACTACATTTTCAAATTTCGTGAATTATGTTTAAAATCCAAATGGTCATTCTTCCACTACTGGATGTATGTTCATCAAGAAAATATTCCAAGAGTCATGTATAAAATAAACGGCTCTTTTTACACCAAATAATCATATAAAAATGAACTATCCTACATTATTTCCTATTTATTAAAATTAATAAAACATCAAGCAATTAATAAATTTAAAATTTAATGGTGAGCGCAGTGGGGGACCTACCTCGAGACTGAGATGAAATGGAAGACACACGTCCGACACCACATAGTAAGGTCCAACGTACTGTAAATAAAACACTAAGAACTCAAAACACAAACAGAAACCCCAATAAAAGTATGTGAAACCAAGTGGCGAGAAGAAACCCTCACCTCAAAACTGAAGTGAGATGACGGCCCAAACTCAAGAAACAAAGAGCGGTGATGGCGCTCACTCTAAAACACCCCGCGTGGGTCCTTGAAAGTCAAACCGACCCAAATAAAATTTAATTAATAAAAATTATAATCAAATCAGGGAATATATATATATATATATATCAAATAAAAATATAAAATGGGGCATAAAATAAATAGTTTCCAATGGGGGGTTTGCGACGGGAAAAAGACCACCAGAGGGCATCGTGCCGGAACAACCGAAGGCATCCGCGCAATATTACGCCATCTGAACAGGGGGTGTGGCGAGGGCTATCGGACAGCGGTGATGCAAGGCAGTTTATGGGCAGGGTGCAAGTGATCCAGGAATCAGTGGATAGCGGTGGGAGCAGGGGCTGAGCAGGGGTCCTAAGGCAAGGAGAACAGGAGGTCGGGGTGCGTAGGTCCGGTTGGGGCTGTGGGCTGCTCGGGCGCAGGCGAGGCAGTGCCGCTAGGGCTGGAACACGACAGGGGGCTGCGGAGGGAGCGTAGAAGAGCGACTGAGTGGGTTACACAACAGAGGTATCCAACTTTAAGGAGAGGGTGAAGAAAGTCATCCAACGATCGGAGGCTGGACAGGAAGGCGGTAGCATGCAAGGGCTGTTTGTAGGTGGGGATGCGGGCGGGGCAGGCGCTGGGCTGTCTGCTGGACGAGATGCGGGTGAGGAAGGAACTTCATGGGAGGGCACAACATAGATGGAAGAAGGGGAGAACGGAGTTGCGGGGACGGCACAGTAGAGGGTGCAGGCGCTGCTTCAGGCGCACCAGACAAAGAGATAGGCGGAGGGGAGGTTGATGCTGCGGGAGGAGGTGTGGCTGGAGGAGGGCTTGGGTGAGGCCATCCAGGGCGCTGGAATTCTTGGATATTGTAGCTGGGGCAGGCCAGAAGTGGGGTCGATAGGCCGGGACTCAGCAGAGGTGAGGCGAGGTAAGGCGGGAGCAAGAGCTGGACAGGTAAAGTGGGCTGGTTTGCACTTCTGGATGGGAAGGCATGGCTGGCGATCGGGCAGTTGGAGGTAGGCGAGGTGGAGAAGGCAGGGAGGGCGGCTGTAGTAGGGTGGCACTAGATCTGGTGGAGGGGAGCCAAGGGGTGACCTTGGGAAGACCCAGGAAGGTCGTGTGAAGAACAGGGGACAAGCGAGAAGCACGTGTGGAGAAGAAAAAAAAGGAAAAGAATATAGGAGAAGAAAAGAGAAAAATGATAAGATAAAACAAATAAATAAAAAAGGTAAAGTAAATAAATAATAATGGTAATATAATAATAATGATAATAATCTAACAATAAAAATAATCTAATAATAATAGTAATAATACAATAAAAATATAATTAATAATAATAATAACAATGGTAATAATAATAACAATAATAATATTATTATTAACAACAATAATATTTATATTAATAATAATAATAATCGGTCAACCGCATAATCTATAGGACCAAACGCATGGTAGCTACTAGCGGTGCGGTGACCGAGTACTCACCCGGACTGAATGCACGATGACCGTTAGTAGTGCGGTGACTGCGCACTGGACCGAGACCCACTAAAAACATCAAAACACTAAAAAAAAATTCAAACCTGGACCCAAACCCAACTCTGACCTAAGGCGTGGGACCAAGAAAAGAATAAAAACATATGTGTCCATGGTAGGGGTGTGACAAGAACAAATATGAAAATTAATACCTGAATATTAATTCTAACAAAGAATGATTAATATTAAGGTATTAAGAAGTTGTAAAAAAATTATATCAAGTAATTTTTTTTAATAATTTCATGATATAGATGTATAAAAACCTAAATTTATTATACAGGATGTTATTACTTGTTGGACCAAGTGGGAATCCATGTTCCGGGTTTTTATGGACTCAATCTCCTTTTCATTGAGTCAAAGATTTTATACAATTAATATGCTATTATATATTTTATACCTTATGTACATTCTCTATCTAATAATTTATTTTCTATTTTAAGGGGATAAATTTAATTTTCATGTCATAATCTTTATCTTTGATCAATTTCAGACATTAAAAAATATGATGTTACACAGAATAATTACCAACCTCTATATTGGATATTTTCAAGCACATGCGTGTAATTTAAAACCAAAATTTTTTTATTTTATTATATTGAATGATAAATATGTATACCTTTATTAAAAATTAATATTTACCTT
The DNA here is from genome assembly GCA_963277665.1 of Viscum album. Taxonomy (NCBI): domain Eukaryota; kingdom Viridiplantae; phylum Streptophyta; class Magnoliopsida; order Santalales; family Viscaceae; genus Viscum; species Viscum album. The sequence goes on from OY728126.1 coordinate 1,041,808,266, forward strand.
TTTTATTGAAAAGTAAATGTTTTATTTATTTTATCAATTCAATATTCCTTAAATGTATTTGAAATGAATAAAAGTTATTCTTTCCACTTCCATATATTTATTTATCTTAAAAATTAATCTAAATATCATATTAAATTATTTATTTTCAAGGATATATTATTATTTATTATTATAATAGTAAATAACATTTTTTCCTATCACCCTTTGAAAATGGATTGTGAAAGTGACTTGTATCATAGTTATTAAATCAATGTAACAAAATCATTGTGAAATTTTTTTCTGATTTTTTTCCTATTTTACACTCTATATCCAAATAAACTTTCACATATTGAATACTGTTTCATGTATCTCCCTCCATTTCCTCTTTGATATTCTTCTTTTTTTATGATCAAATTTTGGTATCAACTAATGAAATTCTTTGTTGATTCAAATGTTACACTATATGAAGATGTTATGTAAACCATATTCTTCCCAGGGGTAAACCATGATTAAATGTTTGATTTCTTTCATGTGGTACATAAGTATATATTTTACCATTATGTGATGGGTGAGTAAGACATGACCATCAAATGCAATAGGTAAAATTTTATATCTCATGAGATATTAATGGGATGTGAGTAGTGATTCTCAAACCATTATGGGATGTATATAGTGATGTATGAACTATTATGTTATGGGATGAAGGTAGTTAAGCTTGATCCACTATGTTATGATTTTCTTGGTAATTAAATTTAATATATATAATGTTTTTCATTATTTTCCCCCATTCCTATGTTATGTTTCCATGGTTTATGATTATTGATACTTGTTTATATTACAGTTAAATGTGTTATGGTTCAATAATGATAATTATAGGGTATAGTGTTCCCATTCCATCATATATATTGTTTCATCATGTCATATGATAATATATTATGAATCTATTATATTTTAATAATAATTTTCCCCCTTGTTCCATTTTTCACATAAGGTCGCGATCAAATCCTCTATAACTCATTGATATGTTTTTCTCTTACTATGTTATTAAGGTTACTCCTCAAGTATCTTGTTTATTTAAGGAACCATTAGAAAAAATATATCTTGGGGGATGTAATTTGTAAAACAATATATGTGAGATATTAAATAATGTTGTGTAATAATATGTTTTTATAGTTAATATTAAAATACAATAATTTTTTTAAGGGATTGTATTTATTTTTGAGTTGTAAGACTCAAATTATGTGGAATGATGTAATATGAATATTATTTTGCCTTCTTTTTAGGTGGAATTAGAGTGAAGTATATTTATTCTTGGGGGTTAGGTTATGAACTATAATATAACTAGTCTTAAAGAAATGTTGGTCAAACAAAATGTATCATAATATAGTGGCATAAGAAACAACATCTTAGATTTGATTTTTCATTTCATTTGATTTTTTACTATAATTTTATTAAGATATTTTTTAGTACTCAAGTTATACTTTTTGGTTTTATTAAATTTCTAGAACAATGAGTAATTGAGTTAAAAATGTTTACGATAGAAAAGATAGTAATTATATCAAAGAGATATCAAATGGAATGAGAGATGGTGTTCAAACCTTCATTCTATGCTATCATAGGTAATGAGTGATAAGATAAACCAATGAAATCTCTTAAACTCACTAAACTAGGAGAAACCCTATATCTTGTATTTCATGTTCCAATGACCGCCATATTTTAGTGGGTATTCTTCTCCTATAATTGATGGCTAATGCATTAACATAACATAAATAATATTTAACATTATACCATTCTCAGAGCAAGAAAAGTTAAGAAAATAATCAACATAAAATATTTTCCCCAAATTCATCACATAAAAATGAAGTGATAATTCCCTAAGATTAATAAAATGTATGATGAAATAATTGGTAAATATGCGTAAAAAATCATGAGTTTTGAAAAGGTATTATCCATAAGGGACTTTAGTAACCATGAATAAATTATTTGATTCACACATAAGGTGAAAATGGAAATTTTATATTCCCAAAATTCCCATAAATTCTAAGACAAAAAAAGTAAAATGGAGTTTCATTGAAATTTGAAAGAAAAATCACATATAGAACAGAAAATTCAATATCCAACATGATAAAAATAAATGAGAAATCACCCATACAATAACCATAAAGGATATTGATGGTGTTTTATATGTGGTAGAGAAGACCATAAAGCACGAAATTGTGAAATAAATATAAAGACTCTAATTAATATGATGAAGGTGAATAAGGTGCCAACTAATGTGACATCAAAACATCAATGATTCAAATTTAAATAATTTATTCACTGTATAAATCAAATTACCAATATAGAGGCAAAAGTGGAGAATATAAATGAGAATTATCCATGAAGAAAAGGATAAGAAAGTTATTATGCAATCACTATGCCCAATATTGATCATGATAACAAATTAGTCAAAGGTAAAATCATTATCCACCCAAGAACTATGAATTATTCATTTTATTATGGTTCTAAAAATTAATTAATATATTATATGTTATATAATAATATTTATTCCCCACATCAAACATTGGATACTGAATTATTAGTGAAAACTCATAGTGTTGGGATTATTGTATCCAATGTTTATTACTCTTCTCTGATTGACAAATATGGGAAAGTACATTGGGAAAATATATTCATTCTTACAATTGTATAATTTGATGCGATATTGGTAATGAAATTGATATCACTATATAGAGAACATATCAATTTTCATAGATGAGAAAACACATTATATTTCCAAAATTACCTCTACAAAATATCAATGTAGAGATGATTGTAAAATTACATTTGAAATTGATTACTTAATATGGTTTGGAAATCAAACAATAAAGGATACCTACCTCACATGGTTGTGAAACAATTCAATATTTAAGACTAATAAACTATATAAAAATATTTTATTGTATGTCCTAAATAGTTTCATGGTCTACCTATAGGACATGAGGTTGATATTTAAATTGAAACCTAACATGGATCTATTCATATATTAAGGAATCCTTATAGAATTATCCCCATTAAATTAGAGGGATTAAGGAAGAAATTATAAAATAATATAGAAACTAGTTTTATACACTCATTTTCATCATTGTGTTGTGAAAACGTCCACATTTTTATGAATGAGGATGGATCAATGCATTATTTCATTAATTATCATGATCATAACAAGATCACAATAAAAAAAGAACGATATACCCCATCTTTGTGGTTTTTTTGATCAACATAGTGGGGATAAATACTTCTCTATAGAGGATTACCAGACTGAGTATAATAAAATTAAGGTTAAGAGGGATTATATAGTAAATAAACCCTTCAATACAATCAATAGCCAATATGAATTGATATTGATACCTTTTTTACATTCAAATTATGATGACATATTCAATTATTTGATGAAAAGGAAATTTGAATACTTCCATTATATATTTTGGGTGTTATTTATTGATGATATCCTCATATATTCTATGTGAAAGGAAGAACATGAAGAGCATTTTAGGATGTTTCTAAAGACCATATAGAAGGGTAAACCATATTATAAGTTTAGAATGTGTAAATATTGTCAACAAATAGTATCCTCCTTAGGTGATGTATTCATAATTAAGGGTATATCTTGGTTCCTTAAATGACAGAGGATATTAGAGAATGAATATACAAAAAAAGAAACATCTATAGTTTTCTGAGATTTATTGGATATCATTGATTATTTGTTTGAATTTCATATGAAAAAATAATTCCACTAACAATGTTGAAATATACTATAATAATGTTTCTCTAGACTGAATAATATAAAAGTAAATTAAAGGAAATTAATAAGAGGTTGGTCACCGCATATATACTCACAATAAGAAATATTATTGAGGTGTTTGTGATATATAATGATACTTAAATGAATTTTTATGTCTTTATCCTTAAGAAAAAATAAATGGTTATAGATTATGCCATATTCCAATTAATGAACCATGAGAAAAACCAAATGACACATTATCTATATCTATAAATATTACTTTTTCCATTAAATATTTGGAGTCATTATACGTATGTTGAAAAGTGTGACATATATATATAATCCTCATGTGATATAAAATTATGTATTCACATAGAATGATCTAAACTTTCACTAAAGGAAATTCTTAGATTTAATCAATGGACATTATTTCTCAATACATTAACATATTGGAATTGAAAATTGGGTGTATAATTCTCTATATATGAAAGAATGTTACCTTATCCATGATGAGGATTTAGAGAGACTTAATATTAAATGACTTTAAAAGTATGTACATGGAAATCAAAATTAAAGGGATGAAATCCTACTTTCCCCAAATTTTTATTCCACCATCCATGCATATAATGATCAATGAGTCTCAAATAGATTATATAATGCTACAAAATAAAGTTAAAGTTATCGAAACTTCAACATTGAAGAATTTACATTTATAATAAATTGAATCTTAATAAGTGTCTCATCCATACAAAATATAGAGAATGAAATTTTTGATGATACACATATTTAATAATTTTCTATTCACCCTAAAATATCATTGATATTTATGGATCATATATAGAACTATTGGTGGGACAACCTGAAGAGGGAGATTTGATAGAATATATCATTGTTCTTGTTCATTCTTTAATTCAAAGAAAATTTTATAAATCTATGGGGATAATGAAATAATTACCTATATTAGTAATGAAATAAGAGATATTCACTTTGTAATTAATCATTGGTCTTCCTAGGACTTATAAAATAATTAATGCTATCTAGTTTATGGTACATATACAAATAAAATCAATTTATTTAATTTCTATTTTATATGATTTACTACTTAGTTTTCATGGTAAGATAAAAATAAGGTATGTGGAATGGATTATTTTTTTCCATTTTAAATTTTATCTAATTTAAATCCAAGGTTCACATCAATGTTAAATGGAAGTATTAATAAAAAATTAGAGACAATATTGATCATTAACACAACTTAAAATACTCAAATAAATGTTTAATTTGAAATCACTATTTATACATCAAAAAACATTCTAAAATATTTTATAGTGAATTTCAAAGTATTTTAGGATCATCATATTCCTCTGATACCTCGTATAACGATAATATCAACTCTATTATCCAAATTTCACAATAAGAGGATTCATGTTGGGATAGATACAAAACTCTAAAATGTTTGGATAAAGATTGAGATAGTAAACCTTTCAGAGATGAAATTATTCAAGAAATGGTTGATAAGGTTCAAAAAATTATGTGATATATCAAATTTGTGTAATTATGAAAAAATAGTTATGCTGATAATCATCTATGAGATAAGAAGGTTGTGGTTTGTAAAAAATAATTCCCTTGAATAAAAATTTTGAGGAGGATTATTAGATTCAGAAAGAGGAAAAATTTAACCCTAGAAAAATCATTCTGATTTATCATTAGGAAATTGTATCTTATCACTTTATACTTACACAAAACCACTCATAAGTGTATGATGTGTTAAAGAATACTTTTTAAGGGATTACATACTAGATCCATCACATATACTTAACTCATAAGCTAAAAAATATATACATGATCACTCTTAGGAGGAGACATTTTTATAGATCCTATATCATAGAGATTATGTGATATAAAATAATACTACACATAAAGTTATGTTTTGGTGTTAAAATCATAAGTCCAAGAAAAATAGTGGGAACCTAAAGATGAAATGAGACATAAATACCCTAATTATTTTTTTCTGATTAATAAAAATACAAGGATGAAATTATTTTAATGGGGGAGAATGTAACAACCCACATTTTATAGTACGACGACCACTTAAATAAATAAAAAAATGTATCTTACATGAAATATTGATATAAAATTAATGATAACTAATTTCATTAATATAGAGAATTATAATATAAAATTATATACATTGCAATATAGATAATAGAAATTGGATAAAAAAATTATAAAGGAATGAAGCCATAAGTAAATGAAAATATAATAATATGTAAATATTAATATCTTTGATCAACATTGAGTATCATACCATTTATTATAACTATATAAGGAATAAAATATCTTATAAATATGTTATAAATATGTTATAAATATGATAAAAAATATGTAGAAAATAAATTGGATAATGAGATGAATGATTTTTTGAAGTATGGGTGCTTATATTTTGGAATGTTATATAAATATTATATATAAGGGAATTTATTATTTGGTCATTGAGTTTATAAGGTTGTTGGAACTATATATCCATTGATATATTTATTGAAAATAAGAAAAATTGATGAGATAAATTATAATTTCATTATAAGTAGTATTTGGTTAAATTGTGGCCATTTTAAGAAAGTTGACGATTCGAAAGTTATAACTATATGTAAAATCATGATGAAATATATATAGAAATGAGAAGAAATGGAATCAAATTCTATTCGTATTCCTAATTAATCCATTTATCAGATATTGTAAAGGTCAAAGTATCCCTAGGTTATTCTCTAGCCTAATCCCAATATCAAATTAATGATGGTTTTAGTGAATTCATCTATTTAAAATTTCAAGATCATAGAAATCACTATGAGATCCATGCTAGATAAATAACCACATGTCATTTCCATATATATTTATCTCACACTTAGAACTTATGTGATGGTGTTTATATATTTTAAGTATAATTTAGTTTTGTATAAACATGTAATTATTAAGGCAATAATAAATTTTTTAAATATATATATTTTTCATTATCACATGTACGCTTATAATTTTCTAGTATTTATAAATTTTAATTTTAAATAGTAAATTTAATTAAATTTAATAGTTTATTTTTTAATTTTGAATTTATGGATATTTTTGGTAACAGATAGTAAATAAATAATCAATTTTAAATAATTTGGAATAAAATCATTTAATGCTAAAAAATATTTGTATAGTATTTTTCCTTATTTGTAATCTATTTTAATAACTTAATTAATTTTAACACTACTAAATAATTATTTTAATTAAATTTATTTATAATATGTACAAAAAAGATATTATTATTTATTTATTTATAATTTTATTGAATGGAATAAGAATAAATTAATTTTTAATTACTAAAAATATTTTTTTATAAAAAAAATTCTCATGCATTGTGTTTTCTAATGTTAAAGTTAATTTTTATAAATTTAATAAATTTTCCTCAATAAAATATAATAAATATTTTAAATATGCAATTGTAATTTATATAATAAGTTCGATTTTATTTTTATCCAAAAAAATAGTTTTTGAGACCAAAAATAAGTCACAACTATAGAGGTAAATTTATATAAAAATGAATATATTAAACATTAATGAACTAAAATATATCCAAATGTATCTATAAATTGTGAGTATGATAGGATTCATGTAATATCTACATTACTTTTCCACTTTGGATCCGCATTCCATTTGAAATATCATCCTTACACATTATGTAATGAGAAAAAATTACACTCCTGATCACCAATAAAATGACCACTCCTCAACCCAACTCAAAGTAGAATTTTACTTTATTTTCTTCTTTAATACATATCCATGTTACCCAAAAAAAATCTCCCTAACATTTTTGAACTTCAATTTATATAATGGAGTCCCAAATTCTTCCCTTCTGAAAGGTTCTATAAGGGAAGATTAAACCCGTGAACGTAACTATTAACTTCTCTCTAATAAATTTTCTTTACCCATATCATTCACATCTTCTTCAAAAAGATTTTTCCAATTATTAAATAAAAATTAAATCATTATTATTCTATAAATTTTTTTATTATAGATATAGAATAAAATGTTATAATTCATTCATTCATTATCATAAATTTTTTTCAGTCGAATATTCCACCTACATAGAAGATGTCGTAACATTTATATAATTAATTATGATGAAAAAATAAATACTATTGATATGTTCTAATAATGATGAAATTTTTATGTCTTTAATAATTTTTAAATTTTAATATATCTGTGAATATTTATTAATGAAAATATTTTTTCTATTGAATCTCAATTTTATAAAATTGAGATTTTAACTGATCTTTATGAGTTATCACCATAATTTCCATAAAATTAATAATGGAATTTAGGAAAATATTAGACACACCAATATAATCACTATAACCATTCTTGAGAAGATTTAAAAATGATCAATGTCTAAATGCCAGAAACATTACACTAAATCTAGCATAAAAAACAATACTATTTACATTTGAATGTTAATTTAAACTAATAATGGTTAACAAATTGGTAATAATAAATTATAAATATATTTTATGAAGTAAAATAGAACTAAATTATGTTTTTATATATTATTCTAATAAAAATAAATTTATTATAAGGAAGGATATAGTGTGTATGAAAAAGTGGGAATCCAAGGTAATGATCTTTCCTCACTCATTCTCTTTTTCATTAAGTCATACATTTTTGTCTTTAACAATGGTATTCTAAGTTTGATAAGTTTATACCCATATCTATATAATATTATATTTTAATTTTTATCTAACAAAATTACTTTTTCATGTCATGATATTTATATTTTATTAATTTATTACCTTATAAAAATATGATTTTGTTAAGAATGATACACATCCTCAATATGGGCTATTGTTTACAATGATTATTTTTTTATCAATAATGTTTTTTTCCATGATAATGCTTTATACTTTTCTTAACCATTAATATTTATATTTATCTATATTATAAATAAAATATATTATTTCTTTTAACAATGTGGTTTCCCCTATTACTTTTTAAAAGGATTAAAAGTTATTTTTTCCACATACATATAGTTTATGTCTTCAACCACACATTACTTCTTCTATACCTCTGTTTATTTTCAATATTCCACCATTAGAAATTTATTTAATAAAAGAATAAGGTTTTTAAATTCTTCATATCACCCATTGAAAAATAATTTTAAGGAAACTTATAAATTCATTATTATATCAATGTTATAAAATATTTAAAAAAATAATTTATGGTTTTTCTTCCATTTTCCTCTCTATACCTAAATGATCCATCATATGTGGAATTATGTTTCATATATAACCCTCCATGTTATTTATTTAATATTTCATTTTTGAGATCGAATTTTAGTATTAATATATCCAAATCCAGACTGCTTCATCTGCGACACCATTTGAAGATGTTGTATAGCTCTTCTTCTTTTAATGGGTTAATCATGATTTAATTTATGATTAGTTTCATGTGGAATACATATGTTTGGTTTATAACTATTTTATGGGTTGGTTAAATATATTACTCTAATACATTAATTGATTATTTATATCCCCAGATATGGTTACGTTACATGACTAGTGATGTTCAATCCATTATAGGACATAGGTAGTGGTGTTTGATCCACTATGTTATGGGATGCAAAAATTGATTCTTGATTTTCTGTTTTATAGTGGTATTTCTAGATAAAATTTTCCAATGTTATGATTTATAAGCTTATGTTTCCCCTATTTTATTATATTATGTTTCCATGGTTAATCATTATTATTAGATGTTTCCATTCAATGTTATTTTTATTATGCATATATGATGACCCTTCAGTGGTCCTATATTTCCATGTCCTAAGCTTTGTTGTTATATTAATAACACTTATGATTCAATGATATTTTCAATAATTAATTTATCCATTTTTAGTGTTTTATTATATGGTAATGATTTAATCCTCTATAGCCTACTCATATATTTTTCCTATAGAGAACATTTGAGATCACTCCTTATGTTTCTAATTTCCTAAGAAATTTTTTTATAGAATATTTTAAGAGGGTTTCATGTATTGAGAAAATTTATCGGATATTTTAAATAATTTTTAATAATATTATGTTTGTATACCAAATATCCAAATACTCTAAAAATTTTGATTCATCGACTGCATTTACTTGTGAGTTATAAAGATCACTAATAGGATTTAAAAAAAAATCTTGTTTTTTGGATTAATTTGGAAGCCATCCTCTTTGGAAGGGTCATTCCTATAGGGATTTTTTAGTGGTGAAACCCTTTTATATCATATAATAAATAACTCATAATAATAAAAACAATGTATAATACAAAAGTTAAAATACACTAAACCACAAAAAATTGAGGCATTAAGGTGGTTTGGTTTAGAAGAAAATTACTGGGAGCTATAAGATTAGCAGGATGACATGCCTCAAACATTATTCCCCTTAAGACCCCATTATTAATTTAAAAAGGGACATTACATGATTAAAAGTCCAAAACACATCAAGACTTCTTATTTTTCATTACAGAAAAATATATCCTACTGAATTTATAACCACTATTAGAGTAGAAAGAACCACCAAATATCACTAATAACTCTAAATGGAAAGACTCATTGTAGAAAACCACAACATACAACTAATTCCAACCACTTGAGAATCATCCATTCTTTCCATATTGTAAATTCCAGCATGAAACATATCCTAATATTGAGGGATTCAACACATATATTCCTTTTCCTATATCAAAGATAATGTACACAACATTCCCAAATTTACATATCCCCAAAACCTATTATAGTTAGGATAATCTAGAGAGATAACATCATGGAATAAGATGATAAATAAATTTTGAGGACCTTCTGTCAAATAAAAGGAGACACTATCATATGAGAAAAAACAAAACTAAACCCATTTATAAAGAATTATAGGAACATAATAGGCACCTTTGAATTAATACTCCACTAAAACAACCATTAGCAACACCAAACCACACCACCCTAAACCATACCATTATAAAAAAGTGAAAATCAATGTTGTAATCCCAAAAAACCACCAATAATAAAATAAATAATAATCATAATCATAATTAAGAAAAATGGTAGAAAGACCTATCTCGTGTTTTGAATTTAACACATAGAGGATTTTCCATTATTTATACTAAAAATAGTTTCAATGGAATTTAGAAGAAGAGAAGTAGAAACTAAAGAGATTCCCCTATTTTCAGTAGAAACTACCACCAACAACGATTCCCAGTTGGGCCAAATAATGTGGGGAAAATAAGATCCTAGAGAAGGAAGAAACACAGGTAAATAATGAAAAGATAAACTGAGATATAATAAAAATAGTGATGTGATGGTATAACTGTCCAAGAGAAAGATGAACCATATAATATGTGAGTAGTATAATAAAACTAAACATGAGTTTTCCTAGTCTAAACCAAATTTACCGAAATCTGGTTTCTTATGAAAATAAATATTTTATTTTATTTTCCATATTCATATTATTTTTTACTCTAACATTATTAGGATTTAGTTTTGTAGTATACATATTAATCCTTGAGGTTTTATTAAATGGATTGAACTAGTAATAACTAGTTATAAATGGGTGTGTTGGATAATGCAGTGATTTCCCAAATAAGTAATAAAATAGGATTTTATATTGTGTTAAAACCTTTATATATATTTTATCATTTGTTTTGAGTGATAACCTAAACCATATTGAGTCCTATAATTATCCATATAAATATAAATTTTTACCAAGTCCTTCATATGTAAACGAACACAAGACATTATTTTTAATTATTATCCCTTAACCAGTGAGAAATGGATCAACATGATTATTTTTTTTTTAAATTATAAGATAATGAAAATTTAATTATGTTTATTAATAATTTAGAATGAAAAATTGGGATAATAGTATACTATGATAAAAAACATGAAAAAATGAATAAATCTACTCAATGGAGTGGGTAAAGTTTATGAAATCATTGAATATTATTTTAGAAATCATAACATAAAATTTGGGTGAGAATTAATTGAACCATGAAAAACAAGGATGAAACAATTGTTCCTTACAAGGAAAACATCAAAAAACTCAGAATATACACCTTTAATTTTAATTTCAAACCTGAAATAAAAATTGCTCATTTCTTTAGTAGCTTAAATCCATGTATTCAAAAGGTATTAAATATAAGGGATGTGGGTAGCTACGATGAAAATGATTGATTTTTACTTAAGGTGGAAATTGAAATTGTATACTACCATTATTATCATGGATTCAATAATAGAAAAAATAAAATGTATTTTTATGGAAACATTAAAGATAAATTATAGGTAGGAAATAATCATCAACTCCCTATATTTAAAAAATGTGGAAGGAAGATCCTGTCAAATTTTAATAAATTATTAGGAATTTGTTTTAAAAGTTATAGAGAAATCCATAACGAATGAAATTTATGAATAAATATAATGAATCCTTTTAACATAGTAGAGTATTAGAGGATCCCATCTAATGAACCAACCATACTTAAATTATGAAAAATCTTCTCTTTATTACATATTAATTCATGAATTAATACATAAAAGTATTCATAATACAACCTGAAATATTGAGAAGTATAATGACTCTGGGAATTAGGTATATTACATAAAATCTTAAAATAGAAAATATATCACCTTTATTGAAAACTACCTTAACATGCTCGCACTTAAAACTGTATGGGATAACCTGGGGATATGCATAATAATGAGTTGAGCTGTAAATTTAAATAACAGAATAACATGGAATAACATGAATAAATTAATACATTTTAGACAATATAAATATCAATGGGGGCATAAAAAGAGTGTTTATAATATACATGAACAATAAAACATGATATGGCATGATATCGTAAAAGAAACATGGTAAATGTGGCAATAACATAAAACATTACATCATAAACATAGGTTAAGGATAACTACTAAGAAATTATGATGAAAAAGACCCATAAATGAAGCAGGTTTACTCCATTCCCCAATATTAAATCTCATTACACTAAACATTACCCAATATATTGGAGCACTATAGAATTTTGGGTGCACCCATCACATTCATTTCATTCACATGCTTAAGTGTACCACATAGATCATAAAACCTAGAATCATTTATCATCAGATTTAGTTACATGATCTTGGAGTGTATAGTAAATTCATGCATTTTACCAAGAAATAATTATATGTTCATAAATTTTATCACCCTTTATTGGATATTGGTACGAGTATTCACTACAAAAATTTTTGGAATGGAAAATCGTAGTGGAATTTTTGAAGTAAAACTGCGTCACTTAAAAATTGAAAAAAATTGGTTTATGAGAGATAAAGGGTTATCTATTTATTTGGAATGAAAATTTACACTAATATGGATATCGAAAAACATATCCCAACATTAGGAATTGGGAATTGATGGTATATGATAATAACGAAGCTTGAGTAAAGAGTAGAAGGTGAGAATACCTACCCTAAGAGTGTGACTCCAAATGGTTTGGAGGAGCTTCTTAAGAGCTTGGTCGAGCCATGGGAGAAAATTAAAGAGTAGAGGTAAGAGTAAATACATGCTCCAAGAATTTTGTTTTAAGATAACTGGGATCTTGCGCGGGTTAATATTAGAAAATATAGGGGAATTCATTAATATTTCCCAACATAGGTTTTGGACTCTATGTAATAAAATAACCAAAAACACAAACCTTCCCATGGTTTATGAACATGGTTTTTAAAAAATTGGAGTTATTTTCATTATTTTATAAGGCCAAAGTCTGAATATTATAAAATAGTACCCTTGTTGATGTGGAAGTGAGTCATACTATTAAATAAATGATTTTAAAACCATAAAATATATTAGTGGTTTTGGAGGATTCATAAAGGTTTTAGAAAATCAATAAAACAAACATAAAATCACATTATTTTAAAGGTAAAACATATATTTTGATGTGGATACCCTTTATAGTATTTAATACGTAACTTTTGGGTCATTATTTTGTCATAATACACACTATATATTTATATGGTATTTAATTCTTACCTAAAAGTTCAACTGTCTCAGAAAATTATGAAAAAATCACTATTGTATAATTTTTTCATTATAATTCCAAAAATAACAATAATTTCTATTTTAATATAAGAAATGATATTTATTGTGAAATTTTTAGTTTTTGACAATAATAGTTTTTTAACCCTTATAAAAATTTCATTTGACTTCATAAAAATTATATGATCATTTATATTTGATAAATATTAATTAATAATAATATTTTAATAAAATATTTTTTATTTAAAAAAGATTTAATAGTAATAATAAATTCATGATTTTAATTTGAATATTACCCAAAATTACATTTTTTTTATTGTGTCAAAATCAAAATCATTTAGAAAGTAGAAATAATAAGATTAAAATAAATTCATTATTTTATACAACATACACAATCATAATATTAGGGTCTTGATACATATCCCTTTAATAAACCAAAAAATTTGGTAAGATTAAGGTGTGTGGTAGTGAGAATTTTATGGGGTAAAACATACATGGTTTGGGCTATTAGCTCAATAAGCTTCAACCTCTCCCATAAACGATTCTTCTTAGGATAAAGTTTTTAGATCTCAGATTGGGATTTGTTGAGGTAAAATCCTATATATGTTATCTCTGTAAAATGCTCTTATAAATGTGATTCATAGGGTATGATCCAACCGGTTGAGGTCATAGCTTCTCCTTTCTGTGTCAACTGAATTTTTAAAACCTTATATTTATACTAATTATGTGATCACTGTTCAATAGAAACATTATCAAAGGTAATAATGCTTAATGGTATTTTAAATTAGATAAGATATATTAAAATGAAATAAGTTTCTGTGTTTTCCATATAATAATACATTTGATTAATATTCAAGGATAATTTTATTTATAAATATTCAGGTCGTTACAAAAATGATTTGATTGTAAGTATTTTTTGAATTATGAAATAAATGCACTAATCAATGTGACAATGAGGATACAAGACTGTAGAAACATCCAAGACCAATGGGACATTGAAGAGACTATATAATCACTATGTCCAAATTTGACCACAATGAAAAAATAGTGAAAGGTATGTTCATTATCCCCTCAATAACTATGAATGTATTATTTGATTCTAGTTCTTAACATTCATTTATATCATGTAGTAATATTTATTCACTACTTAAAACATTGGATAATGAATTATTTATTAATACACCTGGTAGTGCGATGATTTCATCCAATATATATAAATATTCTCTAATTGATATTTTTTAGAAATTACTTTTGACCGATTAGTTATTCATCCCATAGTCAAAAAAAATTTGTTATTTGGAATGTATTAACTATTTCTACAAAGAGATAATATCTATTTTTTGGATAGATAAATATCTTTTCATGTTGTAAATAACCCCTATTCAAATATCAATGTAAGAATTATTATAAATAACATTAGAAATGATTTCCTTAATATTGGTTCTCATACCCATAAATTAAGGATACATGGAAAAAATTGTTGGGTAGGAACTCAACATTGAAAATATGATAATTTTATGAGAATATGATGGTGTATTTCTCAATGGGTTGGTTGGTCATCCTCTAAAATGTGTGGTGTATTTTTAAATTGAACTCATACATGGATCCATGTTTATACCATAAAATCTACATTGAATAGCCCCCATTAAATTAATGTAATTAAAGATGTGCATATAAGAGAATCTATACAAAGGTTTTATACACAATATTGTTTCACAGTAGGGTGTATTAGTTCTCATTGTTTAGAATAAATATGGATAAATGTGTCTTTGTATTGAATATCATGAACTTAAAAATATAAAATTCAATAAAAGGTATCCCCTATATTGTATTAGTGATTTTTTTGATCAAATTTGTAGGGATCAAAACATATATAAGGTGGATCTTTTATCTGAATACCATTAACTTGGAGTGATGTGGGATGATATACCCAACACATCCTTCCATACAAGGTATATACACCATGAATTCATTGTTATTCATTTAGGACCTATAAATTCTCTAATTATCTTCATGGATTTTACAAATTGAGTTCTTATAGATTAAAAATTTAATTTTTGGTCGTATATATTGATGATATCCTCATATATTCTATGTTAAAAGAATAACATGAATAGTATTTGAGGATTGTTCTAAGTACCATGTGAAAGGAGAAACTATATTCCATGCTCAGGAAGTGTGATATTTTTATATAAAAAATATACCTTTTAGGTTTGGTAATCACAAGACATGGGTTATCTATAGATGATACAAATAAATAGGTGATTAAATAATGAATTAGACAAATATTGATAACATGGATTCATAGTTTTATTATATTGGTTGTATACTGTTGACTCTTCGTGTGAAAGTTCTCATGAATTTAAAATCTAATAACTACGTTGAAATAGAAGGGAGAAATGTTTATCTTGATAGAATAACGTGAAAATTGATTTAAGGATACTTAGAATAGGTGGTAATTTAAACTTGAAATCACACTACCATTTTGTGCTGATGGTTTTATGATATATAGATATGCTTAAAAGAAGTTATTGGGAGGTTCCCTTATGGAAAATTACATGGTGATTTCTTATTCCTCACATCTATCACAGGACCAAGATAAAAACTGTTTAATATATGATCTAGAGTTATAAATTGTAATTTTATTATTAAATATTTTGATGTATTATCGGTTTGGTGAAAATTGTTTTATATATATATATATATATCAAAATACGTAAAGTATATTATTACATCGAAGGATAGAACCATGTACCACATAATATGGTTAGAGTTAATTAAAGTTTATGATTTATCAAAGCTAAATTATCTAAGAATGGAAAACATGGTGGATGATTCGTTAAGGAGGAAACATCACACAAAATTATCAAGGATTAGAATTTAAATAGATTCAATACTCAGATATTTTCAAAGGATAGACCATGAAATCATAATGGGTGGGATTAAATTCAACCTCCCCAAGATTCTTACTCAGCTATCTGTCTATATAAAGAACAAGGAATATTAAAAATATGATATGAAGCTATAGGATAAGGTATATAGTTTTTTTGGATTTTAACCATGATACAGATATAGTTATATGATTCTGGAACTTGAATATGTATCATATCCAAATAGAGATAAATAATCTGATTTTACATGATGAACTAAGTTCATACTTCTCTATTCACCAAGAAATATAAAATAAGTATTGAGGTCTAACATGGTACTTATGGTGGGAAAAATAAATAGGGATATTTTGGAGTATATATATCTATTCTTGGTCTATAATCATGTCAAATATTAATGTTATAAATCTCAGGGGACGATGAAACAATTTATACGCCAATACGGAAGTAAGAAAATGTCACCATGGATTTCAACATCAGTCTTCCCAAGACTCCTAAAGGAAATAATTTTCCCATGGTAGTGGTCAATTCACTTGAATATTTATCACATTTAATTTACTATTTGATATGGTTATCAATTAAATCATCTTTATAATATATACATAGATGAATTGGTATGGTAAAATGGAGTATCATTTTCAAGTATATACGATCGATACCTGAGCATCACATCACTATTTTATAGAACACTTCAATAAGAATTATATACTAATCATATATTTAGCACAATTTAACATCCTCATATTGATCATCATTTTAATATGATAATAAATCATTTTACGATATGCTAATATCATTATCATTGGAATTTAAAGGATGTTGTGGTCAATATCTTCATATGGATGAGTTGTCATATAACAATAGTTTCCACATTATCATTCCAATGTAATTATA
This sequence comes from Viscum album, assembly GCA_963277665.1. Lineage (NCBI taxonomy): Eukaryota > Viridiplantae > Streptophyta > Magnoliopsida > Santalales > Viscaceae > Viscum > Viscum album. The sequence continues at coordinate 1,041,825,857 of OY728126.1, forward strand.
TGATGCTCTATATAGGAAGAGATATAGAAATAAAATGTGTTGAGATGATGTTATGGAGAGAAATATATTGGGATAGGATATTATTCATGAAATTATTGAAAAGTTTCAAACCATTTAGTGATATATCAAAGTAGAAAAATATTGATAAAATATATATACTGATAATAATTTATTGGATATAGATTTTGAGGAATGAAAAAATGTATTATTTTTAAATATGTCTACATATAAGGGTTATGAAATTTTGGAATTAAGTAATTTTGTTATCTAGATTCATAGATCCCTTTAATAATTTGGAATATGTGGGGATTTTAGCTTATCTCTTACCACTTCCATAAGACCAATCATATGTCGTTGATTTTTTCCATGTATCATTATTGAGGAAGTGCATACCAGACCCATCACGGGTAAAAAATTGTGAATATGTGAAATTAGATCATGATATATCTTATATGGTGTAACTGATGGTAATATTGGATCATAGAGATAATGTGAAATGAAATAGGAATAAAAAATGGTCACTAATTTGTGGTAAAATAAAAAGATTAAGGAAAGTATAGGGTATGTTTAAAATAAAATGAGTAAAAATTACCCCAATTTGTTTTATTCTAAGAAATAAATTATTAAGGGATAAATTATTTTTCTTTGGATAACAAAACACCCTATATTTCTAGTATGAAACTCTCTTTAATAAATCACATAACATGTCTTATATGAAACAACATACTAAAATGAAAAATTAATTTTTTCTTATTTTTTATCTTTATAATATAAAATGATATATATTAAAATATTTATAAATGAAATAGGATAGAGAAAACTACAAAATAAATAAGATAATAGGTAATTAAAAATAATAAATATTGAAAAATTCCTCATGTAGATCAATTTTGAAGATCATACCTCGGATGATAACTATATAAATAATATTTATATTATAATGATGCTAAAAATATTTATAAAATAAATATTATAATGATATAAATTAATTTTATAAAGTGGGTGAGAATCAAAGTGGGGTCAGTGGACCCCCTATTTATTTGTTTTGTAATGGATAGTCATTTCCTGAGCCTCCCATAATCAGAGTTTCTTGACCTACAGTAAGCTGTTGTGTGGAGTAGCATGAGGCAGCACACTATGAGAGGGTATGATTCCTAGTCATCCTTTGGGTATATCGCATTATTAAACAACTCATAGGGTTCACTCCATGATAGTGACATGTAGGGGTTTGGACCCTCTACCTTGGGTGGTCACGCTAAGACCCAGGAGGGATACACCACAATAGACATAGGCTGAGAGATAATACCATTATTAGTGGTGGTCACACCATGACACAAGAGGGTCACACCATGACCTGTTAGGGTGAGGTTGTACGACACTAAGACCCTCATGGCTGCATCATTATCATCACCTTGGTGGATTTTTATGAGGGGTAGATGAATAATTTCCCAGTCATCCCCTTGGGGTTTTAGTTGAACAGGGTACTAGGAGAGTCCATTTTTAACTAGTTCACTACCATTCCATTCTCCCTTCAATCCACCTTTACTATTGGTGAATCCATGGTAGTTTTTCAGTGATATAAAGTGTTTTCTTTGTTCATATTCAATGTTATTTGTTCTCTTCTTATCCTTTGATATTTCTATTATTTTTCTAATTATTTGGTGATAATTTCCACAAGAGAAAAGTTTAAATCATCTATAATGATGTTTATTTTTATCAATATGGATAGAAAATATCATGTAGTGATGATTGAATGGTTTTTCATATTTTTTTCATTATTTTTTTATTACTCTATTAATTTTTTAGGATTGTTTTTTAAAAAATTGGATGAAAGTGGATGTTAAATAAATTCCAAATGATTAGGATTTTTCATTTAATGGAGTTTAGGGTATTACATAGATCTTCTAGGTGTCGTTGATATTAATTTTGGTGATGTGATAATTACCATAATTTTTTATCCAATTATTCCATATTGAATTAAATTTAATTATTAATCATTACTTTTTTATGTTTAATTATTTTTTGTGTAATCGCTTGAGAAAAAATCTGGGAATTTGATGTGGCCTTCATTGGGGATGAGTGGAGATATGTGAGGATGTTAACTGTGTGTATCAGTTTAGTGCTCCCTAAAAATATTTATAGAATATATTACTTGTGCCTATATAGCATGTGGTATGTGGTCTCTCCATATATGAACTATTTAACATTAGTTAAATAATAGTTCTATTGAATGTTGATATAATATAAGTTTCAAGGGTCATGATGGATGTTGAACACTTATAGATGCCATAGATACTGATGTCCATCATCATGAACATAGATGTGTGTTTTGATATGTATGTACCTTGTAGGTGTTTAAATTAAAAAAGATTAATTATCCTAATAAAAATTAATGTAAGTTACTTTATATCACTTTGAGTAGAGGTGGGTAATGAATTGTGATGGATGGCCTAGGGGTAGGCCATGAAAACCTTTTGATACAATGTATCTTTTAAGTGTTGTTGAATAGAAAGTGGGATTAGTGTTCCTCCACCACTATTATATATGTACCTTATGAAGGTTTGACAATGGTAGGATTTATGTGAGGTTGGGTGTGAGGGGACTGGCCTAGAATAACATGGAAATCGATATGGTAATTATACCATCTCCTTATCGGGATATCAAAATAGTATGTCTTATAAGGAAAATTAATCCATGATGCATTCATGATAGTGTTAAAGGATGTAATTCCATCTAAGTGATGGGTGTTGACCAAATAGGTAAGTATGTGAAATAGTGGAACCCATGTAGGGTGTCACAACTATGATGCAACTTAGGGGACATTAGTGGTTACCTTAGTTTTTAGTTGACATTATCAAGGATTAGTTTAGTGAAATAAGAATCATCGATCATGTGTTCCACCATTGAAAATGAGTATCTATGGTTATAGCCTATAACATCTATAGTACATGGAGAAGTTATGTTCTTGAGATACTAACATATGATATGTGCACCATATTTTTTTGAATATTAAACCTGTGCTATATGAAACAAGGATCCAAGGATGATTTTACTCTGGTTATATGAGATATATAAGTTTATATATATATATATATAAGAGAATATAGATGAGTTACACCCATGGGTGTTTTAGAATGAGCATTCAGGCACCGAGCGTTAGTTAAAACCCTTAGGTAATGGAAGGCTAGTACCTATTCTATGTATGGTATTTCACCCCTAGTTTATGTTTATATAGTTCAAGAGCTATAAATGGATCACCATGAGTAGGATTTTAATAGTTATGATTCTAGTCATGGATTCCCATAGGTGGTATCTAATATTCCAAGGAAGGATGCCCCATGGCTGTATTATATATTATGGTTATAGGTGAGCTACCTTCCTAGGTATATAATGGTTTTGGGTTAGGGAATTGATCTCTTGGGTAGTTGATATATATCGGATTTGGGTAGGGGATGAGACCCATCAGGGTGAATGACACAGTAGTTCTAGGTAGAGGATATTACCACTAAGGGGATGTATTTAATAACATGGTTACATAGTTAGGAATTGGTCCCCCTTTATGGTATTCAAACATATCTTTTAGGATAAGAAATATTCTCCTTGAATGATATTCCAATTAGGTTCTTGGGAATAATGTGCTTCCCTCTAGGTGGGATAAAATTCCATGACACTATATAATTGAATAGAATGGGTATGGTCAATCACAAGTGTAACCTTAGAAAACAAGGATCAATGATGATGTTTTTTATTAATTTTATGCAATTTTTATTTATTTATTTTTAAAAAATAATATGTGAATTGTAACACCCTGAAATTTTAAAATATGAATATCATATTATATAGTGTATATGACATGCAACAAAAGAAGAAAAAGGGATTATAACACCCTATCACATTACAATATATTTATTATTTTAAATAAATTCAATCAATCATATATATTTCAATTCCTGCAGCACTTAGCTTAGATTGCGTTATATAAAACAATGACTTTCTGTGATGGCTTATGTTACACGAAAGGACGAGTTTTACAGAATAATAATAGAATAATAAACCATTAATATATAATATAATATTTCATAAACTAGAATTTAAATTTTTGGTCATGAATAGGATTAACTAACTTATAAAAATATGTGGTTCAATTATTTTTTTACCAATTAATTATAAATTAATATGAAAAACGAAATGAATATAAAATAAATGTTTTTAGAAAAAACTTTTTTATGCACCCAAATACATTTTTTCTTAATAAATTAAATAAATTTCTATTATTGAATGATATTAATGAAATTTATATATTATATATTCATTAAATTACTTTTTAAATTCCTCCAATTGGTTTTATTTTCATAACATAAGAACAAATCCAATTTTATGTATAAAAACTATATTTTTTCAAAAGGCTCTTTTGCTGCTTTTCAATTGCAATCCAATTTTAAAAATAAATATTGGAATTTTTATAAATTATATATGAAATAATAAACTTCATATTTTAAATCATAATTTTAAAATTATCTTAGGGTTAACTTTTAGTATTTTTCTGTGAAGCTTCATTTTTTGATTAGTGGTGAAAAATACTGAATTTTAATTGAAAAATAAATTTTCATCTAAATAATTTACAGTGTTGAATTATATTTTTAAAATTTTTAAATTATTAATTGTACAATTTTACATATATTAATATAATTTAGGTCATTGGAATAATTTTTATATTGTATTTAGATACATAATCTTAGTGAAATTTTGAACATTTACACTTTAAAAAATAGCTTTTTCATCCCATCTACTAGATTAATTTTAAATTAATTTATATCTCTTATGTGATCGGAATTTAGATATATGGATTCCATATTTGGAATAATAATATTTTATAATGACTATTATGTTCAAATTTTATTTTTACCAAAAATATTATTGAAAGAAATTAAAATTATATAGAGTGATTAAAGTGAAAATGAGTTTACTTAGTGGGTGAACTTAAATCTTAAGGGGCCAAATGACCTAAAAACATGATCAAAACCAATTGGGAGGCCATATTATGACCATATCATCTCTTGTATCTAATTTTGATCATTATTGGAGGAACATGATGAATTAAAGGCCTCCCAGTGGTTTTTTCGTTTTTCTATTTACAAGAATACCACTCCTCCAATATAAAAGGGTACTCACCACCTCACATATTCAAACCTACCAAGCCATTTGGATCATCCAACCCATGAAAAAATAATACCCAAAATTACATCTCCTTATCCTATATTCTTCAATTTTGGCACAAATAAATACACGGAAGGTTTCTGATATTAATCAAAAGGATTTATCTGGAAGAGAGGATGTTAAAGGATATTCAATCAAAAGGAAGCATAAAGTAAGGCATTTTCATCTCACTTTTTACATTTGTGAGATAAATGTAATATTCCCCATTTAATTATTTTTTATTAGGTATTTAATACTCATTTTTATATATTTTATAAATAATTAATTTATCTTCATGGTATTTAAATGTTTTACTTGATTATTATTACTATTGGGGATTTCGATACAATTGTTACCACAATTTTTATGGGATTTCTAGTATCACATTTATTTTTGAGAAACTTACACCATATACAGCCCTTGATTATTTTATGTGGTGTATAAAATTTCTTATGTCATTTTATATCATGAATTTAATTTATTTCATGATATTAAAAGATTCAATTGATGTAATTATTTCATAGGGATTCTGATTCAAATGATACTAAAGTATTATGGGATTTCATCAGAATTTACATTCCATTGAGACTTATTTTTTTCATGATCCAATTAACATTCATTCATAATATAAAATACCTATTTGACACTTAATAACATGATTAATTCATAAATAATTTTCTTTTAAATCCATTTTGAATTATCTCATCTAAAGGGATTTGACATGAAAATTATAAAGTGAAAAAATTTATTGTAAAATCTAAATTCCTTTTGTGATTTTTAAATATATATTGAAATATTTTATTACATGTAATAATTTCTCATTGTAAATTATATTTATTTTTAATATATAAATTCGTGTATAATGGATATGATTATTTTTCTAAACAATTTACCATTATTTATATATGGTGTTTATTTTGAATGTTGTAGGATTTATTCGGGAACTAATGATAAATCTGTATCCTTTACCCAATACAGATATTTGATAAGGAAAATTATTTATGGTTTAAATTTATTATTGAATATATGAGGAATGTTTTAAACATTTGGTACATGGTTTGTGGACTGGTTAATCCAAGCCCCTCGATAAATTTGTAGTCTCATGGGAAGAATTCAGTTTTCAAAAGACTCTTCATATTATTTTCCAAGTACTTTAAATATTTCAGGAGGATGATCATGATATAACATATATTAAGGGTAGATCTTGATAGTTAAGACAGGTTTATACCTAGTGACTTAAATTTTATTTAGGATTGATTTTGATAGTAACTATCTTGAGGATATAACATGATATCTTAGACGTTCAACATTAGGCATTTCATCACTATTATTATTCCATGTAATTATTTGATTAGTTAGATTATCCATGGTCAAGTTTCAATATCATGTGATTATTTAAATAGAATTATTAAAACATCTAATATTATTTCCATATTGATTATGCTCTATATAGTTATTTAATGGCTTGTTTGCTCAATTATTTACCATTCCATGTTTATTATGCTTATTGATTCGTTAAACCTTCCTTTTTACTTAAACCTTATTGAGAATTTGAGCTCACTCTTAGTTTTTTTCAATTCCCCAAGATATGATGATAAATTCTAGGAATTATTTTTAAGCATTCATTTGATTAACTTGATTATGTACTATATTGTATTTTTTATCCCTAGTGTAAAATGGGTATTATTTATGTAGTTTGGATCTCTATAATTGCTAAACTTTTTAGTCTTATTTGATTTGATTCCTTGTAATCATGCCAATGTAAAAAAATTAAGGCACTAGCTTCGATATTTTGTGGTTGGGTAATTACAGTTGGTATTAGAGAATATATAGTAAAAACCTTGGAAACAAGATTTATGAAAACTTATATTAGGCCCGATAAACTTATCTTATTCATTGATAATATGTATATAATAACATCCAATAGAAAACATGTTTATTATTATAAGATTATTTATGGATAAAATTTTCAATCTATGATAAGTATTTCACTACTTTTAGGAATAAGTATTATGTTATATAATGTTATGATCAATTTTTGTGTATATAATTGTTTAGAAATTGCACTTGGAAGGAAGAAGAGTTTCAATACTCCAAACCAATTTAAATATTTACCTACAAATGAAGCTAATTCGACTTGTATTATAATTTAAAAAGTTAGGGATATATTTGGTAATCTCAATAAATTTGTTAAAAATAAACCTTCCTAGATGGATAAAGCTATTCAATAGTGAAATTATCCTATACTGGATTACTTTATGTGATAAAGGCCCCGATTATTTAGTAGGACTACTAATCCTATAGTGGAAGATCAATCGAATAAGTATATAGAGAAAATATTTATGGCCTTGGGATGGGGAGAAAAATAAAAAAGTTTCATTTGTAGTGTATTATCTCAATGGTGATAATTATCAATGATGGTTGTTTATCCAAAATATTAGGGAAGAATAGTAAATAGAACTCATGGAATTTAAAGATTTTAAGGATTCATTATTCAAAAAATGTATCCCTTATGGGTAAAAAATTGAGATAAAGATCATGTTTCTTAGCTTAAAGTAAGGGGAAGAAGAAAGTGTTATTGATTATGGGGTTAACTTTACATGGTTCCCTAGGTATGATAATGATTACATATACCATAAGGATTATAAGATTAACCACTTCTTTGAAGGATTTAATCCATGTATTCTAAGGGCTCTGGTATCTTAAAAATTTTCATCATGTGATGAAATATTTTTATATGATATCAAGATAGATAAAGAACTCACCAAGACTTATAGATTTAAAGGGAAGTAAGAGGAGAAGAGGACGGTAGAGAAAATAATGGATAAAGTGAATAAGGTAAATAATGATTTTACCACATGCAATAAATATGGAAATAATCACCCTATTAAATTCTTGAAGGTATTGGGTGTTTATTATAAATTCATAAAAATGTTTGACTTAGAAAAACAAGGAATTAGAAGAAATAAAAAACTTATATTTGGTGATTTATCTTTAGTGAAATGGGGAACTATGAAAATAAATTCCTCAAGCGTTGAGGGAAGATAAGGGATCAAATTCAATATAATGTTATAGATAAAACCAAAGTGGAAGGATTAATTTTCTTAAATTTTGATTCATGAATTATTTTATTTGAGTATTTCATTAGTTATTTACTTTTTATAAGAATAATGATATATATATATTTAAGGATTATACTATAGTATAATTTCCTTAAGGATTTAAGAGCACATGCTTAACAGTACTAATGACCAAGAAAAATGATACAGTGAAAAGTTGAACTTCTTGGAAGACATATGATTGAGGGAAATAGAACCCTAAATACATTCTTAATATTTAGATTGTGATGGTTTGATAAAGTGACGATTGATATCTATAAATTAAATGGGACATTACTGACCACCTTGGGGCTGATTAATTATTTATTAGGAAAGTGGTTATGATGTTTTTGTTGGAGTATAAAACATTTAGGATATAAGTAATATATCCAATATCCTATATATCAAATAATAAATAAGGAATCATGCATGTTTTCAATAATTTTTTATAGAAATTCATTTTATTACAATATTTCAAAAGAATACATGATGATGGTGTTCACAGGTTTGGTATGTAATAATTAAAGAGCTATTTCATGTTGACTAAAGATTAATGATATGTTCATTTTGTAAATTCAGTGATTTTACTTATAAAGTGTTGGTTCATAGTATTTTGGAAAATTTAATAATTTATGAAACAGTTTATGTTGATCATTGGATGAGGTTCTAAAGATTATTGTACTATTTCACCGTATGATAAAACATGTATTAAGAAATGTAGTAGAAATAGGTTAACATACAATGAACAGATAGTATAGTACATTTTCAATATAAATTTATCAATTATATAAATTTCATAATATTATCATATTGTGAATGAATTCTTCAAATATAGGGAAAATGTGTGTTTTGTCAAAAACATTGTCCTACTATCATCATTTTTATGATATTAATTAAATTTTTTACACTAATATGTTTTATGGCCTTACGGTCATTAACCTTATCCGGATAATCCAATTTCTTGTGATCAATTTTCTCTATCACTCTCCATCAAAACTTGATAGTTATATTTCTCTTACATGTACACGTTTTTAATAATTTTCTCCAATTCAGAATCCTAGTTTTTTGGTAAACTGTAAATTTTCTTTTTTCCTCTTTTTAAGAGGATATTTTATTAATCCTTTCATGATATGGGTTTTTAAATAATATTATTTTAATAATATCAAACTCTCAATTACTGATATATATTTTAAATATCTAGGTCACAATTCATTTATGGTGTGGAAAATGTAAGCCCCTAAAATTTTAAAATTTGAATATCATATTTGATAGTGTGTGTGAAATGCAACAACAAGTGTAGAAGGTAATATAAAATCATGATTCATTACAATATATTTTCTATTTTAAATAAATTAAATATGTAATATAGATTCAAATGAATGAAATACCAATTTTAGCTTATATTACACACAACAACGACTTTATTTGATGGCTTGTGTTACACATGATACAATGTTTTACTGAAAAAATAATATATTATTAAAATATTATTATTTAATATAATAAGATATAAAATAGACTTTTAAATTAATGGTTATTAATAACATTAGATAAATTATAAAAATATATTGTTTAATTCATTGGTTACTGATTAATTAGAAATGAATATAAAAATACAATTTAATAAAAAAAGTTTTAATAAAAAACTATTATTATGTACCTTAAGGAATTTTGTCATAATAAATTAAATTAATTTAGATTATTGAATGATATTTATGAAATATATATAAATTATTTATTCAATAAATTATTCTTTACATTCATCCAATACATTTTATAAGGATAATATAAGAAGAAATCCAATTTATGCATAAAATGCAATATATTTCTAAAGGTTGTTTTCCCGCCTTTTAATGGTGCTTCTATTTAAAAAATAAATTTTAGAAATTTGATCAATGTTATTAGAAAATATAAACTTTATTTTTGAAATAATAATATCAATATTATCTTATGGTGAACTTTTGTAACTTTTTCATGTAGTTTCATTTTTTAAATGAATAATGAATGATACTAAATTTTAATAGAAACTGCCTTTTCATCTAAATAATTAGAGTGTAAAATTAAAATTTTAATTTTTATTAAAGAATTATTAGTTTAATATGACATGTATTAATATAATCTATTCCATTATAGTAATTTTTAAAATTTATTTTGATATAAAACCTTAGTAAACTTATGATCATTTTTACTTTAAAACACGCTTTCACATCGTGTATGTGGGATTTATTTTAAATTAATTTTTGCCACTTCTCTTATTGGAATTTCAAAAAAGGATTAAATATTATTAAAAATAATAATTTATATTTTCTATCAAGGTTAACTTATTTTTTATCAAAAATATTAGCTCAAACAATTAAAATTAATTATAGATGTTAAGGTGAAAATGAGTTTACTTAGTGGGTAAAATTTAATCTTAAAGTGAAAATCATGTAGATACTTGTCAAAAAACCATTGGATATCCAGATTATAACCATATAATCTATTTTATATAAATTGGTTCATTATTGGTGGATCATTATGTAAGGGAGACCTCCCAATAGTGTTTACCATTTAAATTTACAAAAATTCCACTCATCCACTATAAAAGGGCACTCACCCCTTCATTTATTTACACCTCCCAAGCCATTCAGATCATCCAAAAACTACCCAAATAAGCTAAAAAAATAACTCCCCTAAACAAAGAATCCTAAATTTGGTTATAAAGAAACCATGTATTGCCTTTTATATAAATAAAAATGAGTTACCTGAAAAAAGGAGGTTAAAGGACATTCAATCAAAAGGAATCATAAAGTAAGGAATTTTCATCATAATTTTTAAATCTGTTACATAAATGTCATATTCACCACTTGATTATTTTTTTTTGTGTATCTACCAATCCTTTTCATATATTTAATCTTGAATTATTTAATCTTCATAGTATTTAAATGTTTCATTTGATGATTACTACTCTTGGGGATTTGGATTCAAATGTTACCACCCTTGTACAGTGACTTCTAGTATCACTTTTATTTTTACAAGACTTATGTGTTATTCAAAACTCCTTTATTTTATTTGGTTTATTTAATGCCTTATGAAATCTAATATCCTGAATTTACTTCATTTCAATATATTCAATGTTTCAATTGATTTTATTCTTTCATGGGGCTCGTGATTAAAAAGTTACTCAAGTAGTATGGGATTTCATCTCAATTTACATTCTATTGAGGCTTAGTTCTTTTTATCCATCAATTAAATTTTATGTGGTTTATATGCTACCCATTTGAATTTTAATATCATTATTCATTAATAATTCATGGTATTTTATGTTCCCCATTGAATCATCTCATCCAAGGGGATTTGGCTTGAAAATTACATTGTTGTCAATGTTCTCATAAAACCCCATTTCCTATTGTGATTGTCAAATTTCTCCTGAAAAAATTTCTTTATTGTAATATTTTTTATTCTACATTATATTTTTTAAATATCTATAATCATGTATGCTGGATATAATTATTACCTAAACTGTATAACCATTTTTACATATGGTTTTTACTTTGGATGTTATATGATTTATTGGGGAAATATTGATAAATCTATATCCTTTCCTCAATGTGGATAATTGATAAGGCACATTTATTATGATTTAAATTGATTATTCAGTATATTATGAATGTTTTGGACATGAATTAGATGGGTTGGAGACCAGTTAATGTAATCCCCTCAATGCATAAGTAGTCTCTTTAGATGAATTCAGTTCGAAAAACCCCATCACATTTGTTTTTGAATAGTTTAAATATATTAGGAGGATAGTTATTAACAATAACTATCTTGAGGATAGATATTGATATTTCATAAGGGTTTCTAACCACACACATAAACTATCTTGTGGATGGATATTGATATAAACTATCCTGAGGATAGATCTTGATATCTTATACATCCAAAATTATTCATTCCATAATTATTTTTATTCTATGTGATTATTTTATTAGTTAGATTATCCATGGTCGAGTTTCAAGATCATGTGATTATTTATGTTGTATTATTCGATCATGTTTTATTATTTCCATATTGATTATGATTTATCCAGTTATTAAATGGCATGTGTGCTCAATTATTTAACTTTCCTTTTTTATTATGCTTATTGATTCATTATTGTATATGATGTACTTAACCCTTACTAATCATTTGAGATCAACCTTATTTTTTTTCTCTTCCCTATGATATGAAGATGAATTCTTGAAATGAGTTTCAAGGATGTAGTGTATTATCTTGTTTATGTATTGTGTTTTATTTTCTATCCCCAATGTAAAATGAGTATCGTGTATATAATTAGGTTCCCCAAAACTGCTAAACTTTTTAGTCCTTTGGGATTTGATTCCTTGTGATCTTGAAAATGTAATAAAGTAGGGCACTGGATATTATCTTATTGGGTTAGGTAATTACATGTATACACTATATATTTTAGTTATATTAGGGGAACTATTTTTTGTTCCTTAATAAGTTATACTCATAGCCTACTTGGTCATTTATGGTATTTTAGAACCTAATAAGATATCATGTTTTTATGTTTAGATAGGGTAGAGACCTAATGTTACATGATCAGGCTAGAGTAGCTCAATGGGTATTGGTTATTGTGATGAGATGAGGCTTAGGTATGGTAGTGGAGCCTCATTGTAATTTTTTGATATATGTGATCAGCTTAGTGAGAGGTCATTCGTGATAGATAATTTTATGAAAAACAATAATTTGATATATCATTGTTATTTTTTATTATTTTTATTCTTTGATTATTGTTTATTTATATTCTTTTATATTTTATATGTTTTTTTCTACACTATTATAAAGTTAATGTCTCCCATCGGTAAAAACATAGACCCTCTATCTTAGTCGGTAGAATCTGTTATATGGGGAGGAACACCTAAGGTCATGTGATATAGCCTAGTTGGGACCATGGTGAGTATCCATGTGTTCACATACATCAGGGAATTAAAAATTGATATCAGATAATTTTATTTCTCACTATTTATGGTATGGAAGATTGGTAATATAGATGTGTTAAAGTATAGGATATACGTTCACCTTGTGTATCTTGAACACCATTTCTAGTTGGAATTATAAATTTCTAGGTATATGTGATTGGTAAAATTTTTTTAAATTTTGATGATTAAGATATTTGTTGAAGTGTGATGTGTGGGTTTGAGATTGTTATTTATGTTTTTATATTTCAATATATAGTTTAATGATGCATTTGTACATTTATCTTCTTTAGAACATAATAGTCACATGATGTTGGTATGAATTTATGATATAGATATCACTAATAATATGGGTTAATATATTTATAGTGTCGATAATAAATTATACATTGTTTTCCTATATAAAATTTTGTGGAATTCTAGTGAGTTGGACCATATTATTTCTCTTGAAAACATGTTATATAGATCCTATGGTGGGAAGTTCATTGGAAATTTTTATGTAGTGCCTCTATGCAGGGGAAGCATAGTGACCTATAGTGGGTTAAGATGATTAACTCCATGTGGTTAATTATGATACAAGTTCAAGAAAAATGTATATGTTCATTTATTTATGGTGTAAAAAATAACCAACATGGTGTTTTCTCAAATAGATTCTTAATATAATTCTACTTAATTTAACCACATGTTTTTTATTCTCTTGGTATGAATCGCCTTAGGATGATGTCATTGTATGAATGGATGTGACCTGATGAGATGCCCATGACCTCACAAACAAGTCTGATACTTTAAAAAACTTTATAAACATCCTTCAATAAAAAGTGAGATGACCCAAGATAAATATACATATATTCCACATTTATACAACATCACGCAATAATCTCAGAAATTATTGAGAGCAATTAGGTTTATTATATTTCAATATTGTCTATATAAACAACTTATTTTACGACACTTGTGATCATTTCTCCTAAATCATATCATTATAGATATCATCCTAGATAACTCCTAGGTTATACCCATCTAAATAACCTAGGGAATGGAAAACATAAGAAAGGAGTGGGATCAAATACTTAGTAAGGGAAAAAATTATCAAAGAGTCATCAAAAGTATTAGATCATTAGAATATAAGAAATATGAGCATGATAGAAATGCCTTTTTATGAAACCATAAAAAAATATGAGTTATCCCTGTCATGAAGGACATATATTCTCAAACAATAAACCATATATGATGCCATAAGAGTGTGATTACATGATACAATAATCACATATAATTGAGAATAACATAGGTATGTAGCCTAGAAATGTGAAATAATATTAAGAATAGGTAATCATATAATTACGGATGTGTTTATATGAGAACTGATCCATGTATAAAATAAGTAGGATTGTTCTAACCAATCATTAAACATAATGGGATTGGTCTTACCACCCATGTACCCTCATGCTTGGGCATACCACATATGAACCCTTGGGTTTGGGCTTTCCACCCATGCACCCATATGCATCATATAACCACTCATGTTCCCTTGGACTTGAGTTAATCTCTCATGTACCTATTTGATCTCATGAGATATAAAATTTGCTAATTAATTGTAGTTCTATATAAGATCCAACCATTATTAAATTAAAGACCATTTATATTAGTTCCAAAATAAAATTAAGACATTCATATTTCATACACCACTTAATTAACCCATGGAAAAGCAATGGGTTCCTAGAAAACTCCATAAACACATTTCATAATCCATCCAAAGAAATAAGGTGGATGGTAAAATAGAAACATGACTATAGGGAATCATAAAATTTTTGGAGAATGTTAATATGGATGAAATTCGCCTTTATAAAAGGAAAACATCAAATAGTATCACATAAAATGGGATCAATAGTTGGATTAGTTGATAAGGTGAGTTTAGTCCTCCAAAATAATGATTGTATACGGAATTTCAGAGGGTAATTAATGAAAAATAATTTCAAAGAAACAAATCCTTTTAAGTAAATAAAAATTTAGAAGAAAATGCAAAAACTATTTTTTAGAAAATGTTATTCAAATTTTCATAAAAGATGAAGTTACAGGTCACATTCAAAAGTCATTTTTGAATAATTAATGTGATAACTTTTGATAAAATTTTCTTTTAAAAATATTATTCAATAATAGATACATTAAAATAACATATAGGTTATCCATAAAAAATGTGGATTAAAATATGAAATCAAAAATATTAAAAGAAAAATCCTATTCAATATTTTTAAAACTCCATCTTTAAAACCCACATTATAAAATGGGTTAATAAAAATTAATCATAAAATGGTTATAGAGTAATATAAAGATGAAAATAAATAATATATATATATATATTAAAATTAATTGGGCTAAAATTAGTGGTAATAAATAGATATGAATGATAAATATTCATTAAATAATATGGGAATTATTCATAACAATGTTATACATTAATGAGAATGAAATTAATATAAGAAGTGGATTGGATTTAAAAATGGAAATTTCTCAATATAAAAATATAAATTTTTACATGTTGAAATATTATAGTGTAAGAAACAAAATATAGGATAAAAAAGTTGAATTTGAAGCATTATAACTCAAGGAATAGTGGTTTAAGTAAAGGAAACCCTTATAGTAATGGTATATATTAAAAAAGACCATGAAAGATATAATAATATATGGATGTTTAAATAATTTTAATTTCATGGATGTATGATAAAAACATCCATAGGTTAGTATATATACCACACTATATAAAACAAGTGTTGAATATGGAATATGTCTCAAATAAAAAAAGTGAGATGAGAAACCCATATGGATTTGGTATCATTGGGGTAAAAATATTTTCAAAGATAAAAAATTAAATAAAAATTTAATTACTATAAAGAAAATTTAATAATAATAAAATAATACTCATTTGTAATATATACACTATATAAAACAAAAGAGTTGTATAATATAAAACATGTCTCAAAGAATGAAGCTTGAGATGAAAACCCCTTACATTAACTCTCATCTTCCATGAAATATCTTTAACATGTCGTATAATAAACATAATCACATTAATAAACTATTTCATAAACATATTAATATTTTTTTCCATTTAAAATTTATAATTATATTCATTCATTATACATTCACTAGCTAGTTAATGTTTATTTATATAATCGAATGTTAATAAATTCGACTGTTTTGTGCTTGTTTTGTAATGCTGATGTCAAAACCTATTTTTGGAACAAAATTTTATAATAAAATGATTGTTTAATCTAAATTACTATAAGTTACCTAGTAATATTTATTTTTCTATTATCATTACAAGAGAGTTTTAGTTATCATTCATGAAGATGAAATCATTGAAAGTACTTTTTTAGTTAATTTGGTGATAAGAAATGATTAATTTATAATGATAATTAATTATTATATCATCATTTCATAACCATATTAATGAAATAAATTAATAAATAATATGATATAAAATTTTGAAATACATTTTTAGAATCCTCCATGAAATTCGAAGACAAAAAAGAAATATTTCATACATAGAAGTGGTATTCCACATGTTTTCACGGGTGACATTTTAATTATTAAATAGAAGGGAAGAAAAGATGGTGGATAGTTATTTATATTTAAAAATAATGAATTTTTTTATATATAATATTTATTTATTACAAACATTATTACAGCAATCAATGCATGGAAGTGATGAAAAAAAAAACATGTCATCCATGGAGGTTGTAGTCTTTATGTACACACAGATAATGTAATGAGTCATATACATCCATCCAACGACCCGAAGGCCTTCAAATATTTTTTATTATATGATAAGTCCCCCTTTTAAGGGATGAAGGGGGTGGAAACCCAATGACATCATGTACATAGGACAATTACATGTGAAGGAAGAAATATTAAAACCAGGATAACAACACTGAACTGCTCCTCCCCAGCAATTGAACTCGAAGTCTCACTTCATCGTTGCAAGGTAATTCGGCAAGAAAGTGTCCTGAGTCAAAGCTCAGGCCTGATACGATGGATGAATCCATACCCTCTCAAACAACCAAATCCAAAAAACACTGCAAAGATGAATTGCCAGCTCTGAAAACCCCATGGAGTCAATTCAGGAAGTTGAGTCCATATCACAAACTTCTGACCTTAGCAAACCAAACCTCCCCTTACTAGCAGAACTCACAAAGCCTTACACCATTATGAGAGAACACAATCAAAATCCTTCAACAAGAAGTCATCTAGGACCATCCCTGACAACCACCTCAGACCCCCATCACCGTAGCCACAGATGACTGGAAGACAATCCAAAGAGCACGAGTTCAATCCACCGTCACCTAGGACTGGATGTCCCAACCCCGCGCCAAGGGACTGCCACCAATGAGGGAAACTGGATCATCCTGGAATAAAAACGCCACTCTAGGTATGGATCTGATCCGATCAGAACCACAAAAACACCCTCACAATACTCCGGCCAAGCCTCACAGTGATAAGGGCAAGAAGGGCTATCACGACGAATCAGAGCAACAAAACTAGATCCAACCAGATAGAAAATTCACCACAAATCCAAAAGAAACGCATGAAAAAATCACAGAAAACGAACTAGAAAAACCTCCCCCTCTGTAGCACTGCAGATCATGCTCTGAACCACACTGTAGAGACTTGGAAACAGAACCTCTCGCTGGATGCGCCGAACAAACTGAACCCTCCGATTGGGGCCACACCACACCTCAACGCCATTAAAGGAAAAAGAACACACTGGGCCAACCGCCAAAGCTCTGCCGAGAAGTGGTGTAGCCGACCCACATCGACGACCGCCAAGCACCGCCGAGATGAGACTCCTCCACACAAGCTTCTTCACGACAGAAGAAAACCAAGATGAGCCACCACCAAAGCTCCACCGGGATGCGAAGTCTCCACACAAGCCGATCCAAACACTGGCACTCCACCGAGAGGTGACGACGCCACACAAGCAGAAACACAAAAAAGAGTCAAACCCAATCAGAGCCAACCGCTGAAGCTCCACCAATATGTGACGCAGCCACCCGCGCCGAGACAGATCCACAACCTTCATGAGATTCCATTTCTAAGGGTTCTTGGAATGATCGTTTGTAAAATGTTATGTTTTTTAAAGCATACACACACAACTTTTTGGAAAAAGTTAAATAACTCTTAAACGAGTGCCCAAATCAGAAATTTGAGGGTATCTTTGAGCTCAAATCAGTGTATTTAACCTAGGTGAGACCTAACATTGGTCGGTATGGGTTATCTTTAGAAAAAGTCACCATGGGTGTAACTGTAAATAAAAAAATTAAATAAGAATTAATTTATTTTAAAATCCTAATAACACCAAAACAGTAACTCATATTGGAAATCTTAAACCACCATTGTTTTTTTGAGGATATTTTCCCTTATATGAGACCTAACATTGGCTGGTGCGAGTCAACTACAAGAGTTAGTTTTTGGACGTGAATGTCATCAAAATATTTAATTAAAATATTTCATTTGAACGTTATGTGTTAATGCAATGACTGCTTCCATTTTTAATAAGTCGTGTCAATGGAATTCAAAGTCATCTCCATAACCCTGGAATTCCCTTATGGTAAGGAGATGGAAGCTATCTCCCAATGACAAATTTTAGTAGATCAAGGACTGGCAATGACAAAGAATCATGTTCATCATCAACTACTAATCCAACATCGAGTTAGGGTGACAATCTCTTCGGGATTTCTTTTTCCCTTTTAGAATCAAATGACGAATGTGGACCCACCCACAAATAGGTTGATCTGTGGTTTGACCATTCTTATAGTAGGTATAATTATTGCGGGATTAAAGTGAATATATCATGGTGATTATTTTGTTGTTGGTTTCATTATGATCACACTAACATGAATGGATCAAGTCCAGACAAACAATGTCAAGATCCGTTATTTGGGTGTTCATGTGCTTAATCCATACCCTATAAATCCATTGTATTCTTATGCATTCTTCTCCATTTGAAACCATACATGAATGATCAATTGTTGCACCCACGATCCCCAGAGTAACTATTCAAGACAGAAGTTAAAGATCTGTGATGACATTAAAGATGTGTGATGAGAGCACAGCTGGTAGGCGATGACTCACGGTGGAGGGA
Organism: Viscum album; assembly: GCA_963277665.1. Taxonomy (NCBI): domain Eukaryota; kingdom Viridiplantae; phylum Streptophyta; class Magnoliopsida; order Santalales; family Viscaceae; genus Viscum; species Viscum album. The sequence goes on from OY728126.1 coordinate 1,041,845,248, forward strand.
ATGATGAACGGTGAGTCGGTGGTGAGGGAAACACGCATCCCATTGAGATGTCGAGTTTCAGTGGGGCACACAGTCACAATCCAGAAGGACCATGCTGAAGGAGGATCCCATAGCGGCATAGGTTGGGGGCGTTATACAAGCACCACCGTAGGTGGTCATGGTTTCTGCAATGACGGGATGTGGCTCAAAGTCGTGTTGGAGGAGGAACCCATAGTAGAGGGGCCATGGGACCAGGAGGACGAAGTGGGCCAGCCATGCAACATAGTCTAACACCGCGTCAGCCTAGGGAACCAGTTGACCATGTGGTCAGGCAACTGCGTGGATGAGTGGAAAATAGTCAGGGCTGGTCACGTCTGGTTGAGCAAAACCAGCCCGCGCGACGCTGGTTGGGATGGAGAACAAGGCCGCTCTAGCAGCCCAGCGGGCTGGACCACATGGCTTAGTAAGACTTTATCCGACGGCCGATTATGCTGGGCCGGTTTGTGTTCACCCAGACAGACCGGGTCGGTTGGGGTCAGTCAAACTGGGTCGGGTTGGAGCTGGACCAGAGGAGACCCTATTTACTTAATTGTTTGTATCTTTCAAACCATGTATTTGTTCAACAAGTTTTTTGTGGCGTTGGGACCCTTGAGATGAGGTATTACATTTGATACACTCTATGTGAGTTTTTGTGAATGTTGGTTTGAACCCTATCAGCTTGTGGAGTTGTTTCTCCTGAAACAAGTGTGTTGCGAGTGGAATCCTATGGTTTTTTGTGGCTATGTGGCTTGGGGGACAACATGACCCATCGATGCACCATGATCCATCGATGCTCCATGCTATATTGAAGCTTCATGTTACATCAACACTCCAGGTTCCAACGATTCTATGTGTCCCATTTACACTCCATGCGCCATCGATGTCTTGACTACCATCACCACTTTGGGGTCCACCAATGCTTCGTACTCCACTAACACTCTTTGCACTGCTGACGGTCAATGTGCCATCGAAGATTCATGGTCCAGTGACTCTATTTGTTCTCTCAATGCTCTATTCATCACTGAAACATCTAGTGTAATAGAGAGTAAGAGATCTATGGACTACAACTTGAAATAATTCTCTTCATGCTTTAGATTTATACATATATGAGATAACCATATTGATTATACATCATGTGTTTCCTTTATGGTGTACTTCATATAATTCATTAAGGTTTAGTAGAGATAGGTGCTGCTTAGAGAGGACCGAGAGATTTGGTATGCTTCATTGACTTCAGATAGCTATTTCTGTAGCTACCCATTAGGTGGGGTTTTCTACGGAAAATGGTTTAGGAGCTTGTACATTACATTTTTGGTTGGTCTTTTATTCTGGCCCAATTTAACTTTCAGTTTTTTTACTTTTGTTCTCTGATGTTTGTATCTTAGATATATGCATACTTATTTACTTAATATTTTATGTTCATAACTTTTGGGATTAGAAATAGGTGCATGTGTATAGGTTATTAGGAAAATTACTATCATTTTTGGGATATTTCAACTCAATGCCAGTCTCCAGCCCCTAGCCTATTGATGAAGGTTTTGGGGTAGTCATGACACAGGCCCTGTGGGACGAGTCATGGTAGAGTGGTATCAGAAGAGGTCAATTATACCTAACGAAACATGAGTCTGTGAGGATGGTTTGGGGAAACAGTGTCGAGTGTTTGGAATTCAGCTTTTAGCTCAGGAAATCTAGTGTTGGTGTAGTGGCCAACATATCCATACACCCGAATGCTGAATTCCTCTTTTCAACCTGGTACCTGAAAATACTAGTTCAGGGAAAATAACTGTACATGAATCATATATTATTAATTTTTTTCTCATGTCATTCTTGATTCAGTTTCAATTATCCAGGTATACGCTTTTGAATGTGGTATGTCTTGATATATTTTAGGATTTCTCCATGTAGAAATTCATCCAGGATTTTGATGTGTGATCATGAGGATGATCCTAATAATTATGCTCCATCAGTACATGGACCAGTACTAGAGATAGAACCCTCAGGTGTTGTACCCGTGATACCACCACCCGAAGAGCATAAGTTACAACCATCATTTCCAGGAGAAGATTCACATAGGCTTAGTACGTTGGATGAGTTATAGAGGAAGCAACCTCCCTGGATAAAGGGTGATATAGACCCTCAGGTATATGAGGATTGGTTTGGGGACATAACATGTGTCTTCCACCTAGTTAGGATGCCACTCAATCAGATGGCAGTCCAATCCATGAGTAATCTATATGGCTTAGTAAGGATATGGAAAATCATAGTGATCCTAGTGCATGAAGAGATGACCCTCACCTAGACTGACATTGATCATCTCTATAAGGAGTATTTCATTCTAAAGAATTTATGCTCTGCATGTATACAGGAGCTTCTGCATCTTTAAAAGGGAAACGATATAGTAGCGGGGTACTCTGTGAGATTTACAGATCTTTCTCAGCACTCCACAGATATGGTATAAGGCCTTTTCATTAGGTCCTAGACATTCAAGATGGGGATACACTAGGAGATTAGGGAATCATTGACATCCCTTATTATTTTGACATATGTTGGGGTACTGGACATAGATTTTCTAGTATAGGGGTTTCTACTATAGCAGACACCAGCAGGGGGACCTACCACAGGGAATCAGGTAGCTGATTCTTCGGTAGAAGATAGCCAACACATGATGCATGAATCTATGAAATCATATAGTTTAGGGGAAAACCCTAGGACATGGGGTTAGTGGTGTGAGGCTCCCAGGGAATAGCAAGTCAGCTGAAGGAAAGGCTCTGCTACTTGTGTAGTGATTGGGGGCACATGGATCGAGATTGTTTGAATCACCATACAGATGATCAGAAGACAGTCGAGGGACCTCCAACGTAGGTGAAAAGGTAGGAACAAGGTGGTCTACTAGGTGTAGGAGGGGAAGAGTAGATGGACAGGTTGCAGGAGGTAGGCATTGGTTCAAGGTATTACCACCACCACCCCCAAGTGGTCCAACATGTCCTTAGAGAATTTGTGGCTAAGGATGAGCCTAGCTTCCAGTGATGGAGGCTTATGAACCCTGAGTTCTAGAGATAATTAAAGGTATAATCTATGTCTTTTCTACTGTACCTGTATTTTTGATTGACATAGGATCAAATCACACTTTTTTCTCCCTGACCCTTGTTCGATACATGAAGATTATAATAGAACTATTGACTCGATCCATATGCTTAGATAATTCTACGAGAAGAGGTTCAAGGATCACACACTGGTGCCGATAGTGTTACCTTACTATTGGGGAAGATAGTTTTTGTTGGGATATCTTGGGGGGAGCGTTGATACCTTATGAAATCATCCTTCGAATGGACTAGTTATCCATAGTCCATAAATAAGTTGGCTATTTTTAGTCGCATTGTTTGGTGTGTTCATGGAGATGGGACCAGGTTTTTTCAGTGAAAACTAAACCCAGGTAGTGCAGGATAGACTCAAACATAAGAGGGTGTATCTGATCACACACCATTTGGATAGAATGAACCTTAGTGAATTGGATGAGATAAGTACTTAGTTTTCTATAGTGATGGATGAGTATGAGGACATCTTTCCAAAAGATGTTCCTGGATTACCTCCTTATAGGGAGGTGGATTTATACATTGATATGTACTTTTGTATGGAACCGATATCTACACCTGCATATCAGATGACTCCCGCGAAGTATCGTGAGTTAAGGGTACAACTTGAGGACTTGCAGAGGAAGGGCTTCGTGAGGCCTAGTGTTTCACCCCAGGAAACCCCAGTGTAGTTTTCCAAAAAGGCATACAGTATTTTGAGGTTATGTGTGGAATGGAAGCACCTGAACTAGATTTTTTTGAAGCATAAGTATCCAATATTTAGAATTGATGACCTCTTTGATCAACTGAAGGTAGAGAGGTGGTTCTCAAAGATAGAACTCAGATCTGGCTATCACCATCTTTGAGTGCATGAGGAGGGCATCCCAAATAAGGATTTCAGATGTCGGTATGACCACTATGAGTAATTATTGATTCTGTTTGGTGTGGAAAACACCCCGTAAATTTTCTTAGTACTCATGAATAGTATATTCTATCCTTACTTAGACTGGTTCATCATGGTATTCATTGATGGAATCTTAGTATACTCGGTGTCCAAGAAGTAGCACATGATACACTTGGGGATGATCCTAGACACACTATGAAAGAACCAGCATTATGGGAAGCTCTATTAGTGTCAATTTTTTACTCTAGAGGTCCACATTCTAAGATACATAATTTTAGAGGATGGATTTTCAGTATATCCGGTGAATATTGAAGATGTTCTTGTTTATGAGCCACATAAGAGTGTTACCATGGTGTGGAATTTTCTAGGTTAGGTTATATACTATCAGAGATTTTTAAACAAATATTCTAGGTTAGAAGCACCCTATATGTCATTGACATGGAAGGGTCATCCTTTTGTGTGGATATAGGAGTTCTAGTAGTGCTTTCAGGAGACGAGGAAGAGGTTGACGAGAGCTCCCATCTTGAGATTATTGGAGGTTGGTGTTGATTACATGGTGTTATGTGATGCATCAGGGTCGGTATTCTATTTTAGTGGAAATAAATGTTTTCTTATTGTTAAAATTGTACAAGGAAAAATTAAAATAACTAAGAAACCCATGATCTAGAGTTTTTTGTGGTAGTCTTTGCATTAATGATGTGGCGACAATACCTGATTGGTGAGTGGTTTAACTTCTAATCTGACCAAAATTGTATGAAGTATAAATTTTGTAAAATGAATTTGAACATGAGATAGATTAATTGTCTAGAGTTCATCTAGGAATATTACTTTGATATAGTCTATAGTCTTGGGATGGGGAACATCGGGGCAGATGTAATCAATCAGAGACCAAGTTCATAGTTATTTAATGAGGTATCAGAGTAGTTAGCCTCGTTGTAGATATCCTTTGTGGATAGAGATGAAGTATCTTATATCCATTATATGGTGGTTACCCCTCATCTTTCATAGTGATTTAGGGAGGCACAACTCATAGATACCAACTACAAGACCGCACGTGCTCAGATGTCCACAGGGAATGCCCCTGACGGATATTCGAAATATGTGGAGCACATCGTTCTCTTGTGAGGGCACACAGTAGTGTCAATGATGCTATGGGAGGAGGTCTTGAGGTAGTTCTATACTTACCATTTGGAAATACGTTCAGGAGTTTCAAATATGTATCAGGACCTTCGATTTCAGTTTTGGTGTCAAGGGATGAAGAAGGTAGCGGTCGAGTACGTTTCTCAATTCCACACTTGTCAATAAGTGAATGTTGATCACTAGGTTCCAGCAGGTTTCACTCAACCCCTTGAGGTTCTATAGTTGAAATGGGATGGGATATCAATGGAATTCATGTCATATTTACCATGCATGCTGATTTTACATGATACCATCTTTGTGATCAAGAACCGACTCACCATGTCGTCCCCCTTCCTACCGATCTGGGAGAAGAGCTCATTAGAGATCTTGGTATGCCTCTACATCAAAGAGATAGTTCGAATTCACATATTTCCATTAAAAATTGTCTAAGACCATGATGCTCACTTTACAACCCAATTGTGTAAGGGATTATAGGAGGCATTTGGGAATCAGTTTCACTTGAGCACAATGTTTCATCCCCAAGACGATGGCCAGATGGAGAAGACCGTACAAGTTCTAGAGTACATGATATGTGCTTTCATCCTTGACTTTGTCTATAGTTGGGAGGACCACCTACCTCTGGTTGAGTTTTCATATAACAATAGCTAGCACTCCACAATTGGTATGGAACTTTTCGAGGCCTTGTAGAGATGACCATGCAGGTCACTACTGTGCTGGAAATTCCTAGGAGATTCAGCAATCATGGGTCCACGGATGGTATGAGCTACCATTGAGAAGGTGAAGATCATCCATTATTGGATGTGTAATGTAAATATATGGCATAAGTCAAACACTGATAGGTCTCAGAGGCCACTACAGTTCAAGGAGGGAGACCATGTGTTCCTTCGGGACTCACCTTGATGTGGATTGTGTATATTTGACCAGGGTGGCAAGTAATCTCTCAGATACATCGGTGATTTTCAGAATCTGAGTAGAGATGGTGAGGTGGTGTACTGAATAGCTCTACCCTTTCAGTTTCACCTGGTGAATGGTGTCTTCCACATTTCGTAGTTGAGGAGGTATGTCCATGATACATCGCGCGTCATCGACCAGGGAGAGATGGACATTGATGATGGGGAATCTTTTGTAGAGTACCAGGTGGTAATAGAGGATTGAATAGAGAGGATCATTCGTGGGAGGTAGATTCCTATAGTGCATGTTTGGTGGTAGTATGATAATCTATAAGATAGCACATGGGAGTGGGAGGCTCAGATTCATTCTCAGTACCCTCACCTTTTTGTTGAGTAGCCCTCTTTTTGGATTTTTGGGGCATAAATCCCAAATGTGGGGAGAATTTAATGCCTCATATTTTTCAGATTTTGTTTTTCAAAATTATTTTGGAAAATTATGAGACTAGGTTCTGAGACGGCATGCGATTTTGAGGGTCGGGGTTCCCGAAACAGTTGTTTGAAAAATTATAATCCTTTAATAGAACACTTCCATGATTTTTTTGAAGTGAAATAACATGTAAAACGAGTACCCATATCAAAAATTTGTGGGAACCACTACAATGAGGATAGTGGATTTTCCCTAGATGTGACCTAACATTGGTCGGTGGGGGCCATCTATAGAAAAAAGTCACAATGGGAAAAACCATAAATAAAATAATTAAATAAAAATGATTTTATTTTGAAATACTAATAACTCAAAAACAGTATGTCAAATTGGAAATCTATAACCACCATTTGGTTCATAAGAAGGTGTTTTTCTTAGGTGATGCCTAATATTGACTGGTTTGGGATGGCTGCAAAAGGTATTTTTTTGAAATTAACATTATTAAAATATTTAGTAAAAATACTTTATTTTAATGTTACATGTTGACACAATGGAAGTTTCCATTTTTAATAATCCATGTCAAAGAAATTCAGGGTTATCTTCATAACCCGGGAATTACCCTAAGTCAATGAGAAGGAATGTATCTATCAATGACGAATTCGGAAGATCAAGGATCAACAACAACACATAACCTCGTTATTCGTCAATGAATGATCTAACCTCTAGGAAGGGTGTTGATATCTTTGGGATTTCTTTTTACCTTCTTAGAATCGAACAATTAACATGGACCAACCCACGAACAGGTTGATTTGTGATTCTATTGTTCTTGTTGGGGGGATTATTATTGCAGGATTAAATAGAATAGATATTGGTGATTATTCTTATATTGGTTTCATTGTGATCCCACTAACATGAACGGATCAAGGCTGAACGAACAAGGACAAAATACTTTCTTTGGGTGTTCATGTGCTTAATCCCTCCCCCCCCCCCAACCATTTTATTATTCTGTGTTCTTTTCCCATTTAAACCCTATGTGATGATCGATCATTGATCCCATGATCCATGGTGTAACAATCCAAGACTGAAGGTGGTGATCCTCAATGACACTGCAGAGGTGCGACGAAAGTATAGCAGGTAGGCGGTAGATCGCGGTGGAGGGCATGATGAATGGCTAGCTATCAGTAGGGTGGTCGACAGTGAGGGTACTGGTTGCGCCCAAATTTACCCTACTGGTAAAATCAGTCGATGTAGTACATGTAGGGGTCGAATCCACAGGGACCGAAGAAGTAACCTTGAGACGCTATGATTTGGTGAAGGATGGGATATGAAGTAGCCAACTTTGGGTTTGATTTTGGATGGTTTTTAAAGAACACTAATAAACCTAAGTGAATTCAATTAAATGGAAATTGGTTGATCTTAGGATTATGCTCGGGGTGGATTGAATGAATTTTACTTCATTAGACAATTTTGGTTTTATTAATTTTTGATGAATCCATTCTTCAAAAATAACATTACATTCATCATTTTATGGTTTGGTGCTTACTAAACACAATTACTAATCCCCTATACACTTAGAGAACCAAATTCATGATCTCTCCGAGGTATATAGTCATTTAGTAATTGAATTTAGTTTGCTCAAACAAAGTAAAGATGAAGAGTAGAAATAACTGAAGAATGGATGTCTTAAATTAATTATCCAATTAACAACAATTCGTTCATAAAATAACATTCAATCCAGCCTTATCATCCTCCTAAGATCGTCCCATTAAAGGGTTATCCCTCCATTGATGGTATACTATCAATGTTGGGCAGAAGATGGCTAACAAGAATTATATTGAAGAAATTAAAACCACGGAAATAACAAGCACTCCTCCGTGTGTGTGAATGAAATTCACACCTATGTGTGAACTAATACACAACAACACAGAGATATCATTGTGCTTTGTGATAATAAAGTTTTAATAAATGAAATGGAAAATATATAAGAGAAATAAGTTTATTAAGAACATAAAGATACAAAAAAGAAACTTACATGGAAATGGAAAACATTACAAAGGAAATTTGGAAGCATAACCTTACAATGAAACAAGCAACAAAAGATGATAAGAAAAATATTCACCCCCCATTATCTTCACCACTATCTCCTTATATAGGCATATTAGGAGCCTTAGGTATATTCCCCAATAATTAATTCACCCCCCAACAATTAATAGAGTCAACTGGAGGGTTAATAATCAAAATGAAATTGATGTTTCGAATTTGACCCGGAAAACTGTCCAAATTTGTACACCATATTGACGTGTGAGTTATCAATTGAATAAGGCCGAATACGGAGGGGTGGTAGAAGAGAAATATCTTCTTCCATCTGTCCTATATGAGATGTAAACTTTTCAGGAAATTTGGCTCATCCGTTTGGAAGTTATGGACGAAATGGTGGGACGGATTTCTGTGCATTAATGTCAGGTCCACCATTTAAATCTCAACTTCATATCCCTTTATCATCATGGAAACATCAGAATTAGCTCCAGTAAGAGTTGAATAAAATGATCCTCATATATCTTTATTTCTATTTTATAAATTTGAGCTTCATTGGGATTGGTTTCTGGGCCCCAAATTTTTTTGATGGGCCTTAGGCCCATTATGCTTTTTCCATAAAGTTTCTGCCTTCAGGCCCAAAATTCTCCATCTTCCTTTGGGATTCATCCATCGGACCTAAAAGATAAAATGTTCCAAAAAAAGTGATCAATCATATCCCAAAATTTAAAATTCAGAATATTAATATAATTTTGTCCATAAACAAATGAATTATTGGGCCCAAATTTTCATTTTAAACATGAATTGCATTTTTGATGAGAAATGAAGTTCTATTTATGTAATGCACTAAAAACAATGTTTATGGACTTTGGAAAAATGAATATAAAGATAATAACAATTAATATTATCCACTTTCAGTGACTAATTAGGTACTGTGCAGCCCAATGGGAGGCTGGGTTCTGGTAGGGCGCACAGCTGCAGTCCTGCCGGACCGCTTCAGAGGAGGATCCCACAGTGGTGCATGCCATGGTTGGAAGACAAGCATTTTGGTAGGGGGCACGAGCAGTGGATAGGTGTTGAGGCATGAGGCCTCAGGGGAAGTTATAGTGGGACATGGTTGAAAGTCACATTAGATGAGGACTCTATGGTATTGGGGCCGCAAGACCTAGCAGATGAGGCAGGTGGGTCGTTTGATGCATTCCAGTGGTGTATTTGATAAGGCAACCAACTAGCCATGCGGTTGGGTAGCCACATGGACCAGGGGGATGGGGCCAGCATGGGTCATGTCCAGCGGAGCAGAACCGACCTGTGAAACATGGACCGAGCAAGAGATTCGAGATGCTCCAGTGTCCTAGTGGGATGGACCATGGGGTCCAGCAACCCATCTGGCTACAACAGACAGACCATGTCAGATCAGCTGGATTGAGCTAGCTCAGACCCGGACGAGACCCTTTTTAGTAAATTGGCTGTATCTTTCAAACCATGTGTCCATTGATGAGTAATTTTCGGAGGTGGGACCCTTGTGATGAGCTATTCCTCTTGAGATTCTCTAAGTAACTTTTTGGGGAAATTGGTTTATTAACTAACGACTTGAGTAATAGGTTCTCCCAGAACAAGTGTGATATGAGTGGAATCCTATTTCTAGATGTGACTATGTGACTTGGGGAATGATTCACCCCTCGACGCTTTGGGTTCCATTGATGCACTATGCACCATCGATGCTCTGTGCGCCATCGATGATCTGTATGCTATCAGTTCTCCATACACCATAGATATCCTAGAAACTATCACTCCTCTAGGAATCGTCGATGCTTTGTGCACAACCAATGCTCTGTTATACAAAGACACTATATGTTCCATCGACACACTATGATCCATCGACGTTCCTTGTACGATTGACAATCTATGAACCATCGATCCTATGTGTGTCATTGCTGCTTCGTATTCCAATGAAAATATGTAGGTCATCGCTGCTTCATGTGCCATCGACGCTCCGTGTTCCATCGACACTTCCTGCCCCCATCAACGCTTTCTGTTACACTGACACTTCTTCTGTCATAGAGATTAAGATATCTTGTGAATAAAGATGTAAATCCTTCTCTTCATGATTTAGACATATACCTATGTGAGCTAACCATATTGATTTTACTTCATGTGTTTCCTTTATGGTGTTCTTCGTGTAATTATTAGTGGTGTACCTTTGTGGTTTTGGGGTCCCTACTAAGAATTGTTTTACTCACCCCTATATGGGTTATGAACACACATGTTGTGTCTTGTGTAGATGATTGATGCTTTGATGGAGTGTTTGGTGGACTCAGGATAGGTGGTACTTAGCAGGAGGCCCGACAGACTAGGTGTGCTTCAGTGACTTTAGACGTTTGTTTCTATACCTACCCTCCAGGTAGGGTTTTCTACAAATGACATTTAGGATCATTCACTTCTCCTTTTGGTTGGGCTTGTATTCTAGCCTTGTTTAGTTTTCAGTTTTTCATTTTCGTACTCTACTTTCGGAATCTTAGAGGTATGCATTCATATTTACATAGTGTTTTCAATTCACCACTTTTGGACATTGAAATTTGTGTGTGTGTAAAGTTATATATTAAAATTCCTCCCTTTTTTCGGATATTACTACTGGGTGCTAGTCACTATCCCCTAAAATATGGGAGGCGGGCTTTGGGTAGTCATGGCATGGGCCCCATGGGACGAGTCATAACAGATGAAATATTAATTTTATAGTGAGTGTGAGGGAGTGAAGGTTGATAATGTTTTAAAAAAATTAAAAAAATATATTTCTGGAATATAATATTTCATCATTAAATAAATTATTATAACCATCCAAGTGAGGTGTTGGTGAAAAATGAAATGCATTTTTCATTGTGGTGGTATTCAGCATGTATACACATGCAACATTTTCATTTTTCAAATTATTATGAGAAAAGTAGAATATTATTATTTCATTGACATGATAAAATTTAATTATACATTTGATATTTATGTAATCATGTTATCATGGGTAGAATAGATTTGGAGTAGAAAAAAGAAAAAAAGATATTCATCACCTAGAAATTTTATTCTCCTAAGATTTACTATAATATTCATCACCTAGAAATTTTATGAGGAAAAGAATATGATCCTTGGCCATACACAATGCTCTCAAAGGGCCATTTTTGGATGAACAAGGTACATTTCTTAGGGCTATCATATCGAATGTCGGTGTTTCTTGTGACCTTTATAATGTGATTATTTTGGATTCTTGGGATAAAACCAAACAATTTTTTTTATATTCATATATACATAGGCTTGGAAGGCCATTGTTGACATTTCATATAGGCCTTTTCCTATTTGGATGCTCCTCTTATAGGGCTGACCAAAAAGGGGGAAAATTTCAGTTGGTTGGAATCTTGGGAGAATTCCTTTTAGGATTTATAGAGAATATTGATATTAAAATAAATCCATATATTTTTATAATTATCTAGGGGTTATATTTTATATTATTATGCATTAGGTATCATGTTTCTTGTACATATTATGCAGTGAGATCTAGTCATGGTGTATGGGTCTCAACAGTTATGGCCTTATGAATGGAATTAACCTATACATGATATTGAGATAGGATCTATAGTTCATGACCTGAAATATATGGGGAACTATCTATTGAGATATAGGTTCATGTTATATAAAGATCATAAGAGTTTAAGGTTCATATTCACTCAGCATGACCTCATCCTTTTGTGGTGAAGGTGAGTTGGGTACCTCCAATCCTTTTACATTGAGATTTCCTATGCACTAGGGAAGGAAAATATAGTTATGATACACTGATCTAGAAGAAAAAACCTTAGGTCATCCAGAAATTTATCAATTAGTGGAAACTAGTGGGTCTTTTTGTTGAAAAGAATTCGTATTTATAGGATGACAATAGTTGTGCAGTTCTACGGTCTTTATCTATTGTTCCATCACTTCTGTATCTGATCAAGAGGATCTAGATTTAAAATCAGTGGATACCATCCCTAAAAGATAACTTTGATGGTAGGGATCTACCACTATGATATATTATAAATTAGTATGGGATTATCTATGTTGATGGGCGTTTTTTGGATCCTACAAGCATATGAGGGGAATTTATGAGGGAATATCATACTTATGTATTGGTGGAACATCTTGGATCAGTATATGTATATCATTATCTCTATCATCTTTATTAGTGGGAAGTCATAAAAAAGGGGGTAGTGGGGTTTGTTACAAGGTGTTCCACCTGTCCCCAAATTAAGGCAGAGCATCAGTGCCCCACAGGTCTCTTATAGTCACTACCCTTTCCAGAGTGGAAATTGGATGATGTCACCATAGAATTTATTACGGGCTTACCGAAGACCCACTGGGGAAAGGATGAAATATGGTTCATCATGGATCAGCTGATGAAGGTCATCAATTTTTTACTTATCAGAGAGACCTTTATGGTGAATGATCTTAGAATGTAGTATATCTAGAATATTTTAAAGATATACGTTGTCCCTAATAATATCATTTTTTATTGATATTCATGGTTTACACCACAAATCTATTTAGGGTTAGACAAATTATTGGACACTCTTGTGATTTTGAGTATATCCATCCACCCTTACACCAATGGATAGTCTCAGAATACTATTCATGTGTTGGAGGAATGTTGAAAAAATGAGTTAATTGTTTTTTTGGTTCTTGGGAGAACCACCTGGATCTCATTTAAATAACCTATAACAAAAATTATTAAGAGGGTATTAAAATATCACCTTATGAGGCTTTCTATGGGAGGTCATGTCATTCACCCTTGTGTTGGACAGTTTTATGCGAGGAGATAATGGATGGGCTATGTCCAATCTGGGAGACTTCCTAGCATGTTCAATTAATTTGGTAGAGGGTGGATATGGTTTAAAGTATGAATATATCATAATCATGTATATGTCATCAACCCCTTGAGTTTTTGTAATGTGACTGGTATTTTTTTCATGTATCACCTTGATTGGGACACAGTCGTATTTATAGGCAAATAATTTTAGCACCCGGGTATGTGGGGTTATTTGAGATTGTGAATAGGTTCAACCGAATTTCATAAAAACTAACACTTCCATAAATATTAAATTCCTTGCATGATATATTCCATGTTTCTCATATTTGATGATATTTTCCTAATCCATCTCACTTGATTCAAACTGATTATATCACCCTTGGGGACAATTCTTCCTCTAAGGAAAATCTGGTTCATATCATGGTTCAAAGGGAAAATATGATCCATGGAAAATATATTCATTGGTATGTGTTTTATGAAAACATAGGTTTTTTCAACTAGAAAACTAAGATATAGAATCAGACATACAGGTCCAGTGGACGTAGTTGTTCACTGAGGAAACCAGTTACATTGGATGATACAGCTCAATGATGAGATTTTATATGGTGGGGAGAATATAAGATAATGGATTTTATATGAAGTATATAATTTTCTAATTTTTTTCCAAAGATCATATTTTTTTCCTTATTTTGTGTTTTGTGTGTTCTTTTAGTTAATTGAGAGACCTTGGGAGTAGTTGGAGGGTTTGAGGCATGAAATTTTAGGTTCTGGGAAAATCGAACATGGCACACGATTAGCACATGATTTTTTATAACTATGAACCCCAACCATGATGGTTAAAAAAGGAGGAGTATATTTTTTTTAAATAATGAAAAGGGACCCTAGAAACTGTATGAATGTCTGTATAGAGTCATAAATGAATTTCACACAGTTAGTGTTTTGTTTTTAAATTGTGCACCATATCCACATGAGATTTCATATTCTATGGGTTGATCTTAGCATAGTTGGTGAAAGTGTTTTCAAATCGCATGATCAAACCACGAAAACCCATTTAAAAGTGTCTAATTATGTTTTTAACTATATTAAACTTTATCCTTTTACCTAATTTTTTACCTCAATTTAGGTTAGTACTAGAATCATGAATCTCTTATCTATACACGTGGGTTATTATAAATTCATCTATCAATCCAAACTTATTTTCACATCTATCTAATACGTTAGAAGTATCTTGGAAAATTTAATATTCCTCTAGCTTCCAATGTTCCTTTTACTTGTCATTAAAATCTAGCCTAACATGTTTAACATAAAGGAACTATTTTTAGCTATTTATTTCTAATTCAACAATATCTTCCAGTTTATCTTGAATGAAGGACAATAAATATAATGTGGAACTCTAATAATCTAAGATACCAATTCACAGGCTTTCCCTCAATGTCTCTTTATCATATTTCACCCCAACCATGAAGGTTGACTAATAAGGAGCATATTTCTTTATAAAAATGTAAAAGGGTCCCTAGAAATAGTATGAATGTTTGTAGAGAATCATAAAGAAAGTTCACAAGCGTAGTGTGTGGTTTGTAAAACTTTTCATCATATCCATGTGAGATGGAAAATTCTAGGTAGTGAGGTTATCACAGTTTTTGAACTAGTTTTCTAATTGTGTGATCAAATTGTGCACCCCCATTTAAAAATTACTAATTACATTTTTACCGGTATGAACCATAACCCATTTTACCCAATTTTTTACTTCATTTTAAGTCACTAGTAGTAGCATTAACCTCTCCATTCATTCCTTAGGTTCTTATATATATCTCTATCAATCCAACACTATTTTCACTTCCAACTACTATGTTAGAAGGCTCATGGAATGTTTAACAATCCTCTATATTTCAATGTTCCTTTTACTTGTTTTTAAAATCTATCCTAACCTATTTAACATAAAGGAACTATTTTTAGGTATTTTTATAATTCCACAATATCTTCTAGTTTAGTTATAATCAATGTAAAATACTCTTCAAGTGGGACACTTATAATCTAAGATATTTTTTCACATTCTTTCCCCCATGTTTTCTATATAATATTTCACCCCAACCATATAGGTTGAAAAAGGAGGAGCATAGTTTTCTATACAATAAAAAGGGTCCCTATAAATAGTTTGAATTTCTAAAGAGAATTGTAAAGGAATGTCACACAATTAGTGTGTGGTTTGTAAAATATTTCACCAAATCCATGTGAGATGGGATATTATAGTTAGTGAGGCTAGAATGGTTAGTGAACAATTTATAAAATCATGAGACCAAATTGTGTGCCTCCATTTAATAGTTTATAATTTTATTTTTACCTATATGAATCTTATCCCATTTTATCCATTTTTTACCACTTTTTTGTTCATTAGTAGTTGTATAAAGCTCTCATCTCCTTCCTTGGATTATTATATATTTCATTGTCAATCCAACTCTATTTTCACTTCCATATATTTTAAAATAAGTATCTTGGAAATTTTAACAACCTTATAGCTTCCAATGTTCCTTTTACTTTTCATTAAAATATATGTCGACCTACTAAACAAAAATGAAATATTTTTAGTATTTTTTCTAAATACATGATATCGTTATGTTTTTCTTGAAATAAATGTCAATACTCATCAAGATTAATTCATATAATATCATATATTTATCCACATGATTTCCCTCAAAGTATATCTATCATACTGCACCCCAACCATGCAGGTTGAAAAATGAAGAGTATAGTTTTTTAAACAATGGAAAGGGTCCCTATAAACTCAATGAATGTCTATAAATAATTGTAAAGGAATGTCACATTATTAGTTTGTAGTGAGTAAAATTGTGATCCATATCCATGTGGGATGGAATAATCTATGTAGTGAGGTTATCCTGACTGGTGCATGGTTTTTCATATCGTGTGATCAAATTATGCACCCTCGTTTGAAAGTTTCTAATTAAATTTTTTCATGTATGCACCTTAACCATTTTTTTCACATTTTGACCTAATTTTAGGTTATTAGAAGAGACATGAATCTATACCCTCTTTACATTGGTTCTTTTATATTTCTATATCAATCAAAATCTATTTTCAATTCCTTAGGCTATGTTAGAAGGCTCTTAGAAATGTTAAAAATCCTCTAGATTTCAATGCTCCTATTACTTTTCATTAAAATATATCCCAACCTATTTAACATAAAGGATCTATTTTCATGTATTTTTTTTCAAATTAAAAAATATATTCTAGGTTTTATTGAATCAAAGTCAAATAATAATCAAGATAAACCCTTCTATTATAAGATAGTTACCCACATTCTATCCCTAAAAATATCACTATTATATTTCATTTTTGGTTTGTTTGGTCTTGTTGACTCATCAGACACTAGACCTAAAATTAATATAAATTGTTTTGATTCCTTTTTGATATATTAGAATCCTTTTTATACTTATAAAAATGGTTTGGATTGGGTAAATCCTTTTTAAGACAATTATAGTGGTGGATTTTTTCATGTACTTTTATTTTTGGTGAACTAGTGGGATAGTTAGTGGTTCCCTTATGATATAATATTTTAATATAGATTATCATTTTAATAGTAGGACCCCTAGGACCTGATAGGGTGTATGTTCATGGAATAGATAAATTAAAATATGATTTGAACATGAATGGTGATCTTGGAATGAATTGTACAATTGTTTATTATTTTAAATGTGGAATGATAACTTGTTTGAAATACTTTGAAATGGTCATGTGTAATGAATGGGTTGGGGTACTTCCATAGATTATTCATGGATTAGATTGGAATATAATTACATTGATGGTCCTATGATTACATTAGTGGGTTCGTGTTATTATAGGTTTTTGAAGAAACATTTGGATTCAATGAGGATCAAGAGACCATATTATATTTAGATTCATTACTACAAATGTATTGGGGAAGGTCCCCCTAAGAATCAGGTAATTTTTACACTTATTGAATTCCATCGATTAATGGAATGGATTCTTGATGGGAAAAATTATTGAATGGTGGGAGATGTGATCTCACTATTAAGATAAACATTTTTGGGTGCATAATTTCTTTAGGTGAAAACCTTTTATTCTAATCAAGTCATTCCTCTAAATTTCAAGTGGAATCTCATGACTTAATACCCAAATAATAGTTTTTCTTCTAAATTTTATATAGGGAATGTGTTACCTATCCATGTGGATTCCATTGGGTTATATTAATGTGGTTCACTCTATAATTTTCCATGGAGAAATATTAAGAGATGATACTTTCTCCATGTTTAGAGAGTAGCATAGGTCAAAGAAGGTAGGGTCATCCTGGTTTGCCTTCATGAGACATGGGGCATGACTTGGATACTTTTATTTTCACAGTTAATATTTATTACTACTCCACTAATATATTTCACACCATTATTATTTATTTTTACATAATGGATCTTCATTATACAACATTTTGGGTGGCCTATTGAATTTTATGCACACCCTATTCAGGTCTCCATTGGGAACCCAAACAGACGTCATGGATGAAGGTCAAGAAAATGAAAACTTCCCTATAGTTAATTCATTATGCCATGGATATGATGGGAAATGAGTGATGGGAATTGGGATAGAGCTTAGGACTTATTATATTTTACTTTATTTTGGTTTTTTCCACTTTTTTCAATTTTGGGTAATATTGTATTTTACTTATATATATTCTAGTCTATATTGTATGTGGAATCATTATGATATTACATAGTATGTTAATGGGTATTTAGAATCATGTTTAAATTACCTAGATGTGATTTATATGATGTTTCCTTAATTTTGGATCTTTAATCACAAAAAAATAACTAACTCATGTTCTTACTCTAGGAAGAAGAGATGTGGTATCATGAACTTTCCAAGACCATATTACCCGTATAAGGGGATAAGAAAACTTAAAATTTTTAGGTATGATTCAAATAGAAATAGGTGATTAGTAACCCAAACATCATTATAAATGATAGATCCTTCTCAAATGACCTAGAGGAGGTGGAAGTTATGGAAGAGACCGAGTTTAAATCCTTAATTACTAACCCCAACCCTTGGATATAGTATGGGTTTCCAAGGGGATATGCATACCTCTTTGACGAAATCCCTTGTGTGTTGATGGATCAAATCAATTATCTTCTAGAAAATATCCCAAAGGAGAGGGATATATGGGAATCTATATTCTCCCATAAACCTTAAATCTCACCTAGTTCTGATGGCTTCCCAATATCATTTTATGTGACTTCAAGGGAACTTATTAAGGGTGATTTCATTGATGTTTTCCATGATTACATCCATAGTAGTGGTATCCGTTGGGTGGCATGTGCTACCACACTAGTTCATATAAAAAAGTGAAATATAATTCTTCATTGAGAAATTATAGACCCATCAGTATGTGAAAATTCTTATACAAGGTCCATGCTAGAATTATCAAAATAAAAATCTTAGTGCACCTTGATAACTAGGTTTCTGAGGAACCACATAGTTTCTTTAGGGGGAGAACCATCCAATGTTCTATAATCCTGTCTCAAGAAATGATCTATGAAAACTATGAAAAATCTTAGTGGAATCATATCTATTAATTATATCATGGATAATTCATATGGTAGTTTAGAGTGGGACATAATTCTTAAGGTGATATCTTACATGGGTTACTCTTCTTAGGTGATTAATTTTCTTTCTAGATGTTATAGCTCCCAAAGTGTAAGAACCCGAACCTCCTTTTTCAGGTATGTTTTCCTTTTCTGGCCATTTTTTAGAAAAATAGGAGAATATGAAAATTTTGTAAGTACACGCCCTGTACTTTTCTTCCTCTTGAGTTTTTGTGCTATCCATGTCTGGGCCAGTTACACGCGGTGTAATGATGAGGTGGAGTCCGATTAATACGGCGTACAGAAAAGGGGACTATATGCACTGTACTCAAGAAGTACACGCCGTGTACTTTTCTTTTTATTTCATTAATCGGACCGGGGTCGTGCCTAATCCCCGTTTTTATCTTCTTCTCCGCCTAATTACGTCTAGTGTGTCCTTGAGGGTCGATTCCTCTCCGAGCCACCGATCCTTCATCGGTTTTCCGAATCGAACGTTGTCGGGCGCAATAGAATCGCAATGGTGAGTTCTCGGTTCTTCTTTGGCCAGGTTTCCTGATTCCTTCTCTTATGAGAGTTATCTAAGGTCGAACGTTTTAGACATTTTTGTAGATTTACTCCATTCTAGGCTGATTCACAGGCCGAGGTTCAAGAGTATCAATATCCTAGGATTGAGGTAGGTGGTTTGTTTCCCTACATTGAATTTCTTTGAGTTTTTGGTGCCAAAGTACCGGATACCCATGTATCGGGTATCTTGGGTTAGGGTTTTTGATCATATTTTGTTATCTGCCTTAGATTTATTGTATGCTTGAGGTTATTAGATGATTAATAATTTCTTTTTATCATGTTTGAGTATCACCCCACAGGTGTTTCCCCTTGTTTTGGCCGTTGATTGTCGTTTGGAACGGTTGCCTACGAGGCAACCCTTTTTTCACATTTCTTGTATGCCTATTGACTTGATTCCATGTATTGCATGATGTTTATATTCTTTTGGATGCATTAGTAGCTATTAGCCAAGTAGTTTCTGAACTTACTTAGGCTGCTAACAGTCGATTACGTATGACTAAACTGCTCAGGGCTGAGTGAACCTGGTGTGGTAGACTAAAGGGGGAATTAACGATTAGGGCTTCCCTAGAGTGTCTGTTATAATTAGTATCGATCGTAGGACCTATGGTAATGGGACTTTGTGCTTCCTCGGAGTGTCCTTAGTTATGTAACGAGACTATAGGGGGAATTAGACGTAAGTGCTTCCTTAGAGAGTCTATATCTTTCGTTGCAAGACCACAGGGGAATTGACAGTGAGAGCTTCCCAGAGTGTCTGTGCCTTTGTACGTTTACTTGAATAGAGGGGTTTTATAGTAGGATCCACCCAGAGAGTCAGTGCTTTATTTTTTGGTTGGTTGTGATGAGTCCACCAAGCCAAAGAACAAGCTTGGGTTTGTACTACTTGCTGTTTAGGTAGACTACTGAGTTACCTGTTGTGATTACTTGCTTGCCTTGGGAGTATAGAGTTGTTGCTAGGTTCCTTGGTTGATAGCTAAATGATTGTACTGAACTGCTAAATAAATTTGAATGGAGATTTGTATTATTGTTTACTTTAGCGTATTTCTGTTTCTCTTCTACATTTATTTATTTTACTTTTACTATATTACTCACTGATAGTAGGGCACAGATCTCGTGGTGCTTGCCTACTGGAATTAGTCTCACACCCTGTTTGGGTCCTGCTTTTCGGCCCAAACAGGTTATATGGTTTCAGGTGTGGATAGGTATTTTGGCCCTTCTACTTCGGGTATGTGATTTCTAGTTGGAGCTGGAGAGCATAGGACCGAGCTTAGGCTTGAGATGCTGCTGGAGTTCTTATTACTTTCGTACTTTGTTTTCAGTTGTATTTCAGAACGTTTTTGTGTTTGCTGCTTTCCTTAGATACTTGTACCTACTACATCATTATCATTATCATTATGTGTTCATTGCTTCCGCTGTTTAGTTTCAGTTTTTTTATGCTGTTTACTGCTTCCGCCATTGACTGTTGTTTTCTTGCCTTGTATACCTTACCAAATGAGGGCATAGTTTACCCAATAACTTACCAAGGCCCTTGCTTCTAGTCGACAGCCTCTGGAGTTTGGGGAAATGCACATGAGGTCATGTGGCGAACCAGGTATGGGGAACCAGTGGAAGGGCTCTAGATTTGGGTCATTACAAAGTGGTATTAGAGGAGTTCTTTCCTTTTCTTTTGACATACTGTTTAGCGACCTTAGAAAGGGATAAGACGGAATAGGTGAATGGTAAATAGCTATGACCGGGTGTTCTAGAACCCGTGTATATGAAAAAATCCATATTTCCTCAATTATTGCAAGTTTTGAGTTTTGTGAATGTTACAATTTAATTGATTTCACCATTGGGTGATGCACTTGTTTTGTGTTGTTACTTTTTATATGATTACGGTTCTATTTTGTTGAAAACCGATTAGATAAGGGTATGCCATCTCATGCATCATATAGGCACATGTTAGAATATCACATGCCATGCATCTTTCCATGCCATCTAGGTTGCATTAGAGATTTCATGATGTTGTCATAGGATTTGAGATAGACAATGCATGCTGTTGTGATAGCTGTTGTGATAGAATACCTGGTATGTTGATAGGGTATCATTGTTTGGAGCTTTCTTATCATGGATTCCAAACTTTGATCTTAGAGGTGTTATGGGCCCTCGAGGATTGGAATTTGGTGGGTCGTGAGTTCTTGTACTTTTTTCTTGTTATATGCATTGTTAGGATTCTAAGCTTTGATTCGTAGGGAGTATGGGCCCCCACGGATCGGAATTTGGCATCTTAACCCTTGTTTTTCTGTGTTTTATGGGATCCAGTGCAGTTTTGAGGCTACTGTCTAGAAAAACCCATAATACACGGCGTGTAATTTATATATACACGCCGTGTAGTTTTTGGCCGTGTCACTAACCGTGTGGACAGGGACATGGAGCTGTAAATGGTTTTCATGAACACGTTGTGTACTCTAGGTACACGCCGTGTAGGGGTTAACTAGGAGCTCGTCCGTGTATCTAACAACACGGTCTAGGTAATTCATGTTTAGTACACGTCGTGTTCAGTATGCACACTCCGTGTATCCTTTCCCAGGTACTCGTACGTGTCTTAAAAAACACGTGTCGGTGTTATCTTCTTCTATACACGCCGTGTTTGTTCGGAACACGTCGTGTAAGGATCAGCCGAGTACCTGGACGTGTCATGAACAACATGGGCTGAGGTTTACCTTCAATTGAATGTTGTGTCTCACAGGAACATTCCGTGTAGTGTCGACCGTGTGTCAGGCCATGTTGCTAACAACACGGGCCAGGTAAGGCGTGTCCAGCACACACCGTGTCTGCCTCAAAGCACATCATGTAGTCTTCGGCTGGGACAGTTCATGTGACTAAGTCATGTAAGAGTAAATGGGAAGGGAGAAAAGAGTTAGTACACGCCGTGTGTTTTAAGAACATGTTGTGTAGTCAGGTAGTTTACACATCCATGTATGGCCAAGGTACACGCTCAGGGTAGGATTTCGGGAAACATGCCGTGTACCGATATTACATGCCGTGTAGTTATGTTTTTTTCATATTTAAAGGTTTTTCCCTCCTATTCCATTTTACTCTACTATGTTGCAACTATGTTCGTCTTTAATGAAGGTGTTTTTTGGTCTTTCAAAGCTATGGAACCGAGACGTCCTCCTGTTCCACGCCAGGAACCAGGCAGCGATCGTATGCCTGATACGACCAATCAGGGACTGACAGTAGTTCTGCCCATCATTCCGGAAATGGAACCTGCAGTGATTCTAGACACTGGTGCCGACGCTCAGTTTAGAGAGGGCTTCATGAGATTCATGCATACCTTCCAGGGAGTTCAGCATCCTGCCCCCACTATGGAAGAGCTGACGCGGGTCTTCCAACAGCAGCATCCTCCCACTTTCACAAGAGCTGGAGGACCTCAGGTTGCGGAGTCATGGCTAGAATCCATGCTATCCATCTTCAAGTATCTGGAGATGCCTCCAGATTATAAGGTGAAGCTCGCGACGTATATTCTTTGAGATTCCAGCAAGATATGGTGGGACGTAGTCTCTCAGACGGGGCGCCAGCAGGATATGGCTTGGGATGAGTTTCAGTGTACGTTTTACAACTACTTCTACCCAGCGACACTGAGGGATGATAGAGCCAAGGAGTTCATGAGCCTGCTACAGGGTACTCTCTCAGTTACGGAGTATTCCTCCCGCTTCACTGAGTTACAGCGATTCACTCCCGTCCTGGGGAATGACGAGATGTTTCTAGCGAGGAAGTTTGAGGAAGGCCTCAGACCGGAGATCAGATCGCATGTGAATGTCTTTCAGTTGACTTCTATTACTCTAATAGTCAACCAGGCACTCATCACGGAGAGGAACCTAAGGGAGACTAAAGTTGTGGACCAGGGCGGTATAGCATCCAAGGCTGATTCCCTCCAGACAAACAGCACGAAATGCCACTGAGAGTCTACCCGAGGGGACCTGAGGAAGCGAGGTATTCCTTATGGTAGACGAGATGCCCCTTATGGAACCCAAGTGATGTGTTATCAGTGTGGGAGGAGTGGGCATAATAATCCCCAGTGTCCGAGGGACCCAGTGGAGTGTCGATCCTGTGGCAAGATGGGTCACCTGCAGCGTTTCTGCAAGGTTCCCCTTCCAGCGGCTAGTGAAGGAGGATCAGTTTCGACCCTGCGTACGGGAGAAGGATTACCAGCTTCGCAATAGACTGGGGGCTAGAGTTCTACAGGGAGTTCAGGTCAGGTTAGAGGCCATGGACGCAGTGGTCAGGCTCAGGGAGGAGCATCTCAGGGTTTTCAGGCTGCTACACAGGGTCGCGGTACAGGCCAGACTTTTCCTGTATAGCAGATTCACTAGAAGAAGGATCCCAGACCCTCTACAGTTCGAGGTATGATCTTAGTAGCCTCAGTTTTATCTTCATACCTTCTCGATACTAGTGCTTCACATAGCTTTATCTCTATTTCTGTCGTGGAAATCCTTGAGCTCTGTGTCTTGTCATCTGCTGACATGTTGACTCTCGACACGCCCTTGGGAACGAGGAAATCTAGCGTACGTTAGTGCAAGGGGTACCCTCTCGAGGTTACAGAGTATCATTTCTTATGGGACCTCTATGTCCTAGAGATGACGAGATATTACATCATTCTCGGTATGGACTGGTTGGTTCCCTTCCAGGAATTCGTCGATTGCTATCGCCGCTGGGTGAGTTTCGCATCACCAGAGGGTGAATCTTTCCTTCATAAGGGTGAGTGGGATGTTTAGGAGAGTTGAGATGGACTCGAGCATCATGGGCTAGGAGGATTTATGGCCCAGATTGCTATTCTTTTCTGGATGACCAGGGGACTTCTCAATTATATTCTCCTCCAGTGGTTGATCGCTTTCCAGATGTCTTTCCAGAATACTTTTCAGGTTTGCCTCCGGAGCGTGAGGATGAATTCTTGATTGAGCTCGTGCCAGGAGCAGAACCGGTGTCCATTCCTTCTTATAGGATGGCTACACCTAAGTTGCAGGAGCTCAAGAAGCAGTTGGAGGAGTTTCAGGCAAAGGGTTTCATCCGACCCAGTACTTCTCCTTGGGGTTCGCCTGTCTTGTTCTCGAAGAAGGAAGACGGTACCCTTAGGCTTTGCGTGGATTATCGGAAGTTGAACTAGTTGATGGTCAAGAACCGATATCCCTTACCGAGAATTTATGATCTCTTCTATTATCTTAGAGGAGATCGGGTGTTCTTGAAGATTGGTTTGAGGTCCGGTTATCATTAGCTGCGCATTAGACCTTCATATATACCTCTGACATCCTTTAGGAGCAGGTATAGCCTCTACGAGTATACGGTTATTCCGTTCGGTCTTACGAATGTGCCAGCAGTATTCATGGCGCTGATGAACCAAGTGTTCCATCCTTACTTGGATTCCATCGTCGTGATCTTCGTGGATGATATCTTGGTGTACTCTCACACTCGACACGACCATGCAACCCATCTTGAGATCGTTTTGAGTACACTGAGGGAGCATCGTCTTTATGAGAAACTCTCTAAGTTCCACTTTTGGATGGACGAGATTCACTTCCTGGGTCATTTCATCTCTAAGACAGGAGTATCAGTAGACCCAGAGAAGGTGGAGCAGTAGTTACATGGGAGAAGCTGAAGAACGTCTTCGAGGTACAGAGCTTCTTGGGGCTGGCTGGTTACTACAGGCAGTTTATACAAAACTTCTCACACCTATAAACACCACTAACATGCTTGACTAAGAAGGGGGTGAATTTTGTTTGGTCAGAAGCCGGTGACTCAGCCTTCTAGGAGATAAAGGGTAAATTGACTTCAGCACCGATCCTAGTTTTGCCGGAGTCGGGCAAGAGCTATACAGTTTTCTGTGATGCATCTAGCATCGAACTTGGAGCAGTGCTTATGAAGGAGGATCGAGTGGTTGCATATGGATCTCAGCAGTTGAGGCCTCATGAGAGGAATTATCCTACACACGACCTAGAGTTGGCTGCGGTTGTTCATTCCTTACGTTGCTGGAGACATTAACTTCTGGGAGAACATTTTGTGGTATACACTGACCACAAGAGTCTCATGTACATCTTAATGCAGCGGGACCTGAATCTGAGACAGCGAAGGTGTGTTGATTATCTCCAGTCCTTCGATTTTGAGCTTGCCTATACGCCTGGGAAAGGCAATGCAGTGGCTGATACACTAAGTAGGAGAACTCAGATACATGCAGTTCAGGAGGCCAGCAGTGAGTGGAAACTGATGACTCTGTTCTCGGAGATGCGTTTGGAGGTGCACGATAGGCATGGGTAGACTTTCCTATATTTTCTGGTTGTTACCTCTGTACTTCTGGATCGAGTTTGGATGAGGCAGCTGGCAGATTCAAAAGGGATAGTCCTACGGGAATGCGTGTCAGGGGAGGACCCTCTTCCCAGGTGGACCGTTGGAGAGGATGAGATCTTGTTTTTCCAGGGATGTGTATGGGTGCCAGAAGATATACGCGAAGAGATGATGTGAGACTTCCATTCCTCAGTTTGGGTATTTCATCCTAGCGTCACCAAGATTTATCGGGATCTTCATCACCAGTACTGGTAGACAGGTATGAAGAAGGATGTTGCTGGTTTTTTCATGATATGTTCAACTTGTCAGCAGGTGAAAGAAGAGCATCAGTGACCAGCGGAGCTTTTTTAGTAGCTACCCATTCTAGAGTGGAAGTAGAACGATGTCACGATGGACTTCTTGACAGGGTTACCAAGATCGTCGAGAGGAAACGATGTGGTGTGGGTTGTCGTCGACAGTCTTACAAAGGTTGATCACTTCTTTCCAATCAAGGATACTTTCAGTGTCAATGATCTAGGACGACTTTACATCCGGTAGATCGTTCGTCTGCATGGAGTTCCACACTCCATTGTTTTAGACAGGGGTGCGTGCTTTACCTCTCAGTTCTGGCAGGGACTCCAGAAGGCCTTGGGTACACAGGTACTTTTGAGTACATCATACCATCCCCAGACTGTTGGCCAGTCTGAGCACACGATCCAGGTGCTTGAGGATATGCTCCGAGCTTTCATCTTAGACTTTAGCGGTTCTGGGGAGAAGCATATTACTCTGGTGGAGTTTGCCTGCAAAAATAGTATTCAAGTGACCATTTAAATGGCGCCCTACGAGGCTTTGTACGGTAGGACATGCTGATCACCTTTATGCTGGCTGGAGGTAGGAGAGGCAGCTTTGCTGGGACCTCATTTTGTTTAGGAGACTTCAGAGAAGATAGAGCTGATTCGGAAGAGGATGGCTATAGTGCAGTCTCGACAGAAGTCTTATGCTGATTAGTGGAGACAACCTCTGGAATTCGAGGTTGGTGACCAGGTTTTCCTACATCTTACCCCAAGGTTAGGACACAAGAGGATCAGGAGACATGGTAAGCTTTCACCAAGATACGTCGGGCCGTTCAACGTTCTGGAGAGAGTCGGGCTGGCTGCTTATAGGTTGCAATTACCTCAGAGATATCAGGCTATGCATGATGTCCTCCATGTTTCTCAGCTTTGACACTATTTCTCAGACCCGTCTCATGTTTTTCGACCCGAGGAGGTTGATCTAGATCAAGATGCATCATTAGAGGAGTATCCTATCAAGATTTTTGATCGTAGCACAAGGGTACTCAGTGGCCGGTCGCTTCCTCTAGTATGGGTGCTATGGCAGCATGGTTGTGTGCAGGACGAGACTTGGGAGAGGGAGGCCGATTTGCAATCATAGTGGCTAAAGTTATTCATGGTTTCTTCTTCGCCACCTTTCTAAGGAAATTCGGGGATGAATTTATTTAAGTAGGGAAGTTTGTAAGAACCCGGATCTCCTTTTGAAGGTATTTTTTCCTTTTATGGATGTTTTTGAGAAAAAGAGGAGAATCTGGAAATTTTGTAAGTACACGTTGTGTACTTTTCTTCTTCTTGAGGTCGTGTGCTGGCCATGTCCGGGCCAGTCACACGGGGTGTAGCGATGAGGTGGAGTTCGGTTAATACGGTGTACAGAAAAAGGGACTACACGCCGTGTACTTAAGAAGTACATGCCGTGTAATTTTCTTTTTATTTCATAAATCGGACTAGGGCCGCACCTAATCCTTGTTTTCATCTTCTTCTCCGCCTAATTACGTCCAGAGTGACCTTGAGGGCCGATTCTTCTTCGATCCACCAATCCTTCACCGGTTGTCTGAATCGAACGTCGTCAGGTGCAATAGAAACGCAGCGGTGAGTTCTCGGTTCTTCTTTGGCCATGTTTCCTGATTCCTTCTCTTGTGAGAGTTATCTGAGGTTGAATGTTTTAGACGTTTTTGTAGATTTACTCCATTCTAGGACGATTCACAGGTTGAGGTTCAAGAGTATCAATATCCTAGGATTGAGGTAGGTGGTTTGTTGCCCTACGTTGAATGTCTTTGAGTTTTTAGTGAAAAAGTGTCGGATACCCATGTATCGGGTATCTCGGGTTAGGGTTTTGATCCTTTTTTGTTATCTGCCATATATTTATTGTATGCTTGAGGTTATTAGATGATTAATAATTTCTTGTTATCATGTTTGAGGATCACCCCGCGGGTGTTTCCCCTTGTTTTGGCTTTTGATGTCGTTTGTCATGGTTGCCAACGAGGCAACCCTTTTTTCACCTTACTTGTATGCATGTTGAATTGATTTCATGTATTACCTAATGTTTATATGCTTGTGGATGAATTTTTAGCTATTAGCCAAGTAGTTTCTGAACTTACTTAGGATGCTAATAGTCGATTACGTATGACTAAACTGCTCAGGGCTGAGTGAACCTGGTGTGGTAGACTAAAGGGGTAATTGACGATTAGGGATTCCCTAGAGAGTCTGTTATAATTAGTATCGATCATAGGACCTATGGGAATGAGAATTTGTTCTTCCTCAGAGTGTCCTTAGTTACATAGTGAGACTATAGGGGGAATTATACGTAAGTTCTTCCTCAGAGAGTCTATATCTTTCGTTGCAAGACCACATGGGAATTGACAGTGAGAGAATCCCAGAGTGTCTATGCCTTTGTACGTTTACTTGACTAGAGGGGTTTTCTAGTAGGAGCCACCCAGAGAGTCATTGCTTTATTTTTTGGTTGGTTGTGAAGAGTCCACCAAGACAAAAGAATAATATTGGGTTTGTACTGCTTGCTGTTTAGGTAGACTGCTGAGTTACCTGTTGTGATTACTTGCTTGCCTTGGGAGTATAGAGCTATTGCTAGGTTCCTTGGTTGATAGCTAAATGATTGTACTCAAATGCTAAATAAATGTGAATGGAGATTTGTAGGATTGTTTACTTCAGTGTATTTCTGTTTCTCTTCTGCATTTATTTCCTTTACATTTTCTATATTACTCACTGACAGTAGGTCACAGATCTCGTGGTGATTGCATACTGGGATTAGTCGCACACCCTATTTGGGTCCTACTTTTCAGCCCAAACAGGTTATATGGTTGCAGGTGTGGATAGGGATTGTGTCCCTTCTACTTCGGGTACGTGATTTCTGGTTAGAGATGGAGAGAATAGGACCGAGCTTAGGCTTGCAATGCTGCTGGAGTTTCTGTAACTTTCGTACTTTGTTTTCAGTTGTATTTATGTACGTTGTTGTGTTTGCTGCTTTCCTTAGATACTTGTACCTACTGCATCATTATCATTATCATTATGTGGTCATTTCTTCCTCTGTTTAGTTTCAGTGTTTGTATGTTGTTTACTGCTTCCACCATTGACTGTTGTTTTCTTTCCTTGTATACCTTACCAAATGAGGGCATAGTTTCCCCAAAAACTTACCAAGGCCCTCACTGCTGATCGGCAGCCTCTGGCATTTGGGGAAATGCACCTGAGGTCATGTGGCGAACCGGGTACAGGGCACCAGTGGAAGGGCTCCAGATTTGGGTCATTATACAAAGGATAGTAATAATTTTCATTATTTGAAAATATGTATTCTTGACATTAGTCTAAGGTAGAAGGTTGGGAGACCCAATTTCACCATGTTTTTTCATTCTATTTTGAGATTCTCTCATAATATCCCTTACTATAAGGCTTCATAATAGTATTATCCTCCCCTTATTATATAATCATCACTTTAATGGAATATTTCACTTTCTATTTGTGGAAAAATTTCCATTATTTATTAATGGTTGTATCAAATATATTAACAATTTCAATATAGTCTTAGATAAATAAGAAAAATGGAGTGGTCAGGTCATCAATTGAGAGAATATGTATGTATTCATCTGCAACCTATGCTTAGAAATTCATGGAAAAAATGCTAAGATAAATCTAGGAGTTAAAAGGAGGTGCTTACCCATAGAATACTCTGGAGATCCACTATCTCTAGGGGTATTAGGTATCCATCATTTTAATGGGGTATTTGACAGAATATCTAACCACATAAACAATTGGAATAACTATTTCCTCTCTATTTAATGTAGTATAAACATTGGTAATTCTATTATCACCTCTATTCTGATGCATGGTTTTTAGTTATAATGGTGACTAAGTCCATTTTTAAGAGTAATGAAAACCTTATGAATTCTTTTATTTGGGATTATAACTCTAATGGAAGGAATCATGTGGCTTCTTAGGCTATGCTAGACAAGTCGATTGATGAATGTGGCATAAATTTGAGGATTGTATCAGGAATGACGAACTACTTATAAGGTAAGATGGATTAGGAGGCTATAAAAGGTTGGTCTGTCCAGGCTATGTTCATATTGGGAAAGTATGGTTAGAACCTGGTTTCCCCAATGCGGATAGTTTTGAGTCTATGGTGTACGATCCAATGGCCCATTTTCGATCTCTTGCCTCTTTTGTGTTAGATAGTAGGCTACAGGGAAATCGAATTCTAGAACCATAACATCAAGAGGGCTCCACATGGATTCTGTAAGTTCCAAACTTCGGATCTCACATTCAATAAGGTATGAAATTTTTTATCATTTATCCTCATTATTCTCAACCGTGATTAATGATTTAATTTTTATAATATCAGGACAAAATATCAATAAGATAAATTCATTTTCATATGGTCCTGATCATGGTTTTCATTGGGTAAGGATTATCAGAATGTTCTTCCTCTAAGCCATGACAAGTAATGAGGGATGGTATTATTTGTTTCAAGTAAATCCCCCCTAATTATAACTTTTTTGTATGGATTATATGGAACCATGTAATCTCAATCAATGTGGAGGTCCAGTGAAGGGGGATCAAACATTATTTCAAATGCCTCTATAACTTGAATTCTAGTGAATAAATATATAATCAATTGTTATTTGAAGATGAGTGGGTGGAAGAAGTGTGTTATGACTTGGTAAAGATAACTAAAATGGATATATAGGATGTTTCTAGTGACATCATCTACCAAATTAGGTTCAATGGTGTAGTAAACAACACTCACGAATAGAAGGTGGGGGTAATTAATATTGTAGCTGATTGTTTGTGAATTTTTAATTAAAGGAAGAAGGCACATTATGAGGTATCCCCTAGCTTATATATCACTATAGTGGTCAATTTAATATTTTTAGTGGATGGACAAGACATTAATCTAAAAAAATGAGAGATCGATCCTTCTATGAGATCAATAATGGTTGATAGGATTGTTAAAACCAATTATACAAAGGATACATCCTCAAGGATATTGGATATGTTAGAAACCCCTTAAAATAAGATTAAACTAAACATGTATGGTTCTTTAAACCTTGTATTAATGTGGGGTTGTATTTTTCATGGATCTATGATATTTTTTGTATTATCCCTTAGTGTATTTTATGTACAGGGTTAATGTCTTCGAGTGGAGGTCGTGCCATTCTATATGTGATTGAGATTTTTTAACAGCATTGTGTTGAGATTTGTAGAAACATATGACTCCATCATTCACAACTCCCTCTGAGATCACCTAACCATCCTTTTTTCTAAATCAAATTGGATTTGAAAATGTAATTACCTCATTAATAATTGGGTGTAACTTCTTCATACTTAGCATAAAGGGAATAAAGAAATTGACTTTATTGCTTATAGGGACTCTCTGTAAGATATTTTTCTCTCTCTCATCAGCATTGGTTCCATTCCCCCTAGATGTTTGGATCCTATAAGAGGGTACACCCTCAATTTAGATTACATTAAGCCACCTTAATCTCTTCAGATCCATTTATTTTTTCGAATAAATATTCATAAATTTTGATGGATTGATAAAAACCTCATGCCTGCACTCATGGGTCCAATGCTAAAAACAAATTCTTCATAAAGTGGATTCAATACTAATGTATATAATGCATGATAAAATTTCATATATTTTAAATAAATATTACATCTCACAATAATGTAAAATACTCTTGAGGGGCATTATGGTTAATTTATTTGGAGTTTATTTATATAAATGACTTATTTTACAATACTTGTTAACATTTGTCTATAATTAAACCATACTAGGTTTTATTCTACACATCTCCAATGTTATACACATTTTAATAACCTCAGGAATGGATAACATAAGAAAGGGGTGAGGTTAAATTCTCCGTAAGGTAAAACTTATCAACGATTCATCAAATGGGATAGATCATAAGAATATGGGAAACATGAGCATGGAAGAAATATATTATTAAAATAATATGAACTAATATGTTTAGTCAATATCATATAATAACTTGTAATATTATATGATCAAACATATACCATGACATAAGAGTGGGAAAACATTAGATAAAAATCATATGTGATGGATCATAATATAGGAATATAGTATAAAAATATATTATAAGAAAAATAATTGGTAATCATATCATTATGGATGTTTTCATATGAAAACTAATGATCCACATATAACATCTGTATGCTTGGGCCAACCAATTGCACATATTAATCAGCTTGGGATTAGGTCTTGTATAGCATTTGGCTTTGACTTACCACTTGTATACCCTTGGGATTTGTATAACCTCTCATGAACTCTTGTGATTTATATAACCTCTCGTTTACCACTTTGATGACATGATTTATAATAAATACCAATTTTTTGAATGGTTATATTATACATAACCATTACATAAGTAAAAATTATACATATATTTTCTAATAGAAAAGGAAAAATAATTATATTTTAAACACCACATTATTAACCCTTGGAAAACATATGGTATTCAAAAAAAATCCCTAGATCATTTATTGATCTATCCACATAAACAAGGTTGATGGTATAATAAGGAAATTACAATTATGAATTTTTAAAACATTTATGAACGTTTACATAGATAAAAATTAATTTTATAAAATGATAAATTCAAATATTTTTAGATAAGAATGAATCAAGAGTTTGATTGGTTGATACCACAAGTTTTATCCTCTAAATGAAATGTAGTATAACTGAATTTAGAGGGTAATTCTAGAAAAACAATTCCCATGAAATAAATCTTTTTTAGATAAAGTGGGAAATGGATGTTAAACCATGAAACATTTTTTTGAAAATATATTTAACATCATTAAAAAATATGATGTTAAGGTTCAATTTGAAATTCATTTTTGAAAAAGTGAAGTGAATATTCTTAAAATAAAATTACTATTAAAAATAATCCTCTATAATGGATCCTTGAAAACAACATAAAGGAAAACTAATGGAATTATGGAGTCAAACATAAAATTTATGATTGATAAAGGGGAAACATTTCCAATATTTTTAAAATAACTTTATTGAATCATGAATCATAAAAAAGGTTAATAAAACATCACCTTAAATATTAGTAAAGAGTTATATGAATATCACAATATATAATATATATTTGTAATTTTAAATAGTGAGGGAGAATGTTAGCGGGAATAAAGAATATGGATATAGAGGTAAATGGTCATTAAAAATGGTGGGAATTATTATTAACAATGTTAAAAATTTTGGAGGGACAAAATTCATCAAGTAAAATTCCTGGATTAAAAAAATAAAATTTCCTTAGAGAGGATGATAAAGTATCATATATTTAAAACATATAGTGAATGAAACAAAAATTGAAAGAATGAAATTCAAGGAGAATCATTATAACTCAAGTAATAGTTGTTTAAGTTAGAAAATAACTTACATTAAAGTATGATAAAATCATATATAAGAAAATATTTACAACATAAAATATAACTTATATGTAGAATATGACATATGTCTCAAATAATGTTAAGTTGGACTAGAAACTCTTACAACTTTGGTAGATTTTTAATCACGACCCTTTGAAATAAAAAACATGATCTAAAACATTAAATACCTTAAATAAAGTATAATTATGTTAAAATAATCCTCATTGATATTATATATACCATATAAACAAAAAGAGGTGCATAATATAAAACATGTCTAAAAGTGGGATGTTTGAGATGAAAAACCTTTACAATAACTCTCAACTTCCACAAAAGTATCATAAACTCATATATAATAAACATAAGTATATTAATGAAATATTTCAGAATATTATTAATTTTTATTACCTTTTCTAAACATTAACTATAATCATTCCTTATATATTCATTACCTTGTAGATGATTATTTTCATCATCGATAATAGTAATTTTTATTATTTCATGCATGTTTAGTAAAGGTGACATCATACCCTATTATTTAAATATAATATAATATTTACAATATTATTTGAGGTAAATTAATATATGTTCCATAATTATTTATGATGTTCCATTATAATTCAATTATATTTTTAGTTTTGTTTCGTGAAGATGAAATTTTTGATGATCTTGTTTCGGGTAATTTACCGATATCAATTGATTAGATTATAATGATCACTAATTTTTGTGTCATAGATTCAAAATCATACTGATGAAATATTTTAATCATTATTATCATATAAATTTATCATATGTATTTTTATAATACTTCTTGTAATGTGATGATTAAAAATGAGATACATTGTTCTTGGAGGCGGTAGTCTCCACATACGCACATGTGACATTTTAATTATTCTTAATGAATGTAAAGCAAGTAATTTAGATAATTATTTACCTTTAATGGATTATAATTATGTAGTATATATCCTATTTATTAACTATATTAATCTTTATAACCATCCATATATGTTGTAAATGAAAAAACACATCATCCATTGAGGTGTTAGTCCTCATGTAAACCCGGACGATGTTTTCATTATTCTAGTAAATTGTTGGGATGGATAGTAGATCAGGATTTATAATTAAAAATTATTAATAATGCCAAAAATATAATATTTAATCATTAGATATATTATTATAACCATCCAAGTGAGGTGGTCATGAAAAACGAAATACATCATTCATAGTGATAGTACTCTATGAGTACACATGAGAGATATTTTAATTTTTTTAATGGATGAATGTGTAACGCCTCAACAAAAACCATCATGTATGAAATAAAGTACAACATGAACTCAAGCATTCATACCAATATAAAGAAGGCTAATGACTAGTA
Organism: Viscum album; assembly: GCA_963277665.1. NCBI lineage: Eukaryota > Viridiplantae > Streptophyta > Magnoliopsida > Santalales > Viscaceae > Viscum > Viscum album. The sequence continues at coordinate 1,041,880,129 of OY728126.1, forward strand.
TTGAAGGTATAAATCAATCAGTGGAGAGACTATACCATTGGTATGAATCCATGAAAATATACTAGTATAATAAAATATATTATAAATACAACAATCAAGGTAAACAAAAGGAAAAATTATATATAGAATATTAGTCATACAAGAAGTAAACATGATCCCAAAGTGGCAAGCCAAACCATAGTTTTATTAAATTAGGTAATAAATAAATAAATATTGGTAATCCTCTCAAGTCTATCTTGGTACCACTCCCTGCTCCAGGATCCGTAGCCCAATCGTCTTCCAGGGTTCTATTTCACTTACCTGGAACCCTATACCTAAATTATGCTCATGCATAGAGATTACTATGGGGTGGGAGTAATGAAATGAAGAAGGAAACCACCAATGAATCCATAAAAATTTTCACATTTATAATTGGTGTATTCCATGAAAATAATAAATTCATAGACAAGACTAAAAATACACAATCATATACCAAGTGTATGTGTGCTAACCATGCTACCATAAAGCTACAATCATGCCTACTTTAGAACCATTACTAAAGGATAAATTATGTTATGTGGGAATGGTTGTGGATACATCTCAGAAAAAGGATCAAGACTAAAAGGTACCTAATGGTCATATATAACCTAGTCCTCTAGGTTAGGCCATAATGGTCTGTTATACAATGTTCCTATATCTTAAGGAAGGTCACATATAACAACATTCCTCATCGTTTTCACATAGGTCATCTCAAAATGTCCTTCATACCCCACATTCATCTCATTGGTCTAATCGCATATGAACTTCATGCCCCTATGTTAGGCCACAAAAGGTCATCATGCCCTGTTGTATATCCCGATCATATCATCGATCCACATGCAACATCTAAACATGATCCCCTTCTAAGGCTACTGAGTCATAATGGGTTCACTCGTCACTTTGATACCATGAATAGAACAATGGAAATACATTATATACAATAATATAACATATGGAAATAGTGGTATCATATCAAGTCACACATTTAATATCACTAAGACAATAATGTCGTAACATAAATATATGTGATCAACATCAAATATGACAAACAAGATTCAATATAAACTCATGGGATCAAGCATCATAATGGATTTCATAGTCTACGTACACACACCTTAATGAAATCACACACTACAATGGTCATCAAGTTATACCAACATAATAATTAAACTATGGAAAACAAGTATATACTAGATCTACAAAAGGTAAGAAACTTACCACATTTAGGTTGTTGGTGTCATCATCAATGTTCATAAAGGAAATGTCACCTAAATCATGTTCATGTATTCATCAGATCAAACCAATCACCAATAATTCATAAAAATTATTCTATTATTATTTTCCAAAATTATGAATACACCAAAAGATATAATAGATTCACTCTCTGGGATAATTTAAAAATTATCAATTTAATCCAAATCTTGTGTTACATATTTTTCTAGAGAGAAAAGTATGATTCCACATATGATAATAATTTTAACTCTCTAAAATAAGCTGAGATATAAATTAATAATTCTAGTTATTCTATTCCATATTTTTAGGTTATTAACATTTTATGAAATCTTTTTCATTTTTAGAAGGATTTATAAATCTAATCTAAAAACTGACTATTGAATGATTTTATAAAAAACATACCATGGTTTTATCTTTTTGAATCAAATCACCCCATAATATAAGAGATAAGGTAATGTATTATTATGATTATAAATTTGATTATGAACTCATAATTTTCGTATAAGGTTTCACCAATCATGGGAAGGGGAATTCTTGGATAGCTCATACTCAAAAAAATCACAAAAAAATAAAGGCTGTAAACATTCACCTATTAATAATTTCATAATTGTGAATTGTTTTTATTATCATATTATATGTTTCATAAACATTAAACAGGTTGATGAATTTATTTCCATGATTTTAGGATTCTAAAATCATCATAACATTTCCATGTACATTCTAGAAGAAGAAAAGGGGAAACGTGTTTTTATTGAAAAAAATCCCAAAAAGGGTGTTGCATAAGGGTAACATGGTTTTATGCTTATGGATATCCTATTTTTCATGTGAGGTTACCTGGATACCCTTTTTTATCCCTTTGAAAGAATGAATTACCATTAAACATGTAGCACTACCCTTACTCACCCATTGAAAACTATAGTTTACCCTTACACAACGTACAAGTTAACCTTACTTAACATAAGTAAAATGGGGGTCACCCTTAGGTGAAACCTTCAACCTCGATTTTAACTTATAAATTCCATCCATTTTCTATGTTTTACTCAAATTGTTGTTGGCACTTATTTTTAATTCTTGTACATTATTCCATATTTGTTGTATCAATTCAATCTATAGATATTGATTAATTTGTTTCTATAAGTAATGTTGTGAATTATAGAATTGAATGGTTGTCTTATACTTAACATAATCTAATTAAAAAAACATAAATCTCCATGAAAATATTACCTCACCCTCTACAGTAGGTGCACCATATTTGTATAATAGTTCCTCATCCATGTTAATATTTCTAAAATTACTATTGGTTTCTGATACCTTAAGATTAGTTCTCAATAAACAGTAAAATATTATTTCAAACAAAATCTACTAGAAAATTACCCATGTCATCTCTATACTATAAGAACCAATTTTCAAAAAATATAATCAATGAAATGAAATTTATTCATGAATATGGTATGCCTCTAATTAATAAATATTTACCTTAATTTTCTATCTAATTGTTCCAATCATCTCATATTTTTCATTTTCTTTATAAATAATCCTTTATTGGTCATCAATTTTTTATGTGTTTGTTGTTCATCATCCAATATATACATCACCACTCCATGGTTGTCTTTCCTTGACATACTTTAACATTCATCAATCAGTTTCCATCCCTTGATGATCAATTTCTACTCTAGAAACCTTTTCCCAAACCTTTTCTCTCTCTATTATTTCTCTCTTTCATTGAATTCTTAATAGCTATGATCATTGGAAATCTAAATACCCAGGTAAGTTTACACACTTCTTATTTTTATTTATTCTCCCAATTTGTCTCTCAAAATGTATTTTTATTAATAGATTTCCCTTTCCCTCAATTATCCCCACTAAATTTATTTTTCTTATATTATAATATGTGTTTTGTCACACCATCAACTGCATTAATTTATGAAGATGTAATTTTCATCTTTTCTCTTACACAATACCTATTTTATTGGGAGACCACGGTGTTGTCATTTTATAACGATATTTCTCCACTACTTACACTTTATTAGGATATTGAAACCATTTAAACCATTTATTCCCTAGAATTGGTGGTAATTCCTATATTTTAATACTATTTTACTATGATTTTTATATTGGTGTATTTTTATAAGAACATTATTTTCACGAGTAATATATTTCCAAAACCATTAAATATTTACATATATTTTTTTATAACTACTGTATTTTTATTAAAAGGTTTTTTATTTGTATTTTTTTAAACTAAAATGTATTTATTAATAATTTATATTATGTTATATTGATGGTATACATATTTAATGAGAATGCATACCATAATTGGTCCACAGTGGAAAAGATATAAAGAAAATGGAAACCTGTAATAAAATATATACCTTAAATGATAAATCATATCCATTCTAAGTTCCAATAAAGGTATGCTTTTTCATTATATCTTTTCCATTCCATGACAATTAAGGTATTGATTTTCATTATAATGAAAACTTATACATGCATTTTATTATAAGGTTTACATACCTTTTATTTTGTATTTTTTTAATTTTTATTTTCAATATATCTTTTACATGCACCAATAAAAAAATCAACGAACTAAATTTCACAATTCATGGTTGGTGGTAGGGTACTATTAATAAAAATCATTTTAGGGTTGGCTATAGTGTACTCTTAAATTTCTTTTTTGTTTGGATAGTATTGGTTTTTATTTTATTTTATTTCTAATAAAATGTATTACATCAAATAATTTCATTCCTCTTTCTACATTCTATTTGAATGTAGTCATCTGATATCATTTTTCATTTACTTATATTAATTTTAAATGAATATTTTAAATATTTAACATTCAATGGATTTCTTACTGACCTATATTGAAAGGACTAGAATATTTTTTGATGGTGGATGTGTTCGCTCAATATTGGTTTCGTGCTGGTCTGGTAGAATCATTTTCGGTTGACCCTGTTATAGGTGTCCCTGTTTGGTGACCTCTTATTTTCATTTGATCATTGATGTTATTTACGAGCATGAATGTTTACATACTCTAATATAGAGATTCATCTCCTGTATAATCATTAATTTAAGTTTAAAAATACCCTTATATATTTTCATATATTATTATTCCTTTATATGTATACAATAAATTAATATCTTATTTTAAAATAAATACATATATGAATGCTCTTATAGTAATTCATGGTGATTTAAGGATCATGTCCATTATTCACACCGACATTTTATGTTTTTAGATTATAAGATCCATATTAAAAGATCATCAAGTGGAAACTCTGAGAATATGAAGCTAAAAATAATCCATTAGAGTGATTCAATTGTGATCTCTAATGCTATCTCACCACTTGCACCATTGTAAGTTAACATGAAAAAAATATTCATTCATTTATAAGATTATTTTTGAATTTTATTTTTAAAATACAATCACACTATCGTAGAAATAAAACCTTTCTCATCATATGATAGAAGCATAGTTTGATCTAAAAGATTTTTTATGAAGAATATGTGGATGATGCATGGTTTTTACAAACATGGAATGTCAAAGGCACTAAAATAGGATCTGTTCTTACGATCTGGTGATTTTTTAAATTGTATTGTGCATTTAAAAAATAATATTTTATTAACTGTTTTAAAGTTATCCACAATGAAATAAAAAATTTAATGTTTTGGGTTAGAGGTAATTTGTTGAGTTGGTTGTACAGTTTCTATCAATGCTGAGGAGTGTTTTGAAATTTAGTTTATAAATTGTTTTTTAATTTGAAATCACTTTATAAGTAATGTTTTTTTATTTTTTATTCTCCAATTTCTATATAACTTTATTTAAGAATAAACAATTTTTAATAACACATCCACGTATGTTTGGTTTTATTACATGAAATTCTGTTTATAATATATATAAAAGGAAAAAATTACAACAATTAGAGTTTTATGAATCTCTATTTATAATCTACTTCAATATACATCATAATATATGGTAAATAATATAAAATCTAAGAATATAAATTAGATTATCATAATCATAAATTCTAACTAAATTGAAATTGTAATATTATAATCTATATAAAATAATACATATCAATGACATTTGGAATATGAATTATAGTATGTTTATTATTTGTAATCACAATCAGTGTATCAATATAGTTATAATATGAATTTTTTCATAACATGTGTTTGTTTCATTTTACTATGATTTAATTTATGAATCATAACTTATGTTTGATTGTATCATTTGTGTATCAATATAAATAACAAATATTATTTCAAGAATATGTTTCCACCTCCATTCAAAATTATATTTTCTTTCTTCATATAATATATTATATTTTGATGTATTGAATGATAAATGCATCTATAATGACAATGTCTATTATATAATTAAACATTACTATTCATGATACATTGATGTAAATTTTTTATCTATATTAACAGTTTTTGTGGTTTTATTTGGGATATTTTTCACAAGGTATCTCTAGTTTCAGTTGATAGAAACAAGAAAAGTTTTAAATAGTTCCCTTTGATGTAGATAGATTTTTTGTATGGGGAGTTCCATGAGTCAATCTCTTACTCATTAGATCTATAATACAGGTGAATTACTACCAAGGAACCCGATAATTAGAAAGAACCTTAAAATTATAAGCCACTATTAAAAGATTTTCATTGTGCTGATAATGATGCATATCACTATTTTAAGATATTAATTTGAAGAAACATTGATCAATTTGAAGAACCTATAATATAATAAATTTAAGAAGTTTCAAAAATACTTCACTATGATGGGATCCGTTTCTTAATCCTCAACAAAAAAGGCAGGAAATACTCAGTTGGGCAAATCCAAATAGAGTTCTTTGTCTTTATGGCTTCTGGATCATCCCTATTTCAGAACATAAAGACAACACCAATTCGTGGGATGGAATGATTAGACCATAGATTTCATTGGTTTCAGGTTGATATCATAACCTATCAAGGTTGGTGTATGATTTGGAAGGTAAACATCTTGTATTCTCTTTCTAATGAAATAAAAATTTGGTGTCATTCCAAGTCATTTGTCTTAATGAAAATGTAGTCTACTATTCTGGATTTTTTATTTTATAGTAACATTGGAACACTGTCACTAATTTAGAATTGAAATAACATATTTTAATTTAATTATTTTTGTTTATTTTATAATTTGTTCGGTATTATTATTCCCAGTTTGAATTTATGAAATCATTATATTTAATTATATTAAACCGTATTTTATTATTCAATTTCAATATATGAATCTACAAAATTTTCAGTATGAATGTTACTATTATATGGTAAATTCAATAATTACATTTCATATTTGAGCCATTTTCATAGTTTCACTCTTTCAGTATCAATTAACAAATTTAATTTATATTTAATAATGAATTAACATTTATAATTTTTCAATTATTAGTAGTTTAAACATTTTTTTAATACTGCTATTAAATTCTTGAATATGTTAGATCTATATATATCTTCCCTATAAATTTTTTTATAATTCACTAAAAGAATATATATGTGATATATTTTCACTATAGTCAACAAAATTACATAATTATTTCATATAGAAAATAAGTGTACACATAAATATATGAATATAGAATATATATATTTATATATATATAATATTTATGTATATATAAAAATAAGTACATATATGAACCTATTTCTGTATAATGATATTTTTATATTAAATCTAATGTAAAAAATAAGTACATTTTGGTATGCACTTATTTATTTATGCATATTTTATATGAACTTATTTTCCATATATAATTATTTTTATATGAAATTATTTATCTTTGCATTTCCAAGTAAATTCAGATAGGAAATCAATATATAAAATATGTACATTTCTTTATTATCTTATTTCTATACACATATTCTATATTTTATAGTTAAAATAATTTTTTTCTTGTATTCATATAAAAAATAAGTAAAAATATGAACCTATTTCTTTATGTATAAATTTTTTTATTCATTTAAATGGAAATGAATATAGAAAATAAGTTCATTTATATATGCACATGTATGTGTTTATATATTTTATGTGCACTTATTCTCTATGTAGATTCATATTTGTTTCCTTTATACATATTCAGATATGTGATTATTTTTCCAATATGCATTACCAGTTTTAACTTATATAGAAAATAAGTGTGACATGACTATAATATGAATTCCATTATGCACTAATTTCAACTATTCATAACCTGTATAGAATTATACAGAATATAAGGGAATTTATATTAGTGTATTCATGTATTAACTTATTTTCCAGAAATACATATTGGAAAAAATCCAAATTACATGTAATTGAATTTGTAATTAAATGATTATGTCATGAAAATGCATGGGTTGGGTATTAGATACAATAAAACAGATACAGAAAAATGTGCACAACACATGCCACGTTTCCCTTATGTGTATGGGTAGAAGCATTTTTTACCTTTATATACGCCCTAGGTCATACGTAAAAGTGAAAATAAAGTTTAATATTATTAATTTTCTACAAAATGAACTTATAAAATAAAATTGAAAGGGGGTTTAGATATTTTAAAAACTGAGGATGTTACAATTCTCCCCCTCTAATGACTTGTCTTCCTTAAAATGTGCATCCCATCATACCTCTTGAACAACCCAATCCATTGAGATTGAAAATCATACTCTCATCCCCATGTTTCCTTAAGGATCCAACCACGCTGTTGTATGATCTAGAAAATTGGTATCCTTTTCCTCATGGGAGGTTCTTGTTCTGTTCTATAATCCTTACTATATTATCCACAAAATATGCATCTAAATCCAAATATTCATTCTAAAAGTATATAACATACTCAAGATCGAGCATGTACCTTTTGAATCTATGAAATGTGGAACACATTATGCCTGACTCGATAACATGATGGAAGATCCATGTGTTTTTCCATTGTACCAACCTATTTGGTGATATCAAAGTGTTAAATATAACATGGTTCTAGTTTCCCTTCCATCCATGAATGAAAATTCCCTAAACTGGGTTACACTTGCAATAAAATTCAGTCACTAACAATGAATTCCAAAGGTTATCTCCTTTGATTTTCATTTGATCAATGCTTTCTCTGAGTGGTCACTAACCAAAACTTAATCCACTACAACCTCTCTACGGACTCTTGTACTATACTAGTTCCAAAAACCATTAACTTGCCCACCTTGTACCAACACAATGATGAGCAACATGATCACCCATAAAGAGTCCATAAGGTTTCATATTAAATGATTCATGAAATTATTGTTGTAAGAAAACTCATATAATAATATGTGATCATCCCAAGCACCATTGGAGTCAAGGGAACATGCCCAAGGCATATCATATAGTATTTTAATTTTCAGCAAGGATTGACCAATCTAAGGATGGTACATTGTGCTTAATCTTATATGAGTCCCTATGACCTTCTGTTAGCCCTTACCAAATCGTGACATCAAACATGAATCTATATCATATTAAATGATCAATAAAAATCCATGTAAGAATTTGATCTCACATACATGTATCATTCACATCTCTACAACTGAGTGATTCTATTAGATTGATATGAAGTGAGAAACCTTCATCCACTAATCGACAATCAACCAAACAGCGTAATGGATCCTTGGGGTCCTTGGTGACCCTATTAAAAAGCCTATTTATATTTCATTTTACTTATACATGGGAACTATATGTGGTTGGGGAAAACCTTTAAGATTTTCATTCTTCACTTTTACCCTCGACCAAGTAATTAATTGGGTAACAAAACTAGTGATGTCCCTCTTCGTCCCTGGCCACCAGAACTATCATCTGAAGTCATGGTCAATCATTGTAACAACAAGATTTACTAACCATATTGAGGCATGTAAATCCATCATCAGTTCCACTATGTGGGAAACTAGGACTACAACTCTATCATCCACATGGGACATATCCTCATTTCCCAACGATCATTTGAGTATCAAGTCAACTCTAGCTAGTTGTTCCAGCAACAAATCACACAGTGGGTTAGTTTCTTATCCATCCTTTACCTAGTCAAATAGAGAATATAATACTATTAGGGGATAAAAATTCATCAATCCATGATCCACATAAGCTTCAATACAATAGTTAGTCAAACATCTTATCAAGTTTAACTACTCCTCAAATGGTAGATCACCAACCACTTGATGAACCCACGTCTTTTGGCTAAGATTATCTTTTATGTCATTACCCTTCCTAGGTGCATAAGCCTCCTAAAACAAATATATCTTTAGTTACTCAACTCATCTCATATACCTCATATTTATGTTCTATTATTTGAAGATGTAATGAAGGATCTTGTGGTTTGTGTAGATAAAAATCTTCTCACCAAAATATATATTTTCACCATCATTTTAGATCATGGACTGTGAATAATATCTATAAGTCATTTGTATTTTAATTCCTATCATGGAGTAGTATATAAAATTACCCATAAGCTACTACCTTCCCCCTATGCATGATTATTTATCTAGATCTAACGCCTAGTTCATCAAAATATATGGCATATCTGATCCTTGTCACTAGGAGTATCATCTCTAGAGCTATATTCAATCTCCTCATCAACTTATTAAATTACTCTCTAATCTTTCTTACAAATGGAGCATTACTCACTTCTTTTTTAGGACAGTCATAGGTTATTATAGTTGAAGAAATTCCAAGATAAAACATTGATAATATCCCACTAAAGCCATGAAGCAACTTATCTAGAAGAAATTACAAGTATTTGACCAGGACATCATTGACTATAATATATTTGGGTCTATGGATATAACTTCAAAATACACCACATTCCCCAATAACCTAACCTCATGAATCCATAAGTTACATTTTTTACATCTTAGCAAAAAGTTGTTGTGGTCAAAGTGTACTCTGTATATCTCAAGATGTGTGATATTCTTCTAGGGTCATGGTGATAAGATGAGGATTTCATTAATGAACACCACAAAAATTAGTCTATTTAAGGGTGAAATATCATTTTCATGTGATCCATTAACACTACTAGCACATTTATTAGTACAAACAACAATAAAAAGTACTCATACAAACAATAAATTCTCCAAAACACCTTCTTTGAGACATTACCCTCTCTAACCTATAGTTGGAGGTAGCCTAATTGTTAATGAATCATAGAAAACCACATGGATACCCATAACATATCGAAAATATCATCTATATTTGTAAATGGATTCTATTATTCATCTTTACCTAGTTCAACTTATGTTAATTGACGCAGAGTCGATGACTACCATCTGCCCTCTTCGAGAATTAGAAACGTATAATTTACAGTGAATTACCCATCCCAATAAATCCCTTCTACAAAAATTCCTTATGATTCACCATGATCTCCTTAAACATGAATGGAATCATACAATAAAAGGGTATTGAGATGGGATACACACCCATCACAATCTCCATCTTAGCTTAACTTGCTGATCCTTTAGATTATCTACTAGATTAAATATTCCTAAAATGATTCCAACCAATTCCTTTGCACCCTAAGGGTGTTTGATTCCCTATAAGGATAAAGAATTATAGAGTTTTAAGTCACGTAATATTTGAACATAGTCACTCCATACTCTTGTATGTATGGTGGTTGAGTACGAACATCCTCTTTTATGGGAGCATTCCAGCCTCGCTTGGCATGTATTCCCATATAACAAATTTGAGGCAACATTATCTAAAATTTGAATGAATCACATAGAATATTTAATACTGATCCTAACCAGACCAGGGGATCAAAAAAATGTTATCGTAGGATTTTAACCTCAACCCATGGTATATCCATCCTAGAACAAACAAAGGTCTTTATACTTGAATGTTAGTCATAGTCATATATATACAAATGGAATAGTAATAACAAGTTTTACATATTAATTCTAGTCAAATATATCATAATAGCATGGAAAATAGATATATCAAACAATAGATAATACAGGTCTATCCCAAATAGACAACATAGTTCATGACATTAAATTAAATAACTGGTATGTATCCAAAAAATAGGTATATATGAGGAACTGTGAATGATTTATCATGGGGTTTTGATATAGATGCATTCATGTATCCATAGGGAAGGATGGGGTCTATCATGAACCAGGTCAGTTCGTTATCCGACCCGGCGCCCGACCTGATCCGCTACAAGACCTGAAGGGCATTTCTGATCCCCACGGGCTGGCACAAGTTCCTGAGTATCAAGAATAAAACTAGGGAATGGTTTACCCAATTAAATAAATATGAAACAAACCAAAAGATAAATAAATTAAAACTAGAACCAGCAACCAAACAGACCCTTAAACTAAGGTATAAATTAAAGTTTACCACCTGAACCAAAAATCTAAAGGGAACGACAAAAAAGGAAGAACTAAAAATACTAACTCAACCCTCCAAGAATCATGAGGTGCAAAAACCTCAAGCCACATCCACCAAACCGACACGTGGGTTCCTCTGACAACTCAAACCACCCATGCTATGCTCAATGCCTCAACCTAGAAAGAAAAATAAAAGGTATCTACATACACCCAAAGGTGTATATAGGGTGTGATCCAAAATCCCAGTAGGATTCCACCGAGAAAAGGTTCCACACATAATTATAAAATTAAAAATACATTTGGAATTTAACAGATGAAAAATAAATAAATGCATAAACAATTTTAAGGAAAATAGTTTTAAGGAAAACTACTTTATAGAAAAACAACATAAATTAAAACACGCACACACTCACACACTTTCATGGTAACCCCAATGTCACACCGTGTGCCGACGGTGAGCGCAAAGCAAAAGAGGAGTACAAAACATGGGAGAGGCCCTAAAGATACTAGCGAGATGTGGGACCCTAGAACATCACGTTTCAGTGAACAATGGTACAGAATCACAACTATATACATTCTCATGCACGAGCCACTAGTAGGGAAACACATACATAAACTATTGGTCTCCAAACATCATCCAAAAGTTTAGTTAGTGTTGTAGTTGTCAATCCAGCAAAGTGAAACCGGGCCGATTTCACATCTGTGTCACTAGAATTGTAGTCATAATCCACCCACCAAGTACCCAGGCTTCCCATTTGTGCTCAAGTAGTTAAGAGTTCAAGTCTTATGTCATAATCACATACTCAAACCAAAAAAGACACTATGCACACCAACACCACCATTTGCACTCACAAAATCCATTTTAAATATGATGCACACTAAAAATATCCCAAAACAAAATCTGAATCACTTACATAACCAATTAAAACAACTGCACGGTCAAAGAATCAATTTCATCATCATACTCACCATTAAAATAAATTATAAAACAATTCGCATGACTTTAAATACCAAAAACAATTTCACAACCCAACCAAATTTTTTTTTCAACAATAATAATTATTTAAATAAACATTTAGATTTTTCATAAAAATAGATTTTTAGTAGAATGATACCACTTTACTTACCAAACAAACCCATAGTTAAAAAGAATGTCCTTTCAATGGTTAAACCAGCCATTAGAAAAATTTACCAAACCAGTTCAAAATACACTACCTGAATTTAAAAACAAAAATTACACTCAAATGTTTATTTATGACACAACGCATATAAACACTAAGCCGAAACATCATTCAAATCCTTTTCACATCCAACAAATAATTTGAAAAATTTATAAAACACTATTAAATAGTTCAACATGGGGTTTCCACAAAATTAATTACCCAGATACTACATAAACATGTTACTACCGAATCAAATGCACATTAGATCTCAACAGAAACAAAATTCGTAGTAGGAAAACTAATAAATATATGTGCTAAATTAATCAAACTCACAAATTAATTCGACAAAAAATAAATATACATGGAACCACCTACCTCATTGTAAACCAACCACAAAATTTTGGTACGAAACATCCACTGCATGCCAATGCACCACGAGTGACACAATTTGAACCTAAAAACAAAACATCGGACCCCTTACACCATAATCGTACCAAACACGAATCCAAAACTCAAATTGAAACTTAACCAGAATAAATGATCAAACAACTGAGGAACAACAAACCTACGAAAAGGGGTCTGAGAAGATGTTCAAGCACGATGGAGGGTTCCAGAAGGTGTCACGCCAGCTAGAGCCCCACCGGAAGAAGGTGCGGCCAAGGAAGTCGCGACTGGGGAATCCACATTGGGGTGTTTTAGTGCGAGTCCAAAATAGAAGGGCGGCGCATGCGGTCAGCGGGATAGAAGGAGGCTTTCCAGATGCGAGTGTGATGCTGCTTAGGGGGGTACGGTTTTCTGACTCGAAGGAAGAGGGTGTTGTGGCTATCCGGCGAGGAGTGTAGTGCGGCAAGGTGAGGGTGTGGTGCGGCTTGGTTTCGCTAATGGGGGGATAGGGTTGGGTGAACTGGAGGAGGCCGGCTGGGTTGTGCTGGATAAGAGAAATAGGGAGACAGGGTGTTTCCTGATGGGAACAAGAGGGGGCGGTCCGTGCTGGAGGAGGTCGTGCCGAAGGAGAGGCACAACAAAGGGCGGCACAGCAAATGGAGGTGCAACACAGCGGTGCTGGTCCAATTCGCCGGAGGAGGGTGTAGGGGTGAGGTCATGGGCGAGGGGCATTGTGCGGCTAGGGTTAGGGTTAGGGGAAGTTTCAGCTCGAAGCAAGGAGGGGGTGGGGAGAGATACACGCGACGTGATGGAGAGAACGAAGGGGGGAGAAAAAAAGAGAGGAAAAAAGAAGAGAGAAAGAAATGGAATAAATAAATAATAATAATAATAAAATGAAATAAAAGTAAAAAAAACTCAAACTAACCTATTCATTATCACAAAAATAATGGTAATCTAAATTTATGGTAATTATTTTATAATTGTAATATTAATTTTAATATTAATGACAAAATAAAAATATTTACTGAATAATAATAATTATATTTATAAACTAATTAAATTATTAACATAAGTATTTATAATACGAATAATAAAACTAAAATAATAAAACTGACCAATATAATAATATTATCATTAACTGAGGATGGATACTGCGCATGGTCACGTATGTGGTCACATGCTCAGTTTCACACCAATGTAATACTAAATTTAATCCTAAAACATTTTATTATAAATGTTGGGCAGGACACACGGTCGGGCGTACAGTCACACATCCATATAAAGTCCCAAATTTCTTTTAAAATGGAACAGGTTCAAACCACAACTCAAAAGTAATCCCCATAATAATTAAAATAAAATAAATCATTATTGGGGTGCAGATCGCTTTAGCAAAGTGATGTGGCTTCGACCGAGCCAGGCCTATGTGTAGACCGCTGCTAAGCCGAACATTGATTTATCATCAAAACGCAAAAAATCTCATTGTGTCCCGCGTCCACCTCAACGAAACAACTAAATCAAATAAAATTATAAGATAAAGTTAAAAATTAAAATCATTACCAATGTGCGAAGTCGGGGTGTGAAAATTCTCCCAACAATGACACTTTCTGCCCCCATAAAGTCCCAAAAGACTTAACCAATCAATGATTTCAAGCTAGACTGTGAAGATACCTAAAACTAAACTCAATCACCCCAATATAGGGCATTCAAAAAACCCAGGACATGAAACTCCAAAGATCTAAAAAACAGAATCACCATGCATAATTTCCAACAACAAGGAATCACCACCAAACTCAACTACAATATGGAACACCCTGACCCCTAACACAGGGATCACCAAGGCCACTCACGATCTCCTAGAACACTTTTCAAGCAACCCACTACCTGAGAAAACAAATTACCATGGTCAAGGTCGGGTAGAGCAAAAGTAATGGGTTTCACCACAAAGCACACTTTAAAAATAGAGTCTTCCATAAGCTCGCCCTATGGTGGTATCCCCACCATTTTACTATTCTTGTCAAACATTGTATCTTCAAGCCAAAACAACTAACTAACCCAAACAGACATATACCACCGGCTTGACCATCCAAGATCCCAATGTTTATCCAACCAACATAAGAAGAGACGCCGACGAGACCCGCACTGGGTCTCCTCACCATTTAAAAATTCCCTAACACCATGGAACCTGCGCGGGCATTCAATGTTTACTTTGAGCAATATTGACTGAACTCTTCATCACAAACCCACCAACACGAGCCGATTGCACGGAAAATTCCCACCGTTAGAAACACTCCCCAACATGAGATGGTTTCGATAGCAGAAAATCCTAACCTAGTAGCCAACTGGACATGTGCACGTTAATCCGGAAAGAAAAAAGCATCTCTTAGATGAGTACAATTCTGATCCATAACTGACCACAAGAAGGTTCACGGAGTATGCCCACAGGCTTTACAAGAATATAGATTCTTGAAATATCTTTAAGGATAAATAGATACTCCCATAAATTAAGACCACATCAAGGAGACAGCGGCTTCATGCCCCTCACAACAAAAATGATGCCTTCAGAGGTGATACCGCTATTGGGAAATTTATATCATCCTCATCCCGAGACATATGGATGGGGCCCTGATGTCTGAAGCATTTACCTCATTGTAGTCATTAGTTGACCACCTCTGACTGAAAATTCCTCTGCAGAAAAATCAAACTACAAACTTCTCCTCGTGTCCCAAGCATCCACTCTATCAACATACCAACTAAGAATTACAGCGAACATCTAAGTGTGTCGAACTGACCACACTAGAGGTAAGATATTGAGTGGTCTGTCAAACACGCGATGCAAACTGATGGAAGGGGCACTCCAAGAAAAATTCCCTTTGTTTCACACATCCCATTGGTTGAGGAACCTTCACATACCACAATATGAACTAGTCCAACAACTATTATGAGCTTTAAACTGATTTTTCCACACAACCTCTGGGGAACCCGAAACTAGTTCATCAGAAAGGTCAACACAACTCCTTCTTTTCATGTTGACTGGTCGAGCACCTAAAAGATCCACCACATTTTCTCTCCTTCACTTCCTTAGGTATGATCGTGGGATGATTTTTGTATTGAGGATCTCTCAAGAAATCATTATTCGAAACAAAAATGGAGCGATCACCGTTTACTGATTTAGTTTCTCTCCACAAGGCGTACTCGATACAACTTACACCACACAACTTTTAGAGTTCCTCCAAAACCGGATACACTTCCAGCTTTCTCAAAGCACTCAACGATATCCAACTGACCTCGATGCCTACGAATAGTCGACACCACCGAGTAGAACCCAACTCTACCACTCCACTAGGAGTCTGGGCAGAGCTAAGAACTGATATACTTGGTGAAAACCCGTGGGAAATTTCTAGGGGAAATATCCCAAACACGAAACAAAAACCAGCCTTCCACAAATCCAATCACATCACAAAACAAACATCGACATCTCAGATACAAATCTGGAAATTCCAATTTAAATCATCAATTCATTCTTAAAGAAAAACATCCGCTTGAAAAACCAGGCACAATACAATACAACTCAACAACTCATTTGAGCCCATTGCTTCCACCCCAGACTCAAAACCATTTTCCAATTTCCAAAACCATTTAATAATAATGAATCCATTTTAAAGAATAACCCACTTTTCATGAAACAAAACGCAGCTTTAGAAATCAATCAATCACCACTGATATTCTATGGTGCCTCACAAATATGCATTTCTGTTACACTCAGGAACCCGTACACACGATCCACCAATTGTCTATTAATCACGTCCACATGCACTTGCAAGCACCCATAAGAATACCACTGGAAAAAAACAAGACTACTCCGCTTTCAAAACAAAACACTCTAAATATTCGAAAATACTTTTTTTCCTTCCAAAACCATTACAAATATTCAAGGAAAATTTCCATATTTCATTCTATTTCTAAAACAACTCACTTCAATTTCATATTACCCAAGAAAATATTTTAGGAATTCAATTTTCAACAAATCAAACGCCAAATTTTAAGAGAAACGCACCCCAAAAATGATGCCAAACACACAACAAAATAAAATAAGAACAACACCAAAGTCTGTTTCTCTTTTTAAAGGAAAACACTTTCGTGCTAAGCCCAAAACGGAAGCAAGTCATCATGATCACTAAAGCACCTGGACAAAGAACTAGTGGTCATGCCTACCACAGCTATATGGATTAGCAGACCATGCTATAGGCAAGAGCCAACCACTAGGAGTGTCGAACCATACTCTCAGGCATCACATGGGACGCTAATCCATTTGAGACCACACACAACACCAGTTTACTTCTACTGTAATCCCCCATCCACACAGAGCAAAACCAAAAACATAAATCCCAGACTATCCCTAGTTACGTGAGGATCGAAACGAGCAAGAGTTCGCGACTCTCTTCCCAAACCTACTACTCGAGTACCGACAATACTATCTCTGATTTACCGGACACCCCAAATAGGAAGAAAAAAACCTCCTCTGATACCATTTTTTCACGAACCAGGTTGGGTCGTCATCCGACCCGATGCCCGACCCTATCTGCGGCAATGCCCGAAAGGCGTTCCTAATGCCCACGAGATTGCACAAGTCCCTAGGTATCAATAATAAAACTAGGGAACGGTTTACCCCATTAAATAAACATGAAACAAATAGAAAGATTAAGAAATTAAAAACAAGAATCAGACAACCAAACATACCCTTAAACTACGGTTAAAATTAAAGTTTACCACTTGAACCAAAAATACAAAGGGGAGGACCAAAAAGGAAGAACTAAATATATTAACTCAAACCTACAAGAAACATGAGGTGCAACTTCCTCAAGCCACGCCCACCAAACTGACACAAGGGTGCCACTGACAACACAAACCACTCATGCTATGCTCGCTGCCTCAATCAGAAACAAAAAAGAAACAGGATCTACATACACCTAAAGGTGTATATAGGGTGTGAGCTAAAAGCTCTGTAAGATGCCACCGAGAAATTGTACCATGCGTAATTATTAAATGAAAAATACATTTTCAATTCAACAAATGAAAAATAAATAAATACTTAAACACTTTTAATGAAAACGGTTTTAAGGAAAACTACTTTAAAGAAAAAACAACATGAATTAAAACACATACACACACTCACACACTTTTGCGGTAACCACAATGTCACACCGTGTGCCGACAGTGAGCGCAATGCAAAATAGGAGCACAAAAAATGGGAGAGGCCCTAAAGATACTAGCAAGAAATGGGACCCTAGAAAATCTGGTCTCGGTAAACAATGGTACAAAAACACAACAATATATATTCTCGTGAACGATCCACTAGTAGGGCAACACATCCATAACCCAGTGGTCTCCAAAAATCGCTCAAAAGATTAGTTAGTGTTGTAGTCATCAATCCAGCTATGTGAAACCGGGCTGATCCCTCTACCCTGTCACTAGAAAACTCGTCCTAGTCCGCCCACCTAGTACCCAGACATCTCGTTTGTGCTCAAGTAGTTCAGAGTTCAAGCCATCTGTCATAATAACATAGTCAAACCAAAAAGGACACTACACACGCCAAAACCACCATTTTTACACACAAAACCCGTTTGAAATAATATTCACACTAAATATATCCAAAAACAAAATCCGCATCACTTACACAACCAATTAAAATAACTGCACAGTCAAAGAATCAATTTTATCATTAGACACACAATTAAATGAATTTATAAAACAATTTTGAAATGTGTTGTATGACGTTAAACAACAAAACCATTTTACAACTCAACCAAAACAATTTTTTTCACCATTAATAATTATTTAAATAAACATTTAGAATTTTCATAAAAATAATTTTTTAGGAGTATGACACCACTTTACTCACCAAACCAACACACAGTTTCAAAAAAGGTCATTTCTATGGTTAAAGCAGCTGTCAGAAAAATTTACCAAACAATTTAAAAATACACCTCCCAAATTTAAACACCAAAAATCCACTCAAATATTCATTTATGACACAACGCATATATACTCTAAGCTGAAACATCATTCGTAATTTTTTCACATCCTAACAAATAATTTGAACAATTTATAAAACACTGTTAAATAGTTTATCATGGGTTATCCAAAAAATGAAATACCCAGATACATCATAAACATGTTACTACCAAATCAATTGCACATTAGATCTCAATAGAAACGAAATTCGCAGTAGGAAAAATCATAAATAAATGTGCTAAATTAATAAAACATGCAAATTAATTCGTCAAACAATAAATATACATGGAACCACCTACATCAGTGTAGACCAATGAACCAAGAGTGACATAATTAGAACTTAAAAACAAAACATCGGACCACTTAGACAAAACCCAAAATAAATGGACGAACAACTGAGATATAGCGCACATACAACATGGGGTCCGTGAAGCTTTTCGAGCGTGATAGAGGGTGTCAGAAGGTGTCATGCTGGCTGGAGCCTCGCCCGAAGAAGGTGCTATCCAGGGAGTCGTGACCGGGGAATCTACGTTGGGGGGGTTCAGTGCGAGGAACAAATAGAAGGGAAGCGCGTGCGGTCTGGTCGACTGAATGAGGCTCACCGGTTGCGGGTGTGAGGCTGCTTAGGGGGTACGGGTATCCGATCAGAAGTTAGATGGCAATGTGGCTATACAGTGTAGAGTGCGGTGTGGCTAGCTGAGGGTGCGGTGCAGCTCAGTTTCGCGGGTAGGGGGTGAGGGTGCATCGGAGGAGGCCGACGGGGCTGTGCCGGAAAGGAGCAAGAGGGTGAAGAGGCATCACCCGATGGGAACTGGAGGGGACGGTCTGCGCCGGAGGAGGTCCTGCTGAAAGAGAGGCACATCCAAGGGCAGTACAACAAATGGAGTTGCGGCGCATCGGTACTGGTCCAATTCGTCGGATGAGGGAGTAGGGGGTGCGACCATGGGCGAGGGGCAGCGCACGTTTTGGGTTAGGGTTAGGGGATTTTGTGGCTTGAATCAAAGATGGTGGGGAGAGATCTGTGTGATGCAATGGAGAGATAGAAGGGGGAGAAAATAAAGAGAGAAAGAAAAATAAGAGAGAAAGAAATGGAAAAAATAAATAATAATAATAATAATAAGGAAATGAAACTTAACCTATTCATAATCACAAAAATAATGGTAATCTAAATGGTAGTTAATTATTTTATAATTGTAAGAATGATTTTAATATTAACGACCAAATTAATATATTTACTGAATAAATAATAATTATAATCATAATCTAATTAAAATATGAACTTAAGTAATGATAATATGAATAATAAAACTAAAATAATAAAACCATCCAAAATAATAATATTATCATTAGTCAAGGTTGGATACCGCGCACGGTCCCATATGAGTTCGCGTGCTCAGTATCGTGCTAGTGTAATAATAAATTTAATCATAAAACATTTTATTATTATTGTTGGGCATTACACACGGTCGCGTGTACAGTCGCGCATCCATATAATTTCCCAAATTTCTTTAAAAATGGAACTGGTTTAAACCACAACTCAAAAGTGAGCCCCAGAATAATTAAAATAAAATAAATCATGACCGGTGCACATATCGCTTTAGTGAAGCGATAAGGCTTCGACTGAGCCATGCCCGGGTGTCAACGACTGCTAATTCAAACGTTTATTTATCAGCAAAACACAAAAACTCTCGGCATGCCCAGCTTGCACCTTGACGAAACAACTAAATCAAAAAAAATATCAGATAATGGTAAAATTAAAATTATTACCGATGTGTGAAGTCAGGGTGTGATAGGGTCCCTGGTAAGAGAACATGATGAAGAGGACTCAGACAAGTCATGATTATCAGGAGAACGACCTCCATAGATATATAATTTAACTCCATAGAAAGTTAAAGTGTTTAATGGATAAATGTTACTAATGATATCAACAATTTTCTCCTTTATTTTTGAGAGCCTAAATGGTTTAAACTCCATAGAGAAAGGGGTTGGACCTTAATTAGTGATCAGGATGGGTGACCACCTTGGAATTTTCACTGGGTGAGTTCAAGTGAGGACAAAGAAAACTGGAAAGAATGTGTATTATCCTATATGGATATTCATTAGTTTGATGACCCATTCATACATATGGGTGGGACTTGGGGAGGGGACAACATGTGTATGTGGGGAAATATGGGTGTCTTTAGGGACCATTAGTTACATTGGTATCAAAGGAAGTACCCAACTAGAAGTGTAATGGAACTATGACTGTTGTAATGTGGGGTCAACAAAGGGGAAATTTTGATATAAAGGAAGGGGTGAAGGTAACACCCTAGAAATCTAAAGGGTTTAAATGCTACATTTTACTAACCATGTCAACTGGGTGCACCTTTATTTTTGGGAGCCTACCTTATTAGAACTCCACAATTAAAGAAGTTTTGTCTTGGAGTAGTGATCTTGAAGGTTGGCCTCCACGGATGTTTTCCTCGGTGTGTTTGAGTGAGGACAAATTAATCTCTAAAAAACATGTGTTGGGTTGTGGGAATGTTCATTAGTCTGATGACCCATTTAGGAATGTGGTGGGTGTAGGGGTGGGACAACATGTGTCTGTGGGGAAACAGAGGTGTTTGTGGGGAACAATTGTTATAGTAAGGGGGGTATAAAATCATTATTTAATTAACATAAAAAATAATAGTATAATTATTATACTGATATAATTATTTAATCATGGGTAAAAATGAATTTGTATGAGGTATGAGAAGAATGAAAGGAATTTCTATGAAAAGGGAAAAATATTTTCGCCATATTATAATTGTTTTTTGGTGAAACTATCACATTTATAACTTGTGATATCATGTTTTATAGGAATTTGGGTATAATTTGGTCGAGCTACAGGGATTTTTGTGTGTGGATAATTTGGGCTATGAAACAGACATTTTTCATGTAAGAGGGGTGATTTTTTTTTAAATATTCATAACATTATATTAATGACATGTCACTTTCAAAGTAATATTGCCAGAATAGAGGAAAATAATATAGATTGGGTGAGTCAAGGTTTATTTACCATCAACCACTCATTTATATAAATGTTTTAATATGTTTTTCGTATTTTACTCTCTATATGTTACCATTTTACCATTTTTTACATTTACCGTGCTAATAAATTTTTACCCAAGTAATTTATGTTTTATTACCATATAAATAAAATGAAACTTTTTAGATAATTTAGACCATATGATTATGAATATGATATTGATGTTATTATATAAAATTTATATTCTGATAATAATTAACTCCAAATCAATAAATACTCAACACATAAAAAATATGTTTAGAGAAAAGCATAACTGGAGTTCTAAGAAACAAAAGATATGATTTAAATTAGATTTAATACTTTTAAAGGTATAATTTTACTTATAAAATAAATATTTCATCTAGAAAAATTCATTACAAAATTTTATTGTTCTCATAGCCTAATGATGCCATAAAAGTCATGGTATATGTAAAAATAGTATTTTGTACTATTTATGTAAAAAATTAATATTTTTAGAAAAATCTCAAAAAAATAATCATAAGATAATATTATTATTTTAAATCCAAAAATAATTTAATTTCTTCATATTAAGAATCTAATATTTAGGAATTTATGATTTATATGGATGCATAAAATATATTGGAAAATTCTTTTTATAAGAAAATGACATTTTTTAATATTAATTGGTCTTGTTCTTATTTACTATTAATTACTAATCTAATGAGAGTTAATAACTTTTTCTATTTACAAACATACCATTATTCTTAAAATTTAAAATAAATAAATTTAATTTTGTTTTATAGAAATTATATAGTGTTTGTGAAAATAACTATATGAAAATAACCCTTTTACGACAGTGACTCTAACTAACACATATCCTGGTACCGTATTTTTATACCTAAAAATAAAATTTTCATAATAACCTAATGTTATAATTCCAATAATAAATATTAATTTCATTTTATCTAATTCAATTTCTAGGAGTGATAAATATTAAATTTAACTTAAGCGCACATAACATAAAAGAAACAATTTTTAGGAAAAACTGAATCTTATCCGAATAAAATGAATTTATTACATGCCTATTAAAAATAATGGGAGGTATTTAATCTTAATTTATTGTACAAAGTATGAATTCATATCAATATTATCATTATTTATCAATAATATAATAAATAAATAGTTTAAAAAAGATAGCTTTTAGTAAAATGCATTTTTATTCATAAAATGTTTTCATTAGTTATTTAGCTACAATAATTGAATTTTATCTGTGAATTAGTATTCATAGTGAAATTTATTTATCTTCTAATATATATTTCATAATAATATTACCTCTATTAATACCTATCAATTAAACTACACCTTTACATTGGTTATATTTGTCAAAATATAACGTGTCATGGATCATTTTAGATTTGTTCTACTTGTGAAAAAAAGTTATTTAATAAACATTTGTTTAGAAATAAATATATAATAAAATCTCAAATTGATACCCTTGTCCATGAGGGGTACTGAAGTATGTGGATTCCAATGAGCATAGGTTCTTAAGGAGGGTCTATTGACTCAATATGAAATTCCTGATGTTGATATGTGAGGACCCTTGAGTGGGTGTATTGGAACGTGAATTTCTTGGTGATATTTGACATGATAGAAATGATGATTCCCCATAATCTATGACCTATATGGGGTACGGTTATGGAAGAAGAGGTAGAGCCTACTGGTCTTGATTTTGATTCATGAGAAGTGTTATTTGATATGTGGTGTTGGCATGGAGATGTTGTGGGATTTCATAATTTAAAACATTTGGAATGATTTTGTTATTGAGGATAGGTTTTGAGAGTTAGATTGGTAGGATTCCTGGATTTATATATTATGGGTGTAGTTACAAAATTTATTATTGAATGTTACCCTAGATGATTATTTATAAAATGGGTAGTGCAATGGTAAATGATCATGTTTGGGAATAACACTCGAGTAGTGGGACATCATGTGATTTTTCTCAGCATGAGTGAGATGAATCATGCAATTTAGATTAGAATGACATGTGAGGGAATCACGATTAGTGGTACATATGCAAGAACCATGGTTAAATGAGATTAAACTAATGGGAGAGTGAATTCGGTTGTGTGACTTATTTGTATGAGATCTTATATTCATTGTGTTTTACTGAGGTTGAGAAGGAGAGTGGACATGAACATGTGAGTGGTTTCCTTTTAGATCACTCTACCTAGAAATAGGATAGTGAGTGTTTTCATATATTTTATGGAAAATACATGATTCATAATGAAATTTACATGTTTTTTATACATGGTGACCATTTAGTTTAGGGATGGGTGAGTGGTCATGTTCATGTTGGGGACCAATGGAATTTATGGAAAAAAATTTGGGCATGTCACCAGGGAGTTTCATTGATAATGTGAGATGATACCTCTATAATATATAGTGATATCATCGATGGAACATGGTATAGAGAAAAAATCAATCCAATCCTTCATCATTATAGTCGTTGATAAGATGAGTGAGAGTGGAGAAGCATGAGTGAAACATGTATACTAACTGAGTTTTGATGGATGTTGATGATGGAATTAAATGTGATCTAGGAAAGGGTAGTGATTACTTT
This sequence comes from Viscum album, assembly GCA_963277665.1. Classification (NCBI taxonomy): domain Eukaryota; kingdom Viridiplantae; phylum Streptophyta; class Magnoliopsida; order Santalales; family Viscaceae; genus Viscum; species Viscum album. The sequence continues at coordinate 1,041,904,913 of OY728126.1, forward strand.
TTCCCATTGGTGCTTAGTTAAGAGTGGGATGGATTCCTCAAACTATAGTGTTGTTAATGGATACAGTGTGGGATATGGAGAATGGGTGTTTTGGTTTGGTAGGGAGATGATAAGAACAATCTTATTATAGGGATATTCTTATTCATCATAGAGGTTCGACCTTCATATTAGTGGGGTTGTTGATGAAGTGAGATAAGTTGGTTGATATTTGAGGTAGAACTTGGATTCTGATATGTGGGTTGATTTTTTGTTGTGTATATCAGGGTTAAATATTATATTTTATTATCAAATGTGTTATTTGATATATTCTATGTGTGTAATTGAGATTTGGATGGATTTTTGTGTCCTCTAATAGTGGTTAGATCAGAGGTGGTATAGTTTCCAGGGTAATAGAATGGTGACATGTGTAGGTGGTAGATAATACAGCCCTGGAAATACCTGCCTGAATGGCCCTAAGGCCATCTTTTTTTATTGATTTTTGATAACCCCTCTTTCAAGGGATGAGGGTGAACCTTTACAAGGCCTGTAGGCTAATATATTACATTGCACATAGGCTTCGAGACAACCATGGAAATACACTGAGTATTAGGTTTGGAAAATAGTGTGGGTGTTTAAATGATCTTGGGAAGCCATTGGGAATTGACACATTGGGATTGGGTGATGCGATAGTGAGTTGGATAATATGGAAAATAATTTTTTGAGTGATTTTCTAAATGAGGACCAACCAGAGTTCTTGCATATAATTAGATGTGTTTAGGTAGAAATAACACCGAACATGTTAGTGGATTACTTAAATTTTGTTTTTGGCTGGAGATTTCTCTGTTGGAGAGTATCATGGCTTTGAACTGGTCTTTATGAATGGTTAATTATGGTGAGGAAAAACAAAATCCTAATGATGAATTGGTTGATAAAATTGAGATTTATCAGGATATAATATTGTGTTTGAGCACCATATTAGTATTGGATATGGCGAAGAGTGGTTATATTAGACTTTGAAGAATAGACACCTTGGTGTTGGGAGTTGTGTAGTGGAATCTCATTCATAATTCAGAAGTAAAATGTAGTTAGTTATTGGTGAATTGATGACCTAAGTAGGCCTGAATGAATAAATAAAGGAACACCAAGGCTTCTCAGTGATGAGAAGTTTTATATTGGAGATGTTTTAATGAACCATGCTTTTACAGTTTGTCAAATTAAGTGGAAATTTGATTTTTGTTCCTAGGTATGGGGCATTTTGATAATTGGGTTTCATATTAGAATTTTAATGGTTGGGATATCTGAAGAAGATATTTTTGAAAACAATTCATTGAATATGATATGATTTTAGTTCTTGTTTGAGCATTAGAGTAGGGATGAAATATACCACCTTAATTATTTTTTCTACATTAGGTGTTCATATTGTGGATCTATCTGGACTTACTAGAACAAATTGAAATGAGGTGTTGTAATGTGGGTCATGGAGCACCATTCCATGAAAGGGTTTGGTGGAATAGACCTCCCTTGGGAGAATAAATTTGAACCACTACCCATAATTATTTTTTGTGATAGTGATTGGAATGTAGATGGAACCTCTACCTAAGGATGTTATGATGCGACCCAGGAGGGTCACACTATGATACATATAGTATGAGGGCCAAGCCATCTACCAGGGAGTGGTTTTTTCATTACACAAGAGGGTCACGCCATGACCTTTCTAGGTTATGTAGTGTCACACTAATACTCCCATGGTCATTTTAGGACCATTAACTAGATGGGGTTTTTAACTCTAGATTAATGGTAATTTACTAGCCACCCCCTTGGATTTTGGAAGAACCGGGAGTGGGTAAAAGAAATTACCTACTAGATCTCCCACCTATATTACTCCATTGACCCACTTTTCTATGGGTATATACTTTGGTTCTTTTTATGTTATATAATGTTTGGTCCTCCCTCCTATTATCCATTCTTGTTTTAAATTCACGGCTACTGATCTCATTATGATTTTGTCTAGGGATTTGGTGATTATTTCCAATAGGGAAGCGTAGAAATCATCTTGAATGATGTGGAATTTTCTCTAAGTAGATAAAGGATGACATGTGGTGATGATCAAATATTTTTTCATGTCATTTTATTGTATGTAAAAAACCCAAGAAATTTATTTATTTTTTTGATTAAATTAGATGAAATTAGCTATTGACCGAGTGTTGAATGATATGGATTTTTCACATGATGGTTTCAAGGGTACACTATGGACCTTGAAGTTATGGTTGGTCAAGGTTTCAATGATACATTTGTTCCTAGTGAGTTTGTAAAAATTATTTCATATTCATTTAATTTTTTAAATTAATTATAATAGGTTATAAGTTATTATTTTGGATGCGTTTTCTTGAGATAATGGATTGGGAGTTGATGTGGGATTGGTTGATAATGAGCTATGTTGTGTAAGGATTCCATATTCACATATGAGGTAGGATTTCCTTGAAAATCTTACTTTAACATTTTTATTTTCTTTATATAACATATTTTATGTGGTCTCTCTATTTATGGGTGGTTAAATTTTAATTAAATAATTTTTTATTAACATCCATGGATAAAGTTGAAGTGTTAAGGGCCACAATGGACCATGAATACTAGTCGATTCCCCAACCACTGATTGTCAATGGCTTGAAAATTGATACAATTCTTGAGATGTATGGATATTTGATGTGTGTGATATATATATATGATAAATTATCATAGTAATCCTTGAGGTAATTTCTCTTAGTTCCCTTTGATTAGGGGTGAGTTATGAGTTTTGACAGTTATCCCAGGGATATTTCATAAGAAACCTAGATATACCATGTGGCTCATGAGGATGGTGGACTATAGAGTGGGGAAAGTGTTCCTCCACCACCGGTATGTGAGTACCCGGGGTGGGTATTCCCTTGGTAGGATTGTGATGATGTTGAGTCTGAGAAGACTGAACTAGGTTGACTTATAAAGAAAGATAGGAATCCTGTCATCTACCTAGTGGGAAGATAGTACAGTAATTCATACAAGGCTTATTAGGACATGATTATAATCATGATTGTTTTTAGGTAAGTATTGAACATTGAGTGATAGGTATTAACCCGGGAATTAAGTATGTGATATAGTGGAGAAAAGGTTGGGTTTCTAGACTGTGATGTGGTTTATAGTACCTAGATTGGTATCTTGGTTTCAAGTTGACCCCATAGAGGATTGGTATGGGAATATAGGTATGTTCAATCTTGGATTACACCTTAGAACCTAATAATCAATGAGGGCATCATAGCTTGGATATTGTGATAGGGAAGGGTTGTACACCTAAGAGAACAACCCAAGAGATGTGCGCCAGGTTTGAGAAAGTGGCCAACACATGGGGTATGACCTGAGGTTCTTAAGAAGATGTACCCTTGGGTATATGTGATATAAATGTGTGTATATATATATTTCATATATATTAAATATGATGTTCTTGGTGAGATACATTCTGAGGTGTATATGAATGAGGGATCATGAACCGTGGGTGGGAAACTACTCTTGAGTAATGGAGGCTAGATATATATTCCAAGTAAAGTATTTGACCCCTCTAGTGTATTCTTATGTACTCTTAAGGTTTGATATGAATCACCTTGGGTAGGATTTTAATTATTTTAGAGATAGACATGGGTTTCCCTGGGTAGTATCTTCATGTTCTATGGGGTTCCCCTTGGGAGTAGGGTATAAGATGGTTCAAGGTGAGCTACAAACTTGGGAATATAATGCTTCTAGATATGGGATGTGACAACCATGGTGGTGGATATTTGACTATTCCTAGATTGGGATGTCAATACCTATGTGGATAGATATAATTGATATGTTAATGGGGATGTGATTCACTAGGAGGATGATTTTTCTAACATAGGATTGGTGGTATAACTAGGACCCGTTAGGTTGTATTTTGATACAGTTTACAAGGTAGGACTTTTCCCCACTGGGTGATATTATAAATAGATTATAGGGAATGACATGTTTCCCCCTTGGTATAGTTATATTGTTAGAGACAATGCAACATGATCTGAAATAGTTATGGATGATCTTATGTGTCACCATATAAACTTAAGATTAATAGTTATTTAATTTCTTACGCTTTGAATTTTTCTTTATTTTTTTATTCACAACATACCACATGTGTATACTCTATATATTACAGTTATGTTAATGAAACCCTTGGTGGTGTCCTAAAAAGTTATACTCACTCCATTATTATTTGGCCCTTACAATTTAGTTCCCATGTAGACCTCATGTTTGTAGGTTCATCTAGGGTAGAATCCCTGAGATACATGATCGGGACGAAGAAAATTGATGGGGACACTTATTGGGATGAGTTGATTCATGGGGATGGTAATAGATCCCCATAATATTATTAATTAATTTATATATCATTTATATTTTATTAGTATAGTGGGTGATAATTTGGGATGTATTCCTGTGTCACTATATTTCATTTAATATAACATGTTACAATTTTATTGTTTGGTGTAATCTGATTATTATCTAAGTATTTTTCTTGGTTATTTTAATTTTTTACAACGATATGAGGGTTTATTCTCCCCATGATTACAAATTATACCCCCACTACCAGTCAGTAGTCTCTAGCATATAGGCAGGTATGCATGAGGTCCGATGTTGTTCCCCATCTGGGACACTAGTGAGAAGTCAAGTGGTACTATGATGGAATGGAATTATATATTATAATATAATTTTATGATTGTATATATTGTCATTGATTATATTCCCATTGGTTTTATATTTACATTTATATTATTTTTCCATTGTTAAAATCATACGACATAAGAATAATTAAGCAGATAAATTATAAGTTAATTAGAATTGGTATTTGATTAAAATGTGACAGTTGTAATAATGACTTTGAATTGGATGGTATAAATTGAAGTAACCACATTATGAAATTGATATATAAAAGAGATGTAATGGAATCAAGTTATAGAGGTATTTCTTTTGATGCTTATTTGTTTGATCTTAGAAAAGGAGGTAGTATAGCCAGGATTTTCAATAAACCATGATAAATTTGAACTTGAACATGTACGACATGAGAAAAATCATTTGAGGGAGATGTTAATGTTCATAGAAATAACTATGAGATCCATTATAGTATATCACCCACTGCTTCCACCACCACTTAAAATTTAATCCTCAGGTTTTATATATATCTCTATAGAGGTTTTGTAAGTAGAAGTTATGACTATATAAACAAGAAATTATTAATGTAATAAATGTATTTTAAATATATATATATATATATTACATATATTTTTATATATTTAAAATTTTCATAAAATTAAATTTTAATAATTTTTTTAATAAAATGATAAATGTTTTTAGTGAATATTTACTAATAAAATATAATTAGTCATTAGTAAATAAATAATCAATTTTAATGAACATGGAATGAAAATATTAAATGTTAAAAAGATAGGGTTTGCAATGATTTATTTTTTATGTGTAACAGATTTTTTAACATAATTAAATTAATCACTACTAAAGAATGGTTTTTATGATATTTATTGATAATTTATAAAAAAAATTAATTTATATTCGTCTAATGATAATTAATTGGTAATGAATATGAATATATTCATCTTTATACTTAGGAAATATTTTTCAAAAATATTCTTTTTTATTCATTAGGAATTCTTATATTAAAAATAATTTTAATAAATATTATCAATTGAATCCAATAAAATATATTTTTTATTTTAAATATGTGTGTCAAAATTATCTAATAAGTTCAATTTCATTTTTAGCCAAAAAATAAGATACCAATGTAATAAGTAATTCACCATAGTAAAGGTAAAATGATATAATGGGTATATTAAGGGGTAATGAACTAAAATATTTCTAAATGGATCGCTAATTTGTGTGTATGAGGGTATTAATATCCCATCACCATTACATTTCCACTTTAGATTTTATTTCTATGTAAAATGACATTTGATGAACATTAAAGAATGGGTATTTAAAAAAATTATGCAAAAGCTCACCTATAATAAAATCCTTATTATACCCACCTCAATGTATCCATTTATTTTATTTTCCTCCTAAATACCTATAAAAATTCCATCTAAAATAAGATTCTCCAAATTTGGGTACTTCTAATGATAATAAGTAGTTCAAAATTCATCACATCAAAAAAGTTATCTAATAGAAGATTCATCTATTCAATGTAAGTGTTAACTTATCCATGAGATTAATTATTTATCTTATTCATAAATTTAATCATAAATATGAGTAAAAACATTAAAAAATGTTATGGGAATCATTATTCTTCAATAAAGGTGATATTATGGAAATAAAATAACAAGTTCTTATTCTCTCATTCTTTAAATTTCAATTATTTTTAGGTTATTTATACCCCCACATGAAAGGGGTTATAAAATTTATGCCATGACTGATGAAGAAAACTTAAATACTATAAATATTTTATAATAATTATGAATTTAATATATTTTAATAATTAATTGAAGGTTATATATATATATTTATTTATTTATTAATAAAATATTTTCTTCTTATTGAAACAAAAGTTATAAAAAACACGATTTCAAATTCTCTTTACCAGATGTCACCATACATTCCATAAAATTTCCATTGGACCTATAAATTATATAAAATAAACCAATATAATCTTGATGAACATTTTAGGGGTGATGGAAAAATCACCATGAGTGTGTACTAAAACCACTATAATGAAGCAAGCATAGAACAAATAAGACAATTAACACCCGAATATTAATTTTAAAAAATAATAATTAATAAATGGTTTATAATAAATTATAAACAATTGGTATAAAGTAAAATAAATATAAATAAGGTTATTATATATATTATTAATAAATTTAAATTGAAAATTCAAGAGTTAATAGCATTCATGGACAAGTAGGAATCTATGATAATGGGGTTTCATGAATCAATTTCATTTTCATTAAGTTATACCATTCATTCTTTGAATATGCTCTTCCATGTATGCTACCCTATGAACCATATTTATATCATATATAATTTTAAATTTTCTCTATGTAAATTAAATTTTCAAATCATGATCTTTATCTTTTATTAATTTCAATATTCATGAAAATAAGAAGCTATTTATAATAGTTTTCATCCTCTATATTGTTAATTTTTCGTTCATATACTTCGAAACATCCCATCCCTAGTACACAATGACAAATGATCTGATTGGGTCATTTTGTGACCTAATGAGCATATCAAAACCTATCCCGTGGGGCCTATGTCGTGACTACCCCAAGCCTACCTCCCGAAGGCCAGAGGCAGGTGACTATAGCCAAAGGCATCAACCTTCTAGTGGGCGGATTTTTCCTAAGTAACTATACATACTCATGATCCCAACCATGTCTCACAAAGTGAAAGGGGAAAATTAGTATATTGAAAAATGCGTTGAGTACAAGAACCACTGAAAACAAGTGGTCCAGAATACCAAACCAACAAAAAGAACCAAAATTAGGAAAGTGAAAAGGGGCTCAGGTATCCATATGTTGAAAACTCGACCTGATGGAAAGATTAGTGTAGTTACTAGAAGAAGAAGTAGTATGTCATATATGCTTGATCCTTCTGAGGCCCACCTATTCCTAGTCCACCAAGTCCTCCATCAAAGCGTCGATCATCTGCACTAGACACAACATGTGCCAGAAAATTCCTTGTAGGGGTGAGTAAAACAAATACTCAATAGGGGACCCTGATACACAAATTAAAGACCACAAAGAAATCCTAAAAAATAACTAATCATAAGCATGAAGCATAGGCACGAAGCACAAGACATATCAAACTAGCTATACATCTATGGTAGTGATAAAAGAATCATCAATCACATCGTTGAACACCTCATCTACTGCAAAACTACTCCACTATGAGTACAGTGGGCCAGCCTTGCCACATAGAAGTTGCTTCCCACTAAACATGGACTGATGTGGTACTCATCCCTAATGAGTACCTTGGGTATGCTGAGTCACACAGTCTCTCTCCCACTGTGGGCCTACCGAGTCACACAGAGGCACTTCCCACCATGGCCAATAGAGTTACTCCACCCCATCACATATTTTGGGTCAACTAGGTCACATAGTTTTTCTCTCACCATTGGAATGCAATGTCACATAGAGGTTCTTCCCACTAGGCCATAGTCAAGTCAAACTAAGTTGCTAGTCAGCAGTCTTCAGGTCTCTTCCAACCACAGGGTTCTGTACATAGCGCACTTGGGCGAATCACTTATCAATCCATTTGTTGCATCTCAACATCCATGAAAGTCTCATGAGTGAATAACAAAAGATCCACCTCACCGATAGGGTCCCAATGTTGTAAACAGATCGTCAGTTGGATTCTCTGTTTTCATGTTATTAGTATTTTATTAAACAGGGACCGGTTGCGTTTGGGCCCGATTCGACCCCGTCAGACCGACCCGACCAACCCAACTCAAAAGTCCCACATACCCTGATTTAATTCGACTAATATGACTTGACCCGATTTAGGTCAGGTTCAGTCTGGTCCAACCTGACCAGTGGGAGAGGCACAATGGGCCTCGCTATACCCGGCCCAGTTGGGCCGAGGGTCTAGCCAGCCGGGTTGCTCAGCGACCTGGTCTCGTTCAACCCACATGGCCACGGGATTGGCCCACTAGGATGTGGGTTTGGCCCATCCCACTGGCTGGGGTGTGGCCCTCCAGTTGAGGCCCTATCCTCCATGGGTGGACCTGTGGTGTGCCTGGCCCGGATGTGGCCGGTTACTGAGTTTGACTCCTCCACTGCCTTACAAACACGAGGCCTCCCTCCTTCCATGGTCGAGTAACCACTGATCACTGGATTTCTTGGGAGGCTAGGATGTGGGAAACTGCCTCCACGTGGTACTTGGATACTACTGCTTCCTCTTCTACTATGGTAGACAGGCCACAAGCTCTTCCAACATAGTGCAAACGGGCATGCCACATCCCCCATCATGTCCAGTGATGGTCGACTACCTCATCCAGCATGCAGTGCATGATGTGGTGTCGCCTCCTCCATGAAGTTGGTTTCTGGCACCACCGCATCAGTGGGGTTACGCCGGAAACACCATCTGCAGGCTACTAAGTCTATTCTGGTGCTCTGATATCTGATCTGTTTTCACATTCAGGCCTCTAGGGTTACAACATCCCTACCTGGGCCCCATATTCAACTTTCCACCAATTTGAGGATGCATCCATGGATAACACATAAGGAATAAGTTCTCGAGCCTTATTTGTGTGGACCCATGCCCTCCGCGTTAGAGGTATAAAGAAGGGGAATGTCTGGGGATTTCAGTTCAATCAAAAAGTGATAGTTTAAAACCAGATAAAGAAATACAAAAAATCTCCCCTCCCACCAGAACACATGATTCATGGATCAACCCATTCGTGGGTTGATCCAAATTCATCATTTAATATAAGAACGCAAAAAAACAAACTTAAAAACAACTCATACCTTGATTGAGGATCTTCCGCTAACGAGGGGAAAAGATATGAACATTCATCGATCCTTGATTGGTTAGTGTTCGTCGCCATTCGTCGATGGCATTCATATTTCTTTTTTTGAGAAGAAATATTCAGATGGTTCACCAGTTAATCGTCCACTGATTAATCTCCATCCCTCCAACGCATCAAAAAAATAAAAAGAAAACATGTCACATCACTTTAGTTTTGATGTGACACCGCGTCGTTATGCTGTAACATTTATGAAACAACGTAGACATTACACATAATATAGTGCATCATTATGCTATGGGTTTTTGAGACATTAATGAGTTCCATTAATTCTCCTTGTCATCTCATTGCAGCATCACCATGTCGCCACTCATCGGTTGAGTAAAAGAAATAAAATATCTTTTTGAAGTTATTTTTTATTTAAAGGTATGAAATTTAACTTTTATATTATGCCCATTATGGCTGAAGTTAAGTACTTTCTAAGATAATCCTAGCATTTTGAGATTACCGGTGCCCTTAGATATTAGATATGAGAACCTGTTAAAAAGATAGAAAAACTATCTTGCAACATTAATTAAGTGAACTAAAAAAAAGTTCAATATTCTATTACGGGCTCACCAGTCCTTATAATTTTTTTCCATCATAGCGTGTAGTCTCAAAATAATTCCATGTAATTTAAAAATAATTACAAAGAATATCCAAGACATTATATTTTACCAAAAATAGGGATTTAAGTCCTTAAATTCCAAAACAAGTGATTATCAATCAAATGAGGGTACTAAGAAAGAATATGAGCTTCCCGCTCCCACGTGCTCTCCTGCAGATTCCCATTGTGCCACTAAATGTGAACCAAATAAAATGATCCCCCGCGTAGGACAAGCTCTAGTAGATATTCTATCTCTATCAGGAATTCTGTAAATGTCACCCCATCGTCAATGTCTATCTCAACGTAGTCGATGACGTGCGATGGATCATGCACGTATCTTCTCAGCTATGACACATGGAAAACACCTTGCACTCAGAGATTCTGTGGGGGAAGAGCTAGGTGGTACGCCACCTCTCCAATTCTACTCAGGATCTGAAATGGTCCGTTGAACCTCAGAGATATCTTGTCGCCCTGGACAAATCTCTGCAATCCACATCGGGGTGATGCCCAAAGGAAAACATGGTCTCCCTCTTCAAACTCCATGGGTATCTGCCTCCTATAAGCATATGATTTTTCCTACTTCGTGTAGTCCTCATTTTCTCTTGGATTATCTACACCTTTTTAGTGGTAGCCCATACCAACTCTAGACCCATGAGTGCTAACTCACCTATGTCTTTCCAGTACAAGGGTGATATTCAAGGTCGCCCCGTATATGGCCTTGAATAGTGCCATGCCAATGGTGATGTGATAACTATTTTTGTATGCTAATTCCCCCAGTGGAAGGTGGTCTTCCCGACTATAACGAAAATCTAGGACACATGCACAAAACCTATCCTCTAGGGTCTATATGATCCACTCCATCTGACCATCTGTCTAGAGATGAAAGGCTGTGATCAGACGCAGCTGCGTCCCGAATGCCTCCTACAATCCCTTACACAACTGGGATGTAAAGCGTGAATCACATTTTGAGATGATCATTTATGGTACCCAATGAAACCTCACATTCCCTTAGACATAGAGACATCCCAATCCCTCTAATGATCCCTACTCTCGGATTGGTAGGAAGTGAGCTGACATTGAGAGTTGTTCAACGATCACCCAGATAGAATCATGGCCTTTGAATGTACTTGGTAACCCCATAATGATGTCCATCAAGATACCATCTTGTTTTCAATTTGGTACCTCATGTTTCTGAGCCAATCATGTTGGAACCTAATTCATGGCCTTCACTTGCTAACAAGTGAGGAATTGTGAGACGAATTCAGCCACTTTTTTCTTCATTCCATGCCACCAGTACTGATTTCAGATGTCTTGGTACATCTTTTCCACTCCAAGAAGTACCTCCAAAGGGGATGTATAGAACTCCCTCAACACCTCCTCTTTTAATGTCACTGGTACTTTGGTGTTCCCTCTAAAAATGATGAAGTGCTCCACACCTATAAAAAATACATTAGGATAATGCCCTGAGGATAACTGATCACGTGATTCCTCACAGTCAACATCCTCTAGTTTTGCCTCCTTGACTCACTGTAAGAGTGGGTGAGTAACAGTCATCGACTAAAGGTAAGCTCATCCATAATCATCCTCGAAGGATATATGTAATGCAGATAGCCGCTCTATCGCCTCACTTAGTAAATGAAAACTTGTCCTCTAGCTAAGTTCATTTTATTCTATGTTCTCCTTACCCTGAGTATAGACTCTCTCAAAGTCATAGTCTTGAAGGAACTCAATAAAATGTCATTGTCTTAGGTTCAAGTCCTTCTGGAAGAATATATACCCGAGACTCTTGTTGTAGGAGTAAACTACAAACCACTCACCCATCAAGTAGTTCTGCCACATCTTCAAGGAAAATAGCACTACTGATTTATCTAGTTCATGGGTCGCATAGTTATGCTCATGCTGCCTCAACTGAAATGAGCCATAGGAGATCAACGCTCTCTCCTGCACCACGATACAACCTATTCTGGTCCCTGATGCATCGTAGAAGACTACATACTCAACGACATCCTCTAAAAGTCTCAAGATGGAGGCACTAGTCAGTCTCCTCATCTACACCTAGAAAATATGCTAAAAATACTTCTTCCACACAAAGTGTTGTCCCTTCAATGTCAATTCTAATAAGGGTTCCACCACTCAAGAAATGTTTAGAAAGAATCTTCTATAGTAACCAACCAACCCCAATATCATCCGCACCTCAGTCACACTCTTGGGTGACTCCCAAACGAGCACTACATCTATCATTGCCGGATCCACTACAACTACAGCCTACGAGATGATGTGTTTATGAACATAGACCACCCGAATAGAAAATTATCACTTCTACAGCATACCATAAAGCTCGTTCTCTCAGAGTGTGTACAGGACTATCCGTAGGTTTGTAGTGTGCTCCTCCTCTAACGCTGGGTACACCAAGATGTATGTTAGAGTTGGTGTCCTGAGAACCAACTATTTATACATTGATTACATGAATGTACACTTATTATATATTTTTCATTGTTCTTCATGACTATAATATAATAATGTTCTGGAATATTTTTTTCATTAATAAGGTCATGGAAGATCCCCACTATGATGAGAACCTTGAAATGATATAATAGTATTCTTAAATAAAGTTCTACAGTTGGATGAAATATTATGATAGGACACATATTATACAGACTATCATGTGTGAGTACTCGTAAGAAGATGAGACACTCTCTCATGGAGTTCGCACTTGGTAATCTCCAAGATGGGAGATTATGAGAACAAACCCGCCAGTAGTAATTCTGCATTACTTGGTTTCATTGGACATTGCTATCTACGAGCGTGTGTAATGGTCCTTATACTGGAAGATTAACATTAACTCATGCCATGACTCACGCACTTATATTTGATGACGAAAACTATCACAATGATAGTTGGCAGGAAGTAGGTTATGTTGGGTGCGTCACGAATGAAATATTGTTAATTGATATGTCGAGGAAGGATTTGTCCCTTCCATATTTATGGAAGTAGATATCTCAGACCCTTTGATTGAAATAGAACTGTCACCCAAATTCCATGGCCATGGTGTCACGAAGAGTTTATTTATAGAGCTAAAAGAATGACAGATCAAACATATAGGTTTATGACACTACCATGAAACCTTCTTGATGAGATATTGATACAAAGGGATTAAATTACAAGGAAAGCTTTCGTATGAGGTAACACGTCAATACAGCGTCATATTCTTTCTCTTGGGTTCCATGAACCATTTCTAGACAATAATATTGAAATTTAGGTAAGCCTGCCTAATGCCAAGGAGAAAGAGGCCTAGAGGGTCACACACTAAGAGTATCCAAGTAACTCAAGTAGAATAAATATTATTTCCATATGTGGTTTAATAATTATTCATGGAATCCTAAATCATTTTAATGTTGGAGGAATAATAAAATTAAAAAAATATTTACACGTTGTGTAAATTTAATGTACACACCGTGTAGTTTTCATTTTGGAAAGGAAATGAAAAACAAGTACATGTTGTGTACTAATGGTTACCCGCTGAGTAGTTTTTTCAGTTGGGATTTTGAAAATATAATATCATTTTATTAAATTATATTTATTATAATCAGCATGGGCAATGTCATGGAAATAATGATTCAACATGGGGGTTTTCAATATGAGTTAATGAAATAAATAAAACGTGTAACATATTTATTTATTGTCATAAATATTTAACATCAACCCCGATTATAAATATCCTCCCAACCCCACCACATTTCTCTAATCGTTGTGCACAACATTTCTGGAGAATTATCTCAAGGCTGAAAGAACTCATTCCTCCAAGAATAATCTCAAGACCGAGAGAGATCCTCCTCAAACTTATCAAGGTGATCTAAGGTAGACAACACAAGCAAAGGCTTTTTCACGCTAGAACTCGGAGATTCCTTTGGCGACGTCCAGAGATACGTGGTGCATGTGTGGATCACCGCTAGAGGAAGTCTACACTTGGATTCCGTGATGCAACGATGGATCACATTAGGACGTGATCGGAAAAATAAATGAATAAATAACACCAAAAAGGTAGTTATTGTCAATTAATTAAATTAATTATAATCAACCTGTGATGATCCTCCTTTGTGGTTCTAGGAATATTCTTATTCTTTTTCTATTTTTGTGATTTGATCCATGGAGTCTGGCATGCATCGTTGTATTGATCTCGGACTGATCATTACAAATGAAAAAAATTCATGTGGGAACATCCACCCACGAGCTTCTACTGCACCGAGGACCTTCAAGTGGTATCCGAGCGGTCACAACGTTGATTATAGTTATTTAATTTTCATTGATAATTTATGCATTTATATTTGATTCAATTAAAGGTAAATCACTCAATAAAACCGAATGAATGCAATCTGTTCTTCATCATTCGTTTCTCGATTCACATCACAAAAACAGACTTTTAATTTTAATTTTGATTAAAATAAAAACGAGTAACTCATACAGAGGATCCGTTCATTCTATCTGTACAACACAGGAATACACAGAGTGTAGTGAAATCTACAGGCCGTGTACTTAGGTTCCACGAACCGGTACTGGTCCACCAAACCACACTGTGTGAATTGAGCCTACCCTAGTTTTTTAATACACTGTGTTGACTAGAACTGAATGACACGTGGAAACTGGAATACAGGGCGTGTATGTTGAATCAACATGTCGTGTATTCCGATCCGGCCCAGGTGAAACCGTCTACAAGGAGAAGTCGTGTAACCACTTAATAGGATGGCCATGCTGGTAACCGCGTAACAAGGAAGTACATGCCATGTTAGATTAATCTACATGCAGTGTACTCTAAAATTTCCAAAGTAAAAAAAAATGCCAAATCCCCTGACGTGTACTTTGGATAAAGGGTGAAAACAAATACACGTCGTGTAATTTATCCTACATGCCATGTACTTTCCGGAAATGGAATTTCACCAGGTATCTTCCAAATTACAAAGACCCATACAAGGAATATGGATGGAAGAATCTCAAGTTAATTCAGAAAGGAATTTAAGAAAATGAATTGATTAATTATAAATCACAAATAATTGAATTCAATTATGACTTATCTTGAATAAAAGAACGATTAAAATAATTTGAATACTAAATATGCGTAAATTTCTTTTCATGCTATGGATGATCATGAGCTTGACCAAAAAAATTTTTTGAGTGTATGGTTTCATTTTAATTTATTTAATTTAAATTCGTTGGCCTACGATCCTTCTTGCAATAAAATGTAGGGCATGTGTTCCCATGGGTTCTTTAATGTAAACCCCTTGTAATGGAGGATCTCCCAAGCCAGAGGAGATGGTTCAAAATCCAAAGTTGAGGTGAAACCAACCCAAGAAGATATAAAGGTGGACACGTGGGAGTTGAAAAACGTGACCCATCAGGTTCAATGTGTTTTTCCCTAGGTTAGGTTTAGCTTCTCAAAACCGCTAGATAAGATAACCAATAGAAGCTCATGATCATGCCATCATATTTTATTTCTGTCTGATGGCATGGTTTATTTATTATGTACGTGTTTTCTCAATCACATAGTTAATGAAATAAAAAATCATGAAAAGATGGAATAAAATAAAAACCAGACTATGCGTAAACATTATCAGACCATGGTTAATCACTTAAGAAATCATCACTTAATATTAACAAGCATGTGATAATGCGAATCTATGAAAAAAGGATTGAAATCCCACAAATAACATATTAAGCTATACCAATCCTTCTGTTACTTAATTTAGGGATAGACTCAATAAAACTATGTGTTTGAAAAACCCTTGATTGGACACATACTTTTATAAAAAAATCTCTTATGAATGTTTTGGGTAGACTTATACATTTTACATAAAGAAGAGTAATCCTTTATAGACTTATTGTAAAATGGAGGCAAGTGTTGAGGAAATCCAAGTCCGGATTTCAGGATTGGGGAGTTCACTCAACAGATCAAGGAACTATAAGCTCACAGCTGGAAAAGACCTTCCTACCTAAATACCTTTAAATAGATTTACCAACCCTTATTGGGGTTATGCGAAGGGGAATATGAATCCTTGCCACTATAATGTCTTAGAAACTAGGCATTTCTGGTTCAATGGTGGGGGTCATTAGGACATGATAAAATAATTGGAGAATTAATAAATTCATTTCATATTTTTTATAAAATGTAATCAAAAGGTACTGATAAAAATGCTATTTTAATTTGTAGAATCAATACGATAAACTCATCAACCACATTTTCTCTGCAATCAATACTAGATAAAGCCAAAATCCTCACCAGTAGTAACATTCAGGAATGGTTTAGGCAGATTCGGGTTATCCTATGCCAGGAACGAATGTTTTATGTGTTGGAGTCCTCACTTCCTGATTCTCCAGCCCAAGGGGTGAGTGATGAAGATTTCATGGTCCATGATCAACATTTGAACGATGAACTTGACGTTCATTGTTTGATGTTGTCATCAATGTCTAGTGATCATATAAAGTCTCATGAATTAATTGATGCCTATAGCATGCTCAAGCACCTCCATGGTCTATACCAGGAAGGAGAAAGACTGGAAAGGTTTGAGCTCTCCAAGGCTATATTTCAGAGCATTCTTAGAGAGGTTGCCCCAGTTGGGACTCATATATTCAAGCTCATTGGCTGCATTGACTGCTTGGAGGTTATAGGGTTTAATCTCCCAGAAGAACTGGGTATCGATCCCATTCTTTCATCACTCCACCAAAGTTTCTCTAACTTTGTTGTAAATTTCAACATGAACAACATTGATAAGTATCTATCTGATCTTCTTATCCTCATTCTCCATGTGGATAATGATATGAAGCGTGAAAAGCCTTATATCCTTATAGTGAATAAAAGGAAAGGGAAGGTGAATAAATTTAATCCCAAATATTCTTCAAGGCCTTCCAAGAAAAGGAATATCAATGGGGAGGAAAGAGAACAAGAGGCTATTTGATTCACATGTGGCAAGAAGGGCCACTGGAAGAAAAACTGTACCCTACCAAGGAAGCATGGGGAAGATTCAGGTGCATTTGTAATCGAATGCAATCTATCTATTTCTACAAATTGGGTATTAGATACTACATGTGGTGCTCACATATATATCCAAATACAGGAACCAAGTAGATTTAGAAAGATTGACCGAGGTGAGGTGGATCTACGAGCAGCCAACGGTTCCAGACTCGATGCTATAGCTCTCAAAGACTACCACATCAAATTTCCCACTAGGATGGTCTTGGTATTAAATGGATGTTATTATATACCCTCTATAACTAAAAAAATTATTTCATTATCCAAATTAGATAATGATGGATTCATCTTCAAGTTTGGAAATGAATGTTTCTACTTTTATAAAGATATCATTTTCTTTGGTAGAAGACATTTATATAACAGCCTTTATGTGTTTTACTACACAAACCATATAATGGAAATTGATGAAAAAGTTAATTAACATGACTCATACCACTCCCAACTTTGGAATCACCGACTAGGTCATGTCAATGAGAAAAGTTTGACAAAATTACATCAATATTGGTATTTAGATTCTTTCAAACTAAAACCACTTGGTGAATGTCATGCGTGTATATTTTTCAAAATAACCAAAGCCCCATTTAGTGGGAAAGGTGAAAGGTCTATAGAGATTCTAGAATTAGTTCCCACATATGTGTGTGGACCATTTCTAGTTGAAGAATGGGGTGGGTTCTTGTACTTCAAAAATTTTACTAATGATTTTAGTGGATATGGATATATTTACTTAATGAGGTATAAGTCAAATTCTTTTTATCAGTTCAAAGAATAAAAGAATTATGTTGAGAACCAGCTTGGTAAAAATATTATGAAACTCCACTCAATCAGAGGGGGAGAATATATTAATCATGTTTTCATTGATTTCTTACGGGAGTTTGGGATTCTATGTCAACTCACTCCTCCTTACATGCATTAGTGGAATGGTGTAAGTGAAATGAGGAACCTCACCTAGTTGGACATGGTGAGGTCAATGATGAGTCATGTGAGTCTTCCATTATATTTTTGCGGATATTCATTACAAACAGTAGCACACATACTAAAACAAGTACTAACTAAATCTATAAATGGTATTTAATATGAGTTATGGAGTGGACACAAATACATGTTATCAAATTTATATGTGTGGGGTAGCGAAGCATTTGTTAAGGCATCTTCAGGTAACAAAATTTCACCCCGAGGAACAAAGTGTACCTTTATAGGATATCCCAAGGAAAAAAGAGGATATTACCTATACAACCCCTCAGATAAAAAGCTTATAGTGGAATGACACACCATATTCCTTGAGAGGGATCACATCTCCAAAAGAGATAGTGGGAGTGAGATAGACTTCGATGTAGTCGAGGCTCAAGATACACATGAGTTTGTACAAAAACATATTCCACAAATCTCGATGGAAGAATAATCTGTTCTAGATACACAAGAACTACATAGGAGAACGAGAGATATGAGAGAACCAGAATGATATGGTTTTCTTATCACCAAGGATGGTGACTCATTATTGGTTGACAATGATGATTCTCTTACCTACAAGGAATTATTTGAAGGAACAGATGTTGCCAAGTAGAAAGATACCCTAAATTATGAAATGGATTCCATGTACCAAAACCAAGTCTGGATTTTGGTTGATCCTCCAGTTGATGTAAAGACAATTGGTAATAAATGGGTATTCAAGAATAAAGTATACATATAGGGACAAGTCAGAACCTATAAAAAACAACTGGTTGTAAAATATTTTAGACAATATCAAGGAATTGACTATGATGAAACCTTTTCACTAGTTTCGATGATGAAATCCAACAGAATCTTATTGACCATTGTCGCTTACCATGAAATTGAAATTTGGAAAATGGATGTCAAAATATCATTCCTGAATGGGAACCTTTAGTAAGATGTCTACATGACACAACCTGAAGGTTTTGTGACTCCAAAGTATGCCAACAAGGTATGCAAGTTGCAAAAATCCATTTATGGATTAAAGAAAGCATCAAGGTATGTAACATTTGTTTTAATGATGCCATAATGAAATTTGGATTTGTTAAGAACAAATATGAGCCTTGTATCTAAAAATGGTTTAGAGGAAGTGGAATCATTTTCTTAACAGTATATGTTGATGACATATTACTAATAAGAAATAAAGTACCTGTCTTACAGTCAGTTAAGGCATGGTTGGATAAATGCTTCTCTATAAAAGACTTCGGCGGGGCAACATATATTCTTGGGATCAAGATCCATCATGATAGATCCAAGATAATGTTGGGCCTGAGTAAAAGTTCATACATTGACATGATATTGAATAGATTCAGTATGGAATAGTCTAAGAGGGGATTTTTTTCAATGTCACATGGAATTCATCTTTCCAAGAAAATTTGTCCTCTGACACATGAGGAAAGAATGAAAATGGAAAGGATCCCTTACGCATCCATGATTAGGCCAGTCATATATGCTATTCTATGTACAAGGATATATGTTTTTTACGCATTAAGTGTAGTAGGAAGATATCAAGCTGATTTAGGAGACCTCCATTGGATGGGAGTCAAGACTATCCTTAAGTATCTGAGGCATACTAAGGATATATTCCGGGTTTATGGAGGAGATGGGGAACTAGTCATAAGAATACATTTAGATGCTAGTTTCGAGACTAATAAAGATGACATGAAGTCAAAGACTGGATATATCTTCAGTTCGAATGGAGGTGTAGTGAGTTGGAAGAGCTCAAAGAAAGGTGTGGTCACAGATTCAATAGCAGATTCTGAGTATATCACAGGTTCTGAGGAAGCTAAAGAAGCAGTATGGATGCGAAGGTTCGTCCCAGATCTGGATGTATTACCTAGAAGAAAAGATCATATCATAATCTATTGAGATAATACTGCAGTTGTGGCACTTAAAAAAGATCCAAGGTCACATCAACGGACAAAGTACATACTTCGGAAGTATCATCTCTTGAGGTATTTTTCTCAAAGAGGTGAAGTTGCATTGAATAGTATTTCCACCGAAGACAATGTGGGGAACCACTGGAATAATGATTTAACTCAGAAAAAACATGATAATCATGTGCGGTCTAGCGGACTAAAATTCATAGGTAGTTGGCTCTATTCCAAGTGGGAGTTTGTTAGAGTTGGTTTCCTGGGAACAAACTATTTACACTTTGATTACATGAATGAACACTTGTTATATATTGTTCATTAATCTGCATGACTATAATATAATAATGTCTTGAAATATTTGTTGCATTAATTAGGTTATGGCAGATACATTCTATTATAACATCCCACATTTTTATCACATAAACTTTTAATACATTATACAAAACCAGGGATCTTTAAGGTTTAGTGTCTTGGAAACTAGGAACTTAATACATGAAATCATAAAACATTTTTCTTAAAAACTTGAAAGAATTCTTCATTTGTTCATCCTAAGTTCATTACAGCATCTCATAACCTGGGGACATACATCAAAAGAAAAGGTGATCAGAAGGCCCAGTAAGGGAAACAAGGGAAACATTTGACATGTAAACTTGAGATACATCAAAAGTCATGAAAAATAACTTTAAGGCATGATAAAGAGATCATGAGGCATATCATAATAAAAACAATGTGTTTAATAACTTGAAGATGTGGCTAAAACATTTAACTTAGATAATCATTAACATATCATCAAGGTAAACCCCAAGGTGTCATTAAAAATTACCAAGGTAAACCCCAAGGTATCGTTAAAATTGTAATCGTTAGAGATTACATCATTACCCAATGCATTGGAGCGCTATCAGGGAGCACCCTTAAATTTTATTTTATTATCATGTGGGACACATATATCATCATCAAAAAATATCATAAATAACCCATATTTCATAAAATAAATGGGTTTAATTTCATAATCATAACGTTTTAAAAACTACTTTAAAGACATGATCTTTATGTCACTTTAAACAGACGGAAAAGGAAAGCGATTATCATGTATGTAAATCCCAGAATTTAAAATAGAACATTTTGATATATATGTGAATACCCTTATAGAGTAAAGGGCTCTGAGTATTCACTAAATAAAACAAAATAATTTTAGAAAAAGAGAGAGACATTTTGAGATGGAAATTCGACAGCATAACAGCTATGTTGTAGGGTTTTAGAAAACATTGAAAAGAGAGGGGGCATGGGTCACCCACTCATAAATGATCCATAAAACAGTAGGGGGAAGAATATAAAGTATTTAAGAAAATGGTAATGAAATTTTAATGATATACCATATGAAATGATGAACATGAAAGGAAGACAAAAATAAGATTTCTCTTATGAAAATTCGGCAGCCTAACGGCGTCACTTAAACTTCAAAAAAATGAATTGATGATATAAAATAGGGTCTCTCATAATATTAATTTAAAATATTAGTATGATATATATAGAGATCATACCCCAACATAATAAAAAGGAACTTGAAAGGCTTCACAAAAAAATAGAATTTGAAAATGAGAAGGGTGAAAGAATCACTTAAAAATTCAGCAGCCCAACGACGTCACTTAAACTTCAACAAAATGAATTGATGAGGTCAAGTAGGGTCTCTCATCATATGAACATAAAATATCAGTATTATAGACATAGATATTGTACCCCAACATAATAATAAGAAACTTGAAAGACTTGATAAGAAAATAGAACTTGAAAATGAGAAAGGTGAAAGAATCCGTTAAAAAAATTTCGGCAGCCTAACGACACCACTTAAACATTCATAAAACGAAATGATGAGAGAAAGAGGGGATCTATCATCATATGAACATGGAAAGGGAAATAATAGTAATAAAAAAGAAAATAATCCAACATAAGAACATGGAGAATAAAATAAATGACTTAAAAGAGAGTATTTGAAAAGAAAGATTGAGGTTGGATCTCTTTCCTTAAAATGTAATTCCTAAAAATCAATGGTTGTGACCTTGAGGGATTGGGGTCACCTTGGGATGAATCTTTGGGAGGTAATGAGACCCGATCATGGTTGGGGGAGAGTTGGGAGTGAAAAATAAAGGAGGAATGGGTGGGTATTTATAGGGAAAGGGAGGTGATACTTTAATAATTTCAAGGGACACCTCACTAGTGGTTTTGGAAAAACCATGGGCTTTCCCATGGTAATTGCCCATGGTTTTGGCCACATGGGACCCCTCATACAATAATTCATCCCTTTTATCAACCATCCCTTAAAATATCTCATGACATCATCATGATGCAGTCATGATGTCATTAAACATACTGAAACCCTAAAACTGTTTTTTACTATTCACTGAAAATTCATCTTTTTCTGAAAACTCCCAAAAATTTATATTAACATAATATTAATGCTCTGAATTCAAAAATAAACTCCATTTTATAAAAATAATTTTCTAAATATTTTTAATTTAATTTTTAAATAAAAACACTATTCACTGAAAATTCATGTTTTCAGAAAAAACCTCAAAAATTACCTTAACATAATATCGATGCTATAAGTTCAAAAATAAAGTATATTTTATAAAAATAATTTTCTAAATATTTTCAATTTAATTTTTAATTAAAAAACATTATTCACCCGAAAAAACTAATACTTGACTAATAATTAATGAAACTGTTATTTACCTATTTTATTGAATCACACTACTTAAATAAGGTGCCTAGATTATATTAAGACTTTCATTAAGTGAGATTACTAATCCATTTGGTCACATTACTAATACTAAGAATAAAATCACTATTCATATTTTACTATTCATCAAAAATTATGCTGATCTTATTAGACTCTAAATTTCTTACAGGAAAACACTTACATAAGACCATTTTTTGAAAATCATTACACATCATTAATTATTTAAGGTTTACATAAATATTTTAAAATATCCTTTTTTTTAATACTTCAATAAAATACATCATATATTAATTTGAAGATTTGAAAACTCACAAACTTCACCATAAGAAGAAAACACAATTTTATTTATAACAAAGGATTATGGTCTCCTAACATATCCCCTTATAACCCCAGCATAGGACCTAAGTGTAAGGTGTGCTAAGGTGAGAGAATCTGAGGGCGGCTTGGCTAACATCACACGAGTAGTAATTTCTATCAATTATAACTTCTCGCGAAGGCGATTCTGTTCTAGCTTCACACGATGAAGTTCGTCTTGGGTTTGGTCCAGAGCAAAGCCCAGTGGTGCTACCTCCTTCCCAAGTTCTGTTAGATGGGCTTCGATCGGTCCAAGACTACTGGATGAGGCCATCAAACATTCTTTCTATATTAATTAACCAAGATCACTTGTATTTAGAGACAATAGTCACAACATTCAGTTTCCAACGGTCATATAATAGTCAAAACCAAACAGTCTCATTTTAATTATACCCATGTTATCAAATGGAATAGTTTTGTTGAGTATAAAAAATAAAATAACACAAAAAATTAGGAAACAAGATTTATTCAAAATTTCAGGTCGTTACATTCTTTCCCCCATTAGAAATTGCGTCCTCACAATTTTTAAAATTGGGCTTGTAAATTTTATTGAAATTCCCACATCAGAAAAAGAGTCAGTAACACTATTACATTAAAAGAAAGAAAAGGAAGTACAAAGGCCACCCAACTTATCCCATAGTAGGATTTCATGTAGGAAAACATTGACATGGAAAAGAAAATGAAGGGTCACGTTCTGAGGGAGAGTGATAGAAAACATGATTAGGAGAAAGTTAAAAACCAGAAAATCACAAACTTATGATGGGTTAAACGGTATTTGATTTTACAGTATGAAACGTTAACAGACAACATTTTTGTTTTACATTCCTTTTCATAGTTCTGAGGAATTCATTTACTACATAGAATAAAAACACAAGGAATATATTTACCTTTAAGTAGAGTTTCATCCATTAATAAGTTTCTACCAAAACTAATCTTTTCTCCAAACAATGAGCATAAAAAAACACTTGGTCTCATCAAAAGAACAAGAATAATCTTCTAGAGAATCACATAATCCACCAAAGATTAACTATCTATTTCTTCTATCTTTAATCATTATCCCAAAAAACAGAAAGGGTAAGATAAAACAAATCTTCCAAAATAAAGAACCCGATAGGAAGGGAAACTACTTTTAAATCTTCAAAATTCCACGGTACTACCCAAAGTTCATCATAGACCATTCCAAAAATAAATTTCCTTAAAATTTCTCAAAATAAACCAAAGTAAGATTGAAACCCAAATACAAGAAGGATTTGATAACATAGTCTTCCAAAATAAACTTCATCATTCATCTCCAAACAACATCAACCACTCCTAACATCATATAACAAAAGTAGCTAACCTAAACATATTTTCCCCAAGATAGGTGTATCATTTCAATAAGTAACCTATATTACCATAAGTTCACCTTAAATTCATCGATTCTTCAAAATATAAGTAAACCTGTATTCCTAAAAGAAAATACCATAGTAATCTATTTACCTCAATCATATAGGGTTTCCAAAATAGTGAACATCTTCCAAAATAATAATAATCTTTTAATCCCCTAATCATCCTTTTTTTTCAAGAAGAACAGCTTCACAACATCAACATGTTGTACATAACAATAGATGTTTTCCGTAATGATATAAAACCATCTTAGGTAGTGATTAAATGTTCTTAGAAAACATTAAGGATATGCTTTTAGATCACAAACTAAAATACAACATGACATAGACAATTATTGCAAAGAAGTTACATGTACTTTAGTCATCATGATCCATCTCAGCATATGACTTTCATTTTTCCCTTATCCTTGAAGATTGTTGATGCTCATAATGCTTCTCATCCCTTCCAAGAGAGCATTGCCTTGGATAATTTCAAACTTCTCCACATTTACAACATTGAAAAGTATAAGGCACATTAGATCGAACCATATCTCTATTCATCACATTTTCCATTTTTTTAAAGCAATTAGCTACTTTATGCCCTATCACCCCACACATAAAACACCTCCTGGTTCCTTTGTGACATTACCCTTGGTGCCTCTTTCCACACTTTTTGCACAAAGAAAATTGGGTCTTCATTCCCTTATAAACTTTATCAGATGAACATCCTTGAGACTTCGTCTTCTTCTTCCTTGATGAATTTGGGCATTCAACTAGGAACCAATAATTAATTGTGGTTTTTGATAGCTGGTTTGGCATAATCAAAATATGTTCAACTTGATCTCATGTCATCTTTGTCACATTAATAGAGAAATCTTCACATTTCCTATCATATTGATTGTTGGGACATTTTCTTCTATTTCCATCCATTAACTAAGAAAAGAAATTATAATTAGGGGGCTTAAATACTTATAAAATAATCATGAAAAGGAAACTTAAAGCATAGAAGAATAAACTTGTAGAAGAAAAGTATACCCTAACTTGGGATCCCCTAGGTTCCAATATAAATTATCCATGATCATATATTTTTATTTGAATCTTTATTTTATTTTATCTTTGTTACTTTAATAATGGTTCAAACTAAGCTTATGAATTTTCCAAAGCATATCCCCCGGGAGTGTCGTAACCAAGAGTGCAGTAGGTCCCGTTGTTGTGTACCAGTTCCCATTCGACTCTAGCTTCAAGCGGTGTTTTTGGGTTTTACCCCTATGTACATTTGTACCGATGCCACCTCTACCTGCTCACTACTACAAATACGGCCTTTATCAGCGCTAAAAATGTCCTTTATCAGCGCTAGAAAAAGCGCTGATAAAGCTGGCGTAGATAAAGGGGGGGTCCCCTTTATCAGTGCTCTGAAAAGCGCTGATAAAGACCACTTTTATCAGCGCTAATAAAAGCACTGATAAAAGGGGTCCTTTATCAGTGCTAAAAAAAAGCGCTGATAAAAGTACCCCTTTATCAGCGCTTTCATTTTAGCGCTGATAAAAGTTAAAAAAAATTAAAAAAAATTAAAAAAAACTGCCAATCGGGGGGGCTTTTATAGCGCTTGAACCCCCCCCCCTTTTACAGCACTTTTCGGCCCCTATACAGCACCTCACGCACCCCACGCACCCCCCTCCACCCTTTAACAGTGCTTGCTCCAATATTCCCCATGCGCGCGCACCCCTGCCTCCACTAGGATTTGAACTCGAGACCTCCCCCCTGCGCGCCTAAGCCCTTACCACTACTCTATTTTGATTTGCTTTCCAATTCATGATATCTCTCTATATATATATTTATATATTTAGTTATATTTATTCATATCGTAATATATATTTATATTAATATATATATATAGTTATATTATAATATATATATATATAGTTATATTATAATATATATAGTAATATTAATATATATATATATATAGTGGTATTAATATATATCTATATCTATATATATATATTTAGTTATATTTATTCGTATAGTAATATATATTTATATTAATATATATATATATATAGTTATATTAACATATATATAGTTATATTAACATATATATAGTTATATTAACATATATATAGTTATATTAACATATATATAGTTATATTAACATATATATAGTTATATGAATATATATTTATATAGTTATATTAATATATATATAGTGATATTAATATATATATTTATGGTGATATTAATATATATATTTATAGTAATACTAATATATATATATATGTAGTTATATTAATATATATATAGTTATTAGATTAATATATATATATAGTTAGATTAATATAAATATATAATTAGATTAATATATATATATATATAGTTAGATTTATATATAGGTATATAAATATTCATTGTATTTTAAATAAAATGGATGTTAGTTATTATTTAGATAAAGCTAATATATTTTATATGTAAATATATTTTATTATTTATATTTATAATTAAAATTTTAGGTGTGAATATTTAAAAAATATGAATATATTGTTATATATTTGATTATAAATAGCAGTGCATTATAAAAAATGATGAAATTTCAAAGAAATAATATCAATATGAATGTAATACCTTAGAATAAATTCATACCCCACCAAAAAAATCCAATAATACCCCCTTAAACGAGGGTGAAAATCCACAAAATGTTAAAAAATCAGGGTACCCCGACTAAAAACTCAATTTTGGAGGCCTTATGGGCCACTTTTGGCCTCGAAAATCGCTTGACCGGGGTCCCTCTAGGTCACTGCGATGTAGAGCTCGTCGCATGCTTCAATTTGATATGTGGCAGAGCTCAAACGGACACCCGGATCAAAAGTTATGGCCGTTTGAAGTTTGAGTTGCGTTTTCAACATATTTTGGATCTTTTTTTAATTTTTTTAATTTTTTTAGTCTTAAAATTGTTATTAAATGACTATTACTCCATAATGATTAGAAAATTATTAATTAAAAATATTTTTTTAATTTTTTAAGAATCCATTTTCACTAAATATCTTATATATTATGTATAATAAGTGCAAATGTACATTTATAGTTATCTAAAATATATTTAAAAATTATATATTATATTTATATATAAATATAACTATATTTATATATTAATATATTTTTTTTTAAAAAAAAATTGAAGCCGACCCTTTATCAGCGCTTTTAAAAAAAACGCTGATAAAGGCCCCCCCTTTATCAGGGCTTTTTCGTTAGCGCTGATAAAGGGGGGGGGGGCGCTGCGAAAAACTGTTTTTGTGGTAGTCGTATCCAGAGAGGGATGTATTTGCTTGATAAACCACTTACTCAATACTCACCAAAATACTAGGAAGATTTCCTATATTTAAACTTTTCTATAGGATTCTTCCTAAAGTTTTCATATCCTAATTTCCACAAATAACTAAACCATCCTTTGATACCAACTACAACATCCCAACTTTTTATCACATAAACTTTCATTACATTATACAAAACCGGGGATCTTTAAGGTTAAGTGTCTTGGAAACCAAGAAATTAATACATGAAAACATAAAACATTCTTCTTAAACACTTGAAAGTATTATTCATTTGTTCATCCTAAGTTCATTACAACATCTCATAACCTGGGGACATATATCAAAAGAAAGGGTGAGCAGAAGGCCCAGTAAGGGAAACAAGGGAAAAATTTTACAAGTAAACTTGAGATACATCAAAAGTCATGAAAAATAACTTTAAGGCATGAGAAAGAGATCATGAGGTATATCATAATAAAAACAATGTGTTTCATAACTTAAAGATGTGTCTACAACATTTAACTTAGACAATCTTGAACATATCACCAAGGTAAACCCCATGGTGTCATTAAAAAGTACCAAGGTAAAACCCAAGGTGTCATTAAAATTGTAATCATTAGAGATTACATCATTACCCAATGCATTGGCGCGTTATCAGGGTGCACCCTTAAATTTGACTTTATTATCATGTGATCCACATATATCATCATAAAAAATTTCATAAATAACCCATATGGCATAAATGAAATGGGTTTAATTTCATAATCATAACGTTTTAAAAAATTCTTTAAAGACATGATCTTTATGTCACTTTAAACCCACAGAAAAGGAAAGAGAGTCTCATGTATGTAAATACCAGAATATAAAATAGAACATTTTGATATATATGTGAATACCATTATAGAATAAAGATATTTTATTATTCACTAAATAAAACAAAAGAATTTGATAAAAAGAGAGAGACATTTTGAGACGGAAATTCGGCAGCATAACGGTGACGTCGTAGGGTTTTAGAAAACATTGAAAAGAGAGGGGACATGGGTCACCCACTCATAAATGATCCATAAAACAGTAGGGAGAAAAATATAAAGGATTTAAGAACATGTTAAATAAATTTGAAAGATATACCATATGAAATAAATAACATGAAAGGAAGACAAAAATAATATTTCTCTTATGAAAATTCGGCAGCCTAACGACGTCACTTAAACATCCAAAAAATGAATTGATGAGATCAAATAGGGCCTCTCATCATATGAACATAAAATATCAGTATGATAGTTATATATATCATTCCACAACATAATAAAAAGTATCTTGAAATGCTTTACAAGAAAATATAATTTGAAAATGAGAAGGGTGAAAGAATCCCTTAAAAATTCGGCAGCCCAACGACGTCACTTATACTTCAAAAAAATGAATTGATGAGCTAAAATAGGGTCTCTAATCATATGAACATAAAATATCTGTATGATAGATATAGATATCCTACCCCAACATAATAAAAAGTAACTTTAAATACTTGACAAGAAAATAGAACTTGAAAATGAGAAGGGTGAAAGAATCTGTTACAAAAATTTCGGCAGCCTAACGGTGCCACTTAAACATTCATAAAATGAAATGACGAGAGTAAGTGGGGATCTCTCATCATATGAACATGAAAATGGAATTAAGAGAAATATAAAAGAACATCCTCCAACATAATAACATGGAGAATAAAAGAAATGACTTAAAAGAGAGTATTTGAAAATAAAGAGAGGTTGGATCCCTTACCTTAAAACGTAACTCTTAAAACTCGAAGGTTGGGACCTTGAGGGATTGGGGGAACCTTGGGATGAATCTTTGGGAGGTAATGAGACCAGATCTTTGTTGGGGGAGAGTTTTGAGTGAAAACTAAAGGAGGAAAGGGTGGGTATTTATAGGGAAAGGTAGGTGGTACTTTAATAATTTCAAGGGACACCTCACTAGTGGTTTTGGCAAAACCATGGGCTTGCCTACAGTATTTTCCCATGGTTTTGGCCACATGGGACCCCTCATACAATAATTAATCACCTTTAGTCGACCATCCTTTAAAATATCTCATGACATCATCATGATGCAGTCATGATGTCATTAAAAATACCAAAACCCTAAAACTGTATTTTTACTATTCACTGAAAATTCAACTTTTTCCAAAAACTCCCAAAAATTTATCTTAACATAATATCAATTCTCTGAATTCAAAAATAAACTCCATTTTATAAAAATAATTTTCTAAATATTTTTAATTTAATTTTTAAATAAAAAAACTATTCACCGAAAATTCATTTCTTTCAGAAAAAATCCCCAAAATTCCTTAACATAATATCGATGCTATAAGTTCAAAAATAAAGTCCATTTTTAAAAAATAATTTTCAACATAATTTTAATTTAATTTTTAATTAAAAAACACTATTCACCTGAAAAAACTAATACTTGACTAATAATTAATGAAACAGTTATTTACCTATTTTATTGAATCACACTACTTAAACAAGTTGCCTAAATTATATTAATACTTTCTTATGTGAGATTACTAATCCATTTGGTCACATTACTAATCCTAAGCATAAAATCACTATTCATAATTTACTATTCATCAAAAATTAAGTTGATCTTATTAGACTCTAAATTTCTTACTGAATACATTTGCAGAAGACCATTTTTTTAAATCATTACACATTATTAATTATTTAAGGTTTACATAAATATTTTAAAATATTCTTTTTTTAAAATACAACAATAAAATACATCCTATATTCATTCGAACATTTGAAAACTCACAAACATCACCATAAGAAGAAAACACAATTTTATTTATAACAAAGGATTATGGTATCCTTATATATCCTCTTATAACCCTAGCATAGGACTAAGTGTAAGGTGTGCTAAGATGAGAGAATCTGAGGGTGGCTCGGCCAACATCGCACGAGTAGTAATTTCTATCAGTTTGAACTTCTCGCGAAGGCGATTCTGTTCTAGCTTCACACGATGAAGTTCGGCTTGGGTTTGGTCCACAGCAAATCCTAGTGGTGCTACCTCTTTCCCATGTTCTGTTAGATGGGCTTAGATCGGTCCAAGACAACTGGATGAGGCCATCGAGTCTTCTTTCTATACTAATTAACCAAGATCACTTGTATTTAGAGACAATAGTCGCAACATTCAGTTTCCAACGGTCATACTGACTAACGGTCATAAAATAGTCAAAACCTAACAGTCTCATTTTAATAATACTCATGTTATCAAATGAAACAATTTTGTTGAGTATAAAAAATAAAATAACACACAAAATTAAGAAACGAGATTTATTCAAAATTTCAGGTCGTTACATCTATGATGAGAACCTTGAAATGCTATAAAAATATTCTTAAATAATTTTCTATGGTTGGATGACATACTCTGATAGGACACATAGTATACAGACCGTTATCTGCGAGTACTCGTAAGAATACGAGACTCTCTCTCATGGAGTTCACACTTGGTAATCGCCATGATGGGAGATTATGAGAACAGAACCACCAATAGTAATTCCGCGTGTCTTGGTGTCATCAGACATTGCTATCTACGAGCGTGTGTAATGGTCATTAGACTGGAATATTATCATTAACTCATGTCATGACTCGCACACTTAGATTTTCTAACAAAAACCATCATGAAGACAGTTGGCGGGAAGTAGGGTACATTGGGTGCATCACGAATTACATGTTCTTAATGAATAAGTCAAGGAAGGATTTGTCCCTTCCATATTTATGGAAGTGGATATCTTGGGACCTTTTATTGAAATACAATTATCTCCCAAATTCCATGGTCATGGCGTCACAACGAGTTTATTTTTGGAAGTCAAAGAATGACGGATCAAGCATATAGGTTTATGACAATACCATGAAACCTGCTTGATGAGATATTGAGACAAATGGATTAAATTACATAGTAAGCATTCGTATGAGGTGACACGTCAATGAAATATCAAATTTTTTCTCTTGGGTGCCTTGACCCATTTCTAGACAGTAATCTAGGTCTTTAATAAATCCCGCCTAATGCCAACGAGAAAGAGGCCTAGAGGGTCACACACTATGTGTATCCAATTATCTCAAGTAGAATAAATATTATTCCCGTATGTGGTTTAATAATTAATCAAGGAAGCCTAAATAATTTTAATGTTATAAGAAGAATAAAATGAAAACAAGATATACACACCATGTACATTGAAGGTACATGCCGTGTAGTTTTCATTTTGGAAAGGAAATAAAAAACAAGTACACACTGTGTATTAATGATTACATGCTATGTAGTTTTTCCAGTCGAGATTTTTAGGAAATAATATCATTTTATTAAAATATTTTCATTATAATCAGCATGGGTGCATGTCAATGAATTAATGATTCAACATGGGGGTTTTAAATAAGGGTAAATGAAATAAAAAAATGGGTAACACATTTATTTATTATCATAACTCTATATCCTCAAGCCCGATTATAAATATCCTCACAACCCCAAAACTTTTTTCTAATCATTGTACACAACAATTATGGATAATTCTCTCAAGTATGAAAGAACCCCTTACTCCAAGAATTCTATCAAGAATGATAGAGATCCTCCTCCATCAGATCAAGGTGATATAAGCTAGAAAACGCAAGAAAAGGATTCTCCCTGCTAGCACCCAGAGATTCCTTTGGCGATGTCCAAAGATACGTGGTGCACATGTGGACCACATCTAGAGGAAGTCTACACTTGGCTTCTGCGACGCAATGATGGATCACATCGAAACATGATCATAAATATCAACGAATAAAGAACGCCATAAAAGTTACTTCTTTTCAATTAATTAAATTAATTATAATCAACCTATGATGATCCCCCCCTTTGGTTTTGGGACTATTCTTCTTCTTTTCCTATTTCTAGGATTTGATCTGTGGGGTCTGGCATTTATCATTATATTGATCTCAGATAGATCATTGCTAATGATAAAAAGTCATGTGGGCACATCCACCCATGAGCTTCCATTGCACATGGGACCTTCAATTCCGTCAATGAAGACTAGAACAAACCGGTCAAGGTAAAGCCGGAAATTCTATTCACGAATCCCATGAACACTGCTAGGATGTTGGTTACATCGAAAGGAATCACTATGAACTTGTAGGGGTCATACCGGCACCTGATGGCTGTCTTTGGTACATCCTCATCCCATACCCAATGTTGTTGATAGCCTGATTTGAGGTCTATCAAGGAGAACCATCTCACTCACTTCAGTTGATCGAAGAGTTTATCAATTATTTTCAGTGGATACTTGTTCTTCACAATCACCTAGTTCAGGTGTTGGAAGTCCACACACAACCACAAAATCCATTCTAACTTCTTGGGAAACAACACCAGGGCTTCCCATGGAGAAACGTTGGGCCTTACGAAACCCTTCACCTATATGTCCTCTGCCTATAACCTCATATCACGAAGATTTTTAGGATCTATCTGATATTCTAATGTTGATATTGGTGTCGTCCCAGGGTACAAGTCGATGAAAAATTCTACCTCTATGTAAAAAGGCAGTCCCAAAATATCCATATGAAAAACATCCCTATACTCGTTCACCAAAATAGGTAAGCTTGGACTCCTCTCATCCCCTGCACCGAGGGTGAGGCTTTCCAACTGTTGAGTGATCAACTACACCCTCCTCTGAGAAAGTTCGTCCTACGTTGGCAGGGTTTCCATTTTGTTGGTGAAGGAATACCTGGTCCCATTGGCACAGACACACAACACTGTACGCCTAAAACAGTTGACCTAATCATGGATTATGGATAACCACTCTATACCCAAGATGAAATCATAAGGCCTTGATGCCGCTACTAGGAAATCCTAACCAAATCTCTCACCTCCTAGAGTAATCTCACACTACCAGAATTAGTGTGTAATCATCAAAACGGCTCCTGCAGAAGTATATAGTCATGAGTATCGAGCAAATGGCTCCATCAAAATCTCTGAGCTCCGAATGAGAGCCATGGAAAGGAAATAATGACTAGCACATGTGTCTATAAGAACTGCAGCTGGGGTGGAGAAGACATAGATCATACCTCAAATCATCTCTAGATCACCGTGGTCATAAGCCTCAACTACCTAAATCTATTCTTGCCTCTATCTTCATGCTCCCTAATGTTGGGGTGGACTACCTCGGGGTGGTGGTAGTAGTGTAGTATCAAAATAATGATGTGCATTATCAATTACAAGAGAGAGGGGGGGTTAAATTTATATTTAAAAACCATCATTTTTAACATTATGGAAATCTACTTTTAACAACTTTAAACAAGGTAAATTAATAAGACCACTTTTAGTTCTATAAAAAAACTTGCAAGGTTTCAGAAATATGGTTCTAAAAATGAAACACAAGGAATTTTTACACGAACAATATTATACCTTACGGTGTATAGAATATTAATTATTAGAATATATAAAAGTGATAAGAATGTATAAGAAGGTTATACATTCTTACTTTATAAAAATACAGTGGAAATAAACTTGAAAAAAAAAGTAACAAGTAGAAAATCATTTAACTCAACCAGAAGGGTATCCAACAGCCTTGGATAAAGGTACCCTAACTTATACATTCAAGAATGTTTGTCTTACCCTCACCAGGGTAATCCCTCAATGGGAATATTGGAATCATTATTGCTATCCTCACAAGACCTTGATCTTTTTGGTATCCAGAACCTATGTATTCTTCTCCACGGAAACACTTAATTGTACTCAACAACAATTGGAGTATCCCTATGTAATTTGTACAAGATGTTCAGTATTCAAAAAGCATGAGAGTATCTCTCTCTAGAAATATCTTCAACATCATGAAATCTCTAGATTGATCAACATGTTTTTGAGCTCGTTCAAATGAGATCCTATTTATAGGCACTTCTCCAACTGTCGCCTCCCTCCTCCAACAGTCATATTTTTTCATGAATCTCGGAGGGGCATGTACACATGTCACTCAAACAATGGTGGGTTAAAAATAGATTGTATGGCATTTTTTTATAACTATTGTAAGGAAAAATAATATTACTTAATCAAATATATTTTTAGAGTTTAATGAAAAATAGATTTCAGAGTCTATCCAAATAAACATTCAAAGTTTATAAGACATGTATATTTAGATTCCATTTTAAAAATAATTCATATTCTGAATTCAATATATTTCGGAGTTTGAATTCCCATGAATTCGGAATATGAATTATGAAGAATTCAAAGACTGAATTCTAAGGAATTTGAAGTCTGAATTATATGGAATTTAGAGGCTGAATTTTGAGTAATTTGGATTTTATTTCTAAGGAATTAGGATCCGGAATTTTGAGGAATTCAGAATTTGAATTCTAAGAAATTTGGAGTCTCAATTTTGAGTAATTAGGATTCTGAATTCTAATGAATTTGGAGTCTAAATCAGAGGATTCAAAGTCTGAATTTCTGAGAATTCAGAGTCTGAATTTTAGAGAATTCAGAGTCTGAATTTTAGAGAATTTGGAGTCATCATTTTAGAGACTTCAGAGTCTTAATTTTAGAGAATTAGAGGTCCAAATTACAGGTAATTCTGATTTTGATTTTTATAGAATCCGGAGTCTGAATTTTGGAGAATTTGGAGTATTAATTTCCGAGATTTTGGTGCTTGAATTTTAGAGAATTTGGAGTCTGAATATCAGAGAATTCAGAGTCTGGATTTTGATGAATTCAGAGGATGAATTTCAGAGAATTTGAATCCTATAAACATAATACTCTATATTCAAGGATTTATAAGATTATGAGGATTTATTTGTGGAACCTTATTTTTTATTAATAATAATTTGAGTTGGATTTATAGATACTATAAAATTAACAATGAAAACATAGGTTAGGATAAACATTTCCTTTGGAAACAAAAATTGTAATTAAAAAAATAATCCTTAGGGGAAATATAATTTTCCCTAAGATAATGTGTTTTTTATTTTCAAAACATAGAGAAATGGAAAAGTCATAAGGGATCCTTATTGACTCAAAATTCTGCCCCTTTTGGGGATCACAAACATCCTTACAAAAATGAATATAAGGATATAGAATTTTTCTATATGAAAATAAAATAAAAACATATCTCCCATTACATATGAATCATAATGAATACTACTAACTCCTCCATAGGTTTTTAAATCCCTAAGGATCGCATTATTGACTTACTTAAAGAGATTTTTCTTTTTCTTGTATATGGAAATCTTCATTGATACAAATCCCCCTTAGATAGACCCCCCTTACTTAAGGAATTCTCTTCATTTCGTACTTCTATTTTTATCATTACTTTCTCCACCTTTGACATTTTCAAAAAGGAATTAATAGGATGGAAAAAATAGGGAACCTAAAATATTAGTACTATAAAAAATACTTGAATAACAACCAATATTTTCATTATGATTGGAAAAATATGTACAAGAAAGGGAATACAACAAAAGATCAGAGTTTAGGAAAAAATGATCATTCTTTTATCCTTTGGATTAATATTCTAGTTAATGGATTTCAACTTTTTATGCTCCTTATGATCCTATTCAAAACATTTGAGAAGTTCATCATGATCTTCATTTTTCTTCTCCAGAACATTGATCTTTTCTTCTTGAGATATAAGAATTGATGTCCAAGTCTTCAAATGATCTTCTTTATTACTGAGATTTTATTTGAACTCAATTCTGAGATCTCTTTCCCTATTCGAATTCAATAATACTAAATTATGTTTCCCATTCAGATCCTTGTCTTTCTACATCATACCAGTTTTTTTCCAGATTGAGGTTCTCTTAAAAACTTGTAGTATGGCATTTGATCATGATATCTTCATATCAAATGAATCCTTCACATTATCTTTAAAGTCATAAAGTATTCTCATCTCTTCATTTTTTTTCTTAGAACGTTTAGTAATTTCCTTACTCAACCTCCAGAGTGCATCATACCTAATATTAATGGATTTAAAATTGGCCCCAAGCCTAAAAAAATTTCCCATTGGCATGGAAATAGAATCATATTTTTGATGAAATGAATAATGAATCATCTCACACCTCGAGTCAATACTCAGAAATAAGGGAATTGTATCAACCAATTTCTTTAGGGATTGAACCAAAAAATCATGTCCCCTAGAGGTTGATTTTGAATAAAATTATCTTATTGGTGAGGATTCTTTTTCTACATCCACAACCATTCTTTTAGATGATCCACCAACATATTTCTTATCTAACTCGGCCTTCTTAGGTGTTTCATCTGACACCTATTTTATTTTATTAGCTCTAGGAATGATCTCAATTTCCTTTGGTGATTCATGTTCACTATCTGATAGTTTGACTATCATATCTTCCTTAGCATTTTCCTTTTCAGTATCTCCACTAGGTCTTATGGTTGAACAAAATCATGGTTCATGTTCTCTTCTTTTAATTTTTTTATAAACTCTTCATGACCTTTATCACTTTTCCATGGGGTATCATGTTTAGAAGATTTGGCCTGGGAATTCTGGATTGATAATTTCTCTGAAGGACTCCCCTTTTCTTGACATTCTTAAACATTCCTTATCATATCATCAATATCATTACTTCCTTCCTCTTATTCTCTTTCCACTTCCTCTTCATGTATAATTTAGTATTCTTCACCAGGTTCCAGAATGACCATCTTCTTTCTCAGAGTCTCTACTGGTATGGGTTCATTGAGAAATGTTTCTAGTACCTGATACTTCTTTGAAAATTTCTCAGTAGACTTGAGAAGATATTGAACAATCTCATCTTCAGACATTTTCTTCTTTTGATTATTCTCTTTTTCTTACATCTCAAATTCCTCAGCAACCATAATAATTAATGCTTTTACCTTAGTAGGTTCCAAAACTAAACTAGGATCTATTTTATTTTTGTTCTTCTTATCTTCTCTCGACTTAGCAACAAATTCAACTGGAATAGACCTTTGCTTCATAGATTTTGGATGTGCTGATTGGGTTTCCTGAACTTTTGGAGTTTTTTCTTTGGCTTCCGGTTCCTTCATCCTTCTCTTCTGGCCACCCTCCTTGGAAGTATCCGCTACATCCGACTTATTTTATAAGACTTCGGTCTCACTTTATGACAATTCATAAAATTATCAAGATTTGTCATTGAAACAAACCTTCATCCTCATCATTGTATCGTCAATGTGAGACATGAATTTTAAATATATGGGCTTTGAACTGCAATGGATTTTGAATGATTATAGACATAAGAAAATAATATAGGATAGGATTTCTAGATACCTAATGATCTGTGATTTGATTGTGCGGTTTTTTTTTATTTTCAATCGTCAGCAAGATATACTTCACAATGTTTATCTTTCTCTGGTTGACCAGAAAATGCAAAACATAGATTTCACTTTTTTAAGGAGTCCTTGTCTTCATTTATCAGAATGAGAAATCACTGAACCCATAAATCTAACATTCTAATGCTAGTAGAGAGATGATTTATCTTATGAGTTTTTACTCATTTGAGTCTGAGGCACTCTATAGATTTTTCTGCATCAAAACTTCCTACCTGATCAGGTATTTTGTTTGTGAAAACAATAGATTAAACTTTGTATGATATTCCAATGATACTAGCTTCCTTGTTTTAGGAAGGAGAATATGTTTTTCCATAACTTTTGAATGATAAATTATCTCTCTCACCTTCATTAATAAAACTTACAGATTCAGAGAACTCAATAAGAAACTTTAGAAAAACTGGACCATGTCCTTTCAGTTTTTCTTTGCAATGGCTTTCCTAGCCATTCAACTTGATCTACTTTGAAATGAGAGAATCATACTTTTTAATGAAATTATGATCAACTGACCTTTATTTGTAGATTTTTCATTCATTATTTCCTTAATTGAATAAATTTTCTTCTGCGGGGATGCTTCTAAAGACATTCAGAGTTGAGCAGATCAAAAATACAGAACAAGGATAAAGTAGAGTGGCAGAGCATCAGCAAGTTAGGGTTGAGAACTGATGTGGTACAACCATTAGGGGGGTCATTATATAGAAGTTGAGGTGATGGTTCATATTCCATGATTGATCCAATAGTTGAAACTGGCACGATATGATCTGGCAGTTTAGATGAAAGCCGAAGAAGGACTTTGGATGATTCCAATCATTTGAGGTTTTTAAGATAAAAAATTCAGATTCAAGGAAAGTGAATCTGATAAAATTTCTTAAAACAAGATAAAAATACCAACAAGTAAAATTTTATTTCAAATATTTTAGTAAGGAAACATACCTTCCAAATTACTAGGAAAATTATTAGTAATGAGGAAAATTATTCTTGAAGAACATTACAGTACAGAAAATTTTATTAAAGAAATAATGTTTTTGAAATTGAGAAATGATAGACTACGAAATTTTTTTATTATGAAAAAATTTATTTATGGGAAAATTTTGACTATGAAAAATGTTAACTAATTTTTTTTAACTACCTATAAAATATACTCCCCTTTTTAAAATGAGTTACTTAATGTAAATTGAGAGGTTTCAACAAAAAGTTAATATGTAATATTACCTTATGATTATCATTCTTTAATTATGTTTAATTTATTCAAATCTATTTGATTGTAAATATTTTAGGAAAATATCAGCACCTTGTTCTTGCATTCTAATAAATTGATGAATGATACCTACATTTATTGTGTGATCCCTATGAAAGTGATGCCTAATATCTATGTGTTTTTCACAAGAGTTATGTGTAGGGATTTTCCATAGGGGAATGGAACTAGTGTAATCCCACAATATCTGTGTTTTGGTAGAAATCATTTCGTAGTCTGTGAGTGTGTGTTGCAACCATAACACTTGAGCACAACAACTTATAGCTGCAACATATTGAGCTTCAGGAGTAGAAAGTGCTACTGAGTGTTTCTTTTTTCAGGACCACAGAATTAATGAATCTTTTCAGAAATGAAAAGTTCCTAATGTAATTTTCATATCCATTCTATACCCACTGCAGTCATCATATGATTTTTTTTAAAACCAAATCATTTACAGAAGTATAAAAGGGTCTTAAATACATGGTTCCCATTTAATAGAGAAAAATTATTTTTACTACTTTTAAATGAGATTTCATAAAATTGTATTGATATCTTGAAAATAAGCATACTGAAAACATTAGATCTGGATGATTAGCTGTCAAGTATAGAAAACATCCTATCATAACTCTAAATTATGTTTGTTCTATTGGTTTCCCAGCTTCATCAAGATAAAGAGAATCTGAGGTACTAATTGGAGTACTTATACTATTAGAATTTTCATATCCACATTTATTAAGAATATCCTTAATATACTTATATTTATATATATAAGTTCATTATAGTTTTTGAGAAATTTTAGAACCTGGGAAAAATGTTAAATCACCCATCGTATTCATTTAAAACTCATATTTCATTAGATTAGAAAACGAATTAGTTAAATATTTCTGAGTTGAACTAAATATAATGTCATGAATATAAATTTGAACAATAAAAACATTTTTCTTATCTTTCTTTATAAAATTGGTTGGATCAGTAGTTCCCTTAACATAATTGTTTTGTAGGAAAAATCATGTAAGTCATTCATACCAGGCTATAGGGGCTGGTTTAAGTCCCTATAAAGCTTTGGTAAGTTTGAAAACATGTTCAGTTTGTTTTGTGTTTTCAAAACCAAGAGGTTGTTCAACAAAAACTTCCTCATGAACATATCCATTAATAAATGCACATTTTACATCCATTTGAAACTTTTTGAAATTAACGATTGTTACAAAGGAATGTAAAATATGAATAAATTTATGTCTAGCTACTAGGGAATGGGTTTCATCATTTTCCATTCAGTCTTGTTGACTATATCTTTTCAACTAATCTAGAATTATTTAAAATAGTGATTCCATTTTCATCACCCATATTTCTGAAGACCCATTTTACTCCAATAATAGAAATTTCCTTAGGTATTTCAAAAAAGGTCCAAACATTGTTCCATTCAAATTCATTTATCTCATCTTACATTTCCTTTATCCAATCATCACCGCATAAAGCATCATCAGTGATTTTTTATTCTAATTGGGAAAGGAATGATAGATGTACTACTTCATTTCATAAGGATATTCTAGTTTATATAGGTTGATTAACATCATGAATGATACTATCACTGGGATGATTCTTTATAATCAACTGATTTGGGTTTTGTAAAACCTGTTCATCAACATATGGTAGGAAATATTATGTGTTTAATGCTTCAAAAATATTTTATTATACATTTTATTTATCAGAAGGGTATGCTATTAATGGTTAATAATCATTTTTTGAAAAAACTTTTCAAGGAAGTAGGTTGGGGTTGTTTAAAAACAAAATAACCATTTTTAACAAATTTAATATGCATTGTTTCCTCAAAAGTAGAAGTATTTAAAAAAACTCTATAATCCTTAGTTGTTTTGGACTATCCTAGGAAAACTCCTTCATCAAAACTGGTTTTCAATTTATGTTGATTATCTTTAGTATTCAGAATGAATACATTGAAACCAAATACCTTGAAGTATGAATGTATGGGTTTTCTACCATTCAACAATTTGTACGGGGTTTTTTAAGAAAATGTCTAATCAAAAATTGATTTATAGAATAACAAGAAGTATATATAGCGTCATCCCAAATGTGTTTAGCTATAGAATATTCACTCAACATAGTTCTCATTATCATTTGAATAATATGATTTCTTCATTCAACAATACCAATCTATTGTGGAGTTATTGGAGCTGAGAAGTTATGAGTAAAGCCTTTTTTACTACTGAAAGTTTCAAAATCTGAATTTTGAAATTCTCCTCAATGATCACTATAAATAGTTATCAATGTAATGTTTTTCTCATATTTAACTTGGGATATAAATTTTTTAAATAAGAAAAAGCTTTAGACTTCTTTGTTTGAAAGTAGACCCATGTAAATCTAGTGTAGTCATCAAATAAGACAAATATATAAGATTTTCCTCCAATTCATCCAGTTTTTGTTAGACTAAAAAGATCCATATTCACTAACTATAATGCGTTAGAATTTTCGACTTCACCAATTGATATAAAACAAGATTTATGTTGCCTGTCAAATTTACAAGGATCACAAACTTTTGAAGAATCAAATATTGGCTCCGTTAGATCCTTAAATAGTTTTTTCATTGATAGTTTACATAGGTTCCTAATGTAACAATGTCATAACCTTCTATTCCATAAGCATGATTGATCTTACATTTCACTACTGCAAGGTATATCTTGGAATTTATGATCTTCTAAGTTTAGTTTGTATACATTCTCTTTCCAATGGGAAGAAAGTATAAACACTTCCTTTGAATTGTTTACTAAGAATTTATCATCCCAAAAATTCACATGGTAACCTTCATCACATAATTGACTTATGCTAATGAAGTTTTCCTTAAGACCCAAAACAAATAAAACATTTGAAATTATAGTTTTTCCAAGATGAAAAATGTTACCTATACTAATAATTTATCCTTGAGCATTATATCCGAACGACACTTTTCTTCCTTTCGTCTTTATAATATTTTCAAAGAAATTATTATTACCAGTCATTTTATGGGAACATCAACTATATTTTTACCATGTATTTTTGTTCTTACATTGATTGTTTTCTTGAAAATAAAAGAGTTATACTTTTATAATTGAAAAATTCGTGGGTTCGGATATTTTAGAAAGAAAAATATTTGGAGTCAACATTTTCGTAGAAAAATAATCTTCATGAAAACCTAATGACCGAGTTTTGTTTAAAGAAAAAAATTTCACCTAATGTCCACCACACTGACATTTAGTAAAAAAGAGATCACATTCGAGAACAAAATAGTTATTACCAAAAACAAGTTTAGAATGAGTATAACCAAATCTAGAACTATTTTTTAAAAGTCGAATTTGGTAATACATCTTATCAAAATATTCTTTTCCTATTGTAAAATTTAACAGACATTTCGACATGGAAAAAATTTATGACTTTAGTTTAATAACCACAATTTTATGTTAAAAAAAATTAGTTTTAGCACTAGAGTTACCCTCTAAAATATTTTTCATAGAAATTACATTTTCTCGATCCTTAGAAAGTTTATCCTTCTCAGAATTAACTTCCCCAATATTTTTGGAAGTAATTTTGAAATCAAAAGTTTTCTTACCAAGATCATTAGATATATTTGATACTTCTTTGGTTAAAATATATAATCTATAATTTTCCTTATCATGCATTTTCTTGAGTTTAGAATTTTCATTCTCAAGAAGATTAGAAAACCTAGACACTTCTTCATAAGATGATAATGTTTTATCTTCTGATGAGAAGGAATCATCATATGAAGATTCACAGTATTTATCATCCATATAATTTTCATTCAAAGATACAATAGTAATAGAATCAACATTGTGTACCTTGGACATTAGACAATGATTTTTAATGGGTAGTTCGGAAACTAGACCAAGATTCTTCTCTATAAAATATTAATACTCTGAGGATTAATCAGATGAGTCACCTCCACATTCACTCCATGTGTCATTAGCATTCAAAAAATTTATATCTTTAGCATTTTAGTACTTCTATTAATTCCACTCAGAATTATTTTCCTTTCTAACCTTTTTCTTATGCGTAGGAAAATATGGCCTTATATGTCCTGCTCATTTTCATTCATAGAAATTGACTTCTATATATTTCTTGTATTTTCTTTCATTCTTCATATATCTATAATTAATTTCTTTCTTTACAACTATCTTATTCATCCTTCAAGTAAGATTAGATAACTCATTCTCATAATGATCATTTTCACTTGATTAAGATAAAACAGTGACATTCATAGACTTGGATCTTGTAGCCCTTTCCAAAGTCATGGATTTATTATTATTAAAGGCTACAATTCCATTTCCATTCCTCTTCCTATTCATATCAGTATGTCTTTTCATTATTGTCTCATGTTGAATAAAAGTTCCAAAGATCTCATCAAAATTAATTTTATACACTTTTCTATTATCATCAATAGTTTTTCTCTTAGATTCCCGGTCATTAAGAATAATACCAATAATTTTCTCTATAAGATATTAATCATCAAGAACATTCCCTCCCATAGATTTTAAACTATTGACAATGGTCATAAATATGTTTTTAACATTGAAAACTGGTACTCCATAGGGAAATAGAAATCCTTGATATTCTACTCTAAGCATAGATCTCATTGTTTCTATTACTTTGGATGTACCATAATGAGTAACCTCAAGTTTCTTCCAAATAAAATTTACTACTTGAAATGAATAAATCATACTAAATTTATTAATGCTCTTGGATCACAAAAGAGTGTTGAGAACAATGTAATTTAGTTGATATTTTGACTTTTCTTGGTTGGTGATGGTTTTGACTTCTTTGTGAGGAATATTTTAATCTCCAGTAAGAATGAAAAAGAATTACACTCCAATATTAATAAAAATTGTCTTCATTCTATCTCTCCAGTACTCATAATCATTACCATAAAATATAGGTGGTCTAGTAGGATTTAGATGGTCAGTCAATTGGATAATCATTCCTGCCATTCTATAAGAAAATATCATTCCATAAAAAATTTTAATAGAAAAGGTTTGTAAACAACGATAAATCTATCTTGAGGAAGAAAATTTAAGAAAGAAAATTTATAATAGGGAAAGCATGATCATGAAAACATATATGTCAATATAAGTAATTTAGATATAACCTTTGATACCAATTTTAGGATCAAAATAATGATATTGATGATCAATTATAAGAGGGAGTGAATTTTAAGTTTAAAAACTTTCATTTTTAACCTTAAGGAAAACCTTGTATAACATAGTTAAACAAGGTAAATTTACAAGACATCTTTTAGTTCTATTAAACAAACTTTACAGGGCTTCGAAAATATGGTTCCAGAAATGAAACCTAAGGAAATTTTACAAGGAAAAGAATCTATGATAAAGCAGATAGAATATTACTTATCAGAGTATATAAAAGTGATAAGAAAGTATAA
The DNA here is from genome assembly GCA_963277665.1 of Viscum album. Classification (NCBI taxonomy): domain Eukaryota; kingdom Viridiplantae; phylum Streptophyta; class Magnoliopsida; order Santalales; family Viscaceae; genus Viscum; species Viscum album. Next base: position 1,041,949,682 of record OY728126.1, read on the forward strand.
GAAGGTTATACATTCTTCCCTTATCAAAATACAATATAAATAAACTTGATACAATATAAGTAACAAGTAGAAAATATTTTATTCTAAAGAGTAGGGTATCCAACAACCTTGGATAAAGGTCCCTTGATTTATACTTTTAAGAAATTATGTCTCACCCACACCTGGGTAAGCCCTCGATATGAATATTTGAATCTTTCTTGATATCCCTGCAATCCCTTGATCTTTAAGGTAGGTGGCACCTCTATCTTATTATCCCCAAAATCCCTCAATTGTACTCAGCAATAATCGGAGTCACACAAAGAAACATGAACAAGATGTCCAGTACACACAAACCATGAGATTCTCTCTCTCTGTCAATATCTTTAGCAACATGCAATCTATAGATTGATCAACAGGTTTTTGAGCTCGTTCAAATGAGCTTCTATTTATAGGCAGTTCTCCAATGGTCAGATCCCTTCTTTAATGGTCATATTTTTCCTTGAATCTTGGAGGGACCTACACATTAGTCCCTCAAACAAGAATTATTTAGAAACAGATTGTATGACATCATTTTATAACAAGTGTAAGGAAAAATAAAGTTACTTAATCAAATCTATTTTTCAGAGTTTAAGAAAAAATAGAATTTAGAGTCTAAACAAATGAACATTAAATGTTTATAACACATGGATATTAAGATTCTATTTTACATTGAATTTAGAATCTGAATTAAATATATTTTAGAGTCCGAATTATAAGGAATTCAGAGTCTTAATTCATAGGATTTCATAGTCTGAATTCTGAGGAATTCAGCATCCAAATTCTAAGAAATTCGGACTCTAAATTCTGAATAATTCAGATTCTGAATTAAAGAATTCAGAGTCTAAATTTTAGAGAATTTAGTGTCTGAATTTCAGAGAATTCATATTCTAAAAATCATAAAATTCAGAGTCTGAATATCAAAAATTTCGATGTCTGAAATTTCGTGAATTAGGCGTCAGAATTTTAGAGAATACAAAGACTGAAATTCAGAGAATTTAATGTTTGAATTTTAGAGAATTCAGAGTCTGAATTTAAGAGAATTCAGATCCTGAAAAAATAATACCCTATATTCAAGGAATTATAAGATTCTGAGGGTTTATATGTGAAACCAAATTTTTTCCTTAGTAATAAAATGAGTTGTATTTTGAGTGATTATAAAATGAACAATAAAAACATAGGTAAGGATACAAATTTTCTTTGAGAAGGGATATTTTACTTATGAAACTAATCCATAAGGGAAATATAATTTGCCTTATGATAATGTTTTTGTGGTTTTAAAAACATAAAGAAATCAAAAATTCATATGGAAACCATATTGACTCAATATGTAGTACCTAAAATTATCACCCATCGCCTATGGCTCGGCCTGCTCCCCTTCGACGTTCGTCACCCTGTGGACCTCCTCGCTTGAACCACTACCTCTGTCTCAGCGGTACCTTGACTGTCTGCTGGCCATCTCGATGGACAGTTGGGCAGTCACATGCCATGTGTCCATGCCTTCCACACATGAAGCAAAGCATGGCTCCCAGCTAACACCCATTGGTCTGGAAGAGTCGTAACACCAACCCTGAGTCCAGGGGTCGGCCCCTGAATGACCTGGCCCACATGGGACATTATGTCAACTCTCTACTTCCTACTGATGAATATGCCACCTGGGGTTTACTGGTGGCTCTATCTTTCAGCAACAACTCTTCCAAGAAGCTCTCAATAAGAATGGATCACTCTAACACCAAAGCCTATGGAGGAATGATAATAGATACCAAAGGTTCCCTAATCTCCTGACTTAGTCACTCCTCAAAGGATCGATCCCTGAATAAAAAGTCTCGAAACATGTCTATAGAGTATCATGAAAGCTCAATGAACCTCAATGATTACTCCAACATCATCTTGGTACCCTGATGAAGGTGAAGCGGCTTCTGAATGCGAACGAAGTGCAAGGTCATGTGAAAAAACTCCTCCTGGAAATGTCTCTCGAAGTCTGACCAGGTGAGGGTTTCCTCATCATGCATCTGGATGGTGAAACTCCACCATATCCCTACCGAACCATATATAAGGCTCACCTCCATGATTTCCATCTGGTCAAGCAATGTCCTTACTAAGTGGAAGACTCGCGTCACTGCCTCCATCCTGTCCTTAGCGACCAGAAGATCTATCTCTTCCCAAAACATGGGAGGCCTCTATCTCTAGAACTCATGAAAGGCACTGATCCTATGTTTATCCTCTACTAATAACACTGGTATTAACTTCTAATTAACAGGTGGTGGAAACACTACTGCACCACCTGGCGAGGCCATCTCTAGAATTGGTCTCAGAACCGATGCATCATTGTTAGGCAGGCTTTCCACACGATCACTTATAAAAATCCATGTTGGCCTTTTGCAAGGATCCATCATGAAGTAGATAAAGGTGTCCCACGGTTGGAAAATTATACATGGTGAGGTTACACTTATTAAAAAATTACATAAGGAGACACTAATGAAAATAGTGTTTTTATGTTTAGAGACAAAACGAAGAATTCAAGGTCCTAATGTATGGATACGCCGGACGCCACATCAACACTGGACACCCTGAATCTGAATGTCAGAATAGAAACAAGTAACAGTATTTCCCCAAAAAATCCACAGACTCCTTGTCTTAGAGGAGGAACCCACCGCCCACTGATACAAATTGTCACGACCCATCCCCCGGGGCCCGATCCCGCCTATTGAAGGCCATGGGATGCCGACTAGCACCGAAGGCATCAAAATGAAAGTGGGAGGCATTTTCATGAGTAACTACACACACACACACACACATGCCTGACCACATCCCAAAAACTGATAGGGTAAAACGATTATACTGAAACAAGTGCTGAGTACAAGTACAACTGAGAACAAGTGGGCTAGAATACAAACACAAAAAAATGAACTAAAAATAGAAATGTACAAATGGGCTCGGGTATCCATCCATTAAAAACACTACATGATGGTAATAGTAGTGTATATAAGGGAAGCCTAAGTAGTATTACATGTCCACCTAATCCTACTAGGCCCCACTTTTTCTTAGGCCACCAAGTCATCTATCGAAGTGTTGATCATTTACACCAGACACAACACAAGAAGGTGATGCCCATGAAATGGTGAGTAAAAAAATACTCATTAGGGGACCCCGAAATAAAAAGTAAATAATATAAATAAATCCTCAAAGCAAATAACAAATCATAAAAATGAAGTACAATAACAAATAAAAAGACATCTCAAACCAGGTATGCATCTAGGGTAGTGATATAAGAATCATCAGGCACATCATCGAACACCTCATCTAGTGGAGAACACTTCCACTATGAGTAATGCGGGCCTATCAAGTAACAAATAAGACACTTCCCACTATCCATGGACTACTTTGGTACTCATCCCAGATTAGTACCTTGGGTATGCTGAGTCACACTGTCTCGCTCCCACCGTGGTCCTGCCGAGTCACACAGAGGTGGTTACCACCATAGAAAATTGAGGTACTCCTCCCCATTACGTACATTGGGTTTGTCGAGTCACACAGTCTGGCTCCCACTCTGGGCTTGCAAAGTCACATTGAGGTTCTTCCCACTTGGCCATAGTTGAGTCACAGAGAGTCACTTGTCAGCAGTCTTCAGGTCTCAACCAATTGTATGTTTCTATACGTAGCGTTCATGGAAGAACTGCTCCTCAATCCACTATTAACATCTAAAATTCAAATAAAGTATACTTAGAGAATACTAAAAGACCTGACTTGTCATGTGGGTCCCAACGCTGCAAATGACTCGTCAATCAACTGCCCGATTTTCATGTTATTAGTGTTTTAGAAAACAGGGACTGGTTGCGTCTAGGCCCAGTCCGACCAAGTCGGGCAGACCCAAACAACCCAACCTGGGTTTCCCACATTCTGAGTTTAACTTGACTGACTTGACCTGACCGAGTTCGGGTTAGGGTCGGTCTGGTCCGAACAGGCTAGTGGGCCAGGACAAATGAGCCTCATTGGACCAGGCCCAGTTTGGCTGAGGGTCCATCCCACCGGGTCGCCCAGCGACCTGGTCTCATCTGGCATGTCCCGAAGTGTGCAGGTCTGAATTGCTGGGTGCGGTCCCAGATTTTCGGCACTGATTCGTCCGGCTGGGCATGGGTTTGGCCTACTGGTGTGGGGTTGTCCTTCTATGCTCGGGTTCGGCCTGCCAGTGTGGGTCAGGCCCACTGGGTTGTGGGATATGCCCGCTATCTAGGGGTGTGGCCTGCCAGCTAAGGCCCGGTTTAGCAGGGGAGGACAGGTGGTGTGCCTCGTTGAGACGCAGCCAAATGTTGCGCCTAGCTCCTCCACTACATCACAGACGTGATTCCTCCCTCTAGCCGTAGTTGAGGAACTGCGGATTTCTAGATCACCTGGAAATCTCAGATACAGGCCAGCTCCTCCATGCCATCGTCGGTCTTTTGTGCCGCCGCGCCGGTGGTGCCGTGCCGACGACACCTTCTACGGGCCACCTAGTATGCTCCTGTGGTTTGATCTCTAATTTTTCTATGCCTTCGGGCCTCTCAGGTCTCCACAATCCTTGTCTTGTTCCCAGATTCATCTTTCCACTAATTTGAGGATGTGACCACAACAAACACACAAGGAGGAGGTACTCAGTCGTTGTTCTTGTCAGCCCACACCCTCTGCGTAAGAGGTTTAATGCAGGGGAAGGTCGTGGGATTTCAGTTCAATCAAACAAGTGATAGTTTAAACCCAGATAAGGAAATCCCAAAAATCCACCCTCCTATAAAAACACACGATATTTTGATCAACCTGTTTGTGGGTTGATCCACATTCGTCATTTAATTTAAAAAAGGGAAAAAACCAACTTATACACTACCCCTACCTGGATTGAGGTTTTTTCACTAACATGGTGTGAAGCTCTAAGCCATCATCGATCCTCTATCAGTTAGCATTCTTCATCGTTCATCGATGGTGTCTATTGTTGTTCATCGATTGTGTTCTTCATTCTTTGTGCGAGAAGAAATCCACTAGTGGTTTGAAACAGAATCATCCGTCAATTAATTTCCATCTCTCCATTGCATAAAAAAAACATGTCGTAGAGTTTTAGTTGCATAGGGATGCGACGTCGTTACGCTATTTCATTTAGGAAAAAATATAGATGAAATGCATAGTTTAATGCATCATCAAACTATGGTTTTTCAAGCCATTAATGAGTTCCAATAATGCGCCTCATCCCCACATTGCAGCGTCACTAGATCTCCGCTTGTTGGTTGAGGAAATGAAATAAAATATCTTTTTAATGATATTTTATTCTTTTCTAGAAATGTCTAAAATTAAACTATTTTATTCAACCCATGAAGGCCAATGTTAGGTCCTTTCTATATAAATACCGGCATTCTAAGTTTAATGGTTCCCTCATATTTGTTGATCCGAGAACCGGTTAAAAATTTAGAAAAACTCACTCGCACATTTAATTTAGTGAACTATAAAAAGTTCAAAACTCCATTTTGGGATCACCAGGTCTCGAAATTACATTTCATTAGAGTGTGTAGTCTTAGAATAATTCAATTTAAATAAAAAATTTACCCAGAAATTATGAGACATTATAGAGCACCTCTCTATATTCAAAAGGCTACTGACTAGTAGTGATGGTCTAATATGTGACAATGGGGAGACTATAAACTCATATCACAAAAAAATAAAAAAATAAATAACTAAATATCATTCATAATAATAAATAATGATCGGAGTATGAAAAAAATAAATTAATAAAAAGAATCCATGAATAATTAATTTAGCCATTCATATAGATCAACATGTCAAATGGTCTCTCACTCGTATTAATATATATATATATATATATATATATATATATATATCTTTGTGTGTGTGTGTGTGTGATAAAATATATAAATTAAATACATTGAGGCTCTACTGTATCTAGAGCCTCACTTCATCCCAGTCTACAATCCCATACTATGTGTGCTTCTAGAATGATCTAATATTGAGCCTCTTCCCCACTTAATATTGTGAACATGGAAGAGCTTCATTGGTAAAAAATTTCCTAGGTCACCTGAGTAGGGTGTGAGTAAATAACTTAGTAGGGCACCGCCAACGCATTCTTATTCATAACTAGTAAGTGCAATGACATGTTCACATTATAAGACCTGAAAAATAAATAAATAAATATATTAATAAAAAAAAATTCAACCATAAATCCTTAGAAACTAATGTGACAAATTAGATCAACCCTACATATTTTTATAGTTCTAGATATCTCTATCCATAATACTACTACCATTTATAAATTTTTTGGGATTCTAAATCAAAGGGACTAAGACCAAGGTCCTCTAACCATAAATAATAATGTGAACACCTATTCTATATAATACATCCAAGTTATCCCAACCATATATAATAATTCACAAACAGTTCCACGGACATACATCCAAGGTCTCCCAACCATATTTAATAATAATGGGAATCTCTAGATCTAAGGAATACATCCACGATTCCCTAACTATATTATATAATGGGAAATTCCATATTAAAGGATACACACCCATGGTCTCCCAAATTTATATAATAATGGAAACACCAGATACAAGGAACTACATTTATGGGACTCAATCAAATAATGGGAATGCAAGACCTAAGGATCTATGTCCACGGTCCCCAACCCTGTATAAAAAATGGGCACACTAAATATATGTAACTACATCCACGATCCCCCCCAACAATATATAAATAGTGACATAATCAACCAATATCATTAATTAAGAGTTCAATAATTAACTCATGTCTCAGATAATAAGATATGACCAAATTATCCAAAAATAAATAAATTTAATACTATCTAATACTATTCATTGTGTCAAAACCTACCAGTTATGGGTAAACATTTCATGGTCTCAACCCTACTCAACCCAGCCAATCTTCTCTACCAAATATCACTCAGTCTAGTATTAGGGTCTATAGGGACACCATGTTTTTCCATAACTAGTCTTTCATCACTCATAAATTATGGAAAATTCTATGGCACCTTTTTAGGACCTCTATGATTATTCATCCCATTCTCGTCTCTTCTATCATGAAGTCTCCAAGGAATCACAAAGCTCTATACAAAAAACTTGGGCTAATTATACCATAACACATCCCTACTAAAAAGGCCTATGGGAACCTAACATATCCACTATTTTCACATTAGTAATTACAAAGCACGAATCATGGGGTTCATATAACATAAGGTATAATATTATAATTATATTCCCATCCATCAATGACTAATATGTGTTGTCAGTTATCAAGGGTCTATTGAGGTCCCTGAAATCTAGCTCATAACATCCTTATACATTTATCATTTAATTTAAAATGATGATATTTAAATTAATTAAGATAATATATTTAATTAAAGTTGGTCAATCATGGTCTAGGAAAGACCACATACCACAAGTCACATAAAAATATTAATTAAAACTAAATAAATCATAGGTAAATACATAGATACCATATACCTCATATGAAAAGAAAACCCATTTTAAAATCATATCCAATAATCTTTTATTAGGATTATCCTGGTCTTTTCATGTCAATCCAGTCACTAAAAATCCATGTAGGGACCAATCTCATTCCAAGACATCCCAAATAATTTTTCATAACAATTTAAAATTTATTAAAATATTCAAAATTTCCAAAAACTCACCAGATGAAATCAGATTGTTGGAACCCTAACCAACCACCTACTGAAAGTTCTCGACACATATTCAACATCATTTTGGGAAAAATACCGATCATATGAAAAAAAACATAATTTAATATAATTATGATAAAATTCATAGATAAATGTAGGTAAGTGACTTTACTCCACCAGAATGTCAATGGATGACATGAAGACAATGTATCAGTTCCTCCTGTATATTGGATGAGAAAAATCAAAAAAATTAAACATATATTCCAAAGGTCCATTTAACCCAAATTCATTAAAAACCCCAAAAAACATGTTGAGAATCACACCATAATCAAAATAAAATATGAACTCTTGAGATCATCCTCAAGGTACACCCTCTAGCAAATATGAGCCAAAGCCTCCTCATTCATGTATTATTTCACTATTATCCCGTGAATGTTTCACCGAATTCTTAAATGAAATTTCCCCAAAAAATATAAATTTTATGAAGTAGGGATCAATTATGGAAGAGAAACAAATACCAAACCATGAATCCAGCATAAAAACAAACAAGGGATCACCCCTTGTTCTAGGGGAAACAAAGGAGGATTGAGAGGGTGAGGAGTTGATTGAATGGACCTCCTAAAGTCACCACTACATACTAAATCCTAATGGGGATAACACCAAAAAATAATAAATTCCACCATTTAAAAAACTATATAATTAACACCAATTAGCTAGTATAAGCTCACCGACCAGATGATATGGGATAATTGGTTTTTTGATGAGCATAGGTAGCATGTTTTGATACTTCCCTACCACTGGTGATCTAGAGGTGGGCCACAAGCTGACCGGTGGTAGTTTTAGTATCCCTACTACCTTAAACTCTATCCTAATGAAAAATTGAGCTCTTAAAATCCCTTATAATACTCACTGAGAAGACAATACACTTAAATGTTTTTCATATGATCAAAACCTTACATTTTGTTTCATTTTACCCAATGTACCATCCACTAAATTCGCAAAATAATAAAATTTTCTTTGAATTTCACAACTCGTACAGGAAAGGGTAATTACAGTATATCTACCATAACACTTATCCTCCCTAAAAAGTATCATTGTTTATTCAACCATAATTCCTAAGATATCACAATTTTTAAATTATTGACAATAATTCATATTTTACCTATGAATTCAAAATCTCCATCCACTACCCCAATCCAAATATAAGGTGTTAAATCGCTAGTGATCATGCTACCACTCATTATTATCATTGGGACATTGATATAATTATCAACCACACCATCCTATCCTAAGACCCCATGGTTCCATCCATTAAATTCCACATTAGTCACAATTTTCTCCCGTCTATAAGCTCCATCACATAATTTCAATTACTTATTCAAATTATCCCTATGCTCAGAATTGAACATCAAAACAATTTTCTCGTGGACTAATAACCCACTCCGTTCAATTTCTATTCCACCAAATAATGTTCATAATGAAAACACCATTCATTCCTCCTCAGTTAATCCATTAAAAACCCATGTTTCATTTTCCAATGCACTATCCAACCTCCTGATCACAGTGACATTAAATACTAGTGAAATCTTTTGATCATCCAAACACACCCTCTAATGTCTAAAGTTGACTATGGGTTGAATTTTTAATATCAATTCCTTAACTAACCAAATTTACCATCTTTCAATGTTGGGGTTTCCAAGTAACATCACCAATATGAAACAACCTTGGATAAATTTAATTAATCCTAATATTTATTCTTTATAAACATTCTAATTACTGGCATCATTATTTCCATGACCCTTCCATCTCCCACAAAAAATATAATACTCCCCATCAGGGGAGTATATCCATTTTCTCACTATCAAACCAAATTACCATTCTCCATAGCCTATACTCTATCTATTACCGAACATAAGGATGATAAATTTCATTTCTCTCATACCTAATAGATAACATAAAATATTAATAACTCCATATTTATATCTCTTAGGCACTTCATAATCGACATCACCTGAAACTTTATATGTAATGAGGGTAATACACTCATGTGGACAATGGTGAACTCTTAGCCATTTGGTTACCCTTGGACAACTACTTCAATGGAAACTCATCAAGATCAATCATTTGATCTGTACCTCTCTTTCTAGTCCATGATTATACATTATCTGCTCTTGACTCCATAATATCCAAGTTGTCATCATCATCACAGAAGAGACACTCCTCTTTCTCATTAAATACTAAATCCACTTCAAATGTTATCTCTCACTGAATGGATACTTCTCATTTTCATTAAACATACCTTGCGAAATAATACCCTCAATCATCTTATAATTTCTGCCGATCCTTCACCTATAGGCATCCACTCACTGATTCATTACTCAATCAATACTAAGTGCAAGGAGTTCACTCTATCTCAATCTCATCCAACCAAAAAAATTATATTCTCCAATACCACCATGTCACATTAAACAACTCTTGATACCATGAGTCACATGTAATTAAACCTATTATTAGGTCCTTAATTCAACATCCAATCTCCCTATAATGTCAATCTCATTATTTTGTAAGCATTCTGGGTTATCATCTTTAGAATTAGGAATTTCACTTATGCAATTCTTATCACTCGAACTCCTATAAATCAGGGTATCATCTCAAAAATCAAAAGAATATACCCAGACTCTCACCAAACTCATAATTCACATCCCGAATAAATAGTTATATACTTAATATTGATCCAACCATCTTATTCTTTCTTTGACACCAAAAGTTTCATCACTCAATGCACTTTTCGTCATAAAAATTTATAGGCATCACATCCTTGTTTTATATAACCGGTAACACCCCAAGTTCACCATTCCAATAACACAAAAAACTACATGTGATTTATACCCTTATAGAACTCACTTTACCATGAAATTCCATCTATTTTTTAGCATACAAAATTTCAATAGTAGATGGAAAAAATGTATCACTTCCCAAATATTACTCCTTACTCACCAATATCCATATCCAATCTCAAAGAACTATTCTCTATCAGCTAATATATAGGTCATATATCATGTAGGCTATACTCATGGGAAACAAATCTTTGTTTCCATATAAAATATCACATAGAAAGTCATGTTCCAACTACTCACTCTTGGACTTTTTGTATCATAACAGATCAGAGATCATATCCCAAAACATCAGCATACTCCTGAATCTGATTCTCATTGAGTGTCCATAAATGGGAGAACCCCCAGGGGAATCACAATCTCACTATACAATATATATATATATATATAATTTAATAATTTTACCATAATTAGTATTGAAATAATCCATATATATTAGGTTTGGTTAAGTAGAAATTCGCAAAATGAAAAAATCGACCAACTAGGGATCCATTACTAAGGCATCATATGCCTGTACAAATCGTCTAGGGTAACCATTAATCACTTACATGGAGTTATTGTTCCATAATCATCATTTTGAATATCACCTTGAAATATATAATACCTATCACTAGACAAATATATCAGTAAAAAATCCCATGAAAGAATATATCCAGTGAATATTACAAGATAACACGATACATGAATAAGCCTATTTCCAAAATGGGTTAAGAGCTAAAATCAATAGTAAATCATAATCCCAAAACATCATATATGTCACAATTGGTGAATTCAATCAACCGCAACATTAAATTCCAGGAACAACAATATTACGCCCTGGGTGACCTAGAATCATTTCCAATAAAGAGATTCATGACACAATCTTATGTAAAAATGGGAACACCAAACCCAAAAAAAATACATCCAAGCATCCCCAACATTATATAAGAATAATAATGGGAAATTATAGATCCATATAAAAAATCCATATTCCCCCAACCATATATAATAATAAAGTTCAATGCCAAATCCTATGAATACATACATGGTCCCCCACAAATACAAATAAATGAAAAAAATTAGATCTAAGAATACAAGTCTAAATCCCAGAAACTATATATAAAATTGGGCACACCAAATTACTGGAATTATATCCATGGTCTCAAAACCAATAATGGGAATAACATATCTAAGTAACAATGTCCATGTATCACAACTATATATTAATAACAAACACAAAAAATACATAGAACTACATCCATGGTCCCCCAACCACATATAAATTATGGCACAATCAACCAAAAACATTAATTAGTAGGTAAAAAATACAATCATATCTTAGATCATAATATATGTTTTAATCATTAATGAATGAAAAATTAAACAATATTAAAAACTTTTCCATGGGAATTTTATATCACTTATGGGTAAATATCACTCAGTCTCAACCTAACCCAACTCAAACACTATGTCCTCAAAGTCTCACCTGGTCCAGTACATTGGTCTAAGGTGACACCAAGGATATCCATTACCAGTGTTTTATCACTCTAACCCCATGTAAAATCCTTATTTACCCTTATATGTCCTCTTTATTTATTCATCACATTGTCATCTCTTTTATCCTATAGGATCTAAGGCATTACACATCTCTATATGGACAACATGGGCCAATTATCCCATTTTATTACTCACCCATGCTCATGAGGTTTACAATCACCTAGAATGTTCGATCTATTCACATATATTTTTATGAATCACCACTCATAGGGTAACCATATCATAATTTACAATATTATAATTATATCCCCATCCATCAGCGGACGAATTTCCAATCATTGCTCAAGGACCCATCAAGGTCCCTAAAATCACACTCATGACACTCTTATAGATTTAGTTTTTAATTTTTATCAACAAGTTTAATATTTAATGAGGTATATCATTTAATTGAGGAATGTAAATATATAATGTGGAAAGACCACATATCAAAAGTAATATTAAAATACTAATTAAAACGACATAAAAAAGAAAATTTATATGGACCACCTAACTTATATGAAATGAAAAACCATTTTTAACTCAAATACCAGTATATCTGCTAAGGCCTGAACATGTCCTATCACTTCCAACTAGCCACTTATCATTCATGTGAGTACCTATCTTATCTCAAGAAATCCTAGAAAATTAATTTTAATGATTTAAAATATTAAAAAAACAATTAAAATGTGAATAATTTCCAAAAACATATCGAATGACATACATTCACATGAATTGTGTCCAACCATGTACTGAAGGTCCACAACACATCTTGAACTTTATTTGTGAGACAATACCAGTCATATGACACTATAAAAATAGTCAATTTAATCCATTTATGTCAAAATACCAATATAAAATTTCAGTAGTGGCTTACATCCCGTGAAACATTAATGAATTGAATGTAGACAATGTCATAGGTACTCCTCTACACCAGAAAAGAAATGTACCCAAATTTTAACAACCAGTAAAATGGTCAATTTCTCCCAAATTCATAAAATACCTAAAAAATCATATAGAAATATACCTTGACAAAAATGATATGTGATCATTTTAGATAATCCTATCATGACACTATCTACCCAAGATGATCTAAGTCCCCATTGTTCTTGGATGATATCACCATGTTCTGGTGAATTTGTTATTAAATTGATAAATGAAATCACTAAAAATCAAAGGAATACAAAGGAGGGATCAATAATAGAATATAAAGAGAGAATTTAACTTGAATACCCAAAAAAACACTCCAAGGAATTCCCTCTAATCAAGTAGAAAAAAAATAGGAATGAGAGGGTGAGGAGTTGGGTGAATGAACCTTCTCAAGTCACACATTCCTCTAAAATTTCGATGGGGTTGACACCAAAAATACAAAAATGATTTCATTTTTAAAAAAAACTAAAATACCCATTGATAATATAAAAGATCATCGATAGCCCAGTGCCTCATTGGATGGCCGATCTGGGTTCACCAAAAACACATTAATCCTAGGCAAAATGTTGGGCAACTGGTCATCCCATCGGGTGGTTGATGTATACTAAAAATACCCTGTCCACTTTAGCCTCTACCTTAATGCTCTAATGAGATCCATATAACCCTTTTGGTACACATTAAAGGTCAAAAACATCCTTCAGGGATGTCAAAATACTCATAACCTTACATTGTGTCATATTATTCGATCCAAATCATCCACTAAATTGAAAAAAATATTTTGAATTACATAACTTCTATAAACATGGGGAATTACATCCATGTTCATTTTTAACAAAAAAATAATAATTAATTTTTTTAAGGATAAATATATATATTATTTTATAATCCATTCATATATCTCTTTAGCTCTATTCGTATAGAAATTCTATGTTTATTTTTTTTTGCAATGGGTTTACTTAAAACCATTTAAAAATATTAAAATGTATTTTTATCACATCCATATATTTTTTATCTTCTAAAACATATTTATTCTTATTTACCTTTATTTCATTATAGAGTTCCATTATTAAAAATTTTTGTAATAAAAATAAGGTTTTAAGTCTCTTCCTACCACCCACTAAAAATGATTTTGAAAGAGAATTATAACTTCATTTTATGTCAATGTTACAAAATATTTAAGAAACTAATATTTATAGTTTCAATTTCATATTTATCTATATATATATACATGAATCATTATCTTTTGAATTATTATTCATATATTACCCTAGAAGTTTTCTATTTTATAATCTTCTGTGTGATGTCATTTTGATATCTACCTATCAAATTCTTGATTTCTTCATATGTGATACCATATTCAAATGTTATGAAACCCATATTACATAAAAGGGTTAATAAATATTTAATGTATGATTTTTTTTCAGGTTACACACATATGTATTATTTATAATTATCTCATAAATATGTATAATATACACCTCCAATAAATTCGATAATGCTTTATTTCTCATGATAGGGTTGTGGGATAAGGGTAGTGATTCTCGATAAACTGTGGGATGTTAGTACTGATTTCATACCCACTATGTAATTAGATATTAGAAGTGATGCATGATCCAATATGTTATAATATTCATTATGGTTAACCTTAACATATGTTATAAGCTCTATTTTTTCCACATTCATATATTATGTTTCCCTGGTTTATGATTATTTACACATGTTTTAATTCCATGGTATATGTTCTATGCTTCCATGAAGATCATTTTCTAGTCATATATTCTCAATTTATGATCTATATAGTTCAATAATGTCTTATGATAAAATCATATTATCCCATGATCTTTTATATCCAGTATTTATCCATTATTTAGGTTTTCTAATATGATTATAATCTTATCCTTTATGAATCACTAATATGGGTTTCCCTTGTTGAGTATTCTATCTCACTCATTATGTTTACCATTTTCCTAATAAAATATTTTTAAAAACATGTTTTAGGATGAGTTTATCTGTATAGATTATTTTTATAGATATTGAATATTTTTTTTAATAAGATATTTATATAACTTATCTATAAAGTTACTAAACCTTGGGGTTTTTGTGTGTGTTTCATTATAAGTTAAAATATTCCAATTTATATAATGATGTAACATATATGTATATTATTTTTGGTTCATATAACTAAAATATCAATGATTTATGGTGACTATACTATCCCCAAATAAATTTAATTGTTAATATAGTTGCTCATTTTTTAGCATGTAGTCACCCTTTGGATTTTTGGTCTAGGGGGATATGTGTTTAAAAAAATGAAAAAATAATATTACTCTCATATAAATGGGGATAAATATTGTTTTTTGTGGAATTATTTAATTATAAAAAATTATGGGCTTGTATAATACATGAGGATTAAAATTTAAAAGAGTGATTATGATGGTGGGAGTCAAGGGAGCTTAGTGGTTCAATGGTATTGATGTATCGATGTAATTATATAAATATTTCCATTTTTATGTTCTTATATGTAGATCATGAATTCTATAGAATGTGAGTTATAAATGATAAATTCTATTGATGTTAAAATTTGTTGGAGAGTATATAGATTTTTAAAATAATATTTTTAATAGTTAGGAATCATGTAACTGACATTGGACTTCCAAAAAACACAGAAGGAGAGAATATTCAAACCTTAGTTGTTAAAGGGAATGTAATTTTAAAGATTGATAAAACATGTTTTTTTATTTTAAATTAGTTTTTAAGTATGATATATGACTGTATAAAGGTATATAATGTTTTTAGTGATACATTAGTTATTTTTGGGAGAATTATTGTTCAAAGAAGAAAAATCATGTTGTAATATAAGTCGTGGTGTAGGTCATGTACTTTAAAAAGGATGACTAGAAAAAAAATTAATGCTACCAAACACTAAAGGAATCTAAAAAATAAATGATGAACATAAACATGTCATAGTTTCTAATACACCATTGAGATAAATGGAATTTTTAGAGATGTTTGATAAAATGAATTACTGGCCACCATTATATATCTAAACAAATATGTTGTTATCATCGTGGTTTTGAAAAAATTGGAAAAGTGACCATGGTTTAATTTAATGTGATTAAAATTTTACTTAGACATTCATACATGGATCAATAATATTATAGTACTAATCATGGTTCATATGAATGTTTAATAAATGGGACGACAGGAGAAACCATTTTATAGTGCATATCTTTGTTTTATTTTGTATTTTATAGTATCTCATTCAAAAACACTGTGTAAAGGAATTATGGGAATTTATTCATTCAATTTTTAGGAAAATGGGAAAAGTGATCACAGTGATGGGAATAATACTAATCATTTTTCTAGAAATCCTACCTTAAACACCATGACAAAATCATGATTTATTGAGGGAAAAAAATTAATGGTGTGTATATGAAATGAAATTTTATGTATAAAAATGAAAAAAAATTTAATGGATTTGGGGTTGTGATGACTATGATTTTTAGACTAAACTATTGACCACAAAACCCCATCATGGTAAGAGAGGCCACATAGTGTTTCTCTACGGTTATATATATTTTTAGAATTTTTATATATTTTTAAATAAGGAATCATGTGATCCTTTATATGAAATTATACATGAAAATAATGAACATTTAAAAGGATTAATAAGGATTTAACATGTGGCACATGAATAGACATATTTTTAGAAAATAATTCTTATGTGTTTAAGTAGGTGAAAAAATAACTTAAAATAGAGATAGGGGACTCAAAATAAATAAAACAAGAATGATATTTCACACATATAATTCAAAGAAGGTTATAATTGTGATGATAAATTAGCAAACAAGATTAAAGATACATAAATATTATTGAATAAAGGATTGAAGAGAAAAAACAAAACTAGAGTGGTGTAATGATTTATCATTGAATGTTTCATTGTAAATATCTGGTGATCCATACAATTTACTACCTTATCTTGGTGTAGTGAGTGGAGGAACAATTATAAGTAGTGAGAATAGGATTCAATATTGATATATTCAAAAAATATTTTGTTCATCATCAGTGAGTTAGTTTTTTTCTAATATTTCAAAACACTATGAGTGTATGATCCTTGGATGCATCTGTTAGGGGTAAATCATGTACAAAATATTACATCCTCTCATTTTGTATTTAGATACTATGTTTATTTGGTTTAAAATAACATATTTGAGTGTTCTTGTTAAGACATGAACATGATAACTATGATAATAGAATTTGATCACTCTAATTCACCTTCTCTCTTAGAGAGATTTGGGATCTTGTGGATACAATAAGAATCATAAAGTTTCCATGAATAATAAGAGAATAAATAATATTATATATCTATATATTATTATCAAAATTTTATAAAATTAAATATCCCATGATGATAGGGATCAATGTGAAATAATGAACATAAGAAATAATAAAGATGAAATTGTGGATTGAAACCCTTTAAAAATTATAAAAGGGTTAAATAATTCATTAGGAATAGAGACATGTAAAAAAAATACATAATATATTATATTTCTAGATAATGAGTTATAGGAAATATAAAATATGATAGGAATGATAAGAATAATTCATGAAAATAAAATTAATTTAAAAGAATTTCCCTTTCGTGCTTCCTAAAGTTTGACATAAATAAATGATTAGAATGAAAATAGAGAGATAGTTATGTTCCCAAAAAAAGTGAAAATAAAAAAAATATATAATAAATTTTTTGTTTCTATAAAATAAAATAAGGTAAATAAGAAAGAGAGAAAATGAACCAAAAGAAGACAGAGAGAGAATGTGAGAAAGTGGATGTCTCATAACCTCAAGTTCTACTCAAATTGAAGAACCTACAATTTCATTTATGATTTTTGTTTAAATTTATTTATTATTGTAGAATATTATTTATTCTTCATTCATTTATTATTATTCTCTTATATGTTGGTTATTAGATGAATGTTGTTTATGAGAGCTATTAGGATATGTTCTTTCCATGAAACCATGGTTTTATCAGTATAATGATATATGAAAAAGTTATTTTCAAATGATTTCACGAAATCCATGTGTTTAATGTTAAAAAGTTCATTCAATTATGTAATTTCAATATTATCATAGGTTCCCTACAGTTCACATATTTAAAATTCATAAAAAGGAATATGTTTCATGGAATGTTTATTTAAGTGGTTTTACCAACAATGGTAATATATATTAATATAATTATTATTAGATTATTTTACCATTATAAACTCATAATAAGGAAATTAATTTAGTATGTATTTTATATTCAAACTGAAAATTATATATAGAAATATCAATGGGAGTGAGCTGTAGATATAAATCAATATCATCCATGTAGGTGGTATAATCGACCATGATAGGAAAAATGTTTTAAAGAATATGAGAATGAATGTACCATCCATATTTAATCAAAATAATTTGTTTATAGAAGATTTAATACTATATTTTCATGCTATTAAAATAAATAAATAGATATTAAAAATATAGCAATGAATGAGGATAAATGGGTGGTAAAAAGGTTGTAATTATATGAGAATGGGATGTGGTTTTTGGCATAAAATATTAATAAACTAAATTTTTTTCTCAAGACCGTTATTAGTCTTTATTATTATGAATATTAATAGAATTTAATTTAAAAATTAGTCGTTCTTGAAATTTATCAAAGTCAAAAAATGAATAGAATATTTTTAATAAAAAATATAAATTAAATATTCAAAATTGATTTTTAGAATTAAATATAATTTAGACATCAAAAATAATTTTATAGGTTTAGAAGTTCAATTTGTTTTGAAAATTTATTTATCTCATTAAAAATATTATGGATTCTTTAATTAATTTTATAAACTATTAATTAATTTTTTCATCTAAATAAGGTAATAAAGAATATCTTATATCCAAACTATTGTTTTGTTATTCATCCTAAAATTCAACTTTCTTGAAAATACGTAAAATTCACACTTGAATAATTAAACATGATTATTAGAAAAAATAATCCATAAATTTAAAATAAGTTTATAAATGTTATCATTTTAATATTTAAATTGAAATAAAAAATTTATATTTTTATAAATAAATAATTAACACATTACGAAAAATTGTTATATCATTATTATTAATTTGAATTTTAATGAATTGAAAAATTATATTAAAAAATCTCATTATTCATTCATGATATTTTAGTATTAATTACTTCTTATTATGTCAATGGAATTTATTTAATTATATAGTTATTTTATTAGTTACCCAAAATGATAACATTATTTTTTCAATAACCACATTTTTATTCAAAAAATCGTATTTACAACAATTACCCGACCCTTTAAAATGGTCATATTTTCATTTAAAAACCTATATATACCCTTAAAATATTTCATCTTCAATTCACTTAGTTTTATCATATGGTAATATATATTTATCTTACAAAAGTCCAATCTTATTTCTAATATTGGTTTATGTGTATTACTTTTCCCAACTATGGTATTTCTAAGATACCATGATCCATTAGATTTCCAACTTTTAGTTTTCTTATTTAGGTGAGTTTATTATCCCATTATACGTCATTAATATTTAAAAATGTATTTATTTTATTTCTTTTAAATGTTCTATTATGAAATAAATTAAGGTGTACTATATTACATGGTGAATATAGATTGATTATATTATACTATTACACTATAGTTTCCTAACAATGTCATTCATTTTGTCACGAAAAATATAAATTTAATAGTGAAAATTCCATATATAAAAAATTGGATATTATAGCTACCTACACCAAACATTTTTAAATTGGAATACACAAAAATTTATTCTTCATAGATTTTATAATTAAAGTCATTTCCAAAATAGAAAATGTTCTTTTAAAATATCATAAAAAACATCCCTATTTCTAAAAATTTGTAGGATGACACAAACTCCACACCACTTGAATTTTATCCCAAATTATAATCGCATAACATCTATATTAGAACACCAATCCTTAAGACATTTCATTACATTAATATACAAAATTTATCAAACTCTCATCATACATTCAGGTTTCATTCATGTGATAATACTAGAAACTACAAAGAATGACCCACACATATATTTATGAGAATCAATAATATTTTATGAACTATTCCTAGGTGTATGGTGGAAATTTTACAATACACACATTTCTAATATTTTTTTATAAATTAAAACTATGGTCATGGGAATGGACTTGAACACTTACATCGGGAATCAACTATATTACAATTCACATCACCAACTAGATCAGAAATCACACATAGGTAATTGTTTAAAGACATCCAAACTAATTAGTTCATTTCTTAACAACTATATTCAACTAAGTCATATTTTATTTATGATCAATAGTATTATCCAAATTATCCATAGGATAAAGAATGTATAATCTTCTTCCTTATTCCTATAACAATATCCTCACAGCTACCATTATTCTCTTCTTTAATAACTACAATACTTGAGATATTAAATAACAATATAATAGCCTTCTCAATGCCTCAATATACATTAACATGTCAAATAAATTAGGATATTTAGTATATTTCACATCAATATATTTCATAATCACTCTTATTCTTCTTCAAAGGTAATATATGCTCTGTAGTAATGCTTCATCGATATCTCTCATCTCTTTTTTCTACTTTGACTCATCTTCTTATTTATATACTAATTATAACCACATGAATAATATTTTAAAAATAAAATATGGAAACTAAATTCAATTTAATATCATGATAAACATATTTAAATCTCCCTATTTTATGATTCATTAAATAACTCTTGAGAATGATGCCGCAAAAATGCATAGGATATAGAAAATTATCTCTCCATTCAAACATTTTCTAGTATCATTTAATAATATCCTTATATAATAATTTGTTTCAATTATTTATTTCCATTAAAATTATCAAAATATACCATTAAATATCTATCAATATATTATCCTTGAATATTATCAATTCATGAATTTGTTCTTCATTCGAGTTTCTACAAATATTTATTATTCATTTAAATGTATATATTCTCACATGAAATAATTAAATTATTGTATGAAACATCATATCATGCCACAAACTCTTATTTCACATCGTTAACATAATATAATATTGGATAATGACTTAAAAAATCAATAATTTTGTAATTTAAAAACTAAATAACAACATAACTTCATCAAATTTAATATTACATTTCAACTACAAACAACTATTTACTATTTTGTATCTAACAAAAGAATATTGCCTATAATTTGAAATCCTCAAGTTACTTTTACTCATTATCATAGTTAATATTATGTGATCCAAATTAATTCTTACTATACTTTTTAACATAATAATTACTCATATGAATCGTCAAGAATAATCTTACATATGTTATGGAACATTGGTATTGATCTTACAAATAATCAAAATAATATTTCATATGATCTACGAATTGGAAATCCATTTCCTGACACATAAAATATATCAATCCCATAATATACAAAATTTCTCAAATTCGTATCTCACACTCGATTTTGAGTCATGAAATAATGTTTCAAACTATATAGAATGAAACACAAATATATTTGTGAGATTCACTCACAATGTGTGAGATATTCCTAGGTGTGTGGTGGATTTTTTTAAAACACCCACATATGATCTTGTATTCCTTACTATTTGTGTCATCCTATATGTCTCCAAAGATATTATGTGTCATAAAATATATTTTATGTAAAATAGTATTGCCTAAAATTTTAATTATATTTTATATTTTATATATCAGTGCAAACTATTCCATTGATTCGAAAATTCAACAATTATGATGTATTGAAAATTTAATTTTACATTTTTCTATTAATAAAATGATATTATATATTGATATCCATTCTTTTTATATATATTTTCATTATAATTTTCATAGAAAAATAAATTTTTGTTAATAAATTTTTCTATTTAATTTTATTATTTGAGGAAAATGACTATATGTGGAATTTAAATTTCTTTTATTGAGTTTGGGTGTTCTAAAATAAAATAATCTTAAATTAGATAAATTAATAGAAAAAATAATTTTTTTAAGGGTAAAAAAAATGGGGTCAAACCAATCTCATAGTTTGAGGTTAGTAATATAATACACATCTTGGGGTGGTGTTTGGTGAAATGAGAGCCAAGCACATGTAGGCACTCAATAGAAATAGTGGTCGCGGTACAAAATAATACCATGGGAAACAAATGATACAATGGGATGAACTATGTATTAAAAGTAAGTGGAAATCTGAATGAAAGTTCTATGTGGGAAAATTACATATGCATGTACTATTTAAGTAATTGAAACATGTTAATGGGATATATATTATGCCATAATTTTGTTAATATTCTCCCCTAATTAGGGTTCCCACACCATGCATGTTATCATCGCACCACAAAAACCAATTTCCATGGAATCTAATGAGATATATTGCCTTTATGAAGAATAACATGTCACAAAAATGGATATTAATGACATGGTATATCTGATGAAATTGAAATAAAGGATATTCTTACACTATTGTTTTCTATTTTCACTACATTCTCAACTACTTTTCATGAGAAGTGTCTCTGCATGGAATAATTACACACAATATAAGTATACTTTGATAATCATTTCTATGAGAGAAATCTAATATTTCGACTCATGGGGTGTTCTTGTGGTATGCATGGAGTTTCATGAGATGCATATGAAGTTATATAGTTTTCATAAAGAAGTTTTTAATACCATGGTATGATGTTTACAACCATGATGGATTTGAAGGTTGATGATTCTTGAAGAATATCATGTAGACTAAGATCCTCTTGGTTGTGACCAACTATTTGAATCATGAGAATCTCAAAAGGTTCATTGGAGGTGTTTAATGATTCCAATAGTGACCTTATATAAAGGAAGAATAATTTCACAAGGGTCATTGTCTTTATTAGATTTTAGAAATATGTTCACATCACAATCAATGGGACGATCTTTCTGGGTTTGTTCTTGGAGCTATGTAGTTGTAGTGAGAATATGGTGCACAATATTGGATGAGTTCACCTCTATAACATGTTTAGTAGTTTAGGAACTTAGATATGAAGTTATTGAACAACTATTTTGTCACGACCCGTCCTCGGGGCCCGTGCCGTGACTACCCCAAGCCCACCTTCCATAGGCCAGGGGATGGTGACTAGCACCAAGGCATAAATTCCTGATAAAAAGGGAAGGCATTGCCTTTGTAAAGTAAACAAACACAACAGAGCAAGAAAGCAGAAGAAGTAAACACTAAGTAAAAGCTGGTACAACAGTAAGTGCGGAAAAGTAAGTGGGCCAGTATACAAACTCAAACTGAAAGTAAAGTACAACTGGAAGGGAAAACAGCAATTGAAAAAGTAAAGCCGCAACGCTAAGCTGTCCACTAGAAATCCCTCTTGAAGGGTGAGAACAGATAGCCTCCTCTGCTCCTCGGGTCCAGCCGACCGCTCCGAGTATGTCCTGTCCAGTGGTCCACCTCCAGGTACCGTCCTACTCCGCAAGCCTCAACCATGATCAGCGCTGTCTGTCCTCTGCAACCAACACAATGTAGTGTGGGAATAGCCCGTGCAGGGGTGAGTATAAGCTACTCAGTAGGGACCCTGAGACCCCCGAAGGTCTCCCAAAATCCACAAAGGATAATCCACAAAGGAAAGATACAATCACGAAGTAACATCCGGCACTGCTTAGGTATATGCCCATACATATACCTAAGTCATCAATTCTAGTTCAGCTCCAACATCCGAACCCATGTACAACCCAGTCCACACAGGAAAGCAAAACGTAAATCCACACAGGATAGCACAACACAATCCACAAAGGAAAGAAAACAGGATTCATCTCACACAGGTATAATTCTTCGTATGACGATAGAGATGATCAGATATATCCACTGATTCATCTAAGTCATCGGACTCACAAAGGATCGATAGGTACTAACCCCCGCAATGACCCAGGAAGGTTCTAACCCACACAAGATCGATAGGTAACTAACCCCCGCAAAGTCCCACATAGGATCGGACCCACATAGGATCGATAGGTAACTAACCCCCGCAAAGACCCACACAGGATCGGACCCACACAGGATCTGTAGGCGCTGGCTCACATAGAACCGCTGAGCGCTGACCTACACAGGATCGGAACCACACAGGATCGGTAGCACTGATCCACATAGGATCGTTGAGTGTTGTAGTCGTCGCCGTCGAATCCACGGAGGATCTCTGTACAGTCGACGTCGTCGTCACAGTCGCAAACGCAGCCAGCACTAGGGTTCCCGCACACAACAAGCTCGTTCGGGGGGGGGGGGGGTCTGCTCCACGAGCCGTGAGGATGATACATCAACTGACACATAGTCCAGAGTTGATGTATCCAAAAGTTCTGTATCGTCAACAGGAACTCAACGTCGCAGACGACACGTCAATCAGACGCCCGGTCTGAGAGTTATTGGCTTTTTCGTTCTAGGGGCCCGGTTGGTTTTTAAGGAAAAACCAACCCGACCGTACTCCACCTATGTCCAAACCTCGGGCGGAGTAATCCAAAATATCCATCTCACTTAGAGGAATCAAACAAAGTTGACGACACGTCAATCGGATGTCCGGAGCTTAAGATATGAGTGTTTCCGCTCTGAGGGCCCGGTTGGTTTCGTGTACAAACCAACCCGGATGAACACAAAATATTCCAAAACCTTGAGTGCGATATACCGAAACGACTGTCTCGATCCAAGGATCACATTGCAACTGACGGTGCGTCGATCGGAGGCCTGTAGCACAAGTTATGGGCGTCTGACCGGAAACGATTCGGTATTAAGGGGTTCGGGCCCGGTGCGACCCGACCCGATACCCTCGGGGTCGACCCGAACCGGGTCCGGGTCCTACTCGCTTGGGCGCAGCCCGGCCCAGCTGGAATGGCCCGGCCCGGCCCGGCCCGGCCTGGGCACAGCGCACCCAGCGCGCTGGCCAGGCGCTCGGCCAAACGGCCGAGCCGTTTGGCGTGGGGGGGGGGGGGGGGCTGCCCCCTGGTTGTAACCACGGCCCCCCTTTAATGGGGTCCGTTTTGCTGGCCGGCTGGGGCTTTGAACCCCCGGATTCCTCTTGTCCGGCCGGCCCACCCCGGCCAGCAGGTTTCTGCCACCACGGGACCGGCGACGGCCGGTCCCCTCCCTGCTCCGACACCGGTGGCCCGAAACCGATCGCCGGTCACCCTGCTCAGCCGCGGCCCGGAACCGACCTCGGCTTGGTTCGTTCGGCGCGGCGCGATGGTGTCACACCCCTCCATCGCAGCCCCGCTCTGGCCATTGTGTCTTCGGTTCTCTTCGACGCGGCGCGACGGCGTCGCGTCCTTGTTCGATTTCACGGCGCGGCGCGACGGCACCGTGCATTCTTTACCGCACGATTCCCTGTGGTGCGTTGGCACCACACCATTCCATTCCAATCCACAAAATAACTAACAAGGATAAAGTAGGTGGGTCGGCCGTGTTTGTGCGGTCCGGCCCCCCTCTCGTTAATCGATAGCATTTGGTCTTATTACACGAAGAACATCAAAGTAGTATTTATGAATCAAAAATAAAAATAAACAAACCCCTACCTTGTGAGAGCTTGAATGGAGGTTTGTCGAACGAGGATTCGTCGTGGAAAAAATCGTCGCAGAAAGAGACGTTGCGGAAGGATGAAGTCGTGTCGGCGTCGCGGTACACGGCGTCGCGTAATCGGTTTCCGAGAACTTGACGTTCTTCGTCAGAGACCGATGTGTTCTTCGCGTTCTTCATCGAAGATGAAGAAGTTCCTCAAGTCCTTAGTCTTTTCTCCCAAAAACTCCACCACAAGGTTCCAACCCCAAATAAAATAAGCTCACCTCTTATTTTATTAACATAACATAGCTTTTGAATTTCAAGAGTTTGAAATTCAAACATCCACACTTAACTCACTTAATTAAAACATAAGTTGTCAAAAATTAATGGTGATTTGAGTGGGTTTAAGAATATGAAGGGGTGGGATTCGTGTGGGCCCCACCACCCTCATAACCTCTCTTGGGAAGTTGTGTAGTTACCCAACTTCCACCCAAAGCCTTAAACCACTTAAAGAAAAATAAAAATTGTAGTTTAATTATAAATTAAACTTCCACAATTTTAATCATCTTCTCTCGTTAAAACGCAACTCCGGAACAGGTGTCCCTAAGCAATTACCGGCGTTGCGGTTCCATCGGTGCCCTCAGAATTCAATTCTGAGCACCGATTCAAAAGATAGGAATTCCCGCTCGTTCGTTCACTGAACGTACCCGAGCTAAACTTCGGATAGAAATTCCGGGCACACCGGGCCTCGGAATCAAGTGCCGTCAGAAACTGCATTCTTGTAAAATCCCAAAGAAAGTTAAGAAAAAATTTTCCTTGAATTTTACGGGACTTTACATTACTCCCACCTCAGGGCTTTACGTCCCCGTAAAGATACATCGAAGACTAGGGAAATAAATGTGGGTACTGAGCACGCATCTGAGCCTCCCGCTCCCAAGTACTCTCCTAGAGGTTCCCGTGCTGCCATCTGATGCGCACTAGAGGAATCGACCATCCGCGTAGGACCTGCTTCTGTCGATCCTCGATCTCCACTGGGACCTCCGTAAAAGTCGCCCCATCATCAACGTCTAGCTCCCCATGGTCAATGATATGTGTTGGGTCATACACGTATCTCCTCAGCTGAAATACGTGTAAGACGTCGTGCACCCGGTGCAACTGAGGTGGTAGAGCCAGGTGATAAGCCACCTCACCGATCCTACTGAGGACCTGGAAGGGTCCGATGAAGCATGGAGACAACTTGCCGCCTCGGCCAAATATTCATAATCCACGTTGAGGTGAGACACGCAAGAAGACGTGGTCGCCATCCTCGAACTCTAGTGGCCTCCTCCTCCTATCAGCATAAGACCTCTGCTGGCTCTGAGCTGTCCTCATCCGTTCCTGGATGACCTGGACCTTCTCTATCATGGCCTGGACCATCTCTGGTCCCACAAGTGCTGACTCCCCAGGGTATGTCTAGCACAAGGGAGATATGCAAGGTCGGTCGTACAACGCCTCGTATGGTGCCATCCCGATGGTGGAGTGGTAACTGTGGTTATACACAAACTCCACCAAGGGTATATGGTCTTCCCAGCTGCAACCAAAGTCGAGGACACATGCGCGGAGAATGTCCTCGAGAGTCTGAATGGTCCTCTCTGTCTGACCATCCGTCTGAGGGTGAAAGGCTGTGCTCAGACGTAGCTGCGTCCCGAACGCCTCCTACAACCCCTTCCAAAGCCGAGAAGTAAAGCGAGCATCTCGATCGGAGACGATAGATAATGGCACACCATGAAGCCGCACAAACTCCTGAACGTAAAGTCGTCTCAAGCTCTCCACTGAGCCCTGCTCTCTGATGGGTAAGAAGTGTGCCGACTTGGTGAGTCGGTCGACAATCACCCAAATGGAGTCGTGACCTCTGGAAGTGCGTGGAAGTCCAGTCACAAAGTCCATAGATATGTCATCCCACTTCCACTCCGGGACCTCCGAAGGTTGTACCAAGCCTACTGGTACCTGGTGATCTACCTTCACCTGATTGCAGGTGAGGCATCTAGAAACGAACTCTGCCACAGCCTTCTTCATTCCCGGCCACCAGTGTTGTCGTCTGAGATCCTGGTACATCTTCGCCACTCCAGGATGTACCGACAAAGGAGAAGTGTGAAACTCTCTCAGCACTTCCTCCCGTAAAGCAACTGGTACCAAGGTACGTCCTCTGAAAAGGACGTCGTGCTCTGCTCCAAGGAGAAACCATCAGGTGCCTGTCCTGAGGATATATGTGCACTCCGCGTCTCACAGTCAGCGTCCCCACGTTGTACCTCTCTGACCTGCTGTAGTAGTGGAGGGGTGACTGTGAGAGACTGAAGGAAGGCTGCTCCATCTCTATCCACGCCTCTAGGGGCACTGGTAAAACTATGTCTTAGCTCCTGGAAGCTTTACTGACATCTATCTAACCACACAAAGGGTTTCCCCTTCCTCCTTAACGTTCTACAAATCAGCAATGATTTCTCCTTTTCCGAAAAGGGAAATCCGGTCTCATCCCCTGGATGAACCACGTTCCTTGCCTAATATAGTCAATCCTGTCATGATTAGTTAATTCATGGCATGGATGACGTCGTAAGGCCTCGACGTTGCTACCAAGAGATCCAACTGTTACTCTCACCTCCAAGGGTTGAGTCACACTGTCGGAATCAATGTGTGGTCACTGGGTCTCCTCCAGTAAGAATCTCTCAAGTGAGGGTCAAGTCAACAGTTTTTAACTGGAACCTCTTAGTATTAACAAACAAAAGACAAGAAAGCAAACGTCACTATTGCAAGCATCTTTTATTACTTCAACTCAAAGTACAAGGACACAAGGAAACACAAAAAAAAGAAGCCAGAGGCATTATGGTCAAGGGACTCTATGCCTGGAGCTAGTCCCGCACTTGTCCACCCGCTTTCGGAGCTCCATGATCGTAGGCTTCAGCTGCCTGAAGATGTACTCTCCCCTAAGGTCGGGGTGGACCTCCTGGTGGTGGTGGTGGTAGAGCCTCAAAGCGTCACCCACCACCTGCTGCTCGACCAGCTCCTCTGCCTCGTCCGCCTGCTCCCTGTGGACCTCCATGGTCGAACCTCTGCCTTTGCCTAGGTGGTTCCTCAACCGTCAGCTGCTCCTCTGCATGGCGGGTCGGGCAGTCATGAGCCATGTGGCCCTGCCCGCCGCATGCATAACACTGTCTTCCACTCATAAGACTGGTTCTACTGCGTGTTCCCCGTACCTCTGAGCTAGTATCCTGTGGTCGTACGCCCGTTGTCCTGGCCCTCTTGGACCTCTGCAACATCTGTCTACTACCAGCTGCAGAAGACTCCGCCACGTGTCGCCCTACGGTAGGTCTCGCCGCTGGTGTAGACTCAGCAAGAAAGCTCTCGATGAGAAGAGCTCGCTCCAGTACTCCTGTCTGAGTCGGAATGCTGAGGGAGATCAGCGATGCCCTAATCTCATGCCTCAATCCCTGCTCAAAGGTCCGGGCCCGGAAGAATGGGTCTCGTACCATGTCGGTCGAGTAGCGCGAGAGATCGGTAAATCTCGCCAAGTATTGGGCGACTGTCAAGCTGCCCTGCCGCAGCGGAAGAATCTCCTGGATGCGCACTGCATGGAGGATGGCTGGGACGAACTCCGAGCAGAAGAGGCTCTCAAAGTCCTTCCAGAGGAGAGATGCCTCAATGTGCACCTGGAGCATCAAGCTCCACCATCTGCCTGCTGCTGCGTGCAGTAGGCTCGCTGCGAGGATCACCATGAGGTCTGCTGGTGTCCTCACTAACCTGAAAACTCTCACCACTGCCTCCAGCCAGTTCTCGGCTGCCTGGGGGTCCGTCTCCCCGCGGAACTTGGGTGGTCACTGGCGCTGGAACTCATGCAGTGCACTAAGGAGATGTGCATCGTCAGCGTCTAGGGCTGGAAGCATCGGTGGCTCGGCGGGTAGAGCTACCGTCGGTGCCTCTGCTGAAAAAGGGCCCTGCATCGAGGCCTCATCGCTCGGTGGGCTGTCGTCGCGCACAACTCTCGGAACCCTAGTTGGCTACCGTCGTGGGGCCATCCTGAAAAGGAAACAAGTGCACCATGGTCAGAACAGTATACCTGGTGAGCTGATACAAAGTAATCACAAAGAAAACTTGAAACACACATGCAATCAATGTTTTCGTGCATTAAGTCATAAATCATAAGTCAGGGTCCTGGTGTACGGATACGTCGGCCACCGCACCAACACTGGACTCCCTGGACTGATAACCACACCCAATACGCTTAACACTATTGCTTCACATAGAAAAATATCAGAGTCCCAAGTTCTGTGGTAGAACCGAACTCCTATGATACCAATTTGTCACGACCCGTCCTCGGGGCCCGTGCCGTGACTACCCCAAGCCCGCTTTCCATAGGCCAGGGGCTGGCGACTAGCACCAAGGCATAAATTCCCGATAAAAAGGGAAGGCATTGCCTTTGTAAAGTAAACAAACACCACAGAGAAAGCAAGTAGAAGAATTAAACACTAAGTAAAAGCTGGTACAACAGTTAGTGTGGAAAAGTAAGTGGGCCAGTATACAAACCCAAACTGAAAGTAAAGTACAACTGGAAGGGAAAACAGCAACTGAAAAAGTAAAGCCGCAACGCCGAGCTATCCACTAGAAATCACTCTTGAAGGGTGAGAACAGATAACCTCCTCTGCTCCTCGGGTCCAGCCGACCGCTCTGAGTACGTCCCGTCCAGTAGTCCACCTCCAGGCACCGTCCTACTCCGCAAGCCTCAACCACGATCAGCGCTGTCCGTCGTCTACAACCAACACAACGTAGTGCAGGCATAGCCCGTGCAGGGGTGAGTATAAGCTACTCAGTAGGGACCCCGAGACCCCTGAAGGTCTCCCAAAATCCACAAAGGATAATCCCAAAGGAAAGATACAGTCACGAAGTAACATCCGACACTACATAGGTATATGCCCATACATATACCTAAGTCATCAATTCTCGTTCAGATCCAACATCTGAACCCATGTACAACCCATTCCACACAGGAAAGCAAAATGTAAATCCACACAGTATAGCACAACACAATCCACAAAAGAAAGCAAACCGGATTCAACTCACACAGGTATACTTCTTCGTATGATGATATAGATGATCAGATATATACACTAATTTATCTAAGTCGTCGAACCCACAAAGGATCGATAGGTACTAACCCCTGCAATGACCCAGGAAGGGTCTGACCCACACAGGATCGATAGGTAACTAACCCCCGCAAAGACCCACACAGGATCAGACCCACACAGGATCTGTAGGCGCTGGCTCACACAGAACCGCTGAGCGCTGACCTACACAGGATCAGACCCACACAGGATCAGTAGCACTGATCCACATAGGATCGCTGAGTGTTGTATTCGTCACCGTCGAATCCACTGAGGATCTCTGTACAGTCGTCTTTGTCATCACAGTCGCAAACGCAGCCAGCACTAGGGTTCCCGCACACAGCAAGCTCGTTCGGGGGGGGGGGGGGGGGCGCTCCACGAGCCGTGAGGCTGATACATCAACTGACACATAGTCCAGATTTGATGTATCTAAAAGTTCTATATCGTCAACAGGAACTCAACGTCGCATACGGCACGTCAATCGGATGTCTGGTCTGAGAGTTATTGGCTTTTTCGCCCCAGGGGCCCAGTTGGTTTTTAAGGCAAAACCAACCCGACCATACTCCACCTGCATCCAAAACTCAGGCGAAGTAAGACAAAAGATCCATCTCACTTAGAGGAATCCAACAAAGTCGACGACACGTCAATCGGACGTCCGGAGCTTAAGATATGATCGTTTCCACTCCGAGGGCCCGGTCGGTTTCGTGTACGAACCAACCTGGCTGAACTCAAAGTATTCCGAAACCTTGAGTTAGATATACCAAAATGACTGTCTCGATCCAAGGATCGCATCGCAACTGACGGTGCATCAATCGGAGGCCTGTAACACATGTTATGGGCGTCCGACCGGAAAAGATTCGGTATTAAGGGGTTCGGGCCCGGTCAGACCCGGCCCGATACCCTCGGGGTTGACCCGAACCGGGTCGACCCAAACTGAGTCAGGGTCCATCCCGCTTGGGCGCGGCCCAGCCCGGCCTGGGCACAGTGCACCCAACGCGCTGGCCAGGCGCTCGACCAAACGGTCGAGTTGTTTGGCATCGGGGGGGGGGGGGGGGGGGGGGGGCGCCTACCCCCCTGGTTGTAACCATAGCCCCACTTTAATGGGGGTCGTTTTGCTGGCCGGCCTGGGGTTTGAACCCCCGGCTTCCTCTTGTCCGGCCAGCCCGCCCCAGCCGTCCGGTTTCTACCACCACGGGACCGGCAACGGCCGGTCCCCTCCCTGCTCTGACACCAGCGGCCCGGAACCGGTCGCCGGTCACCCTGCTCAGCCGCGGCCCGGAACCGACTTCGGCTTGGTTCGTCCGGCGCGGTGCTATGGTGTCGCGCCCCTCCGCCGCGGCCCCGCTTTGGCTACGGTGTCTTCGGTTCTCTTTGACGCGGCGCGACGACGTCGAGTCCTTGTTCGATTTCATGGCGCGGCGCGACGGTGCCGTGCATTCTTTACCGCACGATTCCGCATGGTGCATCGGCACCACACCATTCCGTTCCAATCCACAAAAGAACTAACAAGGATAAAAGAGGTGGGTCGGCCGTGTTTGTGCGGTCCGGCCCCCCTCTCGTTAATTGATAGCATTTGGTCTTATTACACGAAGAACGTCAAAGTAGTATTTACGAATCAAAAATAAAAAAAAACAAACCCCTACCTCGTGCGAGCTTGAACGGAGGTTCATCGAATGAGGATTCGTCGTGGAAAAACCGTCGCGGAAAGAGACGTTGCGGAAGGAGGAAGTCGCTTCGGTGTCGCGGTACACGGCGTCGCGTAATCGGTTTCCGAGAACTCGGTGTTCTTCGTCGTAGACCGATGTGTTCTTCACATTCTTCGTCAAAGACAAAGAAGTTCCTCAAGTCCTTAGTCTTTTCTCCCAAAAACTCCACCACAAGGTTCCAACCCCAAATAAAATAAGCTCACCTCTTATTTTATTAACATAACATAGCTTTTGAATTTCAAGAGTTTGAAATTCAAGCATCCACACTTAACTCACTTAATTAAAACATAAGTTGTCAAAAATTAATGGTTAGTTGAGTGGGTTTAAGAATATGAAGGGGTGGGGTTCTTGTGGGCCCCACCACCCTCATAACCTCTCTTGGGAAGTTGGGTAGTTACCCAACTTCCACCCAAATCCTTAAACCACTTAAATAAAAATAAAAATTGTAGTTAAATTATAAATTAAACTTCCACAATTTTTATCATCTTCTCTCGTGAAAACGCAACTCTGGAACAGGTGTTCCTAAGCAATTATCGGCGATGTGGTTCCATCGGTGCCCTCAGAATTCGATTCCAAGCACCGGTTCAAAAGATAGGAATTCCCGATCGTTCGTTCACTGAACGTACCCGAGCTAAACTTCGGATAGAAATTCCGGGCACACCGGGCCTCGGAATCAAGTGCCGTCAGAAATTGCGTTCTTGTAAAATCCCAAAGAAAATTAAGAAAAATTTTCCTTGAATTTTACGGGTCTTTAAATATTTGTGGTTACATTCACAGTGCAATAAAGAGATACATTGATGATGTTGAATGTTTGATATTTTTATGAGAAACGTAATGATACATCTAAATTGGTTATAACATGAGTTGGGAGCTACCATATTCAATGGATATGATATTTTTCTATTATGGATAAAAAAATTAATCTTACACCACTACCTATACATTTGTGTTATAAGT
Source organism: Viscum album (assembly GCA_963277665.1). NCBI lineage: Eukaryota > Viridiplantae > Streptophyta > Magnoliopsida > Santalales > Viscaceae > Viscum > Viscum album. The sequence continues at coordinate 1,041,983,113 of OY728126.1, forward strand.
TTATAAAATGAAGATATTAAAAATTATGTTCTTCATATTTATTCATATAATATTATGTATGTTTTACCAAGGATATATTTTAAAGATTCAATGTAATTTTAAAAGGAAATTACATATACAAATAATGGTATTTATTTTTCATGGGAGTTATGATAGGGTTTTCCCTGATACAATCTTTATAGTTATGTTTTCTTCTCTATTTTTCTTTCCATTTTTATAGTTTTTCTTTCTTTGATTCTATAATGTTATCTATGATTATTCAATTGTTTCTTAGTCTTATTTAATATATTCTCTATTTTATATGTAGTGGTTTATTCATTTTTTTTATTTCCACACAATAATGAGTGGAAAACATATCATGACCCCCTCCCCATAACGTGTACCCCTCCTGGTCCGGCAATGTGAGATGGGAGAAAGTGACACCTGATTCCCTATATCTGTAGGCCATTGGTTAGCTACTAGCACTAAGGGTATAATAATCTCACTGATGGACGGTATTACCCTCTAAGAGAAAACATGCAAAAGAGATAGATAAGACAGACACTAACCAACTACAACTCATACTACAATATAAAAAGATACCAAAGTAAACATATGTAATGTCATTAATAGAATTTTAAAATTAAAAGGGAAACATCAAGTACCAAAAGGAAGTAAAGCAGTAGTAACCATGAATCCCAAATAGCTCCTACAAACCCAAGCTAGTAGTAAATTTTATGATCTCTAACCTGTTACTAGTGACCGGAACAAAAATATTGTGTATACGTAGGGTGAGTATAATGGTATTCTTAGAATGATCTTCCTAGGAGCACCACATGGAAAAGTAATGAAAATCATACTATAGCATAGTGAACAACAAGTGAAACTAACTCATCACCCAAATAGGTATACTATGTTCCCATCCTCACCATGTCTATTATCACAAAGTATTACATACATCAGTATATAATATAATATGGAATATTAAGGTTACCCCACTACTACATTCGCACGAGTATTCTGTTTTGCCCGAATGTCGCACGTCCTAAGCATCTCTCTCAAAAAGGCTTGTTGCAGACACCTAAAAATAGCACCACAACAAGCACCTAGTGAAAAAAAACAACTATGTACATGTAAAAAATGTAAGAAGGTAGTTTTTGGAAGCCACCACAACTTTCATAATGTGTATCATAAGTTGGGAATTATACCTCAAGCCAATACAACCCCTATGCTGAGTAAAAATCCTCAAGCCATCAAAATCTATACACGTTACACATATATTAGTAAATAGGAAACTATATCCAGAATATATGTGCATGAATAAACAAAATCCATTACATACTTCTATACACATATATGTGGAAAACTAACCTTTGTGCCTACCAACACATGTAACTACCAATAGAAGAGAGCATAGCCAATGTGGGTAGTTAGCCATCCATCCTCCCACCAAAATGTTGGAGAAAAGACCCCCAAGGCTCAGAATTCATAGGGAGTCTGGTTCATTTACCGAAAGGGGGTATTATCATATATAAACGAAAAAGATATAGAATATAAAACATCTCACAACCACACTATAGTTAAAACATAGTATTAGGCTCAACTACAGCTAACATCTCTCAAACTCCCAGCTTCCACTGCTAAGACTAGATATCCTATAAGCATATAACCATTTAAATATTGATATTATGTTACTTATCCATTTTATTAGTTTAAATTTATAAAATTAGTTATTTGACTATTGAATAACCATTATTAATTCTACATTCCATTTCATTAGCATCACACCAAGTTTCTTGCCCTCCAGGCACAAAAAAAACCATGTCTGCAGCTTCTCAGAAACATTTCCTCATCATTGCATCCCAGCAAGCTACAACCCCTTAGGATAACATCATTTATTCAATCATTTATTAATAGCATTATTACTTTACCATTAATCCAGGCATTCTAGAAATGTAAAACTAAGCTACCAAACACAAGGGTCTCAACAAGTTGAGTATATGGACAACCCGTCAATCCTTTTCCACTTATAGGAGAAGAATAGAACCAACCATCCTCTAGAAGGTAAACATATAAATAACATGGAATACACCTCATGTAATTTACTCCTTTGGAAGGTGGGTAAGTAGGAATAGATTCCTTATGTAGTGGGGAAAGTAAAGAAGATAAAAAATAAAAAGATTCAACAAGAATCCAACATTCATAACTGACCTGTTTCATCATCTCTGACATCCACCTCAACACCCACATTCATAAACCAATGAATCTCACCACTCTAGGAGTCAACTGATTCCACAACCCATGGGACTTCCCACATATCACAATAGCTTCCCATACTGATCTATCCGAGGCTCACACCACCAAACAAGCAGCAAGAAAACAATCAACAAGAAACTGGGCTCATGACCCCATGAAAGGATTCTCGAATTCACACACAACGAGCACTCACGACTCCAAGAAAAAGGATCTTGGCCTTTACAAGTAAGAGGGTAACTCCAAACCATTCAAGTCGTTATCATTTATCAAACAAATGGTTATTTAATCCATCATAAATTATCCAGTTTATTTAAACATGCATAACTACATCCATTCGATTATCAATAGATTACCACTACAACAATGGGATTCAAAAAATGACTCTTTATCATTATCCAATTAATATAAAATTAATATCAGATTTATGTTGTTTATCAAATTCCATAAATAATTAAATTCTAAACCAAGAAATAATAGATATCACACTATATAAAAAAACAAGAGGCAACAACATATGATCAATACAAATTTATTTGTCTAGTTAAAATATTTATCTTTCCAATTCCATTGTGATAGAGTAGGCTAAAACATGATAACTCTATAGTTTCACGTAAAATAATATAGAATCCATGAATCCTATACATAAAAAGGTTTTATATGTTCTTATGATGAGAACAACCAACACAACCAATCATGATCACCTCTCCTAGAAGACTGCATCTACTTGGGGATGCAGAGACACCACCACACCAAACAAGACCAAAGAAAAATCCATTAGAAACATGGAGATCACCTTCCATAACATGGTAAGGTTAAACATAAGGATAAAAACCAAGAATAATGGTTTTAGAACATTAATTATATATAATATGGATCAAAACTTCTTGGATTCACCATAATTGGGGGTCTACATGCAGTATGAAGAAACTCCAAGGATGACACAATCCAAGGCTACAATACAACACATGAATCTTATGGGAAGGATAGAAAGGTTCGAGCGTCTTGCACCAGGGAAAAATAAGGATGAAAAAGGGAGGATTATATCTCATCCATTTAGAATATTTAACATAGCAGAAGTTTAGGATTCATTGGATTTTTCATTAAGATCAGATATATCCAAGATCAGACATTTTCATTAAGTAAAGGCTTCCCGACTACTATGAAAAATTAAGATAGGAGTTATGGGCTCTGGATAGGACTTAAATACCATCAATAAAAGGATTGAATTCATTTTATGTCAAAGGAAACGTCAAATGGGTAAAATACAAGGAAATATAGAAATATATATAAATTTGACAAAGGAAATGACAGAGTTCTGGAAACACCATTCATGACACCATTTCGGTGCCACTGTTTCTATGCCACTATTTCGATGCCACCATTTCTGTGCAACCATTTCGATACCAAAATTTCTGTGCCACTGTTTTTGTGCTATCATTAAGGCTCCACTGTTTCTGTTCCACCATTTCAGAAATTTGGAAAAGGAAATGACACAATTCTAGAAACACTATTCACAAAACTGGAAATTAGGAAATGTGTTGAAGATAAGTCATCTTGACTACCTTGAACACCTCCAACACCAAATTTTTTTAAAGGAATAGATCAGAGAGGTCCAGTACATTACATCAGATACCTCTATAAACATTCTCATCCTTGAAAACAAAAAACCTACCTAGATAATAAGTAGAAAAGGGGCCCTAGAAACCACTCTTTGAGAAACCTCTCAAGGCTCTTTCCATCAAAGGATCTCAACTGCTTCAAAAAGGAATATGTGAAACCACGCAACACCCACAACCATCTTTTAAAAACACAAATGGGGGAGATACCTCTCAAAAGATATAAATACACAAATGAAACAAGATAAAGACATCTCATAACCAAGAAAGGTCTACAACCATGAACCGAACATTGATACAAAGAAAGAGTTAAACATCAAACAACTTGGGGTACTGATTGCGTATCTATGACTCAGGTTCCCATGTACTCACCTCCATGCCCCCATTCTACCCCAATATATGAACCATGAGAATAAAATTCCCACAAAACACCTTCTCCTGGCAGTTTTGGATGTCTATATGCTTCTCCTCAAAGGTCGCATCTTCTTCAACATCGATCTCACCCAAATCGATGACATGAGAGTTGTTATGAAGATAATAACAGAGCTAGGAAACATGAAAAATATAGTGTACCTGGCTCATCTATGATATAAGTGCTACCTAATACACCATGGATCCAACCCAATACAACACCTCGAAAGGCCCAACCAACTGAGGAGAAAGCTTAATCCCACGTCCAAACCATTACATCCCATGATGGGGAGTCACCTTAGAAAAAACATGATCCCAAATGTCAAAATATAGTAGTCTCCTCCTATGATCATCATAGGATTTATGATGGTCCTTCACTACCTTCAACCTATTGGAAATTACCTGAACAATCTCCATTGTATTTTATACTAACTCCAACCCGAAAATTGCTGACTCTCCAACCACATTACAACACAATAGAGAACATAAAAGGTCATCCATACAAGGATCCAAATAGAGCCATACTGATGGTGGAGTTGAAAATATTGTTGTAAGTGAACTCTACCAAGGGCAGGTTACTCATTAAAAAACCTACCAAATCCAAAACACAAGATCAGAACATGTCTACAAGAGTCTTGATGGGCCACTATATTTGATCATCCATCTGTAGATAAAAAGTAGTGATAAGGCATAGTTGATAAACGAAAGAATTTTAGAGACCTCTCCACACACTGGAGTTCAAAAGGGGGTCTTGATCCGAAATTATTGTCATTGGGACTCCATATAGTCTCACCACCTTCTATAGATACTGCCTTGATAAAACCTCCACTAAGCTCGACTCCTTGATTGCAAGGGAGTGGGATTATTTCTTATAGTGATCCACTACTTCCCATATAGAGCCATTCCCTCCTTGATCTCGAAGTAAGCTAGTAAAAAAGTCTATCATTATGTTCTCCCACTTCCACTATGGAACATCATACTGCTGGAGAAAACCACTGGGATCATGGTGCTCGGCCTTTACCTTATGGATGACCAAACATTGATACCCCACTATACAACATCACGTTTCAACACAGGCAACCAAAATTGATTCCTCAAGGAAAGGTTCTTTTTTATCACTCCAGGATTTACTAATAAGGGTGAACCATGGAACACCATAAGAACTATATCACGAATCTCCAAAGGAACAAAAAAACTTCCCTAAAATAACACCTATTGTTGTTCCTCCTCAGACTAACCATCAAGGGCTTCCCCAAAAACAACTTGATATCTTCATAACTCTTCCTCAAGATCCCCAAAATAGGACTCTTCTACTGGTTGCACCAGATATATCTGCACCATCATTTGGAAAAGAAAACATCTACCATTCCCTATCCAATATTTATATGAAAATAAGAATGCACTTCCATTACTCTGTATGAATTACTAGATTAACGCATTGCATCACTACGCGACTTCCTACTCAACACATCGTCTTCAAAATTACCTTTACAAGGTGTATATGAAATTTAAATTTCATAATCCTATAAAAACTACATCCATAGATGATTCCAAAAGTTCAAGTCATGTTGGGAGAAAACAAACTTCATGTTCTAATGAATGGTGAAAACCACAAAGTGATCAATGATGAGGTAATGTATCCACAACTTATGATCAAAAACCACTAGCTCCAACTCTAGATTGTGGTAGGAATAGTTATGTTCATGGGGACGCAACTACCAAGACCCATAAGAAATAATTGATCTATGATGCATCTGAACATGTCCTAACCCAAGAGGCAGAGCATCACAGAAAATTTCCAATTGAACTCCCTCTGCTAAAAGACAAGGAAATGAAGAACTGACCAACTACTCCTTCAGATACATGAAAGATTCATGAAACTATTAATTCCACTTGAATTCTTGATCCTTCATAGTCAACGCTTTCATAGGAGTAACAACCTGAGAGAAATTAACCACAAACCTCCAGTAATAGCCTTCCAGGCCAAGGAAACATTGCACCTATTCCATTGTCTGGGGGGCTACCTGAGACACAACAGTTCCTATATTCCATGGATCAAAAAATACTCCATGTTGGGATAAAACATTCCCCAGGAAACGTAATTCTTGATCCCAAAACTCAACACTTCAACAACATCCCAAATAGCTAATGTCAACAAAGAACTCCCAAAACAATATATAGATGCTCTGCATGATCCTCCTCAAAAACATATTACACGGGCATTTCGTCGATGAAATCCACCACAAACATATCAAGGAACTAATGAAAGATAGCGTTCAACAAAACCATGAACAGAACTATAGAATTTTTCACACCTAATGACATTACCAAGAAATCGAAATGACCACAAATACAACAAAAATTGGTCTTTGTAATATCCTCATACTTCACTCTCTTCTGATGATACTTGGACTACAAATAGATCTTCATGAAACTTTTCAAACCATTCAGTTGATTGAATACATCATCAATACGAGGAATTGGATAAAAATTCTTCATTTTCACTTTGTTCAAGTAATGATAATCGATAGACAAATATGCGATGCCATTAGCCTTCTTCACAAAAAAATTCTTGCGCCCCTCGATGGAAAACTCGAGTAATAAAAAATGCACTACAACAGACCATCGATCTATACACATAGCTCCCATGACTCAGAAAGGTCCATGCTATTTGGAGACATTTAGATAAGAGATTGTCATGGTTATATCTTGATCCTGAACTGGATCTCTCATCAAGGGGGTAATAATACAACCTATGCTGGAAAGAAATTAGGGTACTCTTCAATGACCCTGAGAAACACCAACTGCTGAACATCTAAAGAACTCAACATTAGTTCAGCCATCAATTATGACAAAGAAGGAACATGCCTCGAACACATTTCCAGGTCTCACTCGCCAAAAAATACTACTGTCTCCCCATCAGCAATGAAAAACTCCACCTGCATCCAGAATCAATCCACAAAATCCAACACTGAATTCAAATAATACCCATTGAGGATGACATCATATGGTTGTATCTGTAAACATTGGAAATCTCTCCCAGAGTGGTTTTACCCTATCACTAGCTCATAACCTCTACATACTTTAAACAAGTCATCTCAACCTCCAATTAGCATAGTCAATGCCAATTGATCTAGTATCCTCTCTACCTCACGTCCTAAAACGTGGAAAAGGACAAGTGATATGAAGTAGTGTGTGGATCATGAGTCAATCAAGGCATACACCCATGTAGAAAAAATAGAAAAGGGTATGTCAAATGACATCTGGCTCACCTGGCACTGTAAATGTTAAAGCATGAAGCTGAAAACGACCTAATCCATGGTCTCTTTGACCCTGATGATGACCGAAAATATGGATATGCTCTTATCTCAGAGAATGAGGATTCTCCTGGGGATGTCCTCTGCCTCCCCATCATCTCTCTACTGATAAAAAGCTAGTGCAACCTGTGGTTGATGCCTTAGCTGGAACAAGCTCAATGGAGGAACCTGGAGCAGAACAGCTGGTTCATGCTGACTTCTCTTAAAGGTCAAGTACTCTAATGACTAATGACCTCGACCTACATAAGAAAAAATCTCTTGATCCCTTTGAATAGACTTTAGAGATGCATCCCTGAGAGAAACAAGATACTAAGGGCTGGGACCTACCCCTGACTAAATGAAAACTATTCTTCCCTGAAAATTAGGTACCCTAGACCACAACTCTACTTCATTATGAATCCTGACGACTCCCTTATAATGAATATATAGTTCTAGATAATGTTCTCTCGATGACCTCTACCCTTTCCAGCACCTTAAGATATATCTTCAGAATAAATGGGGGGACATGGTGTTGGATCTCAGGAATTAAATCCTCCTTTACAATCCACACCCTTGCCTCCCCATCTAGAAAAAAGTCCGAAGAATATCGTAAAAGGATTACGAAGTGGATTTAAAACCCTAACACAGTGGATCTCCCCTGTCGAAGGATTAGAAACACCTAGCAACTGAATGCCTTCACGTTCGAAGAAAGAAACTCATCTCTGGAATTGTCTCGAAACTCCTCCCATGAGATCGTTGACTCCTTACAATCTACAAGGAATAATAAGTACCAATACCTCACTACCCCACATATCATCATCACAACCAACGATATCAAGTGCTATTTTTGAGCATGGATTTATATGAAATATATCTCAACCTCCTAAAACAAGTCTTCCATGATTTCATCAGAAAAAGATCCCCCATTTTTATGTAGACTCTTCCACTGAAACACTTGGAGTGTCCTTCTCCATGTTTTTTCATCATCGACCTCCACTCGGTGATGATCTTATAGCATCTCTTGATGGAAATCTTCTGTGTGAACCTGACAATGTTGTTGATTAGGAGCCATACCTGCAAAATAAAAAACATTTATATCTCCAAAACCATTAATATAGAAGAGTCATCATTAGTTAATTGTTTTCTTTATTTTTTATTTTAGGTAAACCTAGACCATGTAATACCCATTCAAACATGGGCACAAATAAGGATGATCCATGATCCATTCTAGGTCTCTACCCATCAACAAGTATAACCTCATTTATTAGCCAAAGTAAACTTAAAGGTCCACATTTCATACCATAGGGTCCATAAATTCTTATGTCTTAGATGATCTCCAATGTTTACAACACTTTCTAAAAATAACTGAAATTGTTTGCCTACCAACCCATGCAACCTCAACTGTACCTAATTCCAACCTCCATCCTATCCCTCAACCAGGGATATAATAACACTCTGTCGCTACCCCCATCCCAAAATGTGTACTCCTCCTAGGATGTCAATGTGATAAAGGAGATAGTGACAACTGAGTCCCACTTCGAGTAGGCCCTGGGTTGGTGACTAGCACTGAGTTTATAATAATCACAAAGAAGGGAGGCATTATACTCTAAGAGAACACATGCAAAAGAGATAGATAAAAGAGACCCCAAACAACTCCAACTCATACTACAATATAAAAATAAACCCAAGTACACAAATGTAATGTCATTAAAAAATTACTAAAACTGAAAAGGGAAAGTGCAAGTACCAAAAGAAAGTAAAACATCAACGACCATGAAGCCCATACAACTCCTACAACGCTAAACTTGTCGTAACCAGCCTGATCTCCAACCTACTGCAAGTTAACTGAAAAAAAAACAGTTTTATATATGTAGGGTGAGTATAGCAGTACACTCAATAGGATCTTCCTTAGATCCTCTCATAAAAAAGTATTGAAAAGCATGATAAATCACAATGAACAACAACTGAATCTTACCTGCCAAATAAATAGGTATACTATGTTCCCAGACTTACCATGGATATTCTCATAATGTATCGCATACAAGATTATATAATATAATAAGGAATATCAAGGGTACCCTGCTGCCACTTCTCCACTATTTGGTTTCTTTTCCCCAAAATTTCACATTCTAAGCATCTCTCTCCAAAAAGACTTTCCCATAGACACATAGGCGTAGCACCACAACAAGAACCTCTTGCAACACCACCACTACATCCATGTAACCATACTAACCAGGTAGTTTCCAAAAGACACTATCACGCATATCACGTATCATACTTCAGACTTTATACCTCATGACATTGTAGCCCATAAACTGAGTAAGGGACCTCAATCCATCTCATCTGATACACATTTCACCTATATTAGTCCATAGAAAACATTATCCAGAATATAGTTGTGTGAATAAAAAAAAAGAAATTACAACCACCTACAAACATATATGGGGAAAACTAACCATTGTGCCTTCCAGCACATGTAACTAACAAGAGAAGGGAGTGGGGCCAAAGGCGGTAGTCAGCCATCCATACTCCCATCAGAATGTTTGGAAAGCCACCCCCAGGGATCAGAATCCATGGGGTGTTAGTTTCCCTAACTGAAAAGGTGTGGTAGCATATAGAAATACAAAAAGTATAGAATATAATACATCTCACAACCAAACTATGGGTAAAAACTAGTATTATACCCAACTATAGCTGACATATCTCAGACTCCCAGCTGCCACTGGTAAGACTAGATATCCATTAAGGATATTACCATTTAAATAGTGATATTTAGTTACATAACAATTTTTATCAGTTTCACTTTATGAAATTTATTATTTAACCAATAATTAACCATTATTGATTCCACATTACATTTATTTAACATCACACTAGGTTTCATGCCCTCTAGGCATAACCAAACCAAGTCCACATGTTCTATAAAATATTACCTTAGCTTTTCATCCCAACAAGCTCCAACCCCATGGGTTAACATCATTTATTAAATCATTTTTTAACAGCATTATTACATCCCCATAATTCCATGCATTTATGAAAAGAAAAACTATGCTACCAAACACAAGGGGTTCAACATGGTTATTATATAGACTACTCATCGAGGTCTTTCCACCTATACCAGGAGAATAAACCCATCCAACCTCATGAAACTAAAAAAGAAAATCACATGGAATACCCCACACATCTTCAACTCCTTTGGAAGGAGGGTATGTTTGACCAGATACCATAAGCAATGGGAAAATTAAAGATGATAATAAACAAACAAAATTAAGCAAGCATTCAACATTCATAACATACTCGTTTCATCATCTCTAGTGTCCTCACCAACATCCACATGAAAAAACCAATTCATCTGGCCACTCTAGACATCAACTACAGACCCAAACCATGGGCCTTCCCACATACCACAATAACCTCCCATGCTTAGACATCCCAGGCTCACACCAAAACACAAGAAATAGGAAAACAATCAACAGGCAATTGGAATATTTTCCCCAATCAAGGCATCTAGAAATCACACACAATTAGAACTCATGATTCCAATCATAAGGATATTGTCCTTTACAATCAAACAACTAGTTATTTAATCCATATTGAATTTGGAGATTCATTTAAACATTCAAAAATACATCCATTTGATTATCAATAACTTACCACCACAAAAAAAGATTCAGAAAACATTCCTCTTTATCATTATCCTATTAATTTACTATTAATCCCGACCTTACATTCTTTACAAATTTCCATCATGAACGACATTCTAAACAAAGCATGCATAAATATCACACTATCTAGAAAAAACAAGAGGCAAAAACATACGATCGATACTATTGTATTTATCTAGTTAAATTATTTATTATGCCAATTACATTGTGATGTAACATGTTAAAACATGAATAATCTATAGTTTCACATAAAATAAAAGAGAATCCATGAATTCCATACCTCAAAAGGTTTTGTATGTTATTTTCATGATAATGAACAACACGATATATCACGATCACCTCTCCTGGAAGACTACATCCACCCAAGAACGTAGATACACCACCACACCAAATAACACCCAAGAAAACTCCATTTGAAACATAGGGATCACATGAAAAAACATAGAAAGGTGGAACAGAAGGATAGGAACCCATAATAATGGTTGTAGAACACACTTTACATTGAATATGGATTTACAATTATTGGTTTCATCAAAACTAGGGGTGAACAAGCATTAGGAATAATCTTTAGGGAATACATGATCTAAGGAAACAACACTACGCCTGACTCCTATGGTAAGGAAGGAATGTTTAAAGCATCTTACATTATGTAACAATAATGAAGAATGAGGGGGGAATATATCTTGTCGCTTTAGAAGATTTAACCATGAAACGGTTTAAGATACGCTTGATTTTTCTTTAAGATCAGATCTATCAAAGATCATGCGTTTTCACCGAGTAAAGTCTTCCTTACTATTAGATTAAATTAATCTAAGAGTTATGGGAATTGAATCACCCTTAAATCCCATAAAAATATCCCTGAAAGAATTTTACATCAAAGGTATCATCAAATAGCCAAAACTGTAGTAAATTTGAAAAAATATGGATATTTGATAAAGGAAATGACATAGTTCTAGAAATACTATTCAGGACACTGTTTTTGTGCCACCATTTCTTTTCCACCATTTTGGTGCCATCATTTCTGTTCCATTGTTTATGTACTACTATTTTAGTGTCGCCATTTTGGAGCCAATGTTTATGTGCCACTATTTTTATGCCACCATTTTGGTGGCACTATTTCAGTGCCACTATTTCGGTGCCATTGTTTTTGTGACATCGTTTCTAGGCCAAAATTTCAGTGCCATTATTTCTTTTCCACCATTTTGAGAATTTGTAAAGGAAATGACACAGTTCTGGAAATACTATTCACATTTCTAAAAATTTGGAAATGTTGGGGATAAGTCATCTTGACTTCCCCAAACACCTCAAACACCAGATTTTAGAAAAGGAATGGATCTAAGAGGTCTAGTCCATTACAAAAACACATATAAGATAGTGTAATCTATTATAGAAGGTGTCTATTGCATGTTTTGATTCTTCTTCACTCATAGGATAATATTATTCTTTTGTATTGAAATATAAATTAATTTTTCCTATAATATTGAATATTAGATAATTAACTAATGGAAAAAAACTATTGAAATTAGGATAATTACTTAAAGAATAATGATTTGTATTATTATTTTAATTTTACAATATGATATTAATTTGTTGTAGTTATTTTTTTCTTTTTGGATCAATTATGTCCAAATTTTAGGGATGTTTTAATAATAGTTGACAAAATAAATATTGATTATAGTAATGATTGAGTAACTAAAGTTTTTTTATCTATTTTTAAATTGAATTCATGTTAATCTTCTGAGTAAAACATTTCTTAGATATTGGATTCCTTCTCTTTATTGATGTGTCTAAATTTTAGTATTTATTTAGTTATTTAGTTTAATTTAGATTATTTTTATATCATAATCCTAACAAGATATTGATGATCTAACATTTAATCAAGAGTTATAGTTGGGATTCTCTATTCCTCATGGGATCAGCCGTGTACATCCTAAAATCAATTAAGGATTAGTTCGTTTTGGTCGAGTGAACTATAAATTTTCAAACATATAGTCATGTATGGGGAAGTAACTATGTACTAAGGATGAATATAATTCTAACATAGTTATTGTTGACTCATATAAGCCAATAAATGACATGAGTTTGATTGATTAGAATAATATCATTTCTTTTCCCTTCTTTATCTATTTATTTTAGTTTTGGCTTTGTTTTTTTTGTTTTTTTCTACTTTCATGTCCATTTTTCATGATTTATTATTCATAGATTGTGTATAATGGATTACCTGATGAACCAAAACTACCCACCACCATTATATTATATATATTATAATTAGGGATAAATTTTATTGAAAAAATATACATACAAAGTATTTACACATCATGTAGGATAATTGGATTATTTATATTCCTATAGATATAAGGAATTCAAAAATAAAAAATGGAGTGACACCTATTATCAACGTTGTGGAGGATATCATAACATCTAGATCTACCAATGTGAGTGATAGTAAGACCAATACAACTATGCATGTTGTGACATTCTAGAACCACTAGAGCATAATTTACCATGAAATTTATTAAAAAACCAAAATTTAAAAAAATACTAATATAGAGATTGATGAAAATGAGATACTGAAAAAGGAATAAGAGGAGATAGAAAAAAAACATTTCTAAATCTAGTATTATTTTGGAATTACTTTTTTACATATTATTTACATTTTTCTGCAAGAAATGAGTAACCTAAAAATAAAGACTATGTATAAGAAGTGAAATTTCATTATGTAAATAAAGTGGAAGATGATAAAGAATGCTTGGAACTCACTAATGTTTTTGAGAAATAAGATCATATAATTATTGAATAATGGGAATAAGAATAACTATCATTTTGATTCTAACAAAAAGAATAATAATAAAACGTAATGAATCTCATTAATGAAACATTGGTGGATAAGATGGAGTAATCTGGTGAAAAAGATAACACTGAAATTGAATAGGTGAAATAGGGGGAAGTGCTTGACAAAATTGAATTTTTCAAGATTTCCTACATCATTAATGAAGATCCTAGAACACCCAAAATAGAGGCAACTGCTACTGAAATTTAATGATCCATCAATGAATTAAAATAAGAAAATAATGAATAATTTGTGGATAGAAGTGAATTCAATGATCTTGTTGAAATATTTGAAGAAACACCCCAATCACATTACAAAGAAGAGAACCCATTTGTAATTCAATTATTAATGAGAGAATTCAAGGTAATTAAATAAGAATAAGAAGTGCATGAGGAGGAATTTTTAGAAATTAATTGAAATTTTTAGGGAGATTCACCTCAAACACTGAGTGAAGAAAAAAGGGTAATAGAATTCACTGATAAATCATAGAATTCAAAGAATAGAAGGATTATGTAGTGTTGAAAAAAAGAACTACAAAATAAGGTTAGTTATTAAATTAATTTTACATTTTTAATGTTTTACATGTTCTGGATTTTACTATAAGATAGTTCTAATAATATGAAATGGAAGATAATGATAGAAAGTGATCTAGATGAGAAATAATTAATGTCAATTACAACATTGGGATAGGTACTATTTTAGTATTACACCATTAAGTGACTAAAATACCTTAAAAAATGAACTTCCATGAGGAAAATTGTGTTTTTAATTATTTCAAGAAATAATTTTAAAAAATTAATTTATTTTAGGAATCCTCATAGTGGTCAATTAATTTATTTTTTGTTGATATAAAATGGTTTGAACCTATATTTTATTGTCTATTTTTATTTTTATAGGTTCAAACTAAGTTGAATAATATTGAAATTGGTATGGAAGATAATTGTGGAAGAAATTCATCGGATGGGGGATATTACTATTACCTACCTACATCATCACATCCCTTTTTAATAGTATATGTATTGTTTGAAAAGACCAAAGAGTGAAATAATTTTGTCATACGATAAAAAATGTTTATTTAAAACAAAAAATTATTTAATTTTATGTTTAGTAATCATTTCTTAAGGATACATCAAAACATAGGAATATTATTTTGACTTATTTATAAATTTTGATTTATCATACAAATTAATATTAGAGAAAATGGGATTGTTTTGAAACTCTCATTATTATTTCAATTTATGGTTATTAAAAATTTATTTCTAATTTTATTATAATAGTAAATGTTAATTCTTATAATATAGATGATTTAAAACTAATTATTTGTATTCATTCCATGGCATGATTGAAAAAAAATTCCATTTTTGAGAAGGTTAGAAGAATTTTTTTCCTATTCCTTCTTATAGGTTTTTTATTAATATAAATGAGGATGTGAATAACTACCATAACTTACTTGTTTTTATAATATTAGATTAGATATTTTAAATTGAATTAAATTTATTGAGTATAAAAAATTATTTATAATTTATTCCATTTGATCAAGATAGATTCCCAAAATCTGATCATTTTCGAAAACTATAAAAATCAAAGAATACCTTTATAAGAATCCACATTACAAGATTAATTTTACTTCCCATCACTTCTCCATTGTATCCTTTAACTATTAGTTATTTAATATATAAATAGGGAGTTTGAAGTTTCATGGTAAAATTAGGAGATAGTTTCATGAGTGACTGTAGGGGGTGTGTCTCTTAATTTTTTTGGGGAAATGTGTTCAAAACAATTTGGAGGTTTATAAATTAATAAATCCTAAAAAAATTGAATAAGGGAGAGGTAAAATGAAATAAATTAGAAATAAAAATATAGAGGAAAGGGTATACCTTGGATTGACCTATTACTGGGAACACACTACCCTTATTATGGTAATTATTAAAATTATTTTAGGTCGAAGACAGATTTTGGGTATTGAGGTGATAGATTGGTTTTACTTCCAATGGTGTGAGACTAGTTCTTACACACATTCCATTGATAAAATTGAAAGGGAAAATAAAAATTTCATCACCACTCTAAATGTTACTTTTTTGTACCCATGAGAAAGGGTGGAGGAATTAAAGATGTTATATTTTTTAGAGTACATAGAGGAGAGATTATTTATTTCATTATGATTTGTATTTGATATCATGGTTCATAATTTAAAAAGTTTATCCCTCCATTTAAAATTATGTTTATGGTTTTTATATCATAACCCACCTAAATAATCCATAGAGTCATTTGAACCTAAATTAAAATACATCAATAATTTTTTGTTAATTTCTAAGTGTATATGTCGATTATGTGAAAGGATATGGATATAATACACATACACATGATTAAGAATGGATCCCTATATTATGACATCGAGCGATGGGTGTATTTTAATTATAGTAATGTAACTAATAAATGGAATGAGTGTTAATGGGGTGTTTAATGATGTTATTGACAGGGATAAATGTAATGAATTATGATTTGTCTATGAATCATGATTTTTTAGTTTTTATTTGGTATAATTTCTGATTTAATATTTTTTTCTATATATTTATTTTTATGAGAAAAATGAACTAGGTTTTACCCTTATTAAAACAACATCCTTTTTTTGTTTAGATGATGATATTTTCCTTGGGGAAAATCAAAAAATTTCATGTTGGGGGTTTTGATATTTGAATTATTTATATATTTTCCCATTGGATTTTCTTTGGAAAAATATGTTTTTGTTGTTTAGTATTAATGTTTTATTTTTTTTATTTCAAGAAAAGTATTATATATAAAATTTTAAGAAGGTTTATTGAATTTTGTTGTCTTACAAAAGAAATTGGTCTTTATGTGTAGAAATTCAGAGTAAAAGTTATTTTTTCAAAGAAAATGAACATACTCTAACTTTATATTAACACCACTGGAGAAGCTATCCACCTTTGGTGGTGTCCAATCTCAATAGAAGGCCTGATTGGTGGTGTCATTGGCATTAAGAATGAGGATATAACCTATTGTAGTGGGGATATAGAAAAAAATGTTAGACAGTCCTAGGTATGTTCTTGGTGGGAATAGTGGTTGTGGTATTTGGTGGTACCATAAGGAGTGAATGAGCTGCTGGGATGCACACAACATGATAAGGAAGAATGCAACTAAATGTATGTTAGATGTGGTATAACTGTATATATGGGACATACACATAGGGTGATGGTACTATGCTATTTCGGTTGTATTTTCTATGGATTATGGATCTCGTATTGGTCTTATTTTTGGCATGTGATAAACTTTTATTTCTAGGGGAACCAAAAAGATGCACTACCTCTATGAAGAACACACAACGCCAATGGATATTAGAACTATAGACAATATAATTAATTTGATGCTAAGGATATTATTATAATATGGTTTTTTTCACAACAACATCAAATAGTTTTCATTAGAATACATTATTCATGGAACTATTACATGTATTAGAGGTATAATTTCATAGTCATGACTATGATACCAAGTCATGTTTTAAACTCATTTGGTGTTCTTAAATCATGAATTTTCTATTATAGAATTAGCATAAAGTTAAAATAGTTTTTTAATGGCCATTCACACTATATATTATGAAGTGTGTTAACATGATATATTTCAAAGCCCAAGAAACTAGAAGAATAGCATAAAAAATAATATGGTTCTGTTCATGATTATTGGTTTGCACTGCAAGTATCCTATTTGTTCGTTATGGGTTATTAGTGATAATGGTAATCATTTCCCAGTAGAATAATCCTGTAAGGGAAATTTCTTTTTTGGGATCTAATAAGGATGTTATTTCTACATATATGGTTTCATGTTGTGCAGGTCTATTCCTAGAGATATGTAATTGGTTGCAGTAATATGTTACACCACATTAGTGTATTTCACATTGCAATCATGATGAGTAGTGAAGGTCTCTGTATATAGAGTTTGTTAAATTAAATTCATGGTTACCATCATAATGCATTGAAAAGGTTGAGTGATAATGGATTGTACTTGATATTTCTAGGTGAAACTTCATGGTGTACATGCATAGGTTTTATTACTTGCTAGGATCAGTCATATTCTACGAACAAGATAGTTTTCGATAGTTTAGAATAAAATACAATATCATATCATAATTAATACCTCTTAACAATGAGGGTTTCATGTGTTGATATTAAAATATACATTTTTCCTATATTTTAGAAATGAATTATTCATGTTTGAATGATGAAATGTCATACAAATTTAGAGTTATTATAAAATTAAATTTGATTTTATTAGAATGGGATTGATTTGAAAAATGATAGATACAAGGTTTTATCCTAAGAAAATCATTATATTTTGGTTTTACTCACTTTCTGTTACCATTTGATGTAGTTTCCATTTGTTTAATTTTGGAATGTTTCTTGAATTTATATAATCATTTCTTAGGTTTCTATTTATTATCTATTTTATGTGATGAAATTTATTCATTTTCACATACCACTCAATATTTAGTGGTAAGACCATAAGAGATAGTGGAATAAGTTGAATAGGTTGTGTACTATATGTTTTGATTACACATCACCCATGAGATAATGTTATTTTTTAGTATTTCACTCAAATTTAATCTTTCTATCATATTCATTTTTAAATCATTGATAAAATGTATTATATAATGGAAAAAATTTATTTTAATATATTTAATTATTTATTAAATGATTATTTGGATTATTATTCTACTTTTACAATCAATTATTAATGAAATTTAATAATTTTTCCTTTTAAAATCAAGATATTCACGATAGAAGTATAGCTTTGATAGAAATTGACCAAATGAATATCGATTAAAAATATATTGTATAGTTACTAAATTTATTCTATTTTATAGGATAATTTGATTTAATATTCTTAGGAAAAGATACCTTAGATATTGTTTCCCCTCTCTTCATCCTTGTGACTCTTATTCAGTTGCCTTTTAGTTTATTAGTTCAATTCTATTTAATTTTGTGTCGTAGTTCTGGAATGACTATAAAGATATAACATATAGTCAAGAGTTATTGTTGGTATTCCCTATTAATAATTATATTATCCTCGTACTTCAACTAATATACACCTAATTTACTACGTTAGTTGAGTGAAATATAAATTTAAAAAAATTAAATCATCTGTATGGAAGTAACGACACCTCAAGGCTGAACAAGTTCAGACTTAACATTTCTTAAAAATACAATCAAAATATATTAAAATCAACTCAATAAATTTCAATTAATCTCATATCACTTGAATAAATATTTTAATCTGATTCATCCAAATATAAATTATTCCTAATGTTTTGTAACACATATAATCTCATTGGATTATAACAATGATCTCCCACTACCAAAATTTCATCAACTATTCTTCAAACCTCATCCAAATAATATTTACATATAATTTAGAAATATTAAATATATATAGCATTTAATTAATCTTATAATTCCATTTAGCCAAATTATTTTGGATCCTAACTAGATCTTATACTTCTTCATAGAGATATAATGTTCAAAAATCATCATACTCCATGAACTGCATCTGAATTAACTTGCTTCTCAAGACCATTTTATAAAATAAACTACTAAACTAATTCAAAAAAAATTTCAACAAGTTAAATTAAAACTCTATGTTATAGAATATTTTAACTTCAACTAAATTTTCTAATATAAAATAAATGAATTAACTTCTCTCCATTCTCACTGATAAAGTATCAAATTCCAAAATTCATCAAGATAATAACAATTAATCATATTAAACCATTTCACAACTATATTAATTTTAATTAAACACATAAAATAATAATGTTTCTCAAATATTGTATATATCATACTCCATAAAAAACATTTTAAAAAATTAATCATATTTTCCATATGAATAATTACTACAACAAATTTTAACTTTTATTAAAAGTATTCCTTTATTTTGTATCTATATAGAGAAAAGTTCATATTCGATCAACATATATTGATATCCATTCTATTATAATTCAAATTTAATCCAAAATACTTATCTTGATATATATATATATATATATATATATATATATTCACATCATTATTTATTGACAAAAAATGCAATACATCATCATTTAATTTAATTGTAATAACCGTTGTTTTTATAAAATATTTCTCCTTAAATAAATATTATTTTCTGTAGATTGATCCACATTAAAATTTTATATCATAAATATATTTATAATTATAGGGTATCTATATAATTAGAATTTATAAATAGTTGTAATGGAATTATGAAATATATATATATAATTGAAAAATTAATAACAATACAAAATAAAGTTCACTTTAAATATCGACTCAACTAGTGAAACAAAGAAAAAACATTTTTCTTAAAATTACATATTATTTAATTATAATACATTTTGATATGAATAGAGGATTAAAACTAGTTTAATTATTAATTTATATAAAATTGTCAAAATAATACATGAAATACTAAATGTCGTTTTCATATAAAAATTAATTTTCATTATATTTAATCATTTTAATTAACAATAAAAATAATAAATTTTAGGTTGTGAATTTAGAAAAATTAACTTTAGTTCTGGATTTATAATTTAAGTATTAGTTTAATATTAGTTATTTAGAAAAATATTGTGCCTTTTAAGGGATTATTTGATTATAAAAAGGATTTGAACATTTATGAAACCATATTCAATAGAAATAATTCATTTAATAATATATATTATAAATTTAAAAAGATTTATTATAGTTTACATTCCTATATTTAATGTTTTGGAACTTATGTAATATTTTTCCCATTAACTGTTTTTAATAAAATACTTAATTATTATTTTAAAATTCATTATTATCACTTTTAAAAATTGAATAAAATTAAATGAATATAAAATTTGGAATATTTAAGACCAAATTCTATAAACATAAACATTTTATTTTTAAACACAAAAGATAAATTACTTAGGTAAAATTTATTGCCACAGTGAAAATCTAAAGGGGTAAAAAGGGTCTAGCCAAGAGAGAAAGGGAAAAAATGTTTAAAAATGTGTCTGAATTTGTGGTCAGGGCATTGATCTAACTTATCACTTATACTATCCATTATTTCTAAAAAAAATTGACTTTCCATGAGAGTGACAACCCATCATTAAAAATTTTTGAGTATTTACAAAAATGACATCCATTTCACTTATAAAAGGTGCACTCTTTTCATCACATCCCCTCACACAAAAAGACACTTATTTAATTCAAAACTCAACCAAAAAATATCTTAAAATTTCATATACACTTTCAATAGTTTCTAGTCTTCTCAAAAGACCATACCTCAATGTTTTAACTTGCTTGGTAAGGGGGTAATCCAAGCAGTGTCATATAACTTCCATACCACTCCTCCATATTTTCTATTTATTTATGTGCTATTTTTATTAATAAAATTACATTACACTATATTAAAATTATATCATAAATATCACTAGTATAAATATATGTTATTATAATTATGGTACAATCATTAACCATCATTCACTATTTTATTAAGAGATGTGAAAACATTAATAGTGAATATGTGTATATTACCACCTATATATATATATAATTCTGATATATATTATATGTTCAATATTATCAATTAAAAGACCATTTTAACCATTATCTTGATCTATAAAAATTTAAATTAGTATCAAGGCGTACATGTAGACTATTACCACAATGGAATGATGCATTCCATTTATTTATACCAACTTCATGCCTGGTTTTTAGTTACTAATTTATGGAAATAGATGATATAAACGAGTATAATATTTCATTAATGTAAATAGACATAAGATAAATAATAATTAATGATCATTATAACGTTATCTATCGATATAGATAAATAACCTGAAACTAGTTCATCAGTAAATTATCATTCATGAAACGAAATCAAACTATCATGTAAGAAAATTATGACATTATAATACATTATATATCATAAATTACATTACCATTAATGGTTTATAATTTATTAACTTCTGGAAAAGATGAAATCCAGGGACCATTATTAAAAAATTCTTAAAAATGATCGACCCCCCTTTTATGAAAATCTTATACATGAAGAGAATTTTGAAAAAATAAGTGTATAAATGGAAATATATAGTAATAAGGTTCTTTAAATGGAAATTAATATGTTTCAAATTATTATATATAAATTTGAAGAACATCATTGGGAATCAAGAGTACATTGAAGGGTTTCTTGTCTCATATTTTTACCCCTTGAGACATAATTCTTATAATAAACCATGTTTTCTTTATAATGGAATATAAGGTAACCCTTTAATATGTTTTTTAATTATTAACTTATATTTAATTTTGATAAAAGTTCTATTCAATGATCTCTATCTCATAGAGTTTTAATCAAGAAATTACAAAAGCAGAATGGGTTTTATCGATTCAATTTTTAATTCTTTGATTCATAGTCTTTCTTACATAAATATAATATTTATGATTTGTTTGATCATAAAATTGCACTATTTTATACTTTATTTACTATTTTTCTCTATTAAAACTACTTATTATCATTTTTAACCACTTTTTTGATAAAAATGTTTTTTGAATATAAAGTATAGGATTTTTAAAAATCACTCTCACTCTAACAGATAAATTTTTCCATCAAAAAGCATGTTATTCCTATATAAAGTGTTTTATTTAATTAAATAAATATATGTTTATTCATTTACATTCCAAATACTTAAATTTGTTTATTTTATGAAAGAAATAGTCTTTTAACATTTTCTGCATGGGAGTTTCTTTAAAATGTCCTAAGAACCCTAATAAAATAATTTATTTTAAATATTTACTAGCTCAAATTTATTATCTTGATTTTTTTGAATAATTATTTATTAAAAAATATTTATAATTAGTGTTTTTATGAATTTAATTAATATTATCAAATTTTTTAAATTAATTTTCACCTCATCTTTTATGACAGTGTTAAAATGTTTTTGGGAAAACTTTTGTATTTTTACTCCTATTTTGACCCTAAGGTTAATCACACATGAAGTTATTTTTTATACAAACTATAATTTAATTATGATCTTATTACTTTTGGAAGATGATATTTTTATATCCTATTATTCTTTAAGTGTATGTTATGTGATGTTTCAAAATTTTAAAAAAAATTCATTCTTTTCCATGGGTTCTCTTAAGTGGCACACATATGTATGTATGATGATGGTTGGGGTCCAATATCACCCTATAATTAATTTTTTTATATTTGTATCTAAATAAATCATCAATCATTGAAATAATAATTTTTTTAAACTCGTTCAAGAATAATGGGTTTGCTTACATTTTATGGCATTGAAATATTAGGGTTCTTTACATTGGTGTGGGAATAATGGGGTTTCTCACAAAGGTTTTAATATTATTATAGTTGGGCCGCATTTCAATTTTTTTTTCAAATTATTTCATATTTCCATGATTCTCTCCATTTTCATGAAATGCCATGTTTTTTATGATTACACCTCATTTTTAATGTATTCCACACTTTTATACCATGCACACATGCTTTATGATTATTGATATGTATTTTGAGGTACTTGATAACTTTTTCTATTATTTAATGATATTATAATAATCCTATGTTTTTATCCCTTTTTTATAATTATCATCTATGGTCTTATGATCGTCTAAAATGATGTTAATGTCTCCCTCATGTTCTACATCATGTTTATGATCTGATACATTATGATATGTTTTTCCCATATTATGAATTTTATCTCATTAATTTATTATGTTTCCATAAAAAAGGTTATGAAGATGATTATATCATTTAATTGTTATAAAAAGGGTTTTGAGGATCATGATTATGGTGTAGTGTTTGAAACTATTTTAAAATAATTTGTTTTGGAAGATAATCTCCAAGACTCTACAACTTTTAGTTCTAATGCTGTGTGACTATTTATGAGATGTATTATCTAAAAAATGATATAAATATATTATTTAAGTTGTTTTTATCTTGGGTCACTTTAGTTGGGATCATAGTGAAGGTTTAGTTATTTTTAGGGATTGGTTGAGAGATATCTAGTGAAAATCGAAGGGATAAGTCTAAGTACATGATAACATCATGAAATATTCATATCCATTGTGTGGTTCAACTATAAATTAAATTTATATCTATATATTACAAGTTTATGAATGATTTAAAATAGATAAACCAAGGATAAATGTTCTAGAAAAGTGATGAATATGTATTAACTCGATCATCACTCGATGCATGACAAAGAGGCCTATTTTCACAATTGGTTTGAAAAACCCAAGGGATATGATTTGGATAATTTAAATTCTTTATATGAACTATTATGAATTACTTTAATATACATGATTGTTTTTTTAAAGAAAACTAATCTTGGATAATATATATTAAAACCTGTATATTTTTAAGTCTGGGCATGTACATCACTTATGAATTATTTCATATAAGCTCATAGTTTTCCCTTAGTAAATTTTAGATCTAATTTCCCAAAATATTATGTTATATCATACATTTTTTCTATAAATATGGAATCAACACCCCCCTAAAATTAATATTTAACTATTTGTGGGAACCCATAAATCCATAATGAACACGTCTAATATTTATAAATTTTAATTAATTAAGATTTATGGGAGGAAATTTCCAAAAAATATAATTCTTCTTCCTTTTTTTGAATTTGATATATTATTGGATATGTATTGGATTTATGTAACGTTCAATGCCCTCCCAATCTGTTACTTTTCCAGTTTTGGTTGTTGGAGGCGTTTAGGGGAGGTTCCTAGAGTTTTTGGTGGAAGCTGAAGGTGCAACATACCTTCTATATAGAATACGCACCGTGTAAGTGTATTAGATGATGTGTAATAGTGGTTAAAATATTGTTTGAATCATGTTCATGAAATTTATATTTTTAGGGTAAAAAAATAAAAATGGTTACACAATTTTTGGACAAACTGAACCCTGAGGATTACATGACATGAAAGGGGATTGTAGAACCTATAAATCCTTGATGTAGTGCAGTAATAAATGTTATTTATGGATTAATTTTCATTCATTCATCTGTCGTTTATTCTTATTCTCATTTTTTTTGAATACTTGGTGCTTGGAGGCGTTCTTCAGTTCCTCTTCCACCCTCTTGGATGTATTAGTCTCAGTGGTGGTTTATTTGAAATCTGTAGTAAGACCTTCATTCTACTTGGTAGGTTTTCTTCCATTCGTCTCCTAGTGAATTTCTATGGAGATATTTCTATAGTTTTGGATGTGTATTGGGATTATTTTTTATTGTATTTGGTTTTGATTTTGGACTATCTTTGTCTTCTCGTGGTGCGATTGTGGTTTGTGAGCATTCTTCTTCACCCCACGGTACGTAGTGAATCGGAAAATCTTCTTTATGATAGGGAATCCCTCATTAATTTTTATTTTGTATCATACGGAGGGATTTTATTTTTTGAACCATGGGTTATTTTTGTGATGATATAGTTAAAAATAAATAATTGGTTAAATTAAAATTTAAGGGTAAAACAGGGTTTAGTCGCATTTTTTACAGCTTTATTCTTATTGTGATACTGTGAATTGTATGGGGTAAATGCCCCACTAAAAATTGTGGATGTTGGGGGATTATTTTGAACTAGATATATGTGTTGAGATTTATTCATTTTTTGTGATTGTTTTTATATCGCTCTAAAATATAAATTGGCTAATCAGTTGTGTTTGGCTAATAAAATAGGTTTCTCAAGGATAATGACTTGTGTGATAATTTCTTTACAATAATGAAAAATGTGATAAAATATTCATGTAAATATGTAAAATGATATTTATTTGATGTGACGTGGGGATCTTCTTTTGGGATGGAAATGTGTGGTTATGGAATGTGGATATTATGGTTTATGTGCTGTGATTTTGGGGAGGCAAGGTAGTTTTTTTGTCGTGCTTTTGGGGTGGTGAGGTGGTTAGTTTGGTCATTCTTTTGGGGTGGTGAGGTGGTTTGTATAGTTGTGATTTGGGGGAGGTGGGGTGGTTTGTTTTTACATTATTTTGGGAAGGGGATGTGGTTTTTGTATTGTGATTATGGGGAGGTGAGGTGGTTTGTGGGTCATGATTTTGGGGTTGTGATGTGATGGTTTCATTGTGCTAGATGCCTAGGTAGTGATGGAATAAATAAATAATAGTTTGACAATGTTTGAAATGAATTGGGTTGGTTTGGATAATGTGATAAAAATAGTTAATAAATAATTAAATTATGGGTTTAATGTTTAAATTTGGTTGATTCTAAATAATTAAAATAATTTAATTAATAAATTAAATTAGTTGGAAATGTGAAATGGGGTTTGTGGATTGTTGTGTGGTGTTATTCATTTAGAGGTGGCAGCAAAACTGGCTATGTTTTAAGTTGGTTTGATTTTTTGTGAACCCATAGGTTGGGATTGATTGTTTGATATTATATATACATATATACTTTAATATTCTTTCAATTTCTATATTAACCCACCCACATCGATCGCTATTCTCCGAAACCCACATAGTCACCCGGGGGGGTTGTTTCCTGATATTCATTGAGGAGTAAAGAAGGATGGTAACTCACTCATTCCCACCCTATTTTCTAGGAAATGTAGGTATTTCTTAGGATAATATGGTCGGATATCTGTTAGTTCATTAAATGGTGGTCTTGATATAATAGTTGTTTTCAGGAACGATGTGATCGTGCTTGTGGGGTAGTGGCCCACGTGTTTTCAGGAATAATGTGATATTATCATGCTTGTAGGGTCGATTCTAGTAGGGGTTTTTCATTGTAGGATGATGGAATTAGGTTGATGTACTACATGTTTATGATACCATACTACTATGGTTTTGGAAGAGGTTTAGTTGTGGCCCTGATGTTTTTGGGAGAGATGTGTTGTGGACGTGCTTGTGTAATTTTGAGCCCAGGTGTCTACGGGATAGGTGTGTTGTGATTGTGCATGTGGGGTGGTGTGATATACTAATGAGTTGTGAAAACTAGGGCATATGAAATTGGATTTAAGTGCGTCATACCAGTGGGAATGTTTTATGTGGTACACTTATTTATGTGATTCCTATTATATTAAATCACTTGGTTTGAGTTATTTTCTCATCGTGCCTTTCTTAGGGACGGGATGGTTAGTAAAACTTAATAGGTACTATTTGGTTCTACTATTTTCTCATAGGTACATTAGTATTTTCTTTTCACATGTGAATATGAGACATTGGTTTTCCTTCTGAGTATACTTGTATGCTCACACAAGTCAAACTATTTTTAGGTTTCTTGGAGTAAAATGTGGAAAATGATGGAAATTACTAAAATGGATCCATGAAAGCTATTGTTTCACTAATTTACCATTACTTTTTGGTATCTAATTTATAGAATTTTATCAATATAATTTTTATTAATAAATGAATTTGGGATGGTTTTGTATTTATTTTATATTATGAGTTGGATTTTTTTGTGGATGATTAATCTTATCTCCCGATACTATTTAAATTAAATCGGGTAATTACTCCCATGCATGATATTTTTGTACCCTCAGTGCTAGTCACCTTCCTGGGGCCTATTGGTGGTGGGACACGGGGGTCATTATATCTCTCCCATCATTGTTGAATATTTGATGGTAGGGGGTCATGATAGAGTTGTATTAGAGGAGTGGTTGAAAGATTGGATGGGTTTGAAGTTAGGTACAATAAGGATTTCGTGATATGATATAGAAATAGTGATATTCGACCTTAGTTCATGACATAGGCTATGGAGACTAGATAGGACATGAGATTTTATGCCCCTCATGATCCAGTGCACATACACCGAGCTTATTGAAAGACAAAGTGAGGTGGACCTATTTTCAATGTATATAATTGGAATAGGTAGACGCATCATGATGGCTTGTTCTCTTGTTTTAATTGGGTTATTTTTGGAATATTGAGTGGATAAAAAATTAATTAATGAGATAAATTGAATCTTAATAAAATTACACACTATTGGGATTAAGATTTTATTTTTTAACCTTTTAGTTATGTCTCTTGTTCGTCATTCGCGTGTGGCTAAGGCAGTTGATGTTCATTAGTCTGATCTGTTTGATCACTTTAGGGTCGATCTGATTGAGTAAGTGATTATTGTAAAGTATTTAGTGTGATTTCTAGTGATAGGATTTTGGAATGTACGATAGTAGTGTTTCATATGTGGAAACAGAGAGCTGGATGAAGGGGATCAAGTTTGCTTTCATTTTGGTATAGGCCCCAAAGTATTACTGGGTCCCTTTGGAAGTCAATCAGATGAACAGAGCTCTATGTTAGTGGTGGATATTGTATTTGGGGGAGAAGAAGTAGGTATATATTATGTGGGATGTCTTCCAGAAGGAGTTCCGACCAGAGTTCCTTTAGTTGACCATGAAGGCAGTAAAGAGGCAGGAGCTTCTTTCTCTTCCGCAGGAGATCATGTGAATGTGGGAGTTGGGAATCATATTCAAGGACCTTCTACATCTTTTCCTAGATCATTATCTAGATGAGGAGTGTCATGTGAGATTTCTTGATAAGGAACTTCATCCTTCTAGCTAGTATGTAGTTACTTCTTTAATGTTTCTAACATATCTGGAGGTTCAGAATAAGAAAGAGGTGGTTGAGTAGATGAACTCATGATGAGGTTTTCTATCGAAGGAGAAAAAAAAGTGTTTCTTAAGGAGTAGAGCTGTCAATTTAATGTATCTATCACCAAGAACGTCATGATTTCTATCAATAGGGAGTCAACCTCAAACACTTCCTTTTCGGCCTTCTGGGGCCACTGGATTCCATGATTTTCTTGAGTGTTTTGTGATAGTGTGTTTTGGTTGTGGGTTTGGTGGCCATCACCCAAACTAGTGTATAGTGGTTCCATGAGCTCAATTTGGTTGAGGTGGAAAATTTCAACACTAGCCTTAGCAGTAGTTTATAGTGAGACCATTTAAACAGTAGGCCATCAGGATTTCGCTCCACCAATGGGAGATAGAGCATATAGAGGCTAACCCTGAGAAGTTACTCAGGTTCAAAGATCGTGACCTGATCATGGTTGTGGAGTTGTTAATCCTCAGAGTTGTAGAGTATTTCGGTGTGTTTAGTTGCATACATTGGAGGAAACAGTTCCATAGGGTCCAGTGATCATCGCAGGTATGATCAGTTTGTTTAGTACCCTCATTTGTGACTTCTTTTATTTAAGATAATCACACTCATTTGTTGTAGCCACCCTATCATATTCTCTATGAATAAAAATTGAGATTCTTCCCATTATCATGGTGTTTAATACGCTAGTTGGAGGCTAGAAAAACAAGTTATATGTTCTCCAGGGATGTAGACTGATTATGGGGTTGCATGAGTCCCATTGGGATATTTTCCTATTACAGATATAGCCATATGATTTTATCCTTGGCATCGACTGGTTGTATTTACTACATGTTTTTTTTTCAAATTCTTCTTGAGGAGAGTTGTATTTTCAAATTAGGATGGAAAACATGTGGCTTTCTTTAGAGAGTGGGGTTGTTAGGAGGGAAGTCGGTGTGTGGAACCCCTTATTTCTTTATTGGATGAGTTGTAAGTAGAATAAGTGGATGATGAGATGGTAGAGGTTCACAGGGTCATTAGGTCGTTCCTGGATGTTTTTCTTGAGTAGGTTATGACACTAACCATTAATGTGATATTGAGTTTGGGAAATACTTGAATCCTGGTGATTCTATGATTTTGATGGAACCTTATTGAATGTATCATTCTTGAGTTGTGGTAGTTAAGGATTCAAGTAGATGATCTGATATAGAAGCATTTTATTTGGCCTAGTGTTTCACCATAAGGTGCTCCAATGTTTTTCTCTAAGAATTCAGATGATAGTCTAAGGATGTGAATAAAATAATAGTGTATGAATCAGGTTATAGTCAAAAACCATTACCCACTTCCATGGATTGGTGATATTTTGGACCAGATGATAAGTTTGAGTTGGTTTTCTATGATCTATCTACAGTCTGAATATCACTAGATGAGGCTGAAAGAGGGTTATATATTTAATACTTCCTTTAGATGTAGGTATGGACACATTGAGTTATTAGTTATTCTATTTGGTGTTACAAACATACCATCCATGAACTTGGGGGTTATGAACTTTATGTTTGATGAGTCCCTAGATTAGTTTTTCATCATATTCAATGACGATATCTTAATCTACTCGATGTTAGAGGAGGAGCATGCCAAGAATCTCATAACATACTTTTATGCTCATTTACGCCACCAGATCAATGGAAATTTGTCGATGTGTAAGTTAAACAAACAAGAGGTTCATTTCCTTGGGAATGTGGTGTCTTAAAAGGGTGTGGAAGTAGATCCGTTGAAGTTTGACGTAGTTGTTTCATGGGAATCACACAAGAACGTGGAAGATTTTTATAATCTTTTTGGTCTTGTAGGATATTATCAGTGTTTTTTTCCAGATGTCTATTGAATTTTAGCCCTATTGAATACATGGACTAGGAAGGACTCAGATTTTGGGTGGATTGATTAGTTCGAGGCATTCAATTACCTAAAGAGTAAATTGATTAGTGCTTCAGTGCTCTAGTTTCGTAAGGAAGGGATGATGTTTAAGGTGTTTTTTTATGTTTATCATCTTCGATTGAGATGTGTGATGATTCTGATGTGGGTTTTGATCTATTATGATTCATGGAGGTTACATCCCCAATAGAATAACTACACCCACCAAGATATGGAGCTAGAAAAATTTATGTTTTTTCTCATGTTGTGTCAGTATTACCTTATTGGGGATATCATTGTGCTCCTCACAGATCTTAAGAGTTTGAGGTATATCATTTCCTTGTGTGAAATGAACTCATGGAAGTGTTGGTGTATGTATTTTCCTTAGGATTATGATTTAATATCTCCTACACCTCAGGAATATAGAATGATGTGGATGATGATTTGAGAATAAATTTGTGTAAGGATTTTGGTTAGGAGTCAAGGGATTTATGGAGAGAAATGAAGGAGTTTGTATCCTTTCACTTAGATACAAGGGTGGATCATGGTAGAGGATTTTTATTTCCGAATATGGTTTACTCTTCACTGATACAGTAGGTGGAGGACTCTCAGTGCGGATAAACATATGATACGGTGATTCATGATCATTTTGACCAAGGTGGTGCTCTATATGTATGGTCAAAATATGGTTATAAACATATATTATATCATGGGAGGTTGTTTATTCTGGTATTAATGCATGTCAGATTCCTTCATGTGTTTCATAACTCACAATTTTTAGTACACATAGGAGTTTCCATGATGTACCATAGATTTAAGAGGCAATTTTTGTGTTCTGAGATGAAATGGGTAGTGGCCAATTTTGTGGTAAAGTGATTGGTTTTCTAGAATTTAACAGCTGATCATCATGTTCCTTGTGGATTTTTTCACCCCTTATATGTTCCTATGTTGAAATGGGATGATATAACGATGAATTTTGTCATAGGGTTACCTAGAGCTTAGGGATGTTGTGATGTTATCTCAGTGGTCATGGATCGATTGATGAAATCGTCCCACTTCACTACGATTAAGGATTCAAGCATAGTGGATGATTTATCTAAGAGGTACATAGATGAGGTGGTGTGGTTGAATCGGGTTCCAAAGTGTATTGTCTCATATCGGGATGAACTTTTTACCTCACGAGTCTAGAGAATATTGCAACATGATTTTGGAACCCATTTATGCCTCAACACTACTTTCCACCCTCAGACATAAGGGCAGTCAGAGCAGATTATCCAAACATTGGAGGATATGTTTTATACTTGCGTCTTGGTATTTGGTGGATATTGGGTATGGAATCTTCCCTTAGTAGAGTTCACTTCTAATAATCTCTATCACTCTTTCATTGATATAGACCAATTTGATCCCTTGTAGGGGATATTTCTGTTCAATTTTGTGATACATAGAGGTTGGAGGGACTACCATTCTTAGTATTAATGTGTTGCAGAGAATGATAGAGAAAGTTTATATTGTTTTTGAGAGGATAAAAGCCTAAAAGTACCAAAAAAAGTCTTATTACAACCATATAAGGATTTCGTAGGAGTTTAATATTTGTAACCATGTGTTCTTGAAGGTTTCCCCTTGACATGGGCATGAGAGGTTTGGAAGAGGGTGTGATATTTTCCCCAGGTTTGTTGTTACCTTTGAGGTGTTGGCATAAGTTGGTGAAGTGGAATATCAGTGGGTGTTTCCACCATGGTTGGAGATGATCCGTGATGCATTTCAAATCTCTCAGCTTCATTGGTATCATCATGATGACTCCCATGTCATTTATTGGGAAGAGTTGGATATCGAGGACGATGTGATGTTTTTGTAACAGGAAGTAGAGATCCAGGATCATCAAGAGAAGGCACTACATGGATAGAAATTTTCTGGATTGTGTGTTGTGAAGTAATGGTAGCTTATAGAAGATTAATTGGGAGCGAGATACATAGACTCATGACCAGTACCTAGAGTTTTTTTTGAGTTTTTCTTGTTTATATTTTTATTCGTGATTTCATATTTGGATCATTTAGTTTTGTAAGAAGAGTTATTATTCATTGTTTGTGAAGTGTGTAGTGTGAAGTTTGATATAGTCCTGACATATTAAAAGGGTGGGATCTAATTCTTAATAAAAAATAATTAACTATGATGCGATTAAACCCTTTTAGGTGAGTCAGTGCCGGCTAGAGTGGATAGTATCTTGACATGGAAGATAGAAATCCCCGATTCGTGTGTTTTGGATGTTGTAGTTCACTGGTTCCAATGGCTTTTGATTTGTGCTATGTTGAGGTTGAGATGGTTTTGCAGTGTTTGTGTGGAAGTATGGTTGTTTTAGAGGTATTATAATGTGGTTGTTGTGATGTGGTTGTGTAGTGTGTTTTTTGGTCATTTATATTGGTGTTCTTGGCTAGTGGTAGCATTTGAGATATGAAGAGACCCATGAGAGGTATCTCATGGGGTTATTGTTTGGACACTTTTTCTATTGGGTTTTCTTTTGGACTATTAAGGGATTGAATCACTATAGAGTTATCTAATGTAATGATATATTCCCCCTTGGCTTATTACTTTTACAGTTTTGGTTGTTGGAGGTGTTCGAGGGAGGTTTTAGGAGTTTTCGTTGGAAGCTAGAGGTGAAACATAATTGTTATAGGAAATACACACCATGTAAGTGTATTACACAGTATAATTATGTTTCACAGATTGTTATAGGCTAGTTTAGAATGTGTACATTTTTAGGATTAAACAATAAACAGGTGGCATGTTTTTCAGCAAAACTAAACCCTGAGGATTACACAACACAAAAGGGGACTACACGTCATATAAATCCTTGAGGAAGTACAGTTCTAGAATTTATTTCCAGCAAAATTTTCACTCATTCATTCATGACTTCTTATTCCTCTCATTTTTGAGAGAATCCAAGGTGCCTCGATGAGTTATTCATACATTCTTCCTCTCTCATTGATTAATTGGTCTTGGTGGTTGTTCCTTTCCAATTCATGGTATGCCCTTCCTTCTTTTTGGAATGTTTTATTCCATTACTCTCCCAAGGATTCGATACACTGATGTTTTTTTGTTTTGGGTGTGTGTTGGGTTGATTATTTATGGTCTTTGGTAATGATGTAGGTTTATCCATATTTTGTCAGGGTGTTTTGGGGGTTTGTAGGTGTTCTTCTTCACCATGCGGTTCAAGTCGATTCAGAAATGGTTCTTTGAGGTAGGTAACAGCATGTTTCTCTTTATTGTGTATCATGAATGAGGGGTTTGATTTTTTTACCTATGGTTTATGGTTGTTCTATCTTAATTAATGATATAGAATTTGTTAAATTGAAATTTAATGGTAAAAAGGGGTTTGACTCATATGTTTTTATGGAATTATTGTTATTGTGATATTAGGAATTGTAAGGGATTGAAGCCCTGTTGAAAATTATGGACATTGGGGGCTTTTTTTCACTTTGTATGTGTGTTGAGATAATATATTTGGTTGTTATTTATGTTATATCACCCTAAAATAATAATCAGATAACAAATTATATCTTGATAAAAAAGGATTTCCCCAAGATAATGACTTGTGTGATAATGTCCCTAAAATAAAATAGAATGCGATAAATTCCCATATTTAAATTCCAAAAATTATCTTGATGTATTATGATCTGTGGCCATTACATCGAAACAAATATGTGTTGTTGGAGAATTGGTGGTTGATGGTTCATGTGTTGTGTTTTTGGGGTGGCGAGGTGGTTTGTTTAGTTGTGCTTTGGGGTCTACGAGGTGGTTTGTTTGGACATGATTTTGGTGTGGTGAGGTAGTTTGTTTGGACTTGATTTTGGGCATTAAGGTGGTTTGTTTGGTCATTTTTTTTTGGGAGTAGAGGTGGTTTTGGGCCATGATTTTGGGTTGGAGAGGTGATTTGTGATACATACTTATAGGATGGTTAGGTGGTGGTTGCATTGTACTAGATTCATGAGTAGTGATGGAATAAATAAATAATTATTTGATAATGTTTGAAATGGATTGAGTTGGTTTGGCTAATGGGATAAAAATGGATAATGAAGAATAAAATAATGGTTTTTGTTATTAAACATGGTTGATGCAAAATAATGAAAAGAATAGATTTATTAAATTGAATTTGTTGGAAATGTTAAATGATATTTGTGGCTTGTTGTGTGGTCTTATTCGTTTAGAGGTTGGATTAAAATTAGTGATGTTGTGAGTTGTTGGGTTTGTATATGAACCCATATTCTGGAATTTAGTGTTTTATTTTATATATATACTTGTATATTAATTTTATTTCTATACTCACACCACCCACATCTAGCACAATGTGATGAGACTCGAAAAGTCATTTAGAAGGGGGGTTATTTTTTCCGACATCCAGTGAAGATTACTTATGGATGTGTACCCTCTCTTTCTCTCTCTCTATTCTAAGTGAGGTAGCTATTTCTCATTCTATGATGGTCAGAGGTGTGTATTGAAATAGATGGTGGGTGTGATTGGCTAGGTGTTTTCGTGAAAGTTGTGACTATGCTTCTAGGGAGATGGCCCATGTGTTTTCTGGAGGGATGTGATATAACCATTATTGTGGGGAGGCTTCTTGTGAGAGTCATGAATGGTAGGAGGAGGGCATGAGGTAGATTTACTAGATGTACATGATACCCTAATACTCTAGTTTTTGTAGTGTTTGTTTTGAGGCCTAGTTGTTTTTGGGTGAGATGTGTTGCAGTCGTGATTGTGAGGAGGCGAGCCTAGGTTTCTATAGGAGAGATGTGTTTTGAACATTAATTTGGGGAAGTGTGGTATATGCTAGATATATGAGCACTATGATGTACAAAATTTGGTGTGGGAGAGACATACTAGTGGGAAAGTGGTGTGGGGCACCCTTATTGATGTTATTCCTATTATATTATATTACTTTCTTTTCATTATTTGGTGGGCATGCCTTAGTGAGGTCATGATGGTTAGTATACCTTGATAGGTGTTGTTTGTTTCTAATATTTTCTCATAGGTACATTAGTATTCTCATTTCACATGTGCACAAGAGACTTTGGTTTTCCTACTGAGTATACTTGCATGCTCACCCTATGTATATAAAACAATTTTTAGGTTTCCAGGGAATCTATGTGGACTGTGCTAGACATTACTAGCTCAGATCCGTGACAATTGTTGTGAAATTTATTTATCTTTAATTTTAGGTATTTAGTTTGGATAGTATTATATATTTCATTTTTATTTATACATGCATGATGGATGGTTTTGGATTTGTTTTATATTATGTATTGGAGTTGTTTTCAGATGATTTATCTTGTCTCATTATCCTATTTATATTAGAGGTAATTTCCTCCCATGCATGATATTTTTATACCCTCAAATCTAGTCACAAATCGAGGGCCTACTAGAGATGGGACTCGGGAAGTTATTTTATCTCCCCCGTCAATATTGAATATTTGATGGGAGGGGTCATGACACATCACCTATATAAAGCACATATCAACTTTCAGAATAAGAAAATCTCTTTTCGTATCCAAAATCATCATATTATCAAGTATCAATGCAAATATGATTATGAACTCCCTATAGAATATAATTCTATAATATGAGTTATGATATGTAACAATGAGGGTATCTTGATAAAAATAATCAAGGAGGAAGTTATCATTGATTACATGCCTATTTATGGGAATATATTGATGTATTTAGAGATGATCTACCTAATATTTCCCCAGAGCATGAGGTTCATATTTCTATAAAACTCATACAGAGATCCATGCATATCTCAATGAATATATATGAAATTTATCCCATTGATTTGGAGGAGTTAAATAAGAAACTGTATGAAAGTTTAAAAAAGGGTTTTATGTTCCTCAATGCTTGACTATGGGGATCACTAGACTTATTTTTCAAAAAAAAGGATGGATTATTTAATTTTTACATTTAT
The DNA here is from genome assembly GCA_963277665.1 of Viscum album. Taxonomy (NCBI): domain Eukaryota; kingdom Viridiplantae; phylum Streptophyta; class Magnoliopsida; order Santalales; family Viscaceae; genus Viscum; species Viscum album. The sequence goes on from OY728126.1 coordinate 1,042,019,607, forward strand.
TATTATGATCATAATAAAAGAATTTTTGAAAACATGTATCCTCATCCCCACAAAAGTGATATATTTGATCAACTCAGAGGAGATCGATAATTCCAAATATTAACCTTAAACCCGCATATCATCAATTAGGGTTTAAATTGTTGATGTTTACAAGATATAATTCTATATGAAGTAAGGATATAATGAATTTTATAGTAATTTCCTCTGGGTTTACGAATTCTTCTTATATCTTCTTGATTTTAATGAATAATGTCTTTAGATACTCTCTTTAAAATTTATGGTGGTCTTTACAGATGATTTTACAATATATTTAAAGAGTAATTATGATCATGAATATCATTTATTTATTATTTTAAAGACCATGATAAAGGATAAAAAACATAGCAAATTTATCAAGTGTGAGTTATAGTTATTAAAAGTATCATTCTCAGGCTATGTAATCACAAGCAAGGTCATACCAGTAGATCTATCATAGATGTAATTTGTTGAGAAATGGAATAGATCGACCTCTTTGACAAAGAAAAATAGTTTTCTTGAGTTAATAGGATATTATAGACACATCATGAGAAAATTATGATGGAAATAAAGTTAACTATCCAAGTTAACACATAAGGGAGTGATGTTTCCATAAAAATAAAAATGTGAAGAAACATTCATGGAGATAAAAAGAAGTATGGGTGTTGAACTTGTAATTACATTACCTTGTAGGGGGGGAGGGTTTATAATATACAATAATTATTCAAAAAAGGGAATTATTTGTGTCCTCATTTATAGGGATATATTAATTTCATTTTACTCACATCAAACAAAAATTCACCAGAAATATTACCTGATGCGTGATTTGGAATATGTAGTGGTAATATTTGCATTAAAATTGAAGTGAAATTATATATATTTAGAAAAGTGAAATATATATACTGATTAAAAGGGATATAAATATATATTCACAAATAATGGTATGAATATATGAGAAAGGATATTGTTATAATTGATAAAATATTATGATCGCTCAATACAATACCACTTAGGTTATTAAAATAAGGTAGATGATGATCTGAGAAAAAAAGAACATGTTACTTTATCTAGGATGGGGATTGAAAAAGACCCAAGACTAATGGATTTACAGAGTATGAATTCTAAATTTATTATGGGTGGAGAGAAACACTATAATTCAAAAAAGACTTCTCAAAATACCATTCATGTTATTATCAATGAAGCTTAGAATGATAATACATAGATATATGAAAAGAAAATTAATATTCTAGAGTTGAACTTTGACAAATATGGAGTTATATGGTTTTAATTTGGATATGTGTCCCATAAAAGAAGGATTTGATAAAGTATGTTTTGGATGTTACACATAGATCAACTTTTTTTATTCATATAGTATGTAAAAAATTTATATTGATCGAAAAAAACATTTTCTGGGATTACATGAGGAGAGAAATATAGAACAAATATCACTCTTCTTAGTATTTTAATAATTTAATGTTGTATGGATAAAATATAAGGGTAATTTTCAATCATTACAAATTTTTTAATTCTTAAAAAACAACAAAGGATTTCATTATAGGGATCCAAAAACATCTAAAGGCCATAATGTTATTTTCACTTTTTTCATCACCTTATAAAGTCAACTCATTTTATTTCTAGAAAGAATAATTCTATGTTAAAAACTAACCATGATATACATAATGTAAGTGGAAAGGATGTATGGAGTAATAATATCCATTATATTAGATTTAGATATGTGGTTTACCTAAAAGTTTTATATAATCCTTTAGAATGAATTGACTGTATATATGGGATTTAGTAAAACTTATCACCCTCAAAAGGATGTTCATTTTTCAAGGACCATTTGACATCTAGAGGATATGATGGTATCATATTTGATATATTTATAATGATGTTGAAATCAAAACCTCCCCATAGTAGAGTCCTAATATAAAAAAAAGTTTCAATTCTATCATTCAGATAAGTATTAATGACTCTCTTTATGGGATGATATATAGGAATCAAACAGTTTGGATGACGTTTGATAGAGGAAGATAATATGTTATTACATTTTCTATGAAATAATAGAGGATTTTCAATCCATTCAGTATTATATACAATCATAAAAAATTGATAGAAGAGTTATACAAATAATCATTGAAGAGTTATGGAGTTTAAAGATTTTGAAAAGGTTTTACATTGAATATCTGTATAGAAGTGAGTTATGATATTTGAGTTGAGCTCTAGATATAATGGCCCCTTCATGATTCTTGATCATGTTAGAGTCATATCCTATTTATTAGCACTCTCTCCACATCTATCTCAATGGAATTGTGGGGAAAAAATATTTATTTTGATAATATCACATAACAGATCCATAACTTTTACTAAGCTCAATCATTATACAAATGAAAAATGAACATTTATATAAAGAACAACTTATGGAAATATTGGATCGAGGAGACAGGGTTATTGAGAAACAAGGCTACCCATATTTTCAATGTTATGTGATGAAATCATAAGTTTGGTGAGGCTATATGGGAACTCTAGGATGCAATGAAAGAAAATTACCTTTAATTTGTTTCTTTTAAGTAATAAAATTTTGAAGATGAAATTCTTATTAAGGGTGGTAGAATGTAACAAGACGAGTTTTAGTAAAAAATTACTCCTTAAATAAAGACAATGTAAAATAAATTCTCCAACACACAACATTGAAACAAACAAAAAATATATATCATTTTAAGGTAGTTTTAGAATTAGTTGGTAAAAATAGTGGTAAAAAATTATGAAATATATATATATAATATAAAAAATAAGAATAAAAAAATAATGTTCACATTAAATATAAATAGGACTTATGGCATTAACAAAACTAATAAAATAATGATATAAAATTAGATTCTTTTTCTATTCTAATATATTTTTATATGAATAATAGATAAACTGTATTTCAATTTATAATCTATACTAAATAATTAAAAGAATAGATAATAAAACAAAAATCATTTTCTTATAAAAAACATTTTTTTAAAATTTTCTTTCTTTTAATTAAAAATTATAAATAGAAGTTTTTATGTAAATTTGAAAAACATAACTTCATTTTTTTATTTATAATGTCAATTTTATCTTTATAGGAGTTTTTTTAATATATTTTTAAAAAATTGATTTTTACATGAATAGTGAAATATTCTATTTTTTTCAAATACACTTCATTTTATGGAATTATTAGTTAATAATAATGATTTGAAAATTTATGAAACCATTTTATATAAAAAATATGAATTTTATAAGTTTTATTAAAAATTTAAAAATATTTATTCTAGTTTTAGATCAAATATTAAATGTTTTAGAACTTAAGTTAAATATTAATCCTGGAATTGTTTTTAATAAATTTAATACATACAATTTTAAAATTAATTTTTAATAAATTTAGATACTAAATATAATTAAATGTATTAAATGTTTTTAATTAGTGTTTTTAATTTATATAAAAATAAACATTTATTTTTCCCCTAAAAGATACATTACTTTCGTTAAAACTAGTTACCTTGGTTAAAATCAAAAGGGAAAAAAACGTTTTAAAGAATAGTTAATGGCCATAATTTCTTTTAAAAATGTATGAGAATGTGATTTAGAGGCCTTTATATAACTTATGACTTCTCATATCCATTATATCCCAATTTTGAGAAACTTTATTTGTGTGTAACTTCACAATATTGAAATGTTTTAGGTATGGACAAAAATGTCTTCCCTTTTAACGTATAGAAGGGGTACTCCACTCCTCGCATACCATCACACCAAAATCCACATAGTTCATCACAAAATATTCTAAAACTATCCTCAAAACTCTTATAAACCTTAAATAGGATTTGGACTTCTAAAAATACCATCCCTCAAGGGCTTCTCCCCCATTCCAAAGGACATAATCCAAGTAGTGTGGTATAAGTTTCTAACCAGTCCTCCCACTTTTCGGTTACTTCATGTGCAATTATTATTATTCAAATTTAAATAAAAAACTATTAATATGATTACATTTTTATAAATATTATGTCTATATGTGACTATAATTATGGTAAAATATTTAACCAGTGTTCCCCTTTTCACTATAAAATGAAAACATAAATCATGTGCACGTGTGTGTAGAGTACCACCACCAAGAATAAACATGGTTCGTTTTTCATCACCAACTAACATGGATAGTAAAAAGGGGTAATTTAATGAATAATAATTATATATATGTCTTTTTTAACAGTCTTAAAAAATAATATTATTTATACTTTCTCATGTTCATTGAAAAATGAAATCATCAACCATGAGTTTGTGCGGAATACTGTCTACAAGGAATGATGCATTCTGATTTCCCCTACCACCTTCATGGAATGTATTTTTTTATAAATTAGGAACAAATGTGAAATATATTTATATATATATATGAATTCCATATCTCATTAACATGTATTTTTATAGAAAACATTATTGAATGATTGTTATAAGGTAATATTTCGACAATAATAAATAACCTGAAACTAGTTCTTCATTGAAATAACTTGCATGAAACAAAAAAATATATATTGTAATGGAATTATAAAATATAAAAAATAGTATAAAATCAATTAAAATAACATTAATATGTTTTTAATTAATAACTTCAAGAATATAAGAATTTTTGGCACCACTATTATAAAATTCGCACAAACGAACAATACCTGTTTAGGGAAATAAAATAAATGAAGAGAATTATTAAAAATTAATGGAATAAATGGAAATATATATGAATAAGGTTAATAAAAAAGTAACTAATATTTTTATATTTATGATAAAAGAAATTTAATCACTTTTTTAGAATTATTAATAGTTATAATGGTTTATTTCCTCATATTTTCACCCCATGCGACATATTTCTTACAATACACTATGTTTAATTTGGAATTATGTATCTAATTATCCTTTATTACTTTGTATCATTATCACCTTATATTTCATTTTTTTTCATTTTTCTATTATATTTTATTTCACTCATGGGGTTTTGACTCAAGAAATTGAAAAAGTGGTAGTGGTTTTATCGACTAATTTCTCATTTACTTGGTCATAATATTTCATACTTGAATATAATATTCAAATTTTATTTAATTCTACCATTACTTTATTTTTTATGGTATTTACTCTTATTCTATAGGTAAATTAATTTTCATAATCAATAACCACTTATTTTATAAATTGTTTTTAGAATTAAAATTATATACTTTGTAATAATATCTCTCAATCTGAACAATGAATATTTTCTTCCATGACCATGTTTTTTTATCAAAAGTGTTTTATTTAAGGAAATTAAAATATGTTTTTTCATTTAAATTATTCAAATTTTCATTTACATCTTCTATGAAATGAAAAAAAATTATTTTTATTTTTTTTGGGTTTTTCATTAAAATGGAAAAAATAAGGCATTAATTTTCATTATTTACCTAATTGGAAATATTAGGTAGATTTTTTTCATTGATAATTTATTTGTAAAATTTTTTAATATTTATTTTTTCGTGTATTATATTTTTATTATAAATTTTTATTTTAAAATTATTTTTCACTTATTCTTTTATAACATTTTTTGAAGGATTTTGTGATTTTTTTAAAATTCTATTTGTCCTATAAGGTTTACCTCTTATGAAGTGAAGTATTGATCATCCTCGATTTTTTTAGATATTATTACTTCTAAAGAATTATATTTCTATAACCTATCATTCATTAAGATAATGTTTTGTGATGTTTATGTAATGTTTTAAAAACCCGTTCTTTTCCAAGGGTTCATTAATATTTTATTAGGTTTTATATTCAGTGGAAAAAATATATATGGATGATAATGAGTATGGTCCTATATAAACATGAAATGTATTAGTTTATGTTTATATATTGTGAGATAGTAAATCCTGAATATAATTATTTCGTTAAAATAATAATGGAAATAATGGTTTCGCTCAGATTTTTAAGAATAGGGACAATGAATTTTTTCGCATAGGTGTGGGAATAATGGGTTTTCCTACAATGGTTCTCCTATTATTTTGGTTATCCCACACTTAAATGTTGTTTATAAAGTTATTACACGCATCATATTCCATGTTTTTAGGATTTCACTATATTTTTAATGTATTACCCCATTTGTTTATCATGCTCACATGTTTTATGATTATTGATATGTATTTTGAGCCATGTCACAATATTTATGCTTCCTTAACAATCTTGTTAAAATATCATATTTTTCTATCTTATTGTATAATTTTTATCTATAGTCATGTGATATTTTACTTTTACATTTATATCCCCCTCATGTTATCCTTCATTTTTATGATATGATACATTTTGATATTCTTTTACCTTATAGAGTATATGAGCTCAACTATTTCTTAATTTTTCACCACTAGGTTATAAAAAGGATAATATCACATGGTATATTAAAAAAGATTCTAAAGGAGAATTATTCTACTGTAGTGTTTTCAATTATTGTAAGATAACATGTTTTTATAGATAATATGCATGACACCAAACCATTCAGTCCTTGGGATGAGTTAATTTTGTTTACATGTATTATCTAATACATGAAATTAATTCATTATTTGAGTTATGTTCACCTTGTTCTACTTTAGTACTAACAATAACTACATTTGGATTTGTTTTAAATTACCATTAAAAAATACATGTCAAGGAGTATTATACCATTTTATTTATATATCCCATATTATTAAAAATAAATGCAGTGGATGATAACAAGTGAAAGTAATCAATTAATCAACCCTAAGTATTCTTAAAGAAATTCTAAATGTTGAAAATAAGGGTGACTAATTCACTTACTAAAATTTCACTTCATAACTATGTATATATTAATATCTTCTAATAATTGTTGTTATTGATTTATCTAGTTTTTCACCCTTAGATACATAATTTAATCATTAAAAACAATCGGCAGGAGAATGTAACAACATTCCATGATAATAAAAAATTCAATCCCTTTTTCATAATTTCAAGTTTCATATAATATAATGACTCCTGATATCTTTCAAAAATATTCTATAACACCACAGGATTTTGGAATATATTTTTTGATAGATTTTTAAACACAAAAGACTAAATTAAAATGGTTCAGGTCATTTTAGATGAATATTATTAATAATATTAAAAAAATAATAAACCCACTAGTAAATAAACTATTTATACTCAACTAAAATTGATTACATTTAGAGGATAAATAATTTATATGATTTAAAATTAAAATTTATTATTCTCTTTCAATTTTTTTTAAATTTTTTTTATATTTTTTTAAAATAAAATAAATTTACCACTTTAAAAACAATTATAAATTATAAATTTATATAAAATATTTAAAATAACACTTAAAATCATTTTTTTTCAAGGAAAATCCATTTTCCTAGTAAATTGTTTTCTCATTTAAAATCTAAATTTATAAATTTATAATATTAATTTTTATAGAATTAACATAATATTCTAATTAATCATTTCAAAACTTTCTTTGGATAAATTTTTGGGATTTTTTAAAAGAATTGGTTTTTTTGGTGAATGTTGAAAATACAATTTTGACTAAAAATAGTGTTTATGTAATTTTCATGAAATAAGTATAAAATAAAAGATATAATTTTTTATTAAAAATTTTATTTATTGATTAAAATTATTCATTAAAAAATTCTCTATTTAGAAAACACATGTCAAAAAATGTGAAAATTAAATAATTATTTTTTGATAAAAAGTATTTTCAATCATTACCCTTTAATTAAGTTTTATCATGGTGAAATTATGTTTTATATTTATTTTAATGTCATATAACTCAACATTGGTTAATAATAAACGAATAATTATCCAAAAAATAAATAATATTGATATCTTTATCCTAAACATATCATTTATTCTTGAAATACACTTTTTTTTCTACAAACAGAAATTTACGTGTAACATACAGTAATATTAAAAAAAATCTATTACACAAAGAAATTTTATTGGATAAAATTAATATATGATTTGGAATCAAATGGTAAAAATTATGTAGCAAGAACCATTTTATTTTTAGGTATAAAAATTAAATTACTTATTTAAAATTTAATTACCATGTTAAAAACAAAAAATGGTTAATGTGAAAAATGAAATAGTAAAAGACTTAAAAAATTATTAGAACATATTTTAAAATGATTTTTAGAGATTATATTCCTTATAAAATCCCTCAATCCAATATTCCCCATTTATTATCCACGTTCCATGTGAGAAATGTGCTCTCATTATATTAAAAGGTTTTATTTAAGAAAATGGCATCCCCTACAACAATAAAAAGAGATGACCTTCACCCATTTAACAACTCATTAAAAATAATTGGATCATCCTAAAGACATAAATTATCTGACCTCCAATATATCCCATGTCTTATAATTTTTACTCTTTCCAAAAATACTATTCTATGGAACCAAATGGTGTTACCTAAGAGAGAACATCCAAAGGGAGAGATAAAGTTATCAACCTAGATCTATTAATTATCTTTATATTCTATACCCTGAAAACTTTTATATATATAAAATTATTTGAGAAAATAAGTGTTAATAATATTATTTAAATCTCTTATACTAAAGGAATTTATATTTTCTACCTTCCTCAAAAACCATCTTAAAAATGAAGATGTCTCCTTTTTTATGTGTGGACTACCATCTCTATGAATGACATCAGTGATTTTTCATCATCAACATAAGTGGATGGTTTTAAAATAATGAATATAGGATTAGTTTCATATTTAAAAAATCATTATGTTTTTAAAATTTTAAACCATTTCATATCTTCCTATTGATATATGGAAAATGAATGCATCTCCCACGGGTACATGTAATCTACCACCTCCACATATTTTTTATTTCAGTCGAATATTTTCTTACGTATCTAAATGTATTAAAATAAGGTTAATCACTGTCATAAAATATAAATTATATTATTTTGATAATATGATAATGATATTATTAAAAAATAATATCTTTCGTAACCGCACTCATCCATTTATTATAGAATGTTCTTGTTTGTGTTAATTTATCCACCTATAAGAACAATGATATAAATTTATATTATGTATAAATTAAGAAACCTAATTATTGTTGATATTTTAAATTGATAATTAAATAATTTTTTTTATATTTTGATTACTAATATGAATCCAATTATTAAAATACCCCTCCTCATATAATGATATCAAAAATGATAATAGAATATTATAAACAATTATAAAATGAAAATAAAACATTATAAATAATTTTGAAACAAAAATATAACATTATAAATAATTATAAATAAATATAAACAATTTTTAAAAATATATTTTTATACCTATAATTATAGAAAAATGATAGCATTTTAATATAAAAACATGAATCTACACTATGATTATGAAACTATTATTAAACAAATATTCGAATCCAATAAGATATGATGATAAAAATAAAATATAAATTACTATTATATTTGTATTAAATGACTATAAATGAAGTTTGTAAAAGTTTATAGTTATTAATTAGGTTATGAACTATTTTATTTTAAAAAAATATTTTTTTTATAGGTGGTTAGACTATTTTCGGCTAAGTGGGATTAAAGGTAAGGGTGTTTCATCTAAATATCCTTTCTTTGTGACTTGTTTTGTTTAATACAACTAATTTAATTTAAATTTTATGTATAATAATTATTGGATATATAATATCGATAATTTTATTTTATTCATTATATTTAATGTTCAATTTAAAAATATCTCAATCATGGGGTTTCTATTAAAATGTTTTTAAGATATAATGGTTTTCTGGACTCAACTTCTTTTCTTGAGTCATAATGCTTTCTCATTGAATTTTGTTTTAAAATATTTTTTCTTATTTCTTATGATGATAATATAATTATTTTATTACATATTTTATTGATAATTACATTGATTTATACCTTTCATCATAAAATTTTATGATGTTAATAATAATTCATTTTCTCTCCAAATGAGTTATTTTTCTTCTATATCCATATTCGCTCGTCCTGCCAATGTTCACTTATTCCTATTTTCAAAATCATATATGTTTTATTTATAGTGATATTAAAAATTATATATACCACTTATAGAATGTATTATTGGTCTATCTTTTTATGATATATTTTTTAATAAAAGTATTTTCAATATATTAAGAGGGATTTCCTATTGAAGTTTGTATTTTAATAGTTCACTCTAAAAAATATTATAGAAAAGAATTAATTATTTTTCAAAAATAATTTATTTGGATTTATTTTAAAGTGTTTTAAAAAAATCAATTTACTATATTTAAATTTTTTTTTGAAATTTATTCATACTATCATCTCTTTAAGAAAATGGAACTATTTTTTAAAATTCATATTTTTTCTTGATTTCAAATTAATTTTTATCTTTACAGAATATAAATATTATTTAGTTATTTTTATGGAATCATCATAAAAGTGAATATATGAAATACTTTTTTTGTTTCATTTATTTTTAATATCAATCAAACTAATCCATAATTTTAGTTTATGTTATATGATTTTGAAATGAAATAAATTCCATTTTCTTTACATGGATGCGTTATGATATGTTGAATGACTGATTTAAGGTGGGAAAAATATTTTTGTATATTAACAAGTGGAGTACTATATTTCTTTCTAATGTATTTATGTTGTTTTTATATCTGACGAGATATGAATATTTTGTGTGTAAATGATCATATTATTCTTTTTTCACAAGTTTGTATGTGGTCATGATCACATATAAGTTTGTTCACATGGTTCATGTGGGCATGATAAAATTATGATTTTTTTCACAATATTGTGTGTGAATTTGATCATATTATTTGTTTAATACATGGTCGTGAATGTACATTTTCACATATTGATTTTTGGACATTACTATTACTGTATATGATTCTGTTTTTATTTGTTCCTAGGAATGTTCCCATTCATTATTTCTCTTAAATTTTTAACAATATTATGATTTCAATACTATTCTTATGCTATATTTTTAGTTCACATGCCTTTTATTATTCTCCCTATATCATTTCTTTATCTCAAACTCTCATGTCACGGTAAATGTTTTTTCAATTGGGATAAAATGTCTTGTTTTTATAATATCTGGAAAACTCTTAATATTCCATGTTTTTTTAATAAGTTATAAATAGAGACCCAGGATTAACATACATAGAATTTAAATAATTTGTTCAGAATATTTATTACATTAAAAAAAACACAAACCCAATAACTATAATAGTGTAGTGAATTTGGAAACATTAAAACATCAAAATTATTCCATAAATGAGCTAAGTCATATCCAACTATTTACTTTATAATAAGAACCATTATTAGAAATATCATACATAATACATATCTTTATAACTCAGGGAATGTAAATATAAGAATGGGTGAGATCAGATGCTCAATAAGGGTAAAAAAGGGAGCTAAGTAATCATAACATGAACCTAAGGGTCTGGGAACAAGTGAATAACAATAGAAAACCACAACCATCATATCAAATATCATATTCAAGAGTCATGGAATAAATATTGGTAGTTCATAAAAAATGATTCATAAGTAAATCAAAGAACAGTAGCCCTGAGAGCATAAGAAATCAAATTTTTGGTATACTCATAAGCATATAAAACCATTTAAATATTAGTAAAGGAACATTTCCAAGATCATAATAGTGGATAATGTCCTTTACTGAACTGGGTTCAATCCATATTCTAGACCTATATTATTTAATTTAGTTCACTTCCCATTATAGCCCTATATTAATAAACCAAGTTCACCCCCCATTCCAGTCATATCCATATCATGATATATAAATCATTACCCAAATCAATGGAGAAAGATATAGGTCCCACCTATAAAATAATGAAATCATACATATGTGTTCCACAAGATTATAAATATAATTACCCTACCTTAAAACATTACATAATCTTGAATTAAATGAATAATTCATATTGAGGATCTTTTCGGGTTCATAGTTTTAGAGAATTAGGCCATAACTATTACATTACATCTCAAAAATTACAAATTAGATACTTCTACTTAGTTCTTATTTCTTCGTAAAATAAAAAAAGTCATGAAAAAATGAGTCGGTATTAGTTCCATGTTTTAGACAGTATGACTTTTCATTGATCCCATCCTTGACCATATTCATATTTAAGTCCTTTTAAAAACATTTCAAAACATGGGATGAGCATAAAAAGATCTGTAAGGGTTATAATATAAGGAATGAAAACATTAACCCATCAATAAATACAAATCAATGAAACCATAATTTTCAATCATAACGTACCTCATGAAATCATAAGATTTAGTAATAACACACAAAAATACTAAATCCTAAAGGTATCATATGGAATTTATGACACACTTACATTGTATCTTTAACATATATGTAGGAAGTTACGTTTGGAATACCCATCACAATATTTTCCCTATATATCTTAGTAGAAACCATAAAATTTACATCTGTTATGTTACCCAATGCATTGGAGAGCTATCTCGAGCTCACCTGCCCTAGGTTTACCACGAAACCACCCGTATATGTAAACAAACCCCAATAACCATGACACATTAAAAACACATAAAACAAAATAATTGAAATATAAAATTTCCACATTGCAATCACATTATATCATTTCAAGATATTGAAAAAATCAATGATTTATCAAACCATTTTAAAAACCATTTAAAATATTTAGTAAATAGATTTTTGAATCAAAGTGTCTCATAACACTTTGAATCTTTTGAAAGAAATTTTAATTTCAAAACATTCATGTCCATATTAATAAATCCTTAAAACTATTTTTAAAACATGGACATTAATGAGAAATATTTAGAACAATAGATCATTAAACCATTTATAATGATATTTTAGTTAAAGAGTTCCTAACCAAATGAGAGATGCTAGAATAAAAATAATTTAAAAATAACATTAATAAAAGCTTATCATATCATGAGAATAAATAGATTTATGATATAATATGTAGAATGAAATTATATAGATAATATAAAATTGAATTTGTTTATAACAACAAATAATTTTAAATGGAATGTAAATTGAGACAAAGTCCCTTACAAAGAACATATCCACAAATGAAGGAAAAATCAAGGATATAATTATGTGTGAAAAAATAAGAATAAACCCATTATATGTGGATATTAAGTTTAAAAAAATAAGAGGTCATTCACACATATTCATATCACGACATAATCAATAAGTGTAAGTTTAACCTAAATAAAGTAAATTGAGTAAAGAAGTCCCAATACAGAAATTTGATCGCCTAACGACGTCGCTTTAAAATTGAAAAAAATAGTTGATGAGAAAAAAGGGTCTCTCATCACATGGACATAAAATTTACCAAAATAATGATATATATGAACATGTCCAAACATAAGAAGAAAGAAATTAAAATAAATGACATAAAATAAGTCTTTGACTAAAAGAGTACGGTGAATGGTTCTCTTAAAGATTTGGTAACTTACGAAACATAAAACCAATGATGGAAGGGTCATAAAATGAAGATGTAAATACCCATAAATTAATGTATATTACAAAATTAATACAATAATGTTAATTATATACAACACACAAATGGAAATTATGGAAAATATAGCAATAATCTCACAGGAATAAAAAGTGATATGAAAACCCCTAAGCACGTTGTAATCAATCGATTCGTAAGACAAAAAGTTAATAAAAAAAATAAATCATAGAATATAATGAATATAAATAGAATAATTATTATATATATCAAATTTATGTACACAATAAACCACATTAAATAATAAGTGGTGAACAATGGAAATCTCAAGGAATTAAAAGTGAGATAAGAAACCCCTTACCTCGTTCCCGACTTGACTAGTTTGCTCCTTGTTCATCCTGAATAATAAACTAATGTTAATTTATAAATTCTTCAGAAAAATTTTCAGGTTTATTATTCCTTTTATATCACTAATTAATTTGAAAAAACAATTAGTTAATTATTTTAGTTCATATCAGACATTTTGTCGATGTTCGGAATTTGAGTTAAAAATGGACTGGTTATAATTACAATTTGTCCATGTGGTCAAGAGTACATTATCTCCAGAATTATATTAATGATTTAAATATCATATATATCATATATATCCATTATATATGTATTTATTATAGTCCATAATATTTTGATATTATAAAGGTCATGCACCGTTCATGGAGACGGAAAGCCGTACGTACGCATGAACGCTACCTTCATTTGATTTTTTTCATTTTTAATGAAATGAAAACATAATGATACATAAGTATATTATTATTAAATTATAATACAATATTTTATATATGTTACATAATTTAATTAACACCATAATTTATACGTTCAATGTATGGTATGAACAAGTAATATCACATTGAGGGGGTGGTAGTCCGCACTTCCTCAAATGAAATTATCGTATTTACCCATTATGAAAATCATAAAGGTATGATATAAATAAAAAATAAAGAAGTAAAGTGACAATATAAATATAATATACATAAAATTTAAATATAGTTCCATCTTAATGGCCACTATAAGAGGTGGTAGGAGAATATTTAATGATCATCGTTTCGTGAGGCAGTAGTTCGCTGTCTACAGAAACAGTATGTTTTTTACCTATTAGATGGAGGTGTGTGGGAAGTGTTGTTCAAATAAATCTCTTAAAAAAACATAGTATATTTAGGATTCTGTTTTTGTTATAAATTAAATGAATGAAGATAGTTTATGGGTTTGTAGAAGTAAAATAAAAGAAATGAACTTTAGAGAAGACGTTACCTTTAAATCAGGTATCTCCCTTTGGTTTGAACCAAATAGATTACTCGAACTAATTTCTTCCTATGGTAATGATTATATGTGTAAGATATAGATTTTAAGATATTATTTTTCAAGATTTTGGAAGATCAAAGTGGATTTGGAGGTTTCAGTAATGGGTTAGAGGTGAGGGCTTTTTATAAGGGGGAGGAGGGGCCCTTTAGAAACCTTTGAAATTATTATTTTATTATATAATTATTTTTGGATTATAAACGTAAAAAACTTATTAATGTATAAGATATGATGTATATTGTTTTAAATAAAATCATCAAATAATAATTTTAATGGTTTTGGTTATTTTTTTAATCATTTTATTCTTATTTATTGAAATTATTCATTAATGAGGTAAACACTGCATCATTATTGTCTCATAAATAATTTTATTTATTTGATTTATAAAAATTATATATAAATTACCATGATGTAGGAAATATTTTTATCCTTCTAATGAATATTTATAGTCAAATAACTCAATTATATAACACCAAATTAAAATTGTTTTAGCAAAACAACACATGTTTATGATATTTTTATTTTTACTTTAAATAAAAAGTTATTAATGTCATTATCTTAACCAAATGGATTTAAATGGTCACAAATCTCACCCATGGAACTTATTGGACGTCCATGACTCATCCAATAGGGTTAGGACAAGTGTTATGGTAATTTTATATTATTATAATATTATTTTTACCTTGAATTTCCCTATTTACTTTTAACCACTGTAATTAAATGTCAAAAGTTACTATTAACCAAAAAATATTTTCATCTTATTGAACCACATTTTAATTAATAGTAAAAAAATTTATGTTTTATTTTTAAAATTAAATTCACAAAATTGGCAAATTTTCATTTAAATATAGAAGTTGGTTTCTTAACTACTACTCATTGTTTTCACTATTCATCAAAAATTGATGTTTTTCAGAAAAATACTAAATATTAAGCCTAAGGGATATTTGATATTCTGAATTAAAAAATGATGTATATTTTACCAAATTCAAAACAATTATGTTTCATTAATTAATTTATAATTAATTCTTGTTTTCAAAATAAAAAACGTGTTATTATAAAATAATAACTATCAAAAGATTGACACTTGTTTGTGTCCAATTTCAAAGTGAAATTACTTACAATGAAAAAAATTGGATTAAATGGTTAAAATACACACTAATTACACTTTCAAAACAATTATAATTATAATTTATCAATAAAAATTAATTATATTAAAAGGCAATTTTGAATTAAAATACATTATTTTTCACTATTCAATAAAAAATGAACTATATCAGGAAAAACACCAAAATATCATCCAAAGTAAATTTTGATGTCCCAATTCTAAAGAAGAATTTTATTTTGTCAAATAAAACATATAGAAGTTAAAAAAATATATTTAAAGTGGATTGTCCATCAAAAGGTGGTAAATCGACCATTTAATGAATATTAGGGTTTTTATGATTAAAATTAGATTCATTAACATTTTAAGTTTTTAACATTTTTTGGAAAAATGTAAAAACATTTAACAAACATGTATAATCATATTGTAGTTAGTTCTGTTTATTCCCGTCATTAAAATGGATATGCGTTAACTACCATTTAAAATTGTAATATTAATATATTATTTTTTGTTATAACATAACGTGTCGTGTAACGTAAGATTTCAAAGAAACCCGTTTTTGCATATCGTGTACGCCATAAAAAATGGCATCCCCTTTAAAGTATAATTAATATTTAATTCAAAAATATTAATTAATATGATAATTTCATATTTTTTATTTTCTTGGGATGTTACATCCTTCCACCTTTTTGGAAATTGCGTCCCTGCAATTTTAAAACTAGAATTGGAAACTTCAATGAAAGTCCCAAATTGGAAAAAGAGTAAATAAAACTATCACATTAAAAGAATGAAAGGGATGTACAAAGGTCACCCTTGATAACCCATACATTTATTCCATGAAAACATGGATATGGAGGAGAAATTAGGTGTCATGTTCTGGTAGAGAGTGAAGGAATACATGATTAAGAAAAATTTAACCACCAGAGAATCACAAACTTGTGACAAGTTAAACGGTCTTTGATTCCCTAGTAGAAAAAGTTAACATGAAAAGTTTTTGTTTTATGTTCTTTTTCATAATTATGGAGAATTTATTTATGAGATTGAATAAGAACATGTGGAAACTTACTTACTTGACATGTAGAAATTCATCAATTACAAAATTTCTACCACAAACTCATCCTTTCTCCAAACGATGAGTATTCAAGTTCACTTGGTCACATAAAATGTGTTATAATAAACTTCTAGAGAATCACATAATCCATTAAAGATAAACTATATATTTCCCTAATCATTATAAATTAACCAAAACAAAAATTGGTTAGTACGTGAATTGATAATCCCTAAAATGATATTACTGTATAAAAAGAAATACTACTCTTAATCTCCAAAATTCAATAAAAGTAACCAAAGTTCAAGAAATACCATTACATATACAATTTTCCTTAAAATTCATCAAAATAATCCAATCTAATATTGAAACCCAAAAATCAGTAGGATGTAATCACATAGTATTTCAAATTAAATCTTAACATTTATCTCCCAAAACATTGACTACTGTTAATGTCTCATACTGAAGTGTAATTGACCAAATCACATATTCTCTATGATAGTTTAATCATTTCCATAAATAACCGTAATCACCTATTGTCAACAAAATAAATAGAATCTTCCAAAATAATATTTCAACCACTACTCCATAAATTAAATCCCATAGTATTCTATATTCCTTAAGAATATATTGTTCCAAAAAGAGAGAATGTCTTCCAATATAACCATTATCACTTATACATCAAATCATTTTACTATACTAAGGATGTCCATTTGATAAAACCAAAGTTCCAAAATCAACTTATTCTTGATCCGTAAAATAATTTAACTAAAAAGAATTAGTCATACTAACCAAGGACTTTACGCAGTCCAGTGTTATGATATAAATCCCAATAGCACGTTGGTTGTCGGTTCGATTCCCATAGCTTTGGCTGACATAATGGGTTGTAACACGGTCTGCGTGTTTTTTATTTTCAAAAACTTTATAATTTTATAACATTCCCAAAAATTAGAAAAACTCTTAAAAAATAACCATAACATGATTTAACTTCAATGGTTGTCTTATTCCTCTCATTTTCAACCCAACTCATAATAACCTCAATATCTTATTTCATGAAGTCTTATATATATTGAAATTTTCTAACCTCCATAAAATAATTTTTTTCCCAAATAAAGAACATCGTAACATGATCATGGTGTCCACCTAGTTTCATCATCATGTTGTTTAAGTAGATTTATGGTTCATGCATTGCAACAATGATTTAGATGTACTTAAAAATAATTTGATTCCTTTACACGTCATACAACTTGGATCATATGGGTGATAACAGAAAAATAGTTTCATAAAATAACCATGTATGACAAATAATTTCCAAACATCTAATAAAACATGTTTTCTATAAAATAGGCCAACTGAGTTTGAGTTGAAACATTCAATCAATGGTACTTTAAAATACAATAAGTAAGTGCAGAATGAATATAATTTAAATATAAATATAAATATTTTGCACAAGGGTCTCCATCATCATCACCTTTTTGAAAATGATAATATGATTCTAAATCATTTGACAAGGTAAAATATTTGAAAATACCTTGATAATATTTACCATTCTTGAAAATGTGTGAATATTGAGAAAATAGTATTTGATCAAATAAAAACCATTATCCATGATAGTATTGAGGTATAGTGGAGGTGTTTGATATCTCAAACAATTGATTTCAAGTGAGTTGAATGTTAGAAAATGTTTTAGAGTCGTTTGGACATGACTAATTAATAATTATTGAAATAAAGTCATCACGAACAGATATGAATGTCGATTGAGATCCTCCTCCTTCATTTTGTAACAGACTTTCCTTGATCTAAAAAAATTATGAAATAAGGATTTAACTGAAGGAATAGACATAGATAATAACCATGTGTCTAAAAAAATCTTAATCCCTAATGTTGTCTAAATCGATATTTGATATCAACTATAAGGACCCACCCTTAAAACATTACATAATTTTGAATTAAATGAGTAGTTCACATTGAGGATATTTTTCGGTTTAGTTTTTTAGAGAATTAGGCCATTACTATTACATTACTTATCAAAAATTACAAAGTATACACTTCTACTCAGTTTCAATTTTTTTCATAAAAAAACTCATTAAAAAAAGTGTCACAACTAGTTCCATGTTTTAGCCAGCATGACATTCCCATGATCCCATCCTTGACCCTATTCATCTTTATGTCCTATGAAAGATATTTCAAAACATTGGATGAGAATAAAAAGGTTAGTATGGGTTATAAAATAATTAAATGAAACATTTTCCCATCAATAAATACAAATAAATGAAACTATACTTTTCAATCATAACATACCTCATGAAATCAAAAGATTTATTAATAACACACAAAAATCCTAAATCATAAATCTAACTTATGGAATTCATAACATACATATATTATAGCTTTCACAGAAATGTGGGAAGTTACATTTGGAATACCCATCACAATATATTCCCTAAATATCTTAAGAAAAAAATTAACATTCGCCTCTGTCACGTTACCCAATGCATTTGACATCAATATCGGGATCACCTACCCTAGGTTTACAACGGAACCACTTGTATACGTAAAAAATTCCCAATAAACATATAATATTAATAATACATAAAATAAGAAAAAAAGGAAAGATAACATTTCCATATTTTAATCACAATATATCATTTCATGATATTGACAAAATCAATGCTTTAACAAACAATTTTCAAAAACCATTTAAAACATTTTATAAAGAAATTTTGAAATTAAAGTGTCCCATACCACATTGAAGATTTTGGAAGAAATTTTAATTTTATAACATTCACATTCATATAACTGAATCCTTAAAACCATTTTTAAAACATGGAAATTAATGATAATGATTTAGAATAATAAATCTTTTAAAAATTTAAAATGATATTTCAGTTAAAGTGTTCCTAACCAAATGAGACATGCTTGAATACAAATAATTGAGGAATGAAATTAAGAAAAGCTTATAATATCATGAAAATAAATAGATTCATGATATAATATGTCAATTAGAAGTATATACACCATAAAAATTAATTGTTGTATAAAAAAAATAAGTTTGAATGGAATGAAAATTGAGACAAAGTCCCTTGCAAGGATCATATCATTAGATTAAGAACAAATAAATGACATAATTATGAGTGAAAAATAAGAATTCACCCAATATAAGTGGATATTATGTTTAAAAAATTAGATTTCATTCACACATATTCATAGAATGAAATAATCAATAAGTATAAGTTTAACCCAAATAATGAAAATAGGGTTAAGATGTTCCCTTACAGAAATTTGACAGCCTAATGTCATCGCTTTAAAATTCAGAAAATAAGTTGATGAGAAAAAAAATGGTATATCATCACATGGAGATAAAATTTACATCAATAATGATATATAATAACATATCCCAACATAAGATAAAGGAAAAATAAAATACATGACATAAAATAAGTCTTTGACTAAAAGAGTGCGGCGAAAGGTTCCCTTACAAATTTGGTAACTTACGAAACATACACCCCATGATGAAAGGATCATAAAATTAAGATTTAAATACCCATAAATTAAATTATATTTAAAAACTATACAATAATGGGTAGTACATACACCACAAAAAATGAAATAGTGACAAATATAACAAGAATCTCATAGGAATAAAAAGTGAGATGAGATCCCCTTACCACATTGAAATCAATTGAGTCATAAGACCAAAAGTAAATAAACACAAAATTAATCATATAATACCATAAATATAAATAGAATCATAATAATATATATCAAATTTATGTACTAAATACACCACATTCAATTTATAAGTGGTAAATAATGGAAATATCACAGAAATAAAAGTGAGATAAGAAACCCCTTACCTCGTGCCCGACTTGACTCGTTTGTTCTTTGTTCATCCAGAATAATAAACATAAGTTAATTCACACCTTATTTAGAACCTTTTTTAAGTTTATTATTCCTTTTATATCACTTATTTCCTTTCAATAACAATTAGTTAATTATTTGAATTCATATCGGATATTTTGTCGATGTTCATAATTTCTTTTAAAAATGGACTTGTTATAATTACAATTTGTCCATGTAGTCAAAAGTAAATTATATACAGAATTATATTCCTGATTGAGAAATCATATATGTCACATATATATCCATTATATATGTATTTATAGTAGTCTATAACATTTGGATATACGAAATGAAATTCATCATTCATGGAGACGGTAAGTTGTACCTACAAATGAGTGATACTTTCATTTCAATTTTTTTCATTTTTAAAGACATGAAAACATAATGATACAAAGGTATATTATAATTCTAGTATAATATCATATTTTATATGTGATACATAATTACATTAACACCATCAATTATATATTCCATCTATGGTATGAACATGTCATATATCTTTGAGTGGATGGTAGTTCGCACTTCCTCAAATGAAATAATCGTATTGAACAATTATGTAAACCATAAAGGACGATATAAATGAAAAATATAGAATTATATAAACATTATAAATATAAAATATATATCACATATAAATACAGTGTCACATTAATTGCTATCATAAGAGGTGGTAGAAAATGATTGAACAATAATCGTTTCGTGAGGCAGTAGTTCACCGTCCACAGAAACAGAATGTTCATTACCCATTACATTGAGGTGTGTGGAATTTTAGTTCAAATACTTCTCGTAAAAACAACCTAGTACATTTAGGATACAGTTGTTTTTATAAAATAAAGGAATACAAATATTTTAGGGGGTTGATGAAGTAAAATAAAAG
This sequence comes from Viscum album, assembly GCA_963277665.1. NCBI lineage: Eukaryota > Viridiplantae > Streptophyta > Magnoliopsida > Santalales > Viscaceae > Viscum > Viscum album. The sequence continues at coordinate 1,042,041,404 of OY728126.1, forward strand.
AAATGAACTTAAGAGAAGACGTTAATTATAAATCTGGTATCTCCCTTTGGTTTGAACCAAAATGTTTACTTAAAGTGCCTTCTTCCTAAGTTAAGGCTTCTAAGTGAAAGATAGGGATCTTGGGAGCTTATTTGGGTAGAGGTTGGATGAGCCAAGGGTCTTGAGAGGTGTGTGTAATGGGTTAGAGGTGAGGGATTTTTATAAGGGGGAGGAGGGGCTCTTTAGGAAAGTTTGAAAATATTATTTTAATATATAATGATTTTCGGTTTCTAAAAGACCAAAAAATATTAAAATCAAATATAAGATAACTCTGGTTCGAAATAAAATCTTCTAATAATAATTGTACAGGTTTTTTATATTGTTTTAATCTTTATAATCTTATTTATTTAAATAGTTCATTAATGAGGTAAACACTGCATCATTATTATGTCAAAAATAATTTTATTTATTTGATGTATAAAATATATAAATAAAATACCATGATTTAGAAAATATTTTTTTTCTTTCTAATGAATATTTTTAGTCAAATATATCAATTACATAACCCCATATTAAAATTGTTTTTGAAAAATAATACATGCTTATGATATTTTTATTTTTACTTTAAATATAAAGTTATAAATATCATTATCTTACCCAAATGGCTTTAAAAAGCCAAAAATATCACCCAACGATTGTATTGGTCGGCCATGACTCATCGAATAATGTTATAACAATTGTTAAGGTAATTTTATATTATTATAATTTTTTTTACCTAGAATTATCCTATTTACCTTTAACCACAGTAAATAAAAGTCAAAAGTTACTATTCATAAAAAATTATTTTCATCTTATTAAACCATATTTTAATTACTGATAACAAACATGTATGTGGAATTTCAGAAATTCAATTCACAGAAGTTTTAAAATATCATTTAAATGAAGAAGTCGGTTTTTTTAACTACTACTATGTTTTTCCAATATTCATAAAAAATGAGGTTTTTTAGGAAAATACCCAAAATTCAACCAAATATAAATTTGGTATTGTGAATTCAAAAAATATTACTATTTTACCAAATTCAAACAAATAAGTTGAATTAATTAATTTAAAATTAATTCCCATTTTCAAAACAAAAAACATGTTTTTAAGAAATAATAACTATCAAAAGATTGACACTTGTTTATGACCAAATTCAAAGTGAAATTACTTCCAATGAACCACATTGGATTAAATGGTAAAAATATAATCTAATTAAACATTAAAAACAATTAAAAATAAAATCTATCCATATAAATAAATTATATTAAAAGGATGTTTTGAACTAAAATACATTATTTTTCAGTATTCCTTAAAATTGATCTTTATCAGAAATACACCAAAATTTCATCCAAAGTAAACTTTGATGTCCTAATTCCATAAGAAGAATTTTATTTTTCCAAATAGAACATATAAAAGTGACAAAAACATGATTTAATGTGGGATCACCATCAAAAAGCGGTCAATTGATCATTTAATGAATATTAAAGTATTTATACTAAAAATCTAATTCATTCACATTTTAAGCTTCTAAATTTTATTGGATAAATTTAAAAACATTTAACAAACATTTATAATCATATTGTAGTTAGTCCTTTTAATTTCTTCCAATACAATGGCTATGCATTAACTACCATTTAAAATAATAATAATATTATATTTTTTTGTATAACATAACATTGTGTGTGATGTAAGATTTCAAAGAAAATTGTTGATGAGTATCAGGTACAATATCGAACATGGCATCCCATTTAATGTAAAATTAATATTCAATTCAAAAATATTAATAAATATGAAAAATGTCAGATTCTTTATTTTCTTGGGATGTTAAAATAAACATTTTCCATACCATAACCCATTAAATAAAATGGTTAACATAATTTTTTTTCATATTATTACCTGTGGAAAGGAGATAGGTTTCTTAATCATTTCATAATAGCATAACCAATGAAATGAAGCGGGTTTCAAAAAAAATTATCATGGTATAATCCATGTATGAGAAGTGGATCTCATAAACATCATTAAAAAATAATATAAACCATTCAAAGACTTAATATGAATGGTATTATTAAATCATATCCCCAATAAGGAATATAAAACACCAATGGATGGAATATTATACGGAAATGAATTTTTAAATATCATATAAAACATTTCATGAGGAAAATATAATTTCTGCTTAGGGAACAATCCATTTAAAACATAAAACATTTTGAAAAACATTATCTTTGAAAATAAACTTTAAAACATAAAATGGATGCTTCTATTAAATGGTTTTTCATGGAATTGAAAATTTATTTTCATTCTATACACATTAATGTGAAGGTTTCTTCCACATTTAGAATAAAATAAAAACAAGAATTGTTTTAAAAAATAACGTGAATATTCATTCCATTTTTTTTTCAAAATACAAAAAATGGTAAAAATTTATTTTATAAATAATAATATAATAATAAAACCTTTTTGAAAACCTTTTTTAGAAAACATAGTTTTAGAGGAAAATAAATTTCTGAGCAAAGAGTGAAATAAAGTCATATTTTATTAAAAACATTTTCTTATTATATTATGTACCAAAGAGTGAAAATATGGTTCCATTTCATTAATATATCATGAATAAATGTAGGATAATAATATGAATGATAATTTTTTAGAGGTGGGACATGAGATATCATCATTGGAGAATTCCAAATAAATAATGAGATTGCAACATAAATTCATCACCACTTTAATAACATTGAATCATAATCTCCATAAAAGAATAAAAAAAGGGAGCATAAAATAGAATGAGTATAAATAAATTAATGATATTACATGTCAAAGGGTCTTTATACACACCTATTAAATGAATATTTGGGCACACGGTAACATATGTCTCAATGAAGGAAAATCGAGATAAAAATCCTTTAACTTATATCTTGAATCCATCACACTCATTCAAAAATCTTGTATAATAAATACATGTTTATTATACATCAATTTATGAATGATATTCATATATATCATACAATATATTATTTTATTATGAACTTTTATTAACTTTTTATTTATGATTCCATGTTAATGTTATGCTTTGGGTCATAACCACATTGTATTTCATATATGTTTTGATTCATTATTTTTTTATTCTCTTAAATTAATTAGTTTTTAATCATCTTAAGAATTATTGAAATGATATAAATATCATACATATTCATTATATTTGTATTTATAATAATATATAAAATATAGAAAAAGGAAATAAAATACATTGTTCTTGGAGACGATAGGTCGTATATACACATAAATGTTGTTTTTAATTTTATTATTGGGTTAATATAAATACAATAAAATGATATATTATCATCCCAAATTTATTTTTATTTCATATATATAACAATTATTTATTAAACCCATTATTATCAAAATAAATATAAATCATGAATGAATTACATTGCTCCATGAGGTGGGTTGTCCACCGTACACACAGACAACATTATCATATTTCAAAAAAATGGAAACCATGATGGTATGCATGATATAAAAACTAAAGAAAGATAATAATTACACTAATTTCATTAATACAATATATAAATAGTTTTCACACCATTATTTATAACCTTGATAGGTTGTAATGGAAGAAAAAATAACATTAGTTCATGAGGTGGTGATCCGCTGTACACATAAATAATGATTCTATATCCCATTTGATTTAAGTGATGATGATTTTAGGTCATTAACATATAAAAAATCATATAATATTTATGATATTATGTTTACTATATAATAATTATATAAAAATAATTAATGGGTTAGAGTAATAAAAAAATGTTTGTTCATGAACGTTACATCTTCTTCAGGCATCCTCTATAGGATTCCACTAAAATCCTTCCTAATATGGATTTATTAAAAAATGAGGCTTCTAGGAAAAGGGTAGGTAAGTTTAAGGGTGGTTTTGGTAGTTATTTTCTGAACAAAACTGGAGTTAATTTATGAATAATAGAAGATATGGGGTGTCCTTTTATAAGTTACGGAGATGCCACACATGGTATTTTTTAAAAGAGCTGATTGCTGCCATGTTTTTAACATGGATAAAGGGTAAAATGGATAAGATTAAAACCATAGACATTATATGGTGTATATATGGAAATAAAATATTTTTTTTTTGACAATTTTAAATGCAAATTGGACCCTTATCTTTTTAGATTAACACATTGTAAACCCACTTTTTTCTTAACTGCAGTAATTAATTTTTATTACATTCTCTATTATTTTTTTGTAAAAAATTAAGTTGGAGTTATTATAAATTATAAATTATTTTTATTATAAATATGGAAACCATTTTTCAAATACCTTTCACATAATTGGTAAAAATTAATTTCAAACTAATCTCGTAGTCTTGTTGAGAAAGTGTGGGTTTAAGGAAAAAATGATCAAAAGTTTACAATGTTTATATAAACAAATTCTATATGAAATTTATTCTAATTATGTAAATTTTATTAGTATAGGTATAATTTAACTAATTTTACTTTAAAACCAATTTATAATATGTTTTTACTTTAAAAATAATTTAATCAAAAGGCAATTTTCAATTAAAATTTAGTATTTTTCACTATTCATTGAAAGTGAGACTTTTCAAAAAAAATAAAATACTAAATTTTAATCCAAGATATTTTTGACATTATGAGTTCAAAAATGATGTTTATTTTTTAAAATTCAATTTCTAGAAGTTTAAAAAATTAATTTTATTATTGTTCACAAAATTCATTGAATCATTTCTTGAGAAAATAATATTTTCAAAACATATAAAAACTTTACCAAAAAGTATGTATTCTATTACCAATATGTTTTCATTATATAAAAACTTTATACATAATATTTATAAATTATTTTTTACTATTTATATATCTATGTTTAATTAATTGGTTATAATGGTCACATTTTAATAACTATATTAATAATATATCATTGTTTTGTTAAAAATCAGTGTCGCGTGTAACAAAATATAATATGGTGTTGCATGTATCAAAAGCATAACATGGTATACTGTGAAACATAATCCATAAAAAAATTAATTTATTAAAAAAGTTGAAAAAACTCGATGTGTTATATTCAAACCCCCTTAAAATGAATATTCCCTCAAAATTTGACGTTCTGATACAAAAAATAATGACAATTCAGAATCAATATATCTGCAAGTTCCCTCATAGCATCATAAAACTAGTAGTATATAAAAAAAACTATAACTACGTGTGTGGTTTTGTTTCATAGAACATTCTTTGTATGATCTAGAATCTCCAAATGGGTTTCCTTATAACAATGTTATTGCTCTGGTGGTACGAGTTCTATGTTCAATACATGTCAAGGGGTAGGTATATACCTCCTTAGGAGAGACACAATGAATACATCATGAACTTGAGAAAGGTTTCATGTATTTTCAAAGTGATAGGATGTTATCCCGATATTATCAAGAATTAAAAAAGGACCTATATAACTATATCTTAGTTTCCCTTTCTTCTCAAATAGCATAACCATATTCCATGGAGAAATCCCAAGAATACATTTTCACTAAATTCAAATTCTAGAGAACACCGATGATTTTAATCATAACATTTCCATCATATATGAGCTACCTAGATGTGCTTCTGAATGGATCTAAACATATTTTCCATTTATTTAGATATATATTCTACTAATATCTTTAATTTATCTAAATTTATTACAGCATGTTGGAGATCAATATTTCTATCCATAGTGGGATTCATATGGATCCATATAAATTCTTGAGTGAAAGATATTGTTGTATGGAAACTCAACTAGAGGAAGGTGTTGTTCCCAATTTCCTTTGAAATCCAAAGAACAATATCTCAACATATCCTCTAGCATTTTAATTATTCTTTCATACCAACAATATTTTTATAGATGATAAGAAATGTTGAAACTCAATTCAATATCAAGGGCTTGAAAAGACATTGAAAAACTCAATGGTAAACCGCATATCCTGATACGATACATTGCAATGTGGTACTCTATGAAACCATACCACTTCCATAATGTATATACTATAAATATGATCCAAAGAGACGTATTATTTGATAGAGATGAAGTGTGATGACTTAATAAGGTGATTTACTACAACCAATATAGCTTTATTTTATTTAGATGTTTTGTGGAGTCTAACAAAAAACACATAGTTATGTTCCCTCATTTACATTATGGTATGGGTAATGTATAAAACATATACTCAAACTTTTATATTTTATCCTTAACTTGTTGTAATACAATGCACTGAGATACAAACTATATGATATAAAACTTCATTCCATCCCACCAGAAGTATTCCTTCAATTCTCTCTACATATATGTACTTCCAGGATGAATATAGAATGATGTACTATGATATTCCTATTACAAATCCTTCATCAAGACTGATATATAAAGAACACTTACACGGTTTCTAAACCTTATCATTCCATTAGGATCAAGGTTAAACTCAAAAACATTTCTAACCTTATTCTTCATATCTACATCTTCCATCTGTGCCTCTTTTATCATCACATAGACTGATGGTTGAACAATAAATTGGGAAATATGATATTTCCCCTTCCATTAGGATTTCTAGAAATATCCTTTACAAATCCATAAATTTTGAATCTTTTATGATCTTTATCATGGATTTTATAGCATGATATTATTGTTTCAAAGCACCGAACACCTTGTTTTTTTCTTAATGAGGTAATTTATATAGTAGTGATAATATTTATAAGTTATAACCATCTTCAATATTTCATGTTCAACTCATTCTATGTAAATATATATTTCAAACTTTTATGATCGATATATATCACGCTTTTCTTTGTAAAGATAATTCCTCCTTATCATTAATTCAAAAATTATAGAAGCTAAATTTAAATCCTATGTTGGGTAATTTTGCTTTGGAATAATTAGTTATCATCTTTCATAAGCTATAAATATGTTATTCTACATGAGAACAGATCTCAATCACTTCTTGGATACATCACTATAGATTACAAACCATTCTCCACTACAGGGTAATATTAGTAAAATTGTGTTGAATGGCCTTCTCTTATGTTCCTTAAAATTATCCTTGCATTTATCTATCTTGAAGAAAAAGTCTCTCTTATAAGTTAACATGGTCATATGATTAGATAGTAATGAGAAGTTCTCCATAAACTATTTATAATATCTGAATAAACCAAAAAAATATTAAAAATCTCAATCACTGGGGTTAGTCTAGCCCAAAATTCAACTACCTCTTTCTTTGATGGATCTATTTATATACCCTCTCTTGAGATAATATTACCCAAAAAATGATACCTTATTCTTCCAAAATTCACATTTTGTAAATTGTTCATATAGTTTATCATTCCCTGTGGTTTTTAGTATAATTCTCATGTGGTATCCATGATCATCAATTCACATTTAGTAGATAAGAATATCATCTATAAATACATTGATGAAATAATCAAGGTAATCCCAAAATAATATATTCATTAAATATATTAAGATAGAAATATAATTTGTAAGACCTAATGGAATGAATATATATTAATACAGTGTCCATTAATTGTATGAAATTCCATCTGGGATATATCATCCTTGAACCTCAATTAATTATATATATAACAATGGTAAATCTTGTAAAATTATTGATCTCAACATAGTTTATGAAACAAGTCGTCAATACAGGGAATAAAATAATTGTCCTTAATTGTGATCTTGTTCATCTCATGATAATCAATGAAGTTTATCATTTATCCATCTTCCATCTTCAAAAAAAAATATGTGAACCCAAATGTGATACACTTTGATGAATGAATCCCACTCTCAAGGTGTTATTGTAGTTTCTTCTTCAATTAATACAAATCAATAAGGGTTATTCTATAGGGAGTCTTTGCAATTGGTGTGGCACCATTTATGAGTTTTATTGAGAACTCAACTTCAAATTTTGGTGGAAGGCCAAGAAAATATTCTTGGAAGACATCCAAAAATTCTAAAAAAATAGGAATATCATCATTTTCAATTCCAACCCCCAAAAAATATGATATAAACACTCCTTATATATGGGAATTAAGAACAACATAATGGTTGTAATATTCATCGAAAGTTTATAATTATCTTCATATTGATATACGATCATAATTTGGTTTGGAATATCAAATTTATCTTCCCTTAATCGAAAATTAATGTGGGATTTATGAAAATAAATCCAAATAATTGTTAGGATAACATCAAATTCAACTATATGGATAATTAAAATATTTTTAGGAGGCACATTCCCAATAATTTCAACTAGAGAGAAACCAAAAACATGAGTTGTGATCATCTTACCATTAGGGGGTTTCATTTCTAATTACACATCTAATAATTTAGGAGGAATCTTAATACCCTTATGAAAATATTTATATATGAAAATGGGTATATCATGACTCAAATAGAAAATTAGAAGTCCTAGATTTATTAAAAATTATACCTTTCATCGCATCATTATCACACCCCTTATCACAGAAAGTTATTGCATCAAATTTACCCTTGTCCCTCGGCTTAATATGTTGCTGATGTCGATCATCATCATTAACACTTGGGTTTAGGAATGGGTTAATTAAATTTCCATTCTCCTTACACTTGAATCACAAATGTGTGGGAGGTGTATTCTATGAAGCTTTCTCTCAATTCACATAATTATCTAACTTCTTCTCATCAATTCTACGGTCAATTTCACTATGACCTTCCCTTCAATAAATAAAAATTTTACAGACCCCCTATGAAAACTCTCTCCATGCTTATTCCCACACATAGAGCTTAAAGGAAAGATCATATTATTCTCTCTAGGGTTCATAGATTTTCTTTTGAACACCAACTTCCTTTTCTTGTCAAATCCATGAGATTGGTATGTAACTTCATCCTCCATTTACACCGTGAATACACATCAAACAATATCTTCACATCTATTGAAGTATCTTATGGAAATTTTTTTAGAGACTTCGTATTAAGCCACTGAATAATTTATCAACCTTACATTAAATTTGGATGATAATACTACAAGCATACCTCACACGTATTGTGAAATTTTCCTCATAGGTACCAATAGATTCTTCATCCTCCAACCTTATCTTAAGGAACTCTTTATCCATATTAGAATGAAGAATAATTGGAAATTATTTATAAAAAATATGTTATTGAACATATCCCAATCCCTAGAGTCAATTTCTTAACGTATCTTTTTATTCTTGATAAGATTCCACCATTAATATGCTTCACATTCTAAATATTTGACAACCAAAATGACTTTTTCATGCTCCAAACATTACAAAACAACAAATATGTTTTCAATGTACTGATCCATTGTTTAAAAAAGTTGGGATTAAATGAACCATTTAAAGAATTTGTATTTTACCTTACGAATGAATCAATATAATTTCCCCCTCTTTTTTATATTTGGTAGACCAACATGATTCATATCTTGATAAATTTATGTGAGTATAACAACTAGATTTTTCATTCTACCTCACATAACATTTGGATTATCTAGATTAAAGTCATTTAATTTTCTATTACACTCAAAATTAATGTAGTTCCTTCAGGTTTTACCATTGACTAAAACCAAAAATTACATCGTGAGAAAAAATAATCATAGTGGGGAACCACATATTAATGAAAATTCAAATATAATACAGTTTAATTAAGAAAAATAGGTTAATTTGTTACTCATTAGGTTTATCCTATACCATTAAAAGTCATATTCTATATAAAACCTTCTTTATGGTTCATAATGAGTTTTTGAATTTCCAAATCATATCCCCTAGGATTTTCAAACCAGGTGTGAAACAAGTCCCATTGTCGTGCACTAGTTCCCGACTAAGTTAGACAAATATGGTGTTTTTAGGTTTTCCACTTCTATGAAAATATGAACCAGATATATATCCACTTATAGTATCTAGATAGGGATGTATAGATAAGAACCCACTTTCTTTATCCCTTACCAAAATTCTAGGACATTTTCCTATACATTGACTCATCCTTAGACTCATTCTTAGACTTGTACTTAGGTTACACACTAAGTTTTTCTCATCTTAGTTTCCAAATGTTAACCAATATTTTACTAGCTTACCAATTATACTTACCCAAAATTAACACATATAGAAATTCCATCATTTTTTTCAGAATATTTATTACATTTTACAAACTCATGCCTGATAGACACAATGGTTTAGTTCCTTTGGAAACTTGGAAACATAAACATTAGTCCACAATGAGCTATGTCATATCCATCTATGTTATTAATAACTATCAAAATTATTATAAATTTCATACATAATACATATATTAATAAGATAAGTAAAGGAAACATAAGAAAGGGTGATCTCAGAAGCTCAGTAAGGGTAAACAAGGGAGAAACGTAACTATAACAAGAACATAAGAGTTTGTGAACACGATCATAACATTTGAAAACGATAAAAATCATATCGAAGATTATAATCAAGTGTCATGGAATAAATATTGATTGTTAATAAGAAATGACTCACAAAGAAATCAAATAACATGGTCCATGAGAGCATAAGACATTGAATTTTTGGTATACACATAATCAAATAAAATAATTTTCGTATTAGTGAAGTGTTAGTGATAAGAACACTATATCAAACAAAGTCCTTTATAGAACCAGGTTCACTCCCCATTCCAGCCCTATATTATTGAACCAATTAAACTTCCCAATCTATATTTTAATTAATGAAATGATTTCCCTCTTCATTCTATCTCTCTCTATCTCAAGAGATGTAAATCACTACACATTGCACTGGAGGGAGATATAGGTACCAACCGTCACATAATGAAATCAAACATATGTGTTCCACAAGATCATAAATATTCATCAAATAATAACCCATGAAATGAAATAGGTATCATAAGAATTTAATGATATCATATCATATAGAAAAGAAATTGTTTTCAAAATCATTCTCTTATAGAATAACTCATGAAAAGAATCGGGTATCATAAGAGTTTTATCATGGTATAACCCATAGAAGAGAACCATGGTTCATAAATATCATTCTATAAAAACATAAACCATTAACAGAACGAATATGAATGGTATTATTAGATCATATACATAATAATGAATAGATAAAGCCAAAATATTTCATCTTATATGGAAAACAATTTTTAAATATCATTTTGATCATTTCTTGTTGAAAATATCCTTTCCTCTTAGGAAAAATTCTTTTGAAGACATAAAACATTTTGAAAAAAAATATATTAAAATAAACGTGAAAACATATAAAATAAGATTATATGAAATTATTTTTCATGAAATTAGATAATATCATTCTTGTTGTACACATTAAAACGAAGGTTCCTTTCACATTTGTGGTAACTTCCAAACAAGCATTGTTTTAGAAAACAAAATGAAGATTACTTTAATATTTTTTCAAAAAATTTAAACTTGGGAATAAAATTCTCTTTAAAAACATAATATAAAAATAGAAAAATTTAAAACTATTTTTTATAGAACATGGTTTTTAAGGAAAAAATGTTTCGGAAAGAAGAGAGAAATAAAGTCATATTTTCTTAAAAACATTTTATTAATTATCAAAAGTACCCAGGAGTAGAAAAATGGAACCATTAATTTAATATATCAGTAAAAAATTGAGGATAATCAAATTCATGAGAATTTTTTAGTTGTAGAACATGATATTTCATCACTGGAGGATTAATCATAAATAAACCTAATAAATGATGAAATTGTAACATAAAATCATTACCACTTCAGTTTCATTCTTTCAAAAACCCCAGGAAGGAATAAAATAAAATGGAGCATAAAATATCATAAGTATAAATAAATAAATGGCATTAAATTTCAAAGGGGGCGTAAATACACCTCTTAAAGGAATATAGGTTCATAATGTAATGTACGTCTCAAAGAAGGGAAATTGAACAAAAATCATTTACCTTATGTCTTGAATTATGTGATACTCATTAAAAACCTCATTATATTAATAATAAGTTTATTATAAATATATAAAATAATAATATTCATATATATTATACCATATATGATTTTAGTATGACATTTTATTACCCTTTTTTTAAAGATTCCATGTTAATGGTTTGTTTCGGGTAATAACCACTTTATTTTTTATAAATGTTTTAATTAATTATATTTTGTATTCTCTTAATTTAATCATAAATTAATAATATCCAGAATTATAAAAAAGATATAAATTTTCTTGACCCAAACCTACCGGTCTCGAGGCGCAACTACTCCAAGCCTGCCTCTATAGGCCAGGGGCTGGCGACAAGCGCCGAATGCATAACAATCTTGGGAGGCCTTTGCCTAAGTAACTGTACACACACACACAACCCAATCAATGATGAAGTGCATAGAAATAAGAAAACCAAAGAACGAAAAACTATTACCCAACCACAGTCATACATCGACTCCTAAATAGGAAAAGTAAAGTGCTGAAAAGTACTGACAAGATAACTAAACAAGAAAAAGGAAAAAACATGTGCCCAACCCGAAAGTTTCCACAACTCGACAACAAGTAAAAAAAAGTAAAAAAATGGTTAGTATAACACCTAAAAGTCCTACTATGACCACTGAATGCATCCCAAGATCCTATGTCCTCTACGCTCCTCCGTATTCTCAATCAAACTGTTCGTCGACTGCAAAGGTACAACAAGTGTGGGCAAAGCCCAGGCATGGGTGAGTATAAAGATACTCAGTAGGATACCCTGAAAGCTTGAGGGAGCAACAATGGAGATTCTAAAATGGTGAGCAGTAGACAGAACAAAGAATAGTGAAAGATTATAGTAAATAGAGTGCAACTCAACCCAAAAAGAGAAAGGATGTAGGCTCGTTCGACAAAGAGGAGCTAGAAACAGAAAGCAAGTGGCATACCTCACATGTCTTCACCCCTCCTAGAAGGAGAGTAACTGAACCCAAGGACTGGAAATAAATGTAGGTTGTATATATATATGCTCGACAAGAAACACGAACGACTGTGTAAGGGGATATCTATCACCAAGCTCAGCTTAGGAAAGGTTGCTAACGGTTCTAAGGATATCCATCACTAATGAAAAAAAGTCTTTCATGCCAGAGATGTCTCATATTTGAACCATACAACCAAGATTCTTGTTCTAGTAATCACAGAGAATAGTTATTTACTAGCCTCATAGAAAGTGCCGAGTCTGAAAGAAGTTGTCGGGTAACCCACTACCTAGCCCAACTGGAGGGTAAACCCCAAAAGGTCGTTGGGTGACCCACTGCCCAGCCCTGCTGGAGGGTAGACCCTAAAAGGTTGTCAGGTAACCCACTGCCCAACCCCACTGGAGGGTAAACCCTAATGTCATTTGGTAACCCACTGCCCAGCCCCATTGGAGGGTAAACCCTAAGGTCAACGGGTAACCCGCAACCCAGCCTCACTGGAGGGTAAACCCTAAGGTCAATGGGTAACCCACTGTCTAGCCTCGCTGAAAGGTAAAACCTGATATGTTGGCGGTTAACCCACTGCCTAGCCCCACTGGAGGGTAAACCCAGAACTGGTCTGATAACTCCACGCTGCTCGTGCCATCACTGGGTTTCAGTAACATCGCGATCGTACGTTGGGTCGGAGTGCGTCAAAGTAACCTCTGACCAATTCCCTTTCATGTTTCCACATTTAATGAGATCTCTAAAGGGGATATGCACACCCAAAAAGATTACACCGTTGTCATACTCATGGAAAAACTTGCGAGATAGACTATTTACTCACTGGAAATGGACTTCCGACGAAAAAGTTATTCAACACCACTTTATGCCCATACGAAGTCTCATGGGCCCCACACCTCGGTCCCGAAAGAGGTCGGGCGAACTACCCCATCATGATGCTCTCGGAAAAACACGTCAAACCAACTACTCATTCGCCCCAAATGGACGCCTAATGAAAATGTCGCAAAACGATGCTCACAGCTTAAAAGATGGCTCGTGGGGCCCACATCTCAACTCTGTCTTCAACACCTTAAACCACCATGGACAACTTTTTCTCAACACTAGGGTCATAACGCCGCTGACGGCACCTTAAATGGACTCCGGATGTGTTCGTGCCATCCGAAAGAAGAATCCCAGCGAGTTTCATAACTTGCGTTTCATGCCACCGAGCCCCCGTCTCAGGAATTAAAAGTCTCCAAAACCATCTCAAAATCTCCATCTCAAGCTGACGATTTCACTTCTATAGATGGCACACAAAACAGACACCCGTAGAGGTATTTACGGGTGTCCGAAGACAAGGGGCTAACCCCTTAGGGCTAGACCGGCCTGCGACCCTCCCTCGCAGCCCGGCGGCTGTCCCATGGTCCACTTGGTCGACCGGCCCTCATAACTGGTCACTGTCCCATACAGAGACCCGACTTTGGTAGGTCTCAGTTTTTCGCTCAAGATCGCACCCCACAACCCTCACCGCGCCCCGTACCGATGACCTGGGAGCCCGCCACTGTCGGATGCCATCCCGAACCGCTATAGCCTGCCGGAACCCCTGGAACCACCAGAGAACAGGGAAAATTGGATGAAAAACTTCCCAAGGTCACCCGGACACCCCAGGACTCAAAAATTAGATCTGAAAGGATTGTTGGGAAGCTCTAATAGAGCCCTATGCAAATATGTCATTCATTCAAGAATTAAATAGAACATTGATGATAGAATTTGAGTTCAAAGGTATATGAGTAATTTAAAAATGAAAACGCAAACTCCTACCTCGTTGGGCGTAGCCCGTAGCTTCACGAATGGTCCTCCAGAGCCGCCACCACCATGCCGGATAGGATTAGGAGCTTGAGGGTGGTTTCTCCTTAGTTGAGATAGCTTCTTCCCGGGAGAAGTGAAGGGGAAGTAAGGGGAGGGGTGGAGGTGTTTAAGTAGGGAATTGATTAAAATTTAATAAATTTTTAAACACCTACCAGTAGGCATGTACCCAAACATTCGACAGGGTCAGGGTTAAGCCTCCTATAGGGTAAAATCCACGTTCTAAGAACAACAGTGGTCTCAGAATTTTAATCCAAGCCTTCGTTCAAATGTTGCAAAGTTCACGCTAGAGGTCACTAAATTACAAAAACTCCCCTGGTGGCGTTTTCCACAGATGGGCCACGCCCGCGAAACATACACCCTACCTAGGGTAAACGGCACGTTCCTAACTCAACGGTGCCCTCAATTTTCCAACCCAAGAAACCGTTTAGGAGTTATTATGTTTATTTGGTGTGTCCAGTGTGAACGCACATAAAATTTAATTCCGGCCACACTGAGGCTCAGAATCACACACCGTCTGAACGCCCTGCTCTGGATTACCATCAAGAAAATTTCAAAGTCTTACAGGATTAAAACCTGAGTTCTTACATCATCCCCTCCTTCATTTTTTTCATCCCCAAAAAATAAAACTACAAAAACAACTCAGGATACTAAGCCCGCATGTGGCTCTCATGTTCCCAGGTGCTCTCCTACACCCTCCCATGCTGCCACAACACACGAACCAAAGGAATGGTCTGTCCACATAGCATCCTCTCCTACCAGTCCTCAACCACCACTAGGTTCTCCGAAAAGGTGGCTCCATCATCAATGTCATTCTCTCCCTAGTCGATAACGTGCATGGGGTAGTGCATGTATTTCCTTAGCTGCGACACGTGGAAGATGTCATGCACCCTATCCAGCTGTGGGGGGTAGAGCAAGCTGGTAGGCCACCTCACCGACCCCGCGCATGATCTCAGAGGGCCCAATGAACCTCAAGGATAGCTTGCCTCCCCAGACGAACCTCTATGTTCCACGCCATATGGGGAGACCATCAGAAATACATGGTCCCCCTGCTCGAACTCTAAAGGGCTGCGATGATGATCTACATAGGACTTCTGTCTGCTATGAGCCATCCTCATCCACTCACGAATGACATGCACCTTCTCTGCCATCACCTGCACCAACTCTGGGCCCTCGAGGGAGGTCTCCCTAACCTCTTTCCAGCACAACAGTGACCTGTAGGTTCTCCCGTAGAGGGCCTCAATGGGTGACCTGCTGATAATAGAGTGGTAACTGTTGTTATACGTGAACTCTACCCAGGGGAGATGATCCTCCCATCTTAGGAAAAAGTCTAACATGCACACCCTGTGTATATAATCCAACTCCTGGATAGTGTGCTCGGTCTGCCCGTCTGTCTGGGGGTGAAAAGTTGTACTCATCTGCAGCCATGTACCGAATGCCTCCTACAGGCCTCGCCACTATCGAAATGTAAAACACGTGTCACAGTCAGATACGATATTCGAGGGTACTACATGAAGGCGGGTGATCTCCCAAAAATACACCTACCCTAGACTCTCCACCGAACTCTGCTCCCTGGTGTCAAGGAAGTGTGCTGACTTCGTGAGTCAGTCCACTATCTCCCAAATGGAATCATGGCCCTTTGCTGTGCGCGGATGTCCTGTGATGAAGTCAATCGATATGCCATCATACTTCCACTCTGGGATATCAAGGGGCTGCAACAACCCTGCCGGAACCTGATGCTCTGCCTTCACATACTGACAGGTAAGACACCGAGAAACAAACTCTGCTACGCTCCGCTTCAGGCCAGACCACCAAAACTTCCACAGAAGGTCTATGTAGATTTTCCATACACCAGGATGTACAAATAAGGGAGATGTGTGGAATTCTCACATCACCTCCTCCTGTATCTTGACTGGTACTACAGCTCACCCCTGGAATAGGATCTCGCAATTCCCTCCTTCAAAATACCCTTCAGGTGCATCGCTCGTGGATATCTGATCACACATCACCACGCTGTCTAGACCCCCCAGCTGCGACTCTCTGACATGCTCAAGGAGCTAAGGAGTCGACACCATTGATTGATGAAAAGTCGTGCATCCTGCTCCACTAAGTTCAGCCATAGGGAAGAAAAATCCTCTGAAGCTTCCCATAGAAAACTAGCCTGAGACTTTATAATAAGGGGATCTGCTACTATGTTCCCCTTCCTGGACTGTAGACTATCTCAAAGTCAGATTCCTACAGAAACTCTAGCCAGTCTCTCTACCTCAGATTCAAATCCCTCTGAGTGAAGATGTACTTGAGGCTCTGGTGGTCTGAGTAGACCACAAATCGCTCACCTGGAATGTACTATCACCACAACCACAACACCAAGACTACCACTGATAGCTACAAATCGTGAGTTGCATAATTCTATTCATGGGGCCTTAATTGCCTCGACCCATATTCATTCACTACCTACTACTGCATCATCACGCACCTGATCCCAGCTCTTGAAGCGTCACTGTATACCACGAACTCAAGGCCCTCCTCTGGCAGCCTCAACACTAGGGAAATTGCCATCCTCTGCCTCAACTTCTCGAATACCTTCTAGTACTGGTCAGTCCAGGTGAATGGTCGTCCCTTCCGTGTCAATGTGGTCAAAGGGACAACAATCCTAGAGAAATCTTCCATGGCCCTCCTGTAGTACCCTGCCAAACCAAGGAAGCTCCGCACCTCTGACGCATTCTTGGGTGGCTCCCATGAAAGCATTGCCTCTATATTTACGAGATCTACGGCCAATCCCTACTCCATAATGACATTCCCTAGAAAGTGAAGCTCATGAATCTAGAACTGAGACTTCGAGACCTTCCCATACAATTGGTGCTCCCAGAGTAAGTCTAGGAGCATCCTCAAAGGCTCCGCGTGCTTCTCCTCCGTCGCAGAGTATATGATTATGTCTTTAATAAAGACAACCACAAACCGGTCCAAATACGACTGGATGATCTGGTTCATCAAATCCATGAAAATGGCGGGGGAACTCTTCATGCCAAAGGGAATCACCAGAAACTCGTAATGACCATGACGACAATGGAAAGAAAACATCTGGATGTCAGACACAAGAACACGCAACTAGTGGTAGCCGGATCGAAGATCAATCTTGGATAACCACTTCTCACCTCTCAGCTGGTTGAAGAGGTCATCGATCCTCAGAAAAAGGTAATTTTTCTTTAATGTGGCCTGATTCAGGCAACGATAATCCACACAAATCCGTAGAATCCCATATTACTTTTTCATAAACAAACCCGGAGCTACCCAGGGGGAAACACTGGGCCAGATGAATCCCTTCTCACGAAGGTTGTCAAGCTGAAGTCGTAGCTCCAGAAGCTCTGTGGGTGACATCTGATAAGTTGCACATGATATCAAGTTAGTCCCTTACTACATGTCAATGCAGAACTCCATCTCTCACCTAAGAGGTAGTCCCCAGACATCCTCAGGAAAGAAATACATGTAGTCCTCTACAAAGGTAGATATCTAGGTTACTATAGCATCTTCTGCTCCGAGAGACATACTCTCTAACTGGTGATAAAAAGGTCGTGGTATCCTACTCAGAATACCTGCCTGCTCTGCCACATTGTCTTGTTCAACTAGAATGGTGAACCTCGTCCCATCAGAATGGACGCATCTGACTAGCTTGCACCAATAGTCAATCTGGGAAGGAACCCTAGAAAGCCAATTTGTGCCCAAGATGACATCAAAAGGTTCCATAGTGATGACTAGTAGGTCCCACATGAAACTCTCTCCTTCGAACGATAGTTTTCACTATCTACAGATAAAGGTCACCAACGTGGCACTTCCCATAGGAACATCGAGGATAAGTGCAGGTGTCAGCGTCTCTTCTGGAATATCCAACTCCCATTCCAAAAGAAGTGATATAATGGAGTGGTTGGCGCCTATGTCTACTAGTACCAAAGAAGGCATTGAGTAAACACAAAGCGTACCTCGGACCATCTCGTGTGATGGGGGGTCACGAACACCCATACTGTGAAGCCGCCTGCGGCCCCTAGCGCCAGCCCCCTGAGCCTGGCGTGGGCCACCCAGTGGTGGTAGTGGAAGGACCTTGAAACTTCGTCCACCACCTGTAGGTCCTGCCGATCTGCCTGCGCCGCCTCCCTGAGGGCCACACAATCCTCGCCTGGGGGATCCCTGGTCATGGAACTGCCTTTGCCACTGCGGTGTACCCACTGCTATCCATCGCAGCTCGGTACGCTTGGTCGGGTAGTCTCGTGCTAGGTGTCCCCATCTGTAACAAGCATAGAACTTTATCTCTTCTGACTGCCCCGATGCTCCACGGCTCCACTGCGGTGTACGAACCTGCCCCCCGTGTCTACTCACGGAAGGGACTCCTCGACCAAGGCTCTCCTCTTTGTTGCCTACCTATCACGGAAGACTCTCTTCTAATGTGGCCACTGCTAGGCCCTATCAACTGGCGTCCCTCAGCCAAGAAGCTCTCTGTCACGAGCACCCGCTCTAGCACCTCATCATAGGTAGGGATGCATAGGGGTACTAAAATAGCACAGATCTCCCTACAAAGACCCTGCTCAAACATCCATACCCGAAAGTAACTATCACAGACCATATCCTGCATACACTACTGGAAAAACGGCCTATACCCACGGTTCAAAACCGTGGGTATAGCCCCCAAAACTGTGGGTATAGACTATACCCACGGTTTTGGGAACCGTGGGCTGGAACGGCGTCGGTATAGGTCCCCAGCCTATACCCACGGTTTTCCAAAACCATGGGTATAGGTGTCCTGCCACCGTGTCACCGAAACATAGCCATTTTCCACGGTGTCAATGGATTTTACCCACGGTTTCAAAACCGTGGGTATAAGTCCTAAAAGAATGCAGTCGCTGAGTTTTGATCTCGCAACCTCTTCGCTGCAAACACCGCATCTAACCACTAACCTAACATCACCTATATGTATATATATATATATATATATATATTTAGTTAAATATAGTTATAAAAACTATGGGTATAGAGGGAAGAACCGTGGGTGTAGGGTTCCCGCCAAAAAAATTTCCTTCCCGCGGAAAAAAAAAAATTTCCCACGCACACAAAATTGTCCTATACCCACGGTTTTTTATAACCGTGGGTATAAGTATTTTAGCCCAGACCTAGCCCCACAGTTTTCCCCAAAACCGTGGGGATAGGTACCCCTATACCCACGATATTGGGAAACTGTGGGTATAGGTCATTTTTCAGGACCTATCCCCACGGTTTTGGAAAACCGTGGGGATAGACCCCCCTATACCCATGGTTTTGGAAAACCGTGGGTATAGGTCATGAAAAGTCACCTATACCCACGGTTTTCCAAAACCGTGGGTATAGGGGGGGTCTATCCCCACGGTTTTGGGGAAAACCGTGGGGATATGTCCATTTTCCAGTAGTGATATAGCGCGTCAGATCGGTAAACCGGGCCAAGTACTGCGCCACGGTCATCCCCCCATGCTTCATCTCCTGAAACTCCTGAATCCGAACAGAGCGTAAACAAGAGGGGGAGTACTCATCTTAGAAGAGCTGCTATAAGCTATCCCACATGAGAGAAAACTCATCGTGGGTTTGCGTAACCAACACCCACCAACACCCATCCATCCCAAGAAAAAGGCTGGAAGCTAGGGCGACCATATGGTCCACTGGTGTCCATACCATCCTGAAAAGTTGTTCCACAGACTCTAGCCAGTCTTCCGCTGCCTGGGGATCTAGGTCCCCGCGAATCTTCTGCGGCCGCTGACGTTGGAAGTCTCGGAGCGCACTCAACCTGCACTCAACCTCGGCATGTGCCTCCGATACAAAATGATTCTCTCCAGGTGGAGGGGCTACTGCTGAAGCACTGGGAAGAAGGGGATAACATGAGGGTCCCTGAACTGACGCCTCATCACTCACCAGGTCGTTGTCAAAAATTGGAAAGGGTAACCTGGATGGCTGCTGTTGTGGGGTCATCCTGAAAATTATCAAGGATTACCCCGATCAGATGATTTTATATATATATATATATATATATATATATATATATATATATATATATATATATATCAGTAATAACAAAGGGGGGCTGGATAAAAAAGGACAGTCAAAGACTCAATCCTACTGCATCCATGTTCCAAACGTCCCTGCAACAAGTGTCTCTGCGTGCCGAGTCGACAAGCGGGTTATCAGGGTCCTAGTGAATGGATATGTCGGTCACCCCTACCATCACTGGATTTCCTGGCCTAAGAGCCACTCTCGAGACATGTCAACACTATTTCCCTATATCCCAACCTATTACTTTTTAGGGACGTCTGAACAACGCCCCACGAGATGAACCACCTATGATACCACATTGTCAAGACCCAAACCAACCGGCCTCGAGCCGCAACTACCCCAAGCCCGCCTCTATAAGCCAGGGGATGGAGACAACGATCGAAGGTGTAACAATCTCAAGGAGGCCTTTGCCTATGTAACTGTACACACACACATAGTCCACTAAATACAGATGTGCAGAGTAAAAAAGGAAACCAATGAAAAAACAACTATAACCCAACCACAGTCATGTATCGACTTCTAAATAGGAAATGTAAAGTGAGGAAAAGTAATGATAAGATAACTGAACAGGAAAAGGGAAAAACACACGCCCAACCCGACAGGTGCCATAACCTGGCAATAGGTAAAAAAAAGTAAACATCTTGTGAGTCTCACACCTGAAAGTCCTAATACGACCACTGAACGTAGCCCAAGCTCTTGTGTCCTCTACGCTCCTCCGTAGTCTCGATCAACCTGTTTGTCGTCTGCAAGGGCACAACAAGTGCAGGTAAAGCCCAAGCAGTGGTTTGTATAATGATACTCAGTAGAATGCACCGAAATCTTGATGAAGCAACAAAGGAGGTACTAAAACGGTGAGCATTAGGCAGAAAAAATAACTGTGAAAGAGTACAGTAAATAGAGTGCAAGTAAACCCAAAAAGAGAAAGGAAGTAGGATCGTCCGACCAAGAGGAACTAGACATGGAAATCACATGGCATACCCTGCGTGTCTTCGCCCCTCCTAGAAAGAGAGTACCTGAGCCCAAGGAGTGTAAACGAAAGAAGGGTGTATATATATATATGCTCAACAAGAAACTTGAATGAGTGTGTAAGGGGAACTTTATCTCCAAGATCAACCCAGGAATGGTCACCAACAGTTATGAGGATATCCATCACTACTTCCCAAAAGTCCCGCACGCCAAAGCTGTCTCATCACTGAACCGTACAACCAAGAGTCTCGCTCTGGTAATCATGGAGAAAAGTCACTGACTAGCCTCATTGGAATGGATGAGTCTGAAATAAGGTGTCGGGTAACCCACTACCCAGCCCAAGGGGAGGGTAAACCCCAAGAGGTCATCCGGTGACCCACTGCCCAGCCCTGCTAGAGGGTAGTCCCTAAAAGGCCATCGGGTGAGCCACTTCCTAGACCCACTGAAGAGTAACCCTAATGTTAATGGGTAACCCACTTCCCAGCCCCGCTGGAGGGTAAACCCTAAGGTCAATGGGTAACCCACTACCCAGCCCCACGTGGGGGTAAACCCTAAGGTCTATGGGGAACCCACTGCCCAGCCTCGCTGGAGGGTAAACCTTGATACGCTGGCAGTTAACCCATGCCCAGCCCCGCTAGAGGGTAAACCCGGAACGGGTCCGATAACGTCGTGCTGCATGTGTCATCACTGGGTGTCTCTAACATCGTGACCATGCATTTGGTCGCAGTGCATCAAATGAACCTCCGACCAATTCCCTTTCATGTTTCCAAATTTAATGAGATCACGAAAGAGGTTCCGCAAGCCCAAACAAATTACACCGTTGTAATCCTCGCAGAAAAACACGCAAGATATACTATTTACTCGGTGGAAACAGACTCCCGACGAAAAAGTTATTCAACCCAGCTTTATTCCCATATGGAATCTCGTGGGGCCCACACCTCGGTTCTGAAAGAGGTCGGGTGAACTACGACATCGTGATGTTGTCGAAAAAAAAACTCCAAAACGACTACTCATTCGCCCCGAAAAGACGTCTGATAAAAAAGTCTTAAAACGCTGCTCACAACTTAAAAGACGGCCCATGGGGCCCACGTCTCAACTCCGGATTCAATGCGGGAAACCACCTTGGACAACTTTGTCTCAACGCCAGGGTCACAACGCTACTGACAGTGCCTTACACAGACTCCGGAAGCCATCCAAAAGAAGAATCCCAGTGAGGTACTTAACGAGCGGGTCGTGCCACTGAGCCCCCGTCTCAAGAATTAAAAATCTTCAAGCCCATCTCAAAATCTCTTTCTTGAGATGAGGATTGTTCTACCTCAGACGGAACAAAAAACGGACACCCGTAGTGGAAGTTACGTGTGTCTGAACAAAAGGGGGGCTAACCCCTTAGGGCTAGACCAGTCCGGTCCCGCCGGTCCACCCAGCCTGGGCCGACCCACGCCGGTCGGCCCGCGGCCCTTCCATGAGGCCCATTGGTGGCTTGCGGTCCACCTGGACGACCGACCCTTGTGGCCGGTTGCTGCCCCACACAGAGACCTGCCTTCAGCGGGCCTCAGTCTCCCGCTCGGGGTCGCATGCCGCGACCCTCATCGCGCCCCGCACCGAGGACATGGTAGCCCGCCACAGCTGTCGGCCACCGTCCCGGACCGCCTGAAGCCCGCCAGAACCCCTAGAACCACCAGAAAATAGGGAAAATTGGCCGAAAAACTTCCTGGGGTCGCCCCGGACACCCCGGGACTCAAAAATTCGATCTGAAAGGAATGTTGGGAAGCTCGAATTGAGCCCTATTCAAATATAGCATTCTCTCGAGAGTTAAAAAGCATATCAATGCTAGAATATGAGTTAAATGGTATATGTGGAATTTAGAAATGAAAAAGCAAACTTCTACATCGCTGGACATAGCCCGTTGCTTCATGAATAGTTTGCCGAAGCCGCCACCACGTTGCCGGAGACGAGGAGGAGAATAAGGGAGGTTGTTCCTTACTTGAGAGAGCGTCTTCCAGGGGAAATAAAGCGAAATAAGCGGGAGAGGGTGGAGGTGTTTATGTAGAGAATTAATTAAAATCTAATAACTATACTAATCCCAAGTGCAGCCCCATTCCACGTGTCCATCCTACAGAATCCCACGCCTCTACTCTGCCTGGCTTCCACGTCTCCACTCCGCGTCCAATCCTTCCTCTCCCTCCATCTATCTTCGGCATGCGGTGACCCACTGTTTCTCATCCTAATCACTGTTCATCTCCTACCATTCGAGGGTTCTTACATTCCCCAGTCTCCGTCTTCCTTCACTTCATAACCATTCTTTGGCCTCAATCCATATTCATCACACGGTTTCCCTTGGTTTCTCCTTCCGCTCGTGCTTCTTTTCCCATCGACATACGGTTCCGGCAGACCCGAGTCGTCCTCTTCCTCTTAATCCAGTTTCCCGTCCACTCCTCCTGGGATTCCAACATAGTATTTTCACCATTGTACTCCAATACTGTCCTTCGCATCAATCCACCATGACTCCCTCCTTTAACTATGTTTTGGCCCTCCGTTTCTGGTTCATGAATTTCTTCACATCCATGTCGGCTATAAATTTTCCTCGGTTTATCATCCCGCTCGATTATCACCTCCTGTCGGGCTAGGGTTCCCGCATACCCCGGTTGACATCACCCGGTTCCCCGCCACTCCTCCATGGGATCCCGCACAGTCTCACTAATATCACTCGGGATTTCCCTTACATTCACGCTAACTACTTACATCTGTGCTGGAAATCGATTTCCTTCCCAGCCTCTACCTTTCGGGATTTCCCTACATCACTACAGAATGATTTCCTTCGCAATAGTACTATACATGGTTACCCTTGAATTCCTTCCCTTCAGTTCCAATGTTCGTTCCCCCTACAAATTTAGAGTGCTTCATCCTCTGCATTTGGCTCCACTGTACATTCACAGATATTTTCACCGGTGAGTCTTCTAACTATATACTATTTTACAGTTACATATAATTCTATTCCATTAAATCCAAATTAATAATATATATAACACTCAATGTTTCATCTGAATTCCGGGAGAGATACTACTATATTTGCACTGCGATGACTCAATGAACAATATAGAACTAATATCAGATAGTTTATACATCTCCTTTGAATACCAGGATTAGCAGCTTCACACTGTATCATATGGTATAACACAGGTAACCTGAACTTATTTAACTCAATACATATATTTCATTGTTTCAATGTTCAAGAGTTCATGTATATGTCGTTACTAATAATATAAACTACGTGCAGTTTCAGATTTTTCCATTTTTCTATTTTCCTTCGCAATGTATATTACATTCACTTAACTTTCTCATCTAATTCCCCATAAACCTGCTACTTTATTTCAACTACAGTGACTCATCCCACAATAGAAAACTATTGTGACATAGTTTCAAAAACTACTCTCAATATTAGGAAGAACAACTTTCTATTTCACCCTATCATATAGTCTGACACAGGTATGCTTACCTTTTTTATTCAGTACATAAATTTCAGTGTTTCATTGTTACACATTTCATGTATTTGTCCTTACTAACACGAGTATGATCATAGTACATTTCATTATTTTAAATGTGGTCCACGTAAGGTATTCCTGCATCAATATTCTTCTTTTAGGGTTCTGCTTTATATACACAGGAATTCTGTTGGGAAAAATATGTCTTGAGGTGTTTATGTTTTAAGAATAAACTGATTTTGATGGATGAAGGATGGATTGAGTTTTTTCTTTTGTTGTTTAACATAAAAAAATAACAATCATCACTTAACAGTGTTTACATAATTTCTTATAGGTTGTTGAAACATAACAGATTCTAGATTATTTATATGTAAGTGTTTCCATATTAGTCATATGTAGATATTCTTGGATTTTTGATTAACATAAAAAAACATAACACTTTTTATAAATACATCACATAAAAATGTTTACATAATTTCATACAGGTCATTGAAACATAACAGATTCCATATTATTTATATGTAAGTGTTTTCTTATTAGTCATACATATATATTGTTGGATTTCTTATTGAAGTGTTTCCCAATTCTTTATACATAGTGTTCTTACATATTTCTTATATATATTTCTAGATTTCTTATAAAAGTGTTTCCCTATTAGTCATACATAGTATGTGATATTTTTTTTAAACCTTATTGTATCTACAGGTAAACATATTTGATGAATGTGTAGGTGCTCAGCTCCAGGCTTATTACCCATTCTTCCCTAACTATAACTCCTTCGCACAACTAACAAACTAGGTACAACAACATCTTTGTTTTCTAGATATTTTTTCATATTGGTCATCAATCATTTAACATCCAAATCATATTAGTTACTTTTACAAAATCAGTCATGGAATGTTTTAGAGCAGTGGATCTTTTTTCACAACAATTGATCTTCTTTTTCCATTGATTAGTGGATCATGTATTTTATTTCAGTAATGGATCATGTTTTTTAGAGCAGTAGAATTAGATTTTTCTTTAAGCTTCTGAATCATGCATTTTGTGGGTATTGGATCAGCTATTTGTTTGACAAGTAGATCATGTGTTTTATTAGATCAATGGATCATTTTTAATAGCAGTGAATCCGTTATTTTAATGCATAGCCGGTGTTAAAATAAAAAACTCATGATTATTTTTGGAAAATTGAATCATAGAAATTTTAGCATCATTATAATTTTCTTTCCTCTTCCCTCCTTTATAGTAGTTCATTCTATTTAATTACATTACCAGTATTTTAGTGTTGTTTATAATTTTACACGAAAATCTTGGTTTCTATCAGTCATCAAGATGTGTTGAATATCCAAACCATCCATGAATGCTATTTTTAGTCACACCAATACCTTCACTAAATAAATTTTCTTCACATTGTGTATATTCATCCATTTTATAGTAGTAAAAAAATTATAGTCTTACAAAATTTCTTCAATAGATATATGAACACCATAATGAAGGCTATCTTCATTGTATGTATTTTCTTCCCAATGGATGATTTTTTTATATTTTATTTATGTTATTAGATTCTATAGGAGCAGTGGATCATGTTTTACTTTATTTTAACTTTTAGCAACCAGATTTCATATATCATCATACTTACTGATTTCTACTATATTGATGATCCTTATTTTATAGCACTGGTTTATTTTTCCTTCACAAATTTTTGATTCTGCAAATTGAGTATGTTATTCTAATTTTTAAACATTTTTTTCTACGCAGAAAATTATATTCTGAGATTTTGTATATGAATATTTGTTCAATGTGATAGGATTTCTGGGTGACATCCTATAACTTCAAGTTAATTTCAATGATTGATACAAATCTAAAAATATAAACACTACTACTTATACTGTAAATTTTGAATTTCAAATGTCCATTTGAATTTTATTTTCATTCATGTATTTCAATTCTCCATGCAGAAAATAATTTTTTCCCTAAATTATGTTTTCACAGCTGGAATTAGGGAATCAGGTAGTTATTTTTTGAAGTTTTATAACTCACTGAGTGCTTTACTGTGATAAACTTCTTCTTTGGATCCTTCATCGTAATTTTCCCTTTAAAAAATGTATGTAGATTGTGTCCCTTCCTTCACATTTTATATTCATATTTTCATTTGAATTGTTGAACATCAAACTTAGAAAAAAATTGTTTCACTCATTCACAGGTTCAATTACATCCTACCTCTTCATGGGTTCTCCTTGGCAGGGGTTTCTACAGGGATGTTCCAAGCTTGAAATGATATCCTTAGAAAGGGTCTATAGGTAGCCCTTTATGTTTATTTTCCATTATGGTGTATTGATAGTGAACTATATATATGTATTATTTCGGTTTTCTTTTATCCAAAATGTTCTCTTAAATATTCCAATCAACTTAACTCTTTATATGACCAAGATGTTGACATAGAGAGGCTCTTAGAATAGAATGAGATAAAGAAAAAGAGTGGCCAAGGATCCCTTCTGGATTGTTTGGATCTCAGTTTGGATAACATTCCTCTTGAACTGATTGACATGTCATCTGAAAGTTATATGAATATCAGGAGTTGACTGACTGATTTAGATGTTGAATATGCTGTTTGTGGTTTCGGCTTTCATTTATCTAATTCTTTAATGCTATAATTATTTAATGCTCTATCTTTGAGACTCTCTCTTTCTGCTTCCTTACTGTTCATGAACAGCTTCCTTAGAAGGAAGATTCTCAAAAAAACTGTTTGACGATCTCGTGTGGAACCATGAAAGATTACTTAGATGGATGATTCTAAACAAAAACGCCTAATTTCCAGGTTTAGAATTGTAACAATAAAACAATATTTATATGTTTTAATTATTTCTTTATTTTATATTATAATATAGTAAAATAAAAGGTTATGGTTACAACATCCATGTGGGTTGTGTTTGGAAATTTGATATGTGTTTCCTCGTCACTTTTCATTCTTGAAATGGTTTATCCATCCTTGCTTCATCTTCTTTCTTTTACTTGCTTTTCATTTTGATGAATATGCTTTTATAGAAGATGAACTCTCTGTCACCTGGAGATCAGTAAACTTTTCCATTCTTGAATCACCCACATGCTGTTACCAAAAATTTAAACACCATCGCAAAGGTAATAATCAAAACTATAGATTACATTTATGAAACTATAATTTTTTATTGTCTCCCATCAAGGATCCAATATCTAAATTTTAATATTTATTTATATATCATTCGAGATTTTAAATAAAATATATTTTTCAATCTATATTTACAATATACACAAATTTATGAGCATTTAGTATTATTATTTGTAGCTTACATTTTTCATTTCCTTACATCCATGTATGCGTGTATTTATGTTTATGTCAAGTAGATATGGATGCCAACAAATCTTAGAGGTGCAGAGAGGCTAGTGCCAGGGATTATTTAACCATGGAGGTGTCTTTTCTCTATTTATCCACACACTATTAGATTTCTTTTGATTAGGTGTGATTCTTGACTACTAAAGTTAACTTAATTATTATTGAATATGCTCTCTGTTTTTTGTTTGTCTTTTCATTTGAAAATATTTTTGTATTTTTTATCAATAGTTTCTGTGTTTCTGGGAATTTATACTTTTAAGGACTTTGGATATGGTCATTCATAAATAATTCTGTAGTATGTTAAACTTGTGAAAAATGATGCATTTTCATTGTTTGTTGTATCATATAAACATGTTTCATGGTAGTTGATATATGAGGAGTAAAAAATATGTTTAAACTGTATTAGTTCGGTAGTTCATACTTATCATCATGTTATAGGGAATATTAAATCATGAAATCCATTGTGTGAGTGGTATTTCCCAGCAAAATATTCCATACGTATGAACGATCCAGTAAATTTATCTGTTTACATATATTGGATTTGGTTTTCAAATCCATTTTTATCCCCCAATACCCCCTCACAATGAATTTTGTTTTGTCATCATGAAATAAAATTCTAATAGTGGAAAACATGTATTGTTTTAACTATCACGCTTTATTACAGGACAAAAAATATCATTTACACCCCCAACCGCTATCATATATAGTCAAACACATTATTGTATCTTGTATATCAAACCTCAATACATATTGGTACTTTTATACATGTCTTATATATGAATTTATCTCATAGGAACACATGTAATGTGTGCTCCTATTAATGGGGTATGTCGACGGTTCAATTTTTTATTAAGAGGATATAATAGCCACCTCTGCAAATCCAAATATCATTCTATAGGTTCATTGACTCATACATGGGTGTTTTCATTTTGATTGTTTTTAATTATTATTTTTTATTTTTCTAATAACTTCTCCCATTTTACCATTCCTAGATATATGAAATGACTATTAATATATATTATGAAACTTCAAGTTAGAAAAAATTGGTCAAAATATTCTAGAGGATTTCCACTATCATAGGTTCAAAATACACCAACGCATAAATATTCATGGAGAACTCATGATTTATCCCTATTATTTATGTATTTTACTATATTTGTTTTGATGGATGATACCATGATTCCAATACCATGTAATCATCCTATAATTATATTGTTTACGTATTCTTCTAGCAATAACTACATATATATATGCTACCTATTGTTAAAATTTCCAATGAAATTAAATCAAGTGTGTGACAATATTTTGTATCATAAGGTGAAATTTATTAATAACGATGACAGGTTAAAAATATGAACTCCCGACTATATTTTCTTTCAAAGACATTACATCGAATGTGATATGATTTCTTATTAATCCTCAACCCATCATCGTCGCAAGCCTATCCACTCCGATCAAATTATAGAATCCTCGAAACACTATCTAGGTTGCATTCCATTGTTTCTTACAAGCTCACCTCTTGCCTACATCTCTTCCTCCCATTTCATCTTTGTTTTTGATCTTTGCCTCTCATTTCATCATGTTCTATCTTTATCACCATTAGTCTTCACTTCATTTCCTTGAGTCACTGGTAGCCCACAAGTTTTATTATCATCATTTTATTCTAAAAATTATATTGAATTCAACGACATTAATTTATTAGTGATGCAGAACCATATTATTTGAATGAAAATTAAATATTTCAGTGCATTTTCACGGGTGGAGTACTTGCTTAATTAATTTTTAAACACTAACCAGTAGGCTCGTACTCGAACTTTTGACGGGGTCGGGGTTAAGCCGCCCCTAGGGTAAAATCCATGTTTTGAGCGCAACGACGGTCTCAGAATTTTAATCTGAGCCTCCATTCAGAATTTGCAAAGTTCACAACTGAGTCCGCTAAATTACGAAAATGCCCCTAGTGGTGTTTTCAACAAAAGGGTCGCGCCCGCGACACATACACCCCTCCTAAGGTAAACGACATGATCTGGACTCAAAAGTGCCCTCAGTGTTCCCATCCGGGCAACTGTTTAGGAGTTATTTTGTTAATTTGGCGTGTCTAGTGTGAATGCACTTAAAATTTAATTACAGCCACACAGGGGCTCGGAATCACACTCCTTCTGAACGCCCTACTGTGGAATAACATCAAGAAAATTTCAAAGTCTTACAGACAAAAAAGCCGAGTTCATATATAAATATCATATATATTTAGAATATATGTATTTATATTAATTAATAATGTTAGAAAAAGGAAATTAAAAACAATATTCATGGAGATGGTAAGTCATACGTACGCATGAACATTGTTTTTCATTTTCTTATTAGGTAGAAATAAATAAAATTAAAGGATATATTATCATTATAAAATAATATTTATTTAATATATATCACATATGATTATTAAACCCATCCTTAACACATTTCATGTAATGCGTGAATGAATGACATCGATTCGCGAGGTAGTAGTCTGCCGTACACACGCACGACATTATCGTATTCCCAAAAAAGGATAAGCATGCAGGTATGTGTGATATAAAAATTATAGAAGCATAATAATTTCAATAATTTCATAAATATAATATATAAATAGTATTTACACTATTATTTTTAAACTTGATAGGTGGTAATGGAAAAGCGAATGACATAGGTTCACAAGGTGGTAGTCTATCACACACATGAATGATGATTTGATAAACGATTTGATGGAAGTGGAGATGAATTTAAGTCATGAACATATCATAAAAACGTATAAGTATATATAAGATATTATGTTTATTATATAATAATTATATGAAAATAATTAAATAGGTTTGAGGAAGAAATAAAATAAGTGTTTGTTGATCAAAATTACCTCTTGTTTGGGTATCCTCTATTGATTTTCACTAAAATCACTCCTAGGATGGATTAATGTCCAAAAGTAGGCTTCTTAGGATGAGGGGATGGAATTTTATAGGCGATTTTGGTAGGTCTTGGCTGAACCAAATAGGTGTGAATTTTTGAAGAATGAAGGATTTGAGTGTCCTTTTATAAGTGGAGGAGAGGAGACACATGATATTTTTTAAATGAGTTTAGTACTACCATGTTTTTCACATGGAAAAGGTCATAAATAGATAAAATTTAAAAATTAGACATTAGAAGGTCCAAATTTGGCCATAATTTTTTTTACATTTTTATAGGTAAATTGGACCCTTATCGTTTTATTTTAACCACCGTTAAACACATTTTTACCTTAAGCACATTAATTAATTTTTATTGCATTCTATATTAATTTTGGTAAAAAATTAAGTCAATGATATTTTAAATTAGAAATTATTTTTATTCAAAAGATTCAATCCATGTTTTCAAATTAAATTCATATATTTAGTAAAATTTAATTTAAAATTAATCACATAGACGCGTCGAGAAAGCAATGTTTTAGTGTGAAAATGATCAAAAGATTACCAATATTTTATTTCAAATTTCAGTGTGAAATCGATCCTGAAAACCTAAATTGGATAAATATATGTATAATTAAACAAAATTTACCTTAAAACCAATTTATAATATAGTTTTAATTTACAAATAAATAAAATAAAATGACAGTTTTCAATTAAAATTTGGTATTTTTCACTATTCAACAAAAAATGAATCTTTTTAGAAAAATATTGAAAATTAAAACATAGAAAAATTTGAAATTATGAATTAAGAAGTATATTCTAATTTTAAAAATTCATTTTCTATATTATCAAAAATTAATTTTATTAATGTTCAGAAAAATTCAATTTTTTTTTGAGAAAATACTATTTTCAAAACTCAAAGACTTTACTGAAAATTATGTAGTTTATTTTCAATATGTTATCTTTATTTTAAAAAATTTTAAATAATATTTAACAATTAGTTATTATTATCAATATATCCATGTTTAATGGCAAAGTTATAATGGTCAGATTTAAATAACTGTATTAATAATATATCATTATTTTGTTTAAACTCAGTGTCACGTGTAACACAAGATACGGTGGTGTAGCATGTAGTTAAAGATCAAATTGGAGTAAAATGTAACATAATACATCAAAGGATTTTTTTGAAAATAGTTAAAACAAAACTTAGGGTGTTAAATTCAACCACCCTTAAAATGAATTTCTCCTTCAAAATTTATCATTCTCATACAAACCAACGAGGATAATTCAATCGCATTATATCCTCAATCTCACACATAGATTCCCGAAATTGGTGGGTTTTCCATAAAACTATAACAATGTGAGTGGACTAGATTCATAGAAATTTCTCTATATAATCTATAATCTCCACCGGATATTCCTCATAAGAAAGATCATTCTCCAGATTTATTACTTTTTTTAGTTTAGTACATGTGAACGGTCATGTATGTACATCTTCTGGAGAGATACATAAAACACATAACGGACTTGAGATAGCTTTGGTCTAAATTCCAAGTGATAAGATACTGTCCCTATATGATCAAGAATATCGAATTGACTGATATTCTGAGAGATTAGTTTCTCATTCTTCATGAATATCATTTATTTATTCCCTATATAAATCCTTAAAAACAACTTGTCACCAAATTCAAATTATAGTTGATACCGACGATTGTAATCATAACTTTTCTACCGAATCTGAGCTACCATGATGTACTACTAAATGGATCAAACCTTCAATCCCATTTCTCCATCTATCTCATGTCTAAATCGATTTTTTCTCCAAATTCATTCTAGAACATTGGTGGTCTATATTTCATTCCATATAGGGTTTTATAAAGAGCCTTCTAAATGCTTGAGTGAAATCTATTATTGTAAGAAATGTAAAATAGAGGAAGTTGCTTATCTAAACCACCATTGAAATCTAAATGATAATATCTCAACATATCCTATAAGGTTGAAATTTTTCTTTTATAATGAACATCTTTTATAGGATGATAAGAAACATTAAAACTCAATTTCGTATCAAGGGATTGATGAAGACTTCTAGGGAACTCTAAGGTTAATAGATGATCTCAATCAGATACAATGGAATGTGGTACTCCATGAATCCTTAAAACCTTCTTAATGAGTAACCAATAAAATTGAGCCATAGATAATACTTCATTGACAATGATTAAGTGTGCTAAATTTGTATGGTGATCGACTACAACCCATATAACATTATTCCATTTATAATTTCTGGGGAGTCTAATAACAAAATCCATAGTGATGTTCACCTATTTCCATTATGGTATGGGAAATGGATGCATCATATCCTTATAATTTGGTCTTTTAGCCTTAATTTTTTTGCATACCATGCATCGAGATAAAAACGTTGCGATATCAATCTTCATACCATCCCACCAAAAGTATTATTTCAAACCTCTATACATCTTCATACTTCCAGGATGAATAGAGAATAAATAACTATGAGATTTCTATAACTAATCCATCAATTTGTATATGGAAAGAACACATACATGGTTCCTGAACCTTATAATTCCATCATGATCACGATTAATTATAGGAACATTTCTATCCATATTTTTCAGCTCTACATATTCCTTCAATGTCACTTTTATCATCAGTTCGATAGTTGGTCAAACACTCAATTGGGAAAGATATGTTTTCCCCAATTCATAAAGATTTCGAGATCCATCCATTATAAATCCTCAAATATTGGATATTATATTATCTTCATCATTGATAAGCCTAAATTATCCTTTTGACTCAAAGTATGAGTGACCTAGTTCACTTTCCCATAGTGGCAATTTATTGAGCATTCATAATCTTTTAAAAGCAATAGCCATATTCATTAGTGCATGTTTAACTCCTTATATTTAAATATATAATTCAAACATTTATGATTGGTATACATATCAAACTTCTATCTATAAAGTTAATGAATCCATATATTTAATTCAAAAATAACAAAAGCCAACTCCAAATCCTTAATTGGGTAATTTTTCTCATGAATCATTAGTTGTTGTGATGCATAATCTTTAACTAGGTCATTCTGCATGAGAAAACATCCCAATCTATTCTTGGTTGCATAACTATATATTTCAATCCTTTCTCCATAATAGGGTAATGTAATAACTAGTATGTTGACTCACACTCTCTTCAGTTCCTTAAAATTATATTCACATTCATCTGTCTAGTAAAACTTGTTTCCCTTTATGTTAACTTATTCAGTGGATTAGATAGCTATGATAAATTCTCCACTAACCATTGATAATATCAATCTAAACCAAGTATAATACTGATGTCAGTCACAATGTTTTGTCTGGGACAATATTCAGTAGCCATCATCATTGATGGATTTACTAATATACCCTATATTTAGAATATATGACCTTAAAAAAGAAACATTTTCATCCAAAATTCATACTTTTTAAATTTTTTAGACAGTTTATCCTTTCTTTGGTTCTTTAGTACAATTATCAAGTGGTATTCATTCTCTTACTTTCAAAAATAAAAAGGAAAAAAATGGATAAAATTCAAACCTTAGACATGATAAGGTATAAATATGGACACAAAATAATTTTTGGATAGGTTTACACGTAAATATGACCCTTATATTTTTTATTTTAACCCCTCGTAAATACATTTTTACCTTAACCACATTAATTTATTTTTAATGCAGTAATTATTCATTTTGGTAAAAAATTAACATTCCCTTATTAAACATTATACATTTTTATTATTGAAAATATGGAATCCATTTTTCCAAATTCCATTCATATAAGTGGTAAAAATAAATTTAAAATTAATCCCACAGACGTGAATAGAAATTAGGGTTTTAAAGAAAAAATGATCAATAGTTTACAATGTTTTTATAACGAATTTCAATGTGGATTTGATTCCAATTACATACATTGGATTATTAGATGTATAATTAAACTAATTTTACATTATGAACAATTTAAAATATAGTTTATCTTTATAAATAAATTAAACAAAATTTCTGTTTTCAATCAAAAATCAGCACCGAATCATCTTTTTTTGTAATTTTCAAAAAACTGCTTTGAGGATGAGCAGAATCCAAAACATCACCCATGTGATACAAAACGTACATGACAAATTTGAAATTAAAAAAATGAAAACACAAAAACAACACACAATTCAATGAATCCTTGATCCACGAGGAATCACATCACTTGGAGATATGACTTCGGCTTCATGAATCACACCTGATGTCAACGCCATCCCATCATCACTATCATTTGCATTATCCTTAATCTCACTCGTACACCAGAGAACACTTTCCAACAGATCTGATTTGTGCCTCTCTACATCCACCAAGAATATCCCATCACCATCAGAGTCCATTGTCATCGCAATAATCAACCAAAATGAAATATCACAAAATAACATAATGAGGGAAAGGAACCACTAGAAATCATCATCCACATCACAGTTTACCGTCATCATAGACAAACAAATAGAGACAAAAAATAACCCACTGCAACAAATCAAAGGTCACCTTCAACTTCTTGGGGCCAACGAAGATGAAACCACTGTGAGACGCAAGACCGCTAGAGCTCCAATCTCAATGAACCAGGGAGACCACTTCCCAACTCCACCTCAAAGTTAGTGGTGGATACCTGGAGCTAAAGCAAAGAAACATGCAGGCAGAGAAAACAATAGAGCTCATTTATGAGAACCCCCCAAAACAAATCCAATGCACCCAAAACAGAAAAAAGAACACTGAATATGGGAATGAAGCCTAATGGTAATAAAAAAATGGGGATGCCACCAAAACACTATCTCTAGCTGAGTCAAAAGATGGAAAATCAAGAGTTGAAACTTGAAAAGAAAAGGAAATAAGACGTTGAGAGAACCCAAAACTGTCGATCCTCATTCCAAAACAATTGAGTATCTTACGCTCAGATCTGACCTACAAGATATTGTTGGAACGCAAGGTCAGAGCATGAAAAAATAGACTTCGGTTAAATCTAAGGGCCTCTACCGAAGTAAAATTGAAGAGCGTGACCAAGGAGATAACCGGTGCAGACCATCTATGAAAGGAAGTAGGGGAATGGACCCTAGGAGAAGTGATCGAAGAAGTTGGGGAAATAAGGGGGAGGTGAGGAGAAGCAAGGTAGCCTAAAATGAGAGATCAGAAGAAAACCCTAGACACTGAGATGACCGACCAAGCGGGAGAGGAGAGAAAGCTGGGAGAATGCGAGGCCATCCATTCAATTAAAAATCAGTATTTTTCTCTATTAATTAATAAATGATATTTTTTTGAAAATCACAAAACATAATCGTAAGATAATTTTGATATTATGAACTAAAAAATGATTTTTTGTCAAATTAAATTTATAAAATATTAAGGAATTTATTTTTTTATTGTTCACAAAAAGACATAAAAGCATTTTTTAGAAAATAATATTTTCAAAACCTATAAAGACTTTACAAAAAATTATGTATTTTATTATTAGTATGTTTTCATTATATAAAACCATTATAAATAATCTTTTAAAAGTAGTTATTACTTTTCAAATATATGTGTTTAATTTCTAGTCCATAATAGTCATGTTTGAATAAATTTATTAATAATATATCATTCTTTTGTTAAATCACAGTGTCACATTTAGGATAAGAAAATGTGGTGATACGTGTAGTAAATGATGAAATTGGAGTAGTGTTCATCATAATCCATTGAATAAATTTAATTTATTTTAAGAAATATTAAAAAAGACTCTAGGTGTTATAGTATTTATCACATGCTCATGTTTTCTCATATTCTTACAATTAAACCATTAATGACACATTGATAAGTTTTCCTTCACTAAGGACTTTAGCTTACCCGTTTCTTAGTTTACATTCCTCGAGGTATTAATAATAGTATTTCCTATGAGGAACCATTAAGGGATTTAGTATGGATTGATTAATGAGAAATTCCTACAAGAATCATAAAATAAGTTTCTTATGAAAAAGATTATCAAACACAATGAACCTTTAATTTTTAGGATTTTGTGATTATATATGAGATTAAATATTTAGCATTATGAAATGATATAAAAAAATATGTGTTTATCTTGTATCATATCACATGGTATACAAGCCTATGTGTAAAGTATATTGTTTTTGCATTGGATATAAGAGTACAAATAATAGAGAACTGTATCTTCTCTCCCTCAATGGGTATACACTATCGTCTCATCATAAATGTTGATCTATTTTTTAAATAAAATTATAAAATAAATTTTCATCATCTATAATTATCAATATATACAAATTAGTATGGTTAACTACAAGATGGATCGTCTAGATTACTATCAATTTACACATCACTTATCATTACAAATATCATTTTACATCAATCAACATTAATTATATGCATAGGCAAAACAAATAGATAGATATAGGAATAACATGGTTTCTCAAAAACTCATTCATGATAGAAAAAGAGATGATATTGGTTTCTAGACCCATAAACTCCTTTATTTTTAGTTTTAATTTTGATTAAAATCTTCATGAAGTATCTCTTAATGCTTAAAACTATTGTTACATCCTAGACTCTGGACACCAAGACATGATTTTATTATTACATATTTAGTATTAAATGAAATAGTTACCATATGATCCAATATATTATTACTATTGGAAGGCTAGGTACAAACATAAATTTCATTTGAAAACATAAGATGAAACATGAAAACTTGGTGAGAACATTACTATCCCTTCCATCATATCCTTGTAAATAACACATTATTCTTATCTAGGTTTCCTGTGTAATGAAAAAAATATGGGTTATCTTAGATGCTTAGTTAGAAGAAGAATATAATTGAAGATATATTAACATAAACATGGATCATGTGATTTGGTAAGTATAAATAAACAATATGAAGCTGTAATCAAATGAAACAAAGGGAATTATAAATCAACAAAAATAAATAAAAACATTTATGAATATTCATTGAACTCATACTGATGGAATGAATAATGCTAAAAATTGTAAAATGTTGTCAATGACTTGTTCCAAGAAAATATAATCATAGGGGGAGATTAATACACAAAAAAATAAGTTTTTTTGTCTAATGAAATATATAGATACATCAGGGGTATATATAGTTGTAGGCTATAACCATCACCTAATTAAGCCCAACATATTCCCAATAAGAGCCAACAAAACCTTTCAATCCCTTCCCGAAGGAACCACTGGCTAGATAAAAACATGGTTATATATATAACGATAAAGAAAATAGAAATACTTCCTCATTAAGTAGAATAATGTGTATGTATATGGGAACATACATTAATCAACATAGAAGTTGTGTGTTAATGTTAAAGTAATAGGTGGTTCCCTTGTCAAATACATATACCAGAGAGGGTACTTAAAATGTTTTGGGATATCCATGAAAGATACTAATTGGGTTTAATTGTTTAAATTTTTTTAGACCTAGTAAATGGTTGGAAAAATTATTCATCATTTTTTATAAAGGTTGTGTGAATATTTCAAGGCATATCCCTATGGAGTTTCTATCCATGTTCGCAATATTAGGCCCACTTATTCTGATCAGAGTGATCATTGAGTCAATGATTAACCAACCCCTTTGGGGGTGTTTACCCAAAGTTTCATCTATTATACATATGAATCCACTTTATATTAAACATTAAAAGATTTATTTTCTAGGAGGAATTTATTTTCTATGAAACTACACACAATATAAATTTACCAAAACAAATGATGGGTTTTCCACCATAGAAAAGGTCATGTTTTAAAGTTATTTTGGTAACTATTGAATCAAAATAATACGAGGGAGGGATAAATATATAGACATGTAGATCCATTAAATTTAATGAGGAATATGGTAAATAATTCATCGTTGAGAATTTATGCATCGTACAAAATGAAATAGGTGGTGAATATAACATGAGTCCCAAAGAATGAAAATTGATAAGAATGAAACCCGCATATAGATTAGGTAGTAATTCAATAAAAACCTCTTGAAAAAGTTTGATTTAAATTGATCTTAAAATAACATTAAAAATGTAATTTCATTATATTACAACTTTAAAAGGTTGTATATACCGCACATAAAATAAAATTGGGTGCATAATTAAAAACATGTCTCTAAGAGGGAAATTTGATATGGAAACCCCTTATCTCTTGGCTTGAATTTGATGGATGTACATTAATATACTATTTAAGAAACATATATATATCATAATAACTTAATTTATAACATTAATAATATCTATTTTCAATTATAATATTCATATATAGTCATTCTATATATAAATTCTTGTTAGTTTACCTATTTTCCCACATCGAGTGTTTATAGATTGATCATTTTCAATAGTTTCACATAATTGGAGTTGTTATTTATTATTACCCCATATTTAATCATTAATATAAAATACATGTTACTATACTATATAAATTTTGTTGATTTATAATGTTATTATCTCATTCTATTAATGTTTTAGTTGTGTGAATTTTTTGTCAATGCCGCCTTGTTTCTGTAATTTTAGCGATTAAAAATTAATTTTCAATAATATAGTTGATGTATAAGCTCAAACTGACTTCCATGCTACACATCCCACCTTGGTATGATCTCCAATGGACCCTAATTATCTAGAAGAAGAGTTTTTATATTCCCATGATACTACCTAGATATGGTAGTCGTAATTTGATGGAGCCTCATGATGTAATATAGTTAGGATGCCAAAAATCACAAAGTTTTACTAGGTGGGTCTAGGGATTTTATTTGTTCCCCTAGATAATTATTTTCCCCACTCCATCTCACTATTTGAAGGCTACAACAATAGTGAGGCAGATTACCAAGCCCACATTGCTAACTTGGAACTAGACCAATAGTTACATATATCCTACCAAAACATCCAATGAGATTAAAACATAGTGATAAAACAAATCATCGGTGAATATTCCAAAAATAAGGAAGAATTATCCGCTATAACCAGTTATGCCAAAGGACTAATGGAAGAGTTAACTTGTGAACCAACATTGCATCATACACCTCGATCAAAAAATATTCACGCTGAAACCATGGCTAATATAGCCCTGATCCTAACTGACCCTGGCCAGGATCATGTGGTATTTGGCATCACCAACTAAAGAATGGTTTGATTAGTCAGTGTTTACAACATGGAGGAAATCAATCAGGTTAACATAACCCTCGATCATGATGAACCAATATCCACCCATGGATGGATTGAACCCATAGTTTATTACCTCCAAATGGGACTCTACCATTAGACTGAGCAAAAAGGGAGTAGACTCAACATTGAGCAGAAACATTTACCCTTCAGGATGGACCAAACAAGGAAAAATCCATTAACAAATGAGGCCTCAATGGAATTATCCATATATGAATAGTAGAATGAGAGACTCCCTCTATCATGGGTGAAGTCCGTGCAGCCTCCTGTGGAGATCATTAGTCCATACCCAGACTCTCCCACCAAATTAAGAGGTGTAGTTACTACTAGTAGAGAATGATACATGACTCTATAGAATTTACCAGGAAATGTAATGCATGATATAATCATGAAAAATACATCTATAGACCCCCAAAATCACCACATACATGTAAATATTCCAATCCATTTTTCATATAGGGAATTAATGTTGTGGGTACATATCCCCTAGTTACATCTAAGTAGTTTAAATACTTCTTTACTACTACCGACTTCTTTTCCAAATTGGATGTGGAAATACCACTTAATGAAGTAAGGCTGAATAATATCATTAACATCATAAATTTCAATATCATCATCAAAATTGGAATCCCTCACATGATGTTCATCAAAAATGACACCAACTACTATTATATCAATTTGAAGAAATTGTAATATGAGTAAAACATCAATTCAAACAATTCATACCACAAATCATGTAGTGGTAAATTGAAAAATAAAGGCCATTAATATGACTATCAAATATACTCTCAATTATAGTGAGAAAATATAAGAATTCATGG
This sequence comes from Viscum album, assembly GCA_963277665.1. Taxonomy (NCBI): domain Eukaryota; kingdom Viridiplantae; phylum Streptophyta; class Magnoliopsida; order Santalales; family Viscaceae; genus Viscum; species Viscum album. The sequence continues at coordinate 1,042,083,026 of OY728126.1, forward strand.
AAACTTTTTTTCTTAAATATTTGTGGGCCCACCATACCACCACAAGAACTTCCATGAATGAGACTCAATATTCATTGGTGTATGGAACAATATTAGTGTTTCCCATATAGGTCTAGTTTTCCTCTATTGAAATAACTATCTGGGAACAACTCTTAGACAATAAGAAATCAAAAAAGAAACTGGATGAGTTGGAATAGCTCAATGTGAAATGTTTGAGTACACTTCACAACTTTGAAGTCCATAAAAATTGGATCACACAACCATTAAATAAAAATTTTCACCACCATTTGTTCCATTAATTAGAACTTGTATTGGATCTCATAACCCCAATGATTTCAGGAAAGAAACCTACAAATCTAGTACCCAAATGGGAAGGAACTTACATCATACATAAGACTAATTCCAATAGATCATACTCATTATCCACAATGGATGTGGAATGTGTCATGCTGTGACACCCCAAGCTTCCATGGTACTCTTCTCTTTGAATAATACAGTAGCGTGTGTTGTACGCAACTTCGAGTTATAACACACCACAACCAATCAAACTAGCCGTTATGAATAGTAATACCCACTTTTTGAAATTTTAAAAATTTTATCTTTTAAAATGGACTTCATTTTTGGATTTGGAATATCGAAATTATCTTAGGGTGAATTTTTGGTACCTTTCTGATAACTTTCATATTTTGATGAATAGTGAAAACTACTAAATTTTAATTAAAAAACACATTTTTAATAGAAATAATTTATTGCGATAAATTATGAATTTTAGTTATTTTAAAGTATAATTAGATTAAATTTGTACCATTTAATCCAATATTGGTCATTGGACATAATTTCACATTTAAAATGGACATAAGCAAGTGTCAATCTTTTGATAGTTATTATTTCTTAAAAACATGCATTTTGTTTTGACAGCGAGAATTAATTTTAAATTAATTACTGCCACTTCTGTGTTTTGAATTTGGAAAAATGAATTCCATATATGTAATCAGGATTTCCAAATTGTTTAAATAGGTAACTCTTATTTTTAGACATTTTGAATAATTATTTCGGTAAATATTTTATTTACCATGGTTAAAGGGTAAACCCGGTAAATAAGCGTAAAAAAATAATATTATAATAATATTAATTTACCCTCAAACGTGTCCTAACCCTATTGGTTAATACATTTCCGACCATGGGCATCTTTGGGTCGATTTTTGGGACCCCATGGAGCCACTTGTAAGTGATAGGGACACTTTATATTAATTAAGTTATAGTAAATACAAAAATGACATAACCATATATATTTTAGAAATTTTTTTTTACAGAGTTATATATGTTATATTTTCTACTATAAATATTAAATATAAATTGAAAAATATTTCCTACATAATAGTATTTTATTTATAATTTTTATACATTTAATAATTAAATTTATTTATGACACAATAATGATGCAATATTTTCCTTAATAAAGAAAGAATCAAATAATTGGTATTATAAATGTTAAAATAAATATAATTTGAAAGTTTTGATGAAATCCACGAATTTTATTTGTTAATATGACATGTTAGGATTAATTAAATGATTTTTGTTTGAATTAATAAAGTTTTTATGACTTTAACAGAAATCAATTATTGAATAGTGTCAAAATTGACATAAATGAGTTTTGAAAACAAATATTATATTATTAATTAATATTATATTCCTAAAAATCTAAGGTTTGGCCAAAGGACTTATATAATTATAAGAGTATCATTAATGGACCACTTGGGGGTTTCTTGGAAGTTTATTGTAAGTTTATTAACTATATAACATAAAAATACAAAAAGACATGGTAATGTAAAACAATTTAACTAAGAGTTAAATAAAAAAAATAAAGTTAATATAGTGACCCAAACCTGTGTAAAACCTATTTTTTGAGTGGTTTTCTACCTATCCCCACCTTAAACTTTAAATAATCTACTTTGGATCCATTATAAACCGAATAAGAATTTATTATAAAATAATATTTCTAGATTTTCCTAAGGTGCCCCCTCACCCCTCTTATAAAAGGGCACTCCCCCTTATCGCTAATTCACACCATCAAATCCTTTTAGCTCAGCCAACCCTTGACCAAATATCCCCTAAACTTTCCTCAAGTCATCCTAGAGGCCCTCTTTTGGTCAGAAATCCAACTTAAGGAGCCCTTTTGATCAAATCAAAAGGAAGAACCCGAAGAAGAGGTAATGATTTCACCACCCTCTTTCAAGTTCCTTTATTCTTCCACTTCTTCTTTCATTGTTATTTCCATTATAAAATAATAACTACAGTATGCTCTATGTACTGATATTTTATTATAAATATGGTACAACCATATTCAGGATTCTATCCATCCTTTGAATGACATGTCACCATACGTGCGTACGTACAGCCTACCGTCTCCATGTTGTGGTGTAATTGTTATTCTATATATTATTATTTGGATGAGTATAATAATGATGTGTAATTCATGTAAATAATAAATATAACATGATAATTATTCTTTATATATGATATAACATCCAATTATATAATATTTTAATATCAAAATAATGATATTGACGCTCGTGCGTACGTACGGATTACCGTCTCCACGAACACGATGAGATTCATTCCCCATCATATCCATTCAAGACTAAATTTCAATTGATGATTAAGAATAATGTTTAGAGACATGATATCATTCTAGATACGAATAATATACATCCCATCCATAACAAATATGGCTCACATAACAAAGAATATAAAGGAAAATGAATCCGTTAACACCCAAAACGACGATAATACTAAGGTATTATCAACAAATAAATGTTAAAAGATCATATATGATATCATATTAATGTATATTATTCTTTTATAATTAAATAACAATTATTTCACCATTATAAAATAGGTTAAACTACCCTATACCAAGAAAAAAGAACAATGTAAGGGGTTTCTTATCTCACTTTTAATTCCGTGAGATTTCCATTGTTCACCAATTATTTATTGCATGCGGTTTGTGTACTGCCCATGATTGTATTCATTGTGTAATATAATTTAATTTATGGATATCTAAATCATAATTATATTATCCTTCTTTCATGGTTTTATGTTTCCTATGTTACCAAATTGATAAGGGAATATGAAATTTCAATTTCCACTCATTCGGATTTACGCATACTTTATTGATTATTTTACTCCAAGATTATGTGTAGAATAACTATTAATTTTCTTATGTCATAATTTCCACTCCCCATTCTATGGATATACTTTTGATACACATAATCACTCCATTTATAATTCCTCAAGTCATCGATATGAACTTGATAAGATTAATTTTAACTCAATCTCCATTTGTTAAGTTAAATATCCAATTCATTGGTGTTGTCTTTACAAGAATATGTGTGAATGTCCTTTGATTGATTTACACTGAATATCAAATCATATTGAGTGTATTTATATTTTTCACACATAATTATTTCATTGATTTATCCTTAACCTAAGGATACGGTATTTATAATATATTTCATCTCAAATTACATTCTATTGAGACTTCTTTGTTGTTATACACCAAATTACTTTTATAAAGTTTATATAATTTACTTTGACATAGTATATAATGTATCCCTTTATTCTGAGGATATTAAAATGTTTTGATTACCTCAATTATTTGTATTCAAGTGTCTCTTTTTTGGTTAGAAACTCTAACTAAAATATCATTTTTAATTGTTTTAAAGATTTATTATTTTAAATCATTCTCATTAATGTCCATGTTTTAGAAATGGTTTTAAGGATTTATTTATATATACATTAATGATTTAAAATTAAAATTCCTTTTAATAGTTCCAATGTGGTATGGGACACTTTGATTCAAAAAAATCTATTTTTGAATGGCCTCTTGAAAAATAGTGTGACTTTTAAATGTTTTCAAGAAAAATGGAGATATTTCTCTCAAATAGTTTTGATGTTTATTTTCATCTATGTCAATATCCATCATTATTATTGATTGAGGTTAATATGTTACAATAAAATCTTCCATATTGTATTGAATGCGTTATGTTTGACTGTGGATGTGCTATTTTTATACAATTCATGGTTTGTGGATAAAGTATTGACATTTCGTATGCTAGTTTTAATACGAATGTTTATATTATGTTTCAAACTTTTCATATGAGGAATTCATTGGAATTAGTAAGTGACGGGTGGAGCCCGATATAACTCCTTGATGCATTGGTAGGTCTCATGAGACAAACTAGTGTCTTGGCACAAGGCCTTGAAAAAAATCATATTCGTAGTCTTGGCACAAGGCCTTGACTATGTGGTTATGATAGTCAAGAATTATGCATTCCATCATTATGAAAGTGGCTATTGATATTGCATTTGATTATTAGACTAGTAGAATATCCATGTGAATAGGTAAATGACATTATTTCATTTTTTATTTGCCATATTATGCTAAAGTTCACGTTTAAAAGGCTTTTGTTTTAGTTATACATTGACTTAAATGTTTATGTTTATTTGTGAAAGTTTCCTCTATATTGTTATCCTTACTGAGAATCTGAGATCACCCCTTTAAATGTTTTATTTTTCCCATGATGCGAAGATGTATTTTATGAATGACCTACAGGGATAGTATGAGGGTATATGAAGATAATATGTTGTTGTATTTTTTTTCACTTTATGATGTAATGTAAGACTTATGAATATAACTAGTGTTTCCAAGGCTACTAAACCAATCAGTATTTCGAGACATGATCTTTTGTGATCATGCCAATATTATGTAATAATGCAACGAATCTGGGTAACTGGTGTTGGGACGTTACAGTTAGTATCAGAGGAAGTTTAGTACAAACCTTGGAAGCTAGATTTAGATAACCTCTGATTAGAGAACATAACCCAAAGATAGACTTTGAGGATTAGTATAGAATAAATTCCTAGAATTTTGGTATTGTATAGATTTTGTGAGTTTTCCAAGCAATACATCCCTGTCTGGATATGAGCAGGTAGAGGCGGCTCTGACACAGATGTACCTAGGGGTAAAACCCAAAAACACCACTTTGATCTAGACTCGAACGAGAACTGGTGCACGACAACGGGTCTTGCTGCACTCTGGGTTACGACACTCCCGGGGGATATGATTAGGATAATTGAAATTTTCTTTACAAACTAATTTGAAGTTTTTAAATATAAGATGAGAGTAAATGACCTTGGTTAATCCTAATGTGTTTCAAATTGAGAATATGGTGACATGATATTCTCTAAATGATTTTATGACTATTGTTACTCACACATTGCTTTCTGGTTTTAGTCAATGGCTGTATTCCATGGAAGTCATAGTAACTTTGAAAATGATGTAAAAGGTGGGAACAATGGTGGAAATGAGCAACAAAATGGAATATTGATAGGTGTAAAAGATATCGTGTTCATGCCAAATCAGTTTTCCAAAAATATGATCAAGCACATATATATTAACCAACTCCTGGACTGAACAAAGAAGAGAAAGGTGATGAATGATAAGAGCTCCAGTAATGGAGACCATGGAGAAAAAAATCCTCAATTTCTGTCATACAAGAAATGTGGAAGGAGACACCCAGGAAAGTGTCTCAATGGAACAAAGAAATGCATTATGTGCGGGAAATAAGTACATAACGTGAAGAATTGCTGAGGAAAAATGAAGTGTACCGTGGAAGAAAATTAAAATGGTCCCAAGAATCCATTTACAGTCATTTGTCGTAAATGTAGGGGACCTGGCGATTACCCAAGTGAATTCCCTATTCTATAGGATATTTTCTTGGTCAAAGAAGAAGCTAAGTGGAAATAAATGGTTGGAGAAATGTTTAAAATTATTAGTGCTCCTTGTTGATGGGATTACATTGGAATAATTTTCTCTTTTATTTGTAACCCTACAGTTTTCTATGTGAGAATGATATTTGAGTAAGACTTATGTTTTCTATTGTGGATATAGTTATAAACAACTATTTGGTTTTATATGATCTTTATGTTTGAGGCAATTACAAGTTATTATATTTTGGGATTAAAATGAAAGGTATGAGATAACATTTGTGGTTAAATTATGTTATTTTTATTTTGATGAATTTATCTCATTTTGTTAATGTCATAAAATATAGTTTTTTTTGAAAAAGGACAACACACATACCTTGTGATAACCCGTCGCGTCGAACAAAGTTGTGGGAATCGAACCCACAACCAAAGTGCCATTGGGATTTATCGCATACCACTAGACTACGTGAGGTCCCATTGTTAGTGTGACTAATTTTTTTAGTTAAATGATTTTATCATTCAATAATAAGTTGATTTTGGATCTTATGTCTTATGAAATGAATAAACTTAGTATAGGAAAATGATTTGGTGATTAAGTGATAAATGTTATTTTGGAAGATGTTCGCTTTGTTGGGAACACTATATGCCCAAGGAAAATAGAATACTATGGGATTTCATTTGAGGAGTAATGGTGTATTTTTATCTTTGTTTTTATTGTGGATTTATAGTGATTTGGGTTATTTTTTGAAATTATTAACCTATAATAGAGAATATGTGATTAGGTTAATTATTTTAAGTATATGACTTTAAGAGTAGTTGATGTCATTTGGAGATACCATTTAATGTGGAAGACTACATAACAGAATTCTTCTATGTTTTGGGTTTCAATATTATTTTTGATTATATTGAAGGATTTTAAGGACAATTGTTTATTGAATTATATTTATTTAACTTTGGGGAATTGTTGGTTTAATTTTAGAAATTATGATTAGTGATTCTTTCTCTAATGGAATAACCTTTTGGGGGATCATCAGATCTTATACTAACCATTTTGGTTTTGAATAATCTCTAAAGACAAGGTAAATATAGAGTTTATCCTTCGTGGATTATGTGATTCTATAAGATGTTTTTTCTACCACTTCTAGTGTGACCAAGTCTTCTAGAATACTCATCGTTTAAAAATGAGTTAGTAGTAAAAATTTATTAAAAAATGAAACTTCAATTAAAAAGTAAGTATATCTCTTTATTTTCTTAGTCAATCTCAGAAATGAATTCTCATCTTTATGTAATGTAACTTAAAAATAAAAAATAAAAATTTTGTCTGTTTACTTTTCCTACTGGGAAACTAATAATCATTTGTCTAATCACAAGTTTGTGGTTTTCTTGTTGTCAACTTTCTCCTGATCACATTTTGTATCCCTCTCCATCAGAACATGACAGTCATTTTATCATCCATATCCATGTTTTTCTATATGGAATCCTAGTATAGGTTATCTCAGGTGACCTTTGTACTTCTCTTTCTTTTAAAGTGATAGTTTTATTGACTCTTTTTCCGATGTGGGACTTTCCATTATATTCCCAAGACCAATTCTAAAAATTAAGAGGAAAGAATTTATTGAAGGATCAGAGAATGTGACACCCTAAGCTTCCACGGTACGCTTCTATTTGAATAATACAGTATCGTGTATTGTACATAACATCGAGTTATAACACACCACAACTAATCAAACTAGCCGTAATGAATAGTAATACCCACTCTTTGAAATTTTATAAATTTTATCTTTCAAAATGGACTTCATTTTTGGATTTGTAATATCGAAGTTATCTTAGGGTGAATTTTTGGTACTTTTCTGAAAACTTTCATATTTTTATATATAGTGAAAATTACTAAATTTTAATTAAAAACAAATTTTTTAGTCAAAATAATTAGTAGTGATAAATTATGAATTTGAGTGATTTTAAAGTATAATTAGATTATATTTTTACCATTTAATCCAATTTTGGTCATTGGACATAATTTCACATTTAAACTGGACATAAGCAAGTGCCAATCTTTTGATAGTTATTATTTCTTAAAAACACGCTTTTTTTTTTGACAGCGGGAATTAATTTTAAATTAATTTCTGCCACTTCTGTGTTTTGAATTTGGAAAAATTGATTCCATATTTTGAATCAGGATGTCCAAATTTTGTAAATAGGTAACACTTATTTTTAGACATTTTGAATAATTACTTCGGTAAATATTTTATTTACCATGGTTAAAGGATAAATCCGGTAAATAAGGGTAAAAAAATAATATTATAATAATATAAATTTACTTTAAAATGTGTACTAACCCTATTTGTTGATACATGTCTGACCATGGGCATCTTGGGGTCGATTTGGGGATCACATGGATCCACTTTTAAGTGATAGAGACACTTTATATTAATTAAGCTAATGTAAATACAAAAATGACATAAGCATATATCTTATAACAAAATAATTTTTACAGAGGGTTATATTTGTTATATTTTTGACTATAAATATTTATTAGAAATATAAAAATATTTCCTACATAATGGTATTTTATTTATAATTTTTTAGACATTGAATTATTAAATTTATTTATGATACAATAATGATGTATTATCATCCTTAATAATGAAAGAATCAAATAATTGGTATTATAGATGTTAAAATAAATAAAATTTAAAAGTTTTGATGACATCCACTAATTTTATAGGTTAATATGACATGTTAGGATGACTTAAATGATTTTTTTTCTAATTAATAATGTTTTTATGACTTCAACAAAAATCAATTATTGAATAGTGTCAAAACTGACATAAATGAGTTTTTAAAACAAATATTATATTATTAATTGATATTGTATTCCAAAAAATATAAGTTTCGGAAAAAGGACTTATATAATGATAATAGTATCATTAAGGGACCTCTTGGAGGTCGATTTGAAGTTTATAGTATGTTTATTAACAATATAATATAAGAATACAAAAAGACATGGTAAATGTCAAACTATTTAACTAAGAGTTAAATCAAAAAGATAAAGTTAATATAGTGACCCAAACCTGCCTAAAACCTATTTGTTGAGTGTTTTTAGACCAATACCCACCTTAAAATTTAAATAATTCACTTTTGAGCCATTAGAAATTGAATATGAATTTATTATAAAATAATATTTCTAGATTTTCCTAAGGTGCCCCTCACCCCTCTTATAAAAGGTCACCCCCCTTCTCACTAATTAACACCATCAAAGACTTTTGGATTTGACAAAACCTGACCAAATATCCTTTAAAATTCCCTCAATTTATCCTAGAGGCACTCCTTCGGTCAGAAATCCAACTTAAGAATCCCTTTTGACCAAATCAAAAGGAAGAACCCGAAGAAGAGGTAATTATTTCACCACCCTCTTTCAAGTTCCTTTCTTCTTCCACTTCATCTTTCTTTTTTTATTTCCATTATAAAATAATAAATCAAGTATCTTATATATATTTAGATTTTATTATAAATATTGTACAACCATATTCATTATTCTATCTGTCTTTTGAATGACATGTCACCATACGTGCATAGGTACTGCCTACCGTCTCCACATCGTGGTGTAATTGTTATTCAATATATTATTTTTTTGGATGGGTATAATAATGATGTGTAATTCATGTAAATAATAAATATAACATTATAGTTATTCTGTATATATTATATAACATTCAATTATATAATATTTTAATATCAAAAGAATGATATTATCCCTCGTGCGTACGTACGAATTACCATCTCCACAAACGCGATGAGATTCATTCCCCATCATATCCATTCAAGGCTAAAATTCATTTGATGATTAAAAATAATTTTTAGAGACATGATATCATTCTGGATATGAATATTATACATCCCATTCATAACAATTATGGCTCACCTAACAAATAATATAATGGAAAACGAATCAGTAAACACCCGAAATGACGATAATACTAAGATATTATCAACATATCAATGTTAAAAGATTATATATGATATCATATTAATGTATATTATTCTTGTATAATTCAATAACAATTATTTCACCATTATACAGGAGGTTAAACTACCCTCGACCAAGGAAAAAGTACAAAGTAAGTGGTTTCTTATCTAACTTTTAATTCCGCGAGATTTCCATTGTTCACCACTTATTTATTGCATGTGGTGTGTGTACTGTCCATGATTGTATTCATTGTGTAATATACTATAATTTATGGATATCTACATAATCATTTTATTATCCTTCTTTCATGGGTGTATGTTTTGTAAGTTACCAAATCGATAAGGGAATTTGAAATTTCAAAATCCACTCATTCGAATTTACGCATACTTCATTGATTATTTTACTCCAAGATTATGTCTGGAATCACTATTCATTTGCTTATGTCATAATTTCCTCTAACCTTTCTGTGGATATACTTTTGATACACATAATCACTCCATTTATAATTCCTCAAGTCATCGATATGAACTTGATAAGAGTAATTTAAAGTCAATCTCCATTTGTTGTGTTAAATATACAATTCATTGGTGTTGTCTTTACAAGAATTTGTGTGAATGTCCTCTGATTGATTTACAATGAATATCCAATCATATTAAGTGTATTTATATTTTTCACACATAATTATGTCATTTATTTATCCTTAGCCTAAATATATGGTCTTTATAAGAGATTTCGTCTCAAATTACATTCCATTGAGACTACTTTGTTGTTATACACAAAATTACTTTTATATGGTTTATATAATGTACTTTGACATAGTATATCACGAATCCCTTTATTCTCATGATATTACAATGTTTTGATTGCCTCAATTATTTGTATTAAAGTTTCTCTATTTTGGTTATAAACTCTGACTAAAATATCATTTTTAATTGTTTTAAAGATTTATTCTTTTAAATCTTTCTCATTAATGTCCATGTTTTAAAAATTATTTTAAGGATTTATTTATATGGAAATTAATGTTTTAAAATTTAAATTCCTTTTAAAAGTTTCAAATTGGTATGGGACACTTTGATTCAAAAAAATCTATTTTTTGAATGGCCTCCTGACAAATAGCGTGACTTTTAAATGTTTTCAAGAAAAATGGAGATATTTCTCTCAAATAGTTTTGAAGATTATTTTCATCTATGTCAATATCCTTCATTATTATCGATTGAGGTTAATCTATTACAATACAATCTTCCATATTGCATTGATTGAGTTATGTTTTACTGTGGATGTACTATTTTTATACCATTCATGGTTTGTGGATAAAGTATTGACATTTCGTATGCTAGTTTTAATACGAATGTTTATGTTATGTTTCAAACATTTCATATGAGGAATGTATTGGACTTAGTAAGTGACGGGTGGAGCCAGCTATAGCTCCTCGATGCATCGGTAGGTCTCATGAGAAAAACTAGTGTCTTGGTGCAAGGCCTTGAAAAAAATCTTATTTGTAGTCTTGGCACAAGGCCTTGACTATGTGGTTATGATAATCTGGCATTATGCATTCCATCATTATGAAAGTGGTTATTTATATTGCATGTGATTATTTGACTAGTAGAATATCCATGTGAACAAGTAAATGAAATTATTTCATTTTATATTTTCCATATTATCCTGATGTTCAAGTTTAAAAAGATTTTGTTTTAGTTATACATTGCCTTATATGTTTATGTTTATTTATGAAAGTTTCCGCTATATTGTTATCCTTACTGAGCATCTGAGCTCACCCCTTTCAATGTTTTATTTTTCCCAGGATGTGAAAAAGTATTTTATGAATGACCTGAAGGGATAGTATGAGGGTATATGAAGACAAGATGTTTTTAGTTTTTTTTCACATTATTATGTACTGTAAGACATATGAATATATCTAATGTTTCCAAAGCTCCTTAACCAATCGGTCTTTTGAGACTTGAGCTTTTGTGATCATGCCAATATTATGTAATAATGCACGGACTCTAGGTAACTGGGGTCGGGGGGTTACACATTCCCCCACTAATGTAAGGATTTTCAAGAAGTAATTTTCCTTGACATATTAATGAATCTAACATCTTAGTCATAGGATGTTAAAAAATATGATATGCCATGGTTTTATGATGTTAAACTACTTGATACATCGTTATAATATGAAGGTAAACTCCCTGAATAAATTGTGATAGAAATACTTGAAAATACATAGTATCATAAGTTCAAGATGTAAGACTTCAAGATAAAAAATACCCAGTGTCCTTACTACATGATGAAAAAGTACATGGAGGATTTTATTTCAGGGATGATTCAATACACATGATAAAAATTTGTGTGAAAGAAAAATGAATTTCTCAGATCCCTGTGTGTGAGTCAGATCCACAATGGGATTCTCTCTATTTAATAACTATGTGAGGCATGATTCCTACCATCATGAGATATGTTGTGACACGTAGATCTAAAATCATGGGACTAACTAAAATATATTCATCCCAATAACATGAAAATAATATGTGTGAAAACTTATTCATCACATGATAATAAATTTTTTTCTAACCCTCTATACCAATCATATGATTCCTTGGGAAACATATACAGGAAGCTTCATATATCTAACATGGGATTCCTATCAGAATATTTTTTTTGAATGCTTCGACAACATATATGAGGATTAAAGATTTATTTTTTATGCTAGGTAAACTTCATCATTTACACATTTTGTTAAACTACATGGTTTCCTTAAACTATGTATTTATTGATTCTAATACCAATGCGATATATAGAGATTCCTAGACCATATATCTTGGCCCATTCACCTCATGATAAAAATTTCACTATTATTTCATTTAATCACTTTATAATGGTGTGAGAAACCTTATACATTACTTATTTCTCACACCGAACATAGCTCATGTGGGTTTGAGAATTTTGGTGTAACGTCCCGATTCCAGGTGCTGCCCAAAGGTGCCCCATTCCCGGTTGGTCACATGGCCTCAAGAGTATTTCTGTGAATACCAGAGGCGTCTGACTACCTGCGAGGACATTGGTTGTGATATTGGGGAATCTATGCCCTCATTGGAAGAGTAACACATTGTAAACAAATGTATAAGAGTATGAGAATCGGTAATTCCATAGAATACGTAAGCATTAGAAGACTGAAAGTAAATAAACAACTACAACATATATATGTAAATAATGATGCATGTCACAAGTAACTAGTAAAGAAACCAAATAAGTCATAATGATGGAATATATTACTAATCCAAAGTACAAATAAAACATGTAAACTCAAACAGAATCAAAATCCTCAGCTTGGTCCCATGCCCCCATCTCTAGATCAGTCAATTACCTGAAGTAGAAGGTCACTTGAACTTATCTATACCTGAGACACTATAATCAATTTGGGCACAAAAGCAAGACCCAAACAAAGTGTGAGATGAATTACAGTAGGAAACCACCAAAATATCTATTCCATACTACCGGTGAATATATATAACATGAAAATATGAAAAATGAAGTAATAAACAAGGAAGTACTCAAAAGTAAACAGTCCTAGAGTTTCAACTACAATCATTTACATTATAAATTTTCTACCAAACAATAACAGGAAACCTTATGGGAAAGACAACATAGACTAACCCCTGTAGTTCAACTAAACATTCAGAAGATACCATGTAGGAACATTCACACATCCTAACCCCTCTGGTTCAACTTATACCAATAAGATATAACGACCCTCTGGGTAAGCTCACACAGTAAATCCATTTTGGTCTCATGAAAACAATGACTCTCTAAGGAAGCCCTCACCATCGATTCCCACTATAGTTTTTTAATGATAGACTACTTACTCTCTGAGGAAGAACTCAGTGTTGATTCACATTGTGGTCTCGCAACGATAACTATAGACACTTTCAGGGAGCACTCAACGTCCACCCCCTATGGTCTCGAAGCATGAAAAGTAAAATAGAAACTATGGGGATTCCCTTAACATCAATTCCCCATATTATCTCACTACACCCAGTTCCCACAACCCTGCGTAAATAAATCGTGCATAAACTATATTCAAAAACCAAAGAAAATCACAAATACTACTTGGATAAATAGATAAAATGAATAACACAAGCATTTTAGATAAAATCACTCCATCCTAATATCACTAGGAATGAAAAACAGTGTATCCTAATAGAAAATTCTAGACCCAAGGACCAATATCAGATCATACATGGGAAAAACATCCATATCAAGGTAAATAACCATATTTATATTCAAAAACCCACACTCAAACAAACCAGACATGTAATGAATTAATAGGGTTAAATTACCTAAACACACAAAACCCTAAAATAGGGTATTGGGAAATTGATTCATATATAAATCATATATAATCTACATAAAGTCACATACCACCTACCTCAACATTTTACAAATGATATAGTCGAACCATGGCCTCTGAATCAACTAATAAAATCATAGATCTACAAAAAATGTCTAAAATGTTCAATTAATGACATCTCACGAATGTGGATGAATCAATGGATGATGATCTATAATAATGAAGAACTATCTAATGCGATTTCTACATAGTCAACCTTGTTTGATTAAGAACATGGATGATGGTTTGGGGGATCAAAGAAGAATACAAAATCTTTAGTGGCCCCTGGACGAGACGGATCCAAAAGAAGACGTTTTTGTAAATGAGACGTGATCCCGGTCCAATATAAAAAATAAAAATAAAAATACAAGACTTGTTCCCAAATGGTAAATGGCGGGTATTATCCTTTACTGGTCCTTTCTTAAGTGGCCCTTCCACGTCGTGACACGGTCGTGTTTGCGGCCATGAAATGTCCAAACATGGTTTGGACTAATTGCTAGAGTACACGACATGTACAAGGAAGTACATGACGTGTACTCCTAAAATTTTCCTTCATCCATTTTTCCTCAAAAGCAACATTAAAACAAGACCCATACCTAAAAAGAAGATTCGAGTTCTTACATTTGGTGAGGGATTCCCTACATGATTGAGACATATCATTTCATGTAAAGGTTAGAATGGAACTAGTTGAAAGACTTTAAAAGGAACATCATAATTCCTTACCAAATAACATTTAAATACATGGTTGAAGTATCTTCCAAGACATAAAAATGTTCTTTAATATGGTCCATGCCCGAGATGACCACTATCCTTGGGGTTGGTATTCCACCACACCCCTAACAAGAACTACATGTGGCTTGATTCCAACTATCACATGATATGTAGTGATGTCCGGATATTCAATACTATGTCCAAGAAAAACCAAATATGTTACAAAATTCCCCCTCTATCTCTATGTCAGACCTACATGGAGTGTTTACCTTAAATGGAAAATTCGTTTTTTTGATTCCTACTACCACATGATATTTAGTGACACAGGGATCTCCAATCTTAGGTCAATAAAGAAAATTCAATGGTAACGATTCCACACTATGAATTTGGGAAATACTAGCACTGAGATTTTCTCATACAATTACCATGTGTGGATCAATTCTTGTCATTACAAGATATGTAGTGATGTCCAAATCACCAATTTGGGGTCTATTCATAACAAAAAATCGGAACAATACCCCTTATGCATATGGGTCAGACCTGTGTGGAGATTTTCCCATAAAAGAACGATGTATGAAATGATTTAGGTAATCACATGATACATAGTGATACATAGTTCTATAATTCTAGGTCCCACCACAATAATCAATGATAACAATTCCCCCATCCACATATGGGTTAGCGCTACCTGTAGGGTTTCTCGTTCAGGAACTATGTGTGTCTTGATTCATTCCATCACTTGATATATAGTGTCACCCAGATCTCCAATCCTCGGTCAAGCCGTAGAATAAAAATTTTATCCCTCCCTATGTATGTTTCAGTACTACAAAAACATATTTCATATGATAACTACATGCAGATTGATTTCTACCATCATATGATACTTAGTGACGTATGAATCTCCAATCATAGGTCCTACTACAATAATAAACAAGAAAAATTCCCCCCTCATTGTATGGTTTAGACCTGTGTAGGGATTTTCTCATTAAAGAACAATGAATGGATTTATTCCAAATACCACATGATACATAGTGATGATCATATATCCAATCATATTTCCAATAATAATATGGATGAAAAAATATGCCCCTCCTACATATGGGCTGGACCAATGCATGGATATATTTTTGTACTACATGTGGATTGATTCCTACATCAATGGACATGTAGCGGTGCCTATATCATCATGTTAGTCCCATCCATGGGTCTCTATTACTCCCGATCATATCACCTGCATACGAGTCAAATATACACAAAGGAGTCTCTTTAAAGGAGATTATTATAGAATGAATCATCCCCTTACAATATGAATAGGGAATCCTAGGTAATCCAGGCCATAAAAATAAAATGTACTTATTTTTAAAGATGACCATGTAATACATTCTTTCTATGCCTACACATGACTCAGATCTATATTTATCCTACTTATTCATGTGTAAAATATGAGTAAGAAGGGAACTGACATATGGTTACCCACCAATACTTTTGTGAGTTAATAAAAGGTCTTTCATACATCTAAATTCCCCTGACTAGTGAAAAGTGACCCAAGGATATACTGCACAATTATACGTTGGTTACCATATTAATACCAAATGATGCTAAAAAGGTGAACTTTCTTACCATATGATGTTAAACATAAATGAAAATTTCATTTTCACATGACATTAAACAGAAAGACAAATACATCCCCACTATGAGATGTTAATGTCTAAATACCATCATACACCATTATTCCTTATCAAAGTAATGCAAGATCCTTACTTCAGTCAACCGGAGTACATGGTTCTTTCATCATTTTAAGCTCATAAACTCATAAAACATAATTTGTGTCTTGGGAATCATTTATTTCTAGGAACCTTCCATTGACCTTGGATAAAGACACTCATCTTCAAGGTATCCTTTGTTTAACTATACATGTCTGACCTTGTTAATGGAATTTTTACTCCCAGACATCAACCAAATGTGTCATTACCTTTAAAAATGAATATTTATGATCCTTTGGAGCTTAAAATCACCATGTTGTAAATCATAAACTTAGGGTGTTCTTGGTTATCCTTACCATTATTTTACAGTATAATTACTCCTGAATTGAGAAACTTGATCCTTGATTTACAACATTTTCTTCTCCTGATCAAAAGGAAGTCAGAGTAATATTTTTTTGGATATCCCAAATAGGATATTTTGTTACATTACCATACTAGGTCTACATGAATCAGGGCCTTAAATTGCATGATTTGTTTTCAAATATATAATACCTTAGACATTATCCTTTGATGGTCCAAATCACATGTACTAAAAAATTCTAATTAATGAGACATACAACATTTTTAGGTTGAAAAACCATAATGTGAAGCTTGAGGAAATGTCAAGTCACTACTCGATAAACTATTTATCTTTGGAGTTAGTAAAGAGTTAGAGCATAAATAAACTAGACATAAATATAAAAGGACTCACTTTGTGGAAATAGTAAATTCCAATCCATACTCAATGGACCCCCAAGTCCAAAAAAAAGATAGAGTAATGATTTTTTAAATCTACTAACAATGATGGCATGTTAACTAGGTAGCGAAACAAATGTTAGGGTGATAAAAACCTTCTCAAATATTACACTTTTCATAAAAAACCTTCACACTTTTAATATATATTATAATAGGACCATTTTATTGAGTTAATTTCCTTCTCCTGAAACCCCAAGGAACATGGGCTTCCTTTCTCTTAGTTCTTCCCTATAGAAAACTAATAATAGGGATTGGTTAATCCTAAAATACCCTTAGATCCCAAGAATCCCCCCTCAGATCCAAGAATTATTTTCTAGACTGGGTGGAACATTATAGGATCTCACCATTAAAAATGTTTTACTAGTACCCAATAGTTCCCAATTCTAGTTAACTTAGTTATTCCAAGATTATGATTTATAATACCCAAAACTAGCTTATTCAAGAGGATTCATCATCCTTGACATTATGTCTCCGTGTTTTTTACCCTTTATCAAAGCAATAATGTGAAATTATTTTCCCAATTTTTTTTATAACTCACAAAAAATGACATGAAACCACAAGGCATAGGACCCATTCCCCCATTCAAAAGCTAAACTCCCTTGTGTGCGAGAACTCTTCATTGGATAAATTTTTCTCCACCTCCAACTTAATAATCCAAATGCTCGAGTCATCAAAGATCTTCCATATCCCATGTTAAATAGTGGGAATATCCTTTAAATGACCATGAATGTAAGACCTATGTGATCATGTATTAGGGCTTCTGACATACCAACTAAGGAATCACCCCCTTGCGTGCAAGGAACTTGAATCCCAATGAGCCCTGATGACACCAAGGTATAACTCAACAGATTAGGGTGTTTTGGTATTCTCCACTATGTTTTCCCCATTACATATTCATAAATTAAAAATTATTTGTTTTGATTTAAATGGACCATTTTGTAACTATCCATGTTTACTCGACTTCCATAATATTTTATCATACACCAATACCGTCTCAAAATCCATTCATGGAAAATTGAAAGTTACATGGACACATCTATATTAAAATGAATGTAATACCTATGGACCCATATATAAGGGCCTTTAACCCACCAACTAGTGTCATATTTTCCTTATAGTAAAGGAACTCCAACCCTTATGAGCCCTGGAAACTACGCAGCAGAACTCAACACCTTAGGGTATTTGGGATTACCCCTATAATGTATACTACATTTTATGTTCATAAATCATGTCTTGTTAGAATGAATTTAAACTACATAGATTTTTTACATCCATACAGTGTAATGTTAAAATTCATGGAATAAATCCTTACCGTAGGACGTTAAACTACGTAGAAGACCTCCTTACCTCACGACGTTAAACTACTTATAATACCTCATTACTGAATGATGTTAAACTTCATGAAATATATCAATTAATGAAAATTATATTTACAAAATTAGAAGGTATGATATAGAAGATCCTAAAATAAAAAAATATAAGACCCAATATAGAAGACATAAACTATAGCACAATGATGTTCAAGTATTCAAGAAATTAAAACATCAAACTAAACAAGAAAAAATTATCACTATATTGAAAACCAGAATAGGGAACCCTAGTAAACAGTTGATTCTCTACTCGCTGGACATAAACATTGCGTGATCTAGGAAATATTGAGAAATCATAATATGAGAATGACATAAAACATACCAGGTTGAAAACCCATAAGAGGGAGCTCTGATCCAAAGCCAAGTCCACTCCCACTATGAATTCCCTATAATATGTTTAGTAAAAATCTAAAAAATATAAATAAAAAGATGAAATGTTTGTAGACATAATTTTTTTGTACCTAGTAAAAATAAGGTTATGTTCTCTAAGTCCAATGTATTAGAAAAAACTAGGTAATTCTCCCGTCGGGATTTATATTCCACCCAAATTATACCTTTGAATGAGGTGACCATAAGAAAACTGGGGAAGGTACATCAGTGAAGAATAAAATGTAAGTGGGAATTCCTGAGAAATTATCAACAAAAATATATTGTGAAAAAAGAATTCAAATATAGGAATTTGGTTTTATTTGGTATTATGAAAAGGATGGGTATAATTTATGATCCATGTGACATCAGATCAGTAAAATGTCATGAAAATCATGAAAGGAATAATGATGGAAAATGACATGTAAAGTGAAAAGGATTTATTTATTATTATGTTTCATAAGAAGATTGAAAATCAACATTTTAGATCCCAAACAAGGATTCCAACTAATGGAAAATACATTTGTTATATTACTCTAATAAAATTTGATTGGCTAAATTTTAAAATTTATATAGTGCCTGGTAGGAAGTGTCAATTGAGCGCTGAAGTGTCATTCACCATGTTTATTTTTTTTCTAATAGGAAAAATATTTTTAATAAAATTAGATTACTCTTGAAATTATTTCTAATTAGTATCAAATAAAGATGATGATGCCTAAATATCAGACATTGATAGTGCTAGAATGTCTTCTTCTTTCACTATCTGCGTAATAACATCATCCATATGGGAATGTATCTAATAGAGTATCTAATTTCTATGTTTCGACACCTTCAAAGCTTCCCTTATTAATTAGAATAAGGGATTCCCTTCATTAAAACAACACTATACCACCTCACAAATAGCCAATTGTTTTCAGATCAGAACAATTTGTCGCATGATATCATATAATGTTTGGAAATAAAATCCAACCATCCCCAGTTCAAAAAAGAGCAGGCGGAGGAATTATTCATGGATTTGAAACTCCTTCAAGGTAGTATCTATAATTAAGGCATTTATTTTATACAAGATTTTTCTTTGAGGTTCTTGGGTAGGCACATCAGAAGGAAGAATAGTTGGATGAGATAATGAAGATGCTAAAGGAGATGTATCATGCACTCTTCTCTCAATAAATGCATCTTTCATCACTGGTATTAAAGAAATATATTGTTAAAAAATTATATCCCACTATTGTGATGTTAATATGTTGGAAAATAATGATTCTTCAGAGGCACACCCAAGTATTGAATCCACTATTTTGTTGCTACAGATAAGGGGTTTCATGATGTACAATGTTTTTCCACCTGAAGTACTAATCTATTCATTACACCACTCGGGTAGGCTTACACCCATTCATAGGAATAATCATAATATAGTAATACAAAGGAAATAATAGGTGGAAGAATAATCTCATCATTTGTGTCTTCACATGGAAATATAATTTGGAATTGGAGAATGAGCTTAGAGTGTCGTTTTCCCTGCACATTTTCTGAATGAAGTGGAGAAACACTTTGGATATATCCAAATTGGAATGAAAACTTATAAGGAGTGTATGGACCACAAGAAATATGCTTATGTACATGAGCTGTAAGATCCTCACCATGAAGAGAAAATTTTAATGATCGCTCATTGAGAGGGCTACTATTGTTATCAACAATTATCTAGGATGGTGAAGGATAGTGTATGAAGTTGAAATGATCACACTGAATCAACATTCCGATAACCTCATTAGGACCCAGTGGAATCACCTCAACCCTAGAAATATTTAACCATTGGGGAAGTAATGAATAATTAGATATTCTAGAAGTGTTATGATATTTGTAGCATTAGAAATTCTCCATTATCCATTCAAATTGGAATGCTAAGGGGATTCAAATACAATAAAGGATTCCTCTCTACTAGATATTACTAGGGATTTGATAGAGGGAGGAAAGAGTTGTCAAGGATTGGTTAAGAAGGCACCCATCCTTCAATCTAATTTCAATCACGAACGTGCTTACTCAAATTACCCAGTGTGCATATGTAGCTAGGAAAATTCATCTATTAAAAACATATATAAAAACCTCACCAATCAAATGATTGGGAATACCTTTGGTCCTACCCAGTAACAACATGTGTAATATTCCCCAGATTAAAGGATGGGAAAACAAGAGATCACACTGTCGCATCCTGTTAGGAAGGGAATAAATGAGGGAATATAGTGGTTGGATGAGCCCCATAATGATAAAATAAGATGTTGATATATTCCATAAAAGAAACGAACTAGCATAGATTCAAATACTTCCTTAAATTATCCTTTGGGATGGTTATAATGACTCTTATAATGGTCAGAGTTTGTGTTGGGTCATCCCAAACATCTCTAGCAGGTATAAATTCATCATACATATCCCTAAGAAGGGGTATTTCTCCTAGTTAGTAAATATCCAAAAGTATGATCCCTAATTCACAATGGGATAGATAGAATGAATTAGTTATAGGAAACCAATGGAAAATCATCTCTCTAAAATTTTTTATTTAATGATACATGATGAACAAATACATACATGATGCCTCATTAGGAATATCATTTAGCTGGCAGTGAATTCTAAGCAGCTCTATTTGACCTAGAACGAACATTCCAATTCATCGAAATGTCACTTCTAGATCATAAGTCCCACATGGTGCTCTAAAAACATCACATAGTATTCAAGGAGAAAATTATTATTCTAAAAATACATTTAACAATCAACTATTGTGGAAGATCACAACCATATTGACCCCAAGAGGAGTTCTCTAACACGTAAGACAACCCCTGAGACCATTCTACAACCAACTGATTGTCTTTTGAAATCTTCTTTTGAATATAGTCATGTCAAGATGACATAACGTAAGATAGAAGATTTAAATTGGGTTACTGAATGAAACCATCATCTAGAAGACCAAATCCATAAAATGGAAGTCAGTGTGACAGAGGATAGATCTGAAGATTCGTATGGAGAATCCACTTCAAAGACTCATTGTCATCAAACATATGATACCAAGGGTGGGAATTTCGATTTAAAATAAGTTGGTCCCTCTGGACAGCCATGTTGTAAGATGTACAAGAACAGGGTTCCATCTATATAAAAATAATAAACTCATACGAGATGAGTGAGGAACCCTACCTAAATTGGTGTATGAATTAGACAAAATCATGTGAATCATATAAACCATGAAGGTATTTTCTATCACATGACCTAATATAGGTATCACAAATCTCATGACCCATGTATCATCTCATGACAATATGATCTATCATAATATATGAAATCATGTATCCCTTGGATGGTCACACAAACCACATGATGAACAAGTGATAACGTGGCCATGAAAACAGATAATCTAAAGCATTCAAGATAGCCATATGGCCAAGGAAATTGCTCAATGTTCAAAAAAATATTAATAGTTTAGTTTTGGTTGATTTTAACAAATACCAAGATAAATCAGTCTCATGAAGGGATCCTGTGAAAGAGTCTTGTGATCAATTCCTATAGAGAGGTCTTGTGAAACGATTCTTATAGTGATGTATTGTGAAGCAGGCATACAATGGGAAAAATTACAAGAGTATTAGAGTTAAAATAAATAGATGGAATGAGATGCCCCATAATTCCCCTATTAATAAGACATCCCTCAAAATACCAAAGGTCTCCTAGAATTAAAAACACTGCTTGATACACTGATCTGTGGAACCCTTAGGGACTTGGGTGAGAATTTAATCTTCTCATAATAGAGACCTTTTCCCTATAGACATGGATCCTGAGGGGGTGCATTTTTTGACACCCGGAAAATGAGAATCATCAATTCTAGAACTGAATAAATACCCAAATATTGTGTATTATTTTCTCTGTAAGAAAAAGGAAGGGGTAACACGATAATATGATTTCTAGGCTGCTAAATCATGATGATAGAGTAACCTCTAGATAGACTTGTGATCTCATGCCCCTATGAGGGTCATTTGAATGGATCATGCATTGCACATGATTTTTTTATTATCATGTGAATACCCTCTAAAATACATCGGTTCCTGCAAGGGTGTCTAGAAATGAATTGATGAACATGAAAAGGTTTCTAGATCAGTTCCTCCATACATGGGGCTTTTCAATTGATAAATGCATAAAAATAACTGAAATACCTTTATAAAATAATTGTTGAAATGATGGAAGATTCATTTAATGGAGAGTTATGTTGATATTAATATGATGTGCATATGAAATTCACAAGAATCCATGGACCCCCCTGGTGACAAGGTGACCATATCATACAAGAGCATGTTTTCTTGTCACCATAATCATGATAAGGACCTCGAACACATACATTCCATCATGTGATTACCCTTAGGATCCTAAAAAAATGTGGAGGTATTGTCAGTGAAAATGATTTCCCACCATTATGAGATCCATCATTGATCTTTTGATGCATCCTAGACAAGAAGAGTGACTGTCTATGGAAATGATCTCACGTTATCATGATATCCTCTAATGATAATACAATTACCTAATATAAAACCAATGGTAAAAGGAAAGAGATATTATCTAATAGATTACAAAATTTAGAAAATGTAAGAAGCCTCTCGTGAAGGGAAGATACATTTAATTTCATGTGGTGGGGTTATATGCCTCATGTGATCTCCATTAATCTTGAAAATATGCTTTGACATGCTAGCATGATCTCATGAGAGGCCCCTGAAAAGCCCTCATTATTTCATGAGAGGAACACAGTAACCCATCTTGATATCATGAAAGGCCTCCTACAAGATGTCTAAGTCTCACAAAGGATCCTAGAAAATCCCTTTTTGATCATGTGGATGTCTTTCTGCAGGAATATTGATCTCGTAAAGATTATCAGACATGTCATCTCAATGATGAGAATTATATTTATCACATCAATATGAATATGATAAATCCCTTTTAAAATCCATTGTTCCTTTAAATATAGTTATACTGGAGTGATAACATGATCATTCTCATGTGACCCCATGGATGATTCTCAAAAAGTTCTTGTGAATCACGTGATGAAATACTCCCTCAACTATCTCCAACTCATATCTGCAAGATAAGTGTTATGAATGGCGGTGTATATCCATAAAGGAGAGACCTATAAATTTATCCCCCTTATAAAATAATGGAATACTATGAAAACTACACCCCCAGGAGTGAAATATAGTGGAATTCTCATATCATAAAGTCACGTGATCACAAGAGTCTTCCACAAGGAAAAATACAAGCAATGACATAAGGGATCATGAAATATAAATCTGTAATTCATGTGATCACACTATAGATCATGATATAGAATTTTGGTCTGCCAAAAATTTTATGCGAAGGAGTCTCTACATGTCTAATCAGAAAAATGATATCTAAACAATTAAATTCATGATGATCCTTGGGGAACATATATAATAAATATTGAAAAATATCCAAAACTTATGTGAAGTTGAATACACTAATTTTCATGCGAAGGCATGATGTAAATCACATAATCTATCTAGATAATTCAACAATGCCAATACATGACACCCAAGTCTATAGAAGTACTCTAGACATATCTCTCAAGTCATAAAGGTCCTTTTTATATGTAAAATGAGTTGTACGGTGTCCTATGGACATGTCACCCATGTCTTGTGAAGTCCTCCAAATATGACATCAAGATCATGAGATGTACTATTACCATGTCTTCTGAATCTTACAACGTTCTATGGACATGTCATCCAAGTCATTCAATTCCCTTTAAACATGCCATCCAAATCCTGCAATGTTTTCTCAACATGTCAGATGAGCCATGCGAAGTCCTCCAAACATGTAAGATAGGCAATATGATGTCTTCAAATCCTTATATTCAGATCATGCGATGTCCTTCAGAAAATTCAAAAGGATTATGAGAGTTTCTTTGAACATGTCTTTTAGGTAATTAAAACATGTACCTTCAACCCCAGACATGTCATACTGACACCCCAAACATGATAACATTTCCTTGTAGACATATTTATACATACCCAAAATTGAACTTCAAGTATTATGATTCTTTCCCAAGAAGGATATATAGGTCACCATCCTAAGGCCTGAGATCCAAAAGGCATCCACCTAGGTGTAAGTCCCTCCTTGTCTCAAAAACTATAACCCTTGGGACCCAATCTCTCATAGTGGTTCATAATTTTTCCTCATCCATCAGTGGATTAAGAAGCCAACTAAAGAATGAGAACATTTTTTCAAGTACAAACAAGAAATATAGGATCCATTCTTAAGGCTTGATATCTAATATGAATCCACATCAATGTAATTTCCTAAATGTCTCAGGATCTATAACCCTTGGGATCCAATATTTCCTAGGGTTTCATCATTCTCCCTCATCTATAAGTGGATTGACAAGAAAATAAAACTATAAGGAATCTTCTTCCTGTAATAAAAAAGAAATGTATGATGTCTTCCTAAGTCCAGATCTCCATATCAAATACCCCATAAGGGTTTCCCTAATTAATAATTACAAAGTCTTTATGCAATGAGACGGATCATTTTGTATCCCTTATTTCCCATAGTAAGAATGGTTCATGTGTTCTTAGAGATGTTCAATTATCATATCACCTGAATCATAAATCCCCCCATCCATGGAAACCTCAGTGTGTAAGACCCATTCTGTGTCATAATAGGGCTTCCCCCATACTAGGTAATCCACCTTAGGGTAATCCCCAAATGCACGATCAAAATATGATGACTCTAATTTATATTTTAAACATGATATGTAGGAATCCTTTTTAAGGATCAAGCTGAATACATAGTGTCTATGTTCCCTCATATTTATACTTTATGCATGATGTTAAGCTACACAGATTGAACTTAAATAAACTCTGTGGGATTTTAATCATGTTATAAACCATATATGTAGGACGACTCGAAAAAGTTCAATCCCATCATTGAGATATAAATTGACTTCATAGATGGAGGAAATCTCAATAGTGCCTGGTTATATGGCTTTAAAATATAAGAAGCTAGACATTTCTAAGAAATAATAGGGAATTAATAATGTACCTCAGATATATAAAGATAGTATCATTAATTGAAATCCCCATTATAGATATAAGGATTCAAAACACAATCATTTTGTTAGGGTAATGGTTTCCATATTATGATTAGGAAGAGATTCACGAAAAAATATTAAATCTATAAGAGAGTCCCAGAATACATAATAATTTTAGAATCCAATTCCAAGATGCACAAAAATGGTGCCTTGAACTGGTTATCCATAAGGCCTCAAGAATTACTCCACATACGCTAATGGATTTCAACTAACAATGAGGGTCTAAAGGTGGTACAATGGGGATACTATACACTTATATCTGAGTATAAACATCAAAAATAACTAGATAACATACATAATTGTAATTAATAGAGTGTAGAAGTATTAAATTAACTTAAATATACATGCTTCAATATTAAATTAAATGTTATAAAATCTTGAGAAACCATGTCATACATAAAACACTGGTCACCCACTGGGATAACAATACATGCAGGGGTACGTAAAGGAAATGAAATAAAATTACAAGGCTCCACTACTAACTCTGAGTTAGCCCACATACATGGTATATATTCTATGTCATACTACACCAACCCAATAATATAAATCCATATGATAAAATTTACTCAATCATGAAACATAGGGCATCATCCCTATCCATCATACATTTATGCTTTACCTGAAATGAAGACATAAGGTCAGCACGTACTGTATGTTACTTGTACATGGGTGATAAATAATCTTAGCAGACTAACACAACGATGAACCTATAAATAAACTATCATAAGTGCATGCTCTTGCAATATTCTTAGCCTATCCGAGATGTAAATAGAAATAATTATAAAACAAATAATCTAAACTACATTCTATCGCTTGTTTCGTGATCTTAGTCAAGTGGGAAATGTTCCGTAATGTATATATTTATATATAATTATATTTTCATATGTATATTCCCATATATATATATATACATACACACATAAATATGTATATACATGAGTGAGGTGAAATAAAAAACATAAATCAACAATAGTCAGTACTTGGGTCCGTAATCTTGATCATCTGCACATACTATAAAAAAGGCATTGGGTTGGATGTTGTACCACTCATGACATGTATAATTAAATTGATCCTCGGGTTTGTAATTCTAATTAAAAGTACCTGATTCAGACAACATTAGAAATTTCTCTGAGCAAGCTACTCACCATTGGGGGATAAATTATCTAAAATATGGTTCACCTATACTCTCCATCAATCATTATAATGATGGATGTTATATACCAATAGACACTCACATAAATGGTCACTGAGTTGGATACAATACCACTCAATGCCTATGAATCCATTCAGATATATGAGCCATAAGACCCCATCTATAGGTGATCATGACATTACAACTCAGATAATCCCAAGGGCATGACCCTTAGAAAAGGTATAAGGAGATATCACTGGAGAGACATCATTCTCACCCCATGAGGTCTCTAATCGTCAACAACATCATCATCCCCATCACCTAAGAGATCATTATCATCCACAATCATATGTCAAATCAATAGTGAGGAACACCATTTAAACCATCGCAATCAAGTAATCAATCAAGGAGAGCGCAATCATCCAATCGCTCGTGATAGATTAATAATTCTTGAGTGTAATCTAAAGGGACTCCATTCCCATATATCAAAACCAAGGGTTGCATGCACCATTATATTAAAATGGGGATTCCAAGACTGAATATCATAAATATAAGTCTTAAAATAATTATACCAAGAAGGACCTCTAGACATCCAAACAATATGATAGTTAACATACACACTAAACAACAAGATCCTAGGAAGTACATATGTGTATCCCAATAATATAAAAAAAGGTTTTAGAATCCATGTCCCAAGAAGTACCTATGGGAACCCCAAAAAGAGAGATGAATCATGTTAAGCTCATCTGCCACAAAACAAGAATCACATCTAGCTATCATCACTCTATTTAAAGTATACAAGTGAATATATGAGTAAAAGAGTGATGTTGGCTTAACACCTAAACCCACCACTACTGCCCCCAACTTAGAATTATGGTATGGCCTCTAAGGTGAAACCCACAACCATAATTAACTAAAACACCAATTTAGTATCTCTAGGTTGGTCAAACACTAGGTAACCCACTGGGTACCTCATGTCATTACACAAGAGAGGCATTTTACTTGGGATCCTTTGGGTTTAGACATATGTGAAGGCATCCTACTCTGGATCCTAAACAATGCAGATCAAGGAAGGAATCCTACATGGGATCCGATAATAGTAAATTAGTAGTGGTACCCTACAGGGGATCCTTGGAATAGTGTATAGAGAATGTCATCATACATGGAACCCTTAATAACAACATAAGAAGTAGAGGCATCCTACATAGGATTATCTAGATTGAAACATAAGTAGAGGAATCCTACATGGGATCATTGGGAGAAAATAATCTCATAGACTCTTAGGTCTGAATAGAACATATCACAAGGGAAAATTCCTCAGAAAATATATAAAATCATCCGTCAAGAGAGATATCTCATGGATCATCTCAAATCAAATCCCAAACTCTTAAGAGATATCCTAAATCAATTACCAAAGGAAGAATCTCTTTGTTTGAGAAAACAATAAATTACCTCCTAGGAGACATCAAATCACCTCAATAGTTTTTCTATCCCAATCTACATTGAAATATACTCAAAATGGAATACACATGTGTCCAATTCTCAATTTAGGGAATGAATACACGAACAACCCACAAAGGGTAGCAAGGGGTAGTACACAACATATTCTCCCAATGCTCCACCTAGGTGTGTATGTCAACCAAACATGGTGGGTAAAATACCATTTACATGGCATCTAAGATAGGTACACAATTTTTACTCTACATGGGGAAACAACCCTTCTAATGACCAAATATTAACATACATATACATTACATTACTTTTGAAAAATAAATAATACATTAAAAAAAATAGAAGACCAATGACTGTATTAGTTTATTTCATTTAGAAACATAGAATACATTCCTCTAATTTTGATAAAGATCATAAATATATTCCATAATGATCTTCCACATTAGTTATCCTACTAAAAACATTTATTATATCCTTGGTAAAAGAAAACATTTAAAAAGGGAAAGCTCAGATGCTCAGTAAGGGTAAACATGGTAAATATCAAAAAATAACATGAACATAAACATTGAAAACCATACCATATATAGCACATATCAAAATCATGAATTGTTAAATAAATCATGGCAGTTCAATATTGTATAAACCATAAAGGGACACAATCCTTGAGAAAATAGCAATGACATAAAACATGGAAATGTGGAAACACATAATCGTTAAAAATAATTTCCATATTATCCATGGCTCATTGACAAGACCATAATGATGGAAAAATTACTTTACTAAACCCAGTTCACCCCTAATTTCATCTGCCTTTTACTAAACCATGTTTAAATACTATTCTAGCCCTGTAGTACTAAACTAATAAAATTTTGGGTTCCAACACTATTTTACTGAACCGAGATCATTTCACATTAAAGTCTTATATATATCATGAAATATAATTTTATACCCAATGAATTGGAGGGATATATAGGTCACACCCATCTCATAAGTAAATCATATTTATGGGTTCCACAAAACATAAATCATTCATCATAACATAATCCAATGAATAAAATTGATTTCTTGAACATTATTCCACGATAACATAATCCATATAAAAAAATGGATTTAATAAATATAATTACCTCATAAAAATAATTAAATAATAGTAATAATAAGGATTTTATACTTCAAACATAACCCTATTAAATAATTTCATCTATGATGGAAAATAATTTTGATAGAACACTTGAAATTGATCGTCGAGGAAAATGTCATTTCTTCATCAAAATTGTTTTCATTTCTCAAAATGCCATGATATTTAAAAATATAAGAATTATTTCAAAATAATATTGAAATCTTGTAAAATAATTTTAAATGAAATAAGGTGTTATTAATGTGTAAAATTCCATTCATGCTGTATAATTTAAAAAAATTATTCTCGTTCATTTGCTGGAAAATTCAGAAAATACTTCCTTGGGAAATCCAAACAAATATTATTTTCAAACCATGTAGTAAAAAGTAAAATATGGGTAAAAATTACATTAAATATTAATATTAAAATATTAAAAAAATTTATAATATAATTTTTAGAAAACAGGGACATGGATGATAAATAAAATGTAGTAAATATATATGTATAAAAAATCACAAATAATAATGAGATCGAAATATTAACCCTTACCTTAGGTTTGGATTCCTTAGTACATGTCTAATCCTCCTGTATAAGGGTTTACATAATTTAATTAATATTTTCCAAAATCATATTCATTTTTATGATATCATTAGTGATGATATTATTACCCGTTTGTTAATAACACTGTTACTCATCCTTTGGGTATTAACTTCATTATTTTCTAACACATGTTTTCTCATATAAGATCTTGTTCCTATTATTAAGTTATAGTTATATAATTTAAAGAATGATATTAATATAATATATATCATATATATTCATTGTAAACATTTATATTATCACTATTTAATGAATATCATGTATAATGAATCACATGAGATCGTCGAGACGGCAGGTCATACGTACACACGAGCGACGATCTCATTCCCTAAAATTTGGAATGGTATTGAAGTGGATGGTATATATATTGTTCTAAAATAAAAATATTATTATAATAATAAAATATAGTTATTATATACATAATTATACCAGTAAATGTAAGGTGGTGGTAG
The DNA here is from genome assembly GCA_963277665.1 of Viscum album. Lineage (NCBI taxonomy): Eukaryota > Viridiplantae > Streptophyta > Magnoliopsida > Santalales > Viscaceae > Viscum > Viscum album. Next base: position 1,042,113,970 of record OY728126.1, read on the forward strand.
AAAAAATATTACACCATAGCGTGGAGACTATAAGCTCTACATACGCACACGTGGTGATTCTGTTTTTTGTAGGATGCATAAAAGGTGGAATATTAATGTTCCATAATCATAATAAAATATATGAATATATTTTATATTGGATTTATAAATTTATTATTTAAACAACTTAGTATGATGATGTAGAATAAGTAATAAATTTGAACGAATCAGTAGGGGAGATTTCATATTTTTCAACGAGTTCCCATTAGATCACCTCTTAAAGGCACTATAATTGATCTTTTGAGAAGATAAACACTTCAAGAATGCAAATAGGGATGTTGGGAATAGAAATTAACATAGTATTTATGATATTTAAGGATCAATGTGATGTTATTAAGTGAGGAAGGATATGCCATTTTATAATTTAGTTGAGGGGTACTTTTCGAATCTTCAATAATATTAATTTATAATAAAATAAAAACCCATATAAAAACATCCAAAATATTCTTGTTTAGAATATGATATGATATAATAATTTAATAACATAAAAAAGTTATATAAAAGTTTTATGTGAATTTAATCCTTATCCTTTTAATCAACACTTGGATATTTTATTTATTTTTTAACTAAGGTAACAAATATTTCAATATTAAAAGGGTAATATATATACTTATTTAATGATATTTAGATCATAAATAAATATTTTTGAACATTTTACACCATATTATAATTTTTATATATTTTTTAAAAAGTCTTATAATTTTTAAATAATTTAATAATACATTATGGTTGTAAAAAATTCGATGTGTCAATTTTGTCCGAATTCAATTTATTTATTTTAAAAAATATCAAGATAAGATTTTATTCTCAGAATACATACTTAAATATATCCCACAAGGGTAAAGTTATATGAGAATATTAATTTTATATATTAATTATCAAATATTTTATTTATTTTAATATTTTTAATAACATTAATTTGGTATTTCTATTAATAAAATAATTACTACATCAGTATTGTGTAATTATTTAGTATACATATTTATAGAATAAAAATAAAAAATAAAAAATATGAAGAAAATAAATCCAATAAAATTCATAATAATGCTTATAGTGGACAACTCCTTCGATTATTCTCTAGAGATCTTCGGGCTGATGATCAATGGTTAATCCATTAGATTGTTATTTTGATCCTAAAGACATCTTCATTCCCACCTCGAAGGCGGTGGTTTCAGGTTGTAATTTTTTTTCAAATCCTATGGATGCGGTGAAGGAAGATGCGATGAACCCTAAGATGATGTCTGAGGGTTCTACTTCCCAGAATAGGTTTATTCTAAATCTCTGCAAGAATCTACTTCTTTACATAAAAAGATTACCAAGAATGGCTCAATTTCATTTTTGGAAGAAAGTCCGAAGATTTTGGAAGCTCATCTTGAAGAATTTTTATTCTCCCTCCTTTCCAGGTTATCGGGAACTCAGAGTGATACCCCTCTAAGGGTTGATGAAGTGCGGGATCATTTATCTCAAAGCTGGGGCTTCACTGACTAGTGGTTGATATCAATTAGGAGAAGTACTTTCCATATAGTTTTTCCATCGAAGGAACTTCAAAATGTTTCATGGAGTTTTGGACCAATATCACCGAAACCTGGTTACATCATGGTTCAACAGTGGGACCCTTTAGAAATTACTCTTGCAATTATGAACTTATCCACTCAAACTTGGATTCGAATTAGGGGTTTAAATTGGTTTTTCTTGCATCTATCAGTTTTGTGGGAGGACGCCTCTGCTATTGGTTTCCCAATTAAGGTGAGCAAGGAAACAAAGCATCATAGGTATGGTCAATTTTCTCTTGTATTGGTATATATTGTCTTAGCTCACATTCTTATTGACACAGTTTTCCTTGTTTCAGGTAAAATTAAGTTAGAACTAGATAAAAAATATGAGTTGTTACCTACATTCTGTAAGTCTTGTCTTTGCATTGGCTATGCTCATGCTCAATGTTGTAGGAATATGAAATGTTCACAATGTAATTCCTTGGGTCATGCCCCAGATTTGTGCAAGAAGACACAAGTTGAACTTAATGGTAGTAAGCAAGTTTTTAAAAGGACGGATCCTCACAATGCTGGTATTTCGTCATTTGTTGAGGCTGTCCAACAAGGTCAATCATAGTCTGATACATTTCAGCATCCTGCTAATGCTGCTACTATGCCGTTGAATGGTGGATCATTGGAGAAGGACACCATTGGTGTCACTAGGGGCCTAGATAACAAGTCCTGGGATGATGTGGCTGAGGAGGAGGAAGGCAATCAATCTGAGCATGAGGATGCTATCTAGAATGAAGTAAATCAAGAGTTAGACCACGCTGCAATAGCCTATAATTGTTGTAAGGGTAATATGAATATTTTGGATGCTTATGGATTCCATTTGGTGATTCCTAAGAAGCCAAGGGAATGTACAATTATTTATTATGAGGTGCAGGTGGCCAATGTGGACGCTCGGATGGAAGTGGACCTGATGATGGACAATGCAGCTGTAGGAGATGTTTCTGTATAATAGGGGATTAAGGATGGTGTGTAGGTGGATATAATTGCTTCTATTGAGAAGTATGGTGGTTCCCAAGTTGTTCCAGGGGGAGGGTCTACTCCGATCTTCGGCATCTAAGCAGGGTGATATTCTGGAAGGATCTCCCCCTACTAACATGGAATATGATACTGTACATTGTCATGTACATGACCTAGTATGATCTCCTCCAATGGTTATAGACCAGGGGGGAAAAATCTGAATGACGTCTCAATTATTGTATCTATTAATGTGGAGTTTAAAGGACTTGTAAAGCTAGCTATCAATTTATTTTCAATGTTATAGTCTATTAATACTCAGGAGTTTGATTTTCTTAATCTTGAAGGATTTAAGAATGCAGAATGCCGTAACCGAATGTGCTCCTCCTCGACACCTACTATTGTTGATGGTTTGGAGACCCCAATGGAGATGGACCAGCCCATTCTTAAAGATTCACATGCTTGTGTGTAGGTTCATGACTCTAAGGATGTACGAGAGGACCCTCAAGATCACGAGGAGCCAACTCATGGTACTGCTCACCATGATGTTATCTCCTTTATTGAGGCCGTGCATTCAATGTTGCATAGGGAAGATCCTCATGAAGAGAATGAATTGCACATGATAGAGGTTCTGGAGATGGATGATGAACCAGTGATGCAAAGGGGAAGAGGGTTCCATCCAACTAATTGGGAGGATCTCAGGGTCGAGGTCAGCCTAGAAAAAGGTAATAATTGGGAATCTGATGTGTTTATTTAGTTTTCTATCTGGGTGTGGTGTTTCACATTTAAGCATTTCCTTCAGTCCATTGTACCTTTACACTTTTTTAATAATTTTTTGGGGTAACGGGTTTCCGAACCCATGGTTGAAATGATTTTATTAATAATTCTTAAAGTAGAATATATATTCTGGAAATGCATACATTAAAAAAGTTATATGTATTAAAACATGAATGTGACAACTTTAACATCACATTAAATAAAATATTATAAGTGTCATAATACTTTCAATATGGATCCTAATGTTCAATAAATTGACCCTTGAATGTCAATGGTAGAGATATATTATACCAATAATATTTTTTTATGTTTTTTTTCTTTTAATGGGTATTATCTTTTTTATAAAAACTATTTTATTGATTTTTCTTCTATTAAATATTTTCTGCATCATCAGTGTATAAGAATTAAATGTAATTATTTATTTCTGAAATAAATTAAAAATAATTTACCATGATAAAAAAATTATATATCAAATTAGTATTTATATTCATACATTTCTTCCTTTTAACAATTTCTTAAACAGGTATAGTTATTAAAATTTGAGTAAGACATATTTAACTTTTCTTAAAATAAAATATATTAAATGTCATAATCTAATCCATGTTTCTTGAAAAGGATATCATCTAGATCCAAATATGATTTAGGTAAAAACAACTCATCTAATTATACGTGGACAAGAGCTAGGGTAATTTTATAATACTATTTGTATTTTTAATTACATTATTTAACCTTTTAACGTATTAATAACAATTACTGAAGTTATTATTAATAATTTCCAAAAAGATAAGAAATATATTTACATAATTTGGACCTAATGATACCAAATTTAGAATACACTTTCAAAATTCAAAAAAAATAATTTTTAGTAGTTAATTTAAAATTAATCTATGAGAAAATTAGTATCAAAAGTTAAAACATTGCAAATGATTGAAATGTTCTTACATCGAAACTCAATGTAAAATTAATGACGATGAACTAAAATATATTAAAATATAAAAAAAGTATTTATATTTTAAAACCATTAAATAAAATAAGTTAAAATAATAATTTATTTCAATGTAAAAAATTGGTTTTCAATTAAAATTAAGTATATTTTTTCTATACATCAAAAATTGAAACTTATCATAAAAATAATAAAAAATCATCTGAATAAATTTTTAAATCCTATTTAATAAAAAATAAGTTTAATTAGTTAAATAATAAAATATGTGTTAAAAAAATTGATTTAAAATGGGTTCTCCATGAAAAGGTGAAAAAACTGCATTTTTTGAAAAATACTTCTTTATCTGAAATATTGAATTTGTTCTTATATAATTTTTAGAATATATATAAAATGAATTTTAAACATTATATTGAATATATTTCACATATATTTAATTAATAAACTTCATTAAGAGTTATTTTATTATATTATAAACTTGCTTATTTTCATTTAAATAGGTTTTTTTGAAAAAAATATCCATCTATTTAAAAATGGATTTATTTTTATTTATGAATATTTTCACACCAAAGAATTAATTTTAAATATATACATTTTTCAATTATATTTTTTTAATTAAATATATACAATTCCTATTTTCCATTATAATTGATAGGTTATAAGGTAATATAATAATATTTTTTTGTTCACTTAAACTCTATCTTGCTTGAAATAGATACTATAAAAACAACTTGAAATTGTGTGTAACACAAGCCTAGAATTGTATTAAATATACAACAAGATTATTCATTGTTGTCTATAGCACAATGTTATCTTGGTGCAGCATACAACACAAGGCATCAAAGAATTAATAAAAATACATAAATAAATAAATAAAAGAAAAAATATCAATATCAAAAAAATATTGGGGTGTTACATTCTACCCCCCTTAAAACATATTTCCCCATAAAAATTCACTTGGGTTATAAAAAGACTAACACTTGAAAGGTTATTTCAAAAAAACCCACATCAAAAATATTTTTTGGGTTGTAAAAGGATTAATACACGAAAGATTAATTTATAGAAACCCACACCAAAAAAAAATAAATAATATAAATTCATTTAAAAAGGAGTGTGAGAAACATAATGGTTAACCAAAGTCACTCATAAATGAGTTTTCAAATAGGATAACATTGATGGAAAAAGAAAACATGGATATGGAAGAGAAATCTAACTATCAATTTCTGATGGAGAGTGATAGAAAACAAAGTTATTAGAATGATAACAAAAAAACCCCATAAATCAATGGTAATTTTAGGGACCCTTAGATTCATTAGAAATGAATGTACTAGGATAAAATTTTTGGTTCTAAGATCCTTTCATTAGAGTTGAATAATTAGAAGAAATAATTACTTGAAAAGTTATAATTTCATCCTTTCCTTTTACCTTTACCAATTTCCACTTCATCTCACATTCCACGAAATGAAGTTGATTTATTCATTCCTAAAGTGTTAGAAGATCATAAAGTCTATAAATGAGATGATAGGTCATTCCATCTATCTAACTAATGGTTAGTGAAAGTTATCAAATATTCAAAGGTCTACCTATGGTGAGATAATACTTTATTCTCAAAAATAACTTCAGAAGTTTATCATAAACTTTACATAAATTTAAAACCTTACAATCCTTCTAAAAGATGAAAATCCAAAATTTTTGAATGGGGTTCAACAAGTTATCTTATTATTTAACCCCTCATATATCATTTGATATCTCATATTGGTATCATTCCAAATATGTGAAAACATTCATAATGTATTCTCTTGAGTCATGATAATTACCTGTATTACCATAAATCCTCAATGAAAACATGCATGTTTATTTATTCTTTTGTCTAGAAAGCTTTATACTTCATCCATTATAGCATAACTTATTTTTTAAAAGATTCATAATCAGTCATAAAAAAATCCTTACTATCCAATATATTTATTCATAACCAACATATCTCTTTTGAAATATCATTATCTCATTATCATGATCATATTAAGAGGTTTCATTCTCTTAGTCATGTATTTTCCAAAAAACAATATCGACTTATTACCTCAATAACATTTATTGGGTACCAATTCCATTCTGTGTATTCCCTTAAATACTTATGGAAAAACTAAAGCAAAAAAATACATAGATGTTTCATTATTCCATAATACCATAAATTTATATCGATACCATTATTCTTTAATTTCAATACATATCAATGAAATCATTACAATATCTTTTTAATGTATTAACAAAGATTGGTCCTTTAATTCCTTAACACTTAATTCATCTAATATGTCATTTATTGTCTCTTCATCATCATAAATATAAGTACTACTCATAAGAACATTCTGATTCTCTTCATAATCTTTTCCACTATGGCATCAATTTAAATAATTCCATTACATTCTTCATTTAAAACATTTAAATATCATTGATTCCTTAGAAATAACATTTTCCATGTCCATTTTGTTAACTAAACATTTTTCATTGAAATTACTTGATTTGTGTCTTTCTTTTTCTCACCCAATGTATCTTATAGTTTCTTTGAAACATTATCCTTAGGGCCTCTTCCCACATGATTTACATGAGGAAAATTTTACTTTACATCCTTTATGGTCACCATTAAACTCCATATTTCTCTTATTAGGTGGGTCAAAAAACTCAAAAAAGTTATGATTATTGAGAATATTATGAGATTCCTAATTAGTAATAATAATGTTGTTTTTCCTCCCAACTCCCATTTCATTTGGTTTCCCTGGAGTAATATCTTTCCATTTTCCATCATATTATCCATTAACATGAATCCCAATGTTTCCAACCATTTTCTATAACCCAAAATTAAAAGTGTGAGAAGAAATAATTATACTAGAAAAACCATATAATCAAGGTAATGCACATTCAATATATAATATATTATATTTAATCCTATGTTTTCCATTAACGTTACCAAAATTACACGATTGTAACCAATACATAGACTTATCCTTATGGACATCCCAAGACATATCCTTATAAATATTTATAGGGATCTCTCTATTGTTTTTTCATCCTATTTTATAAAGTTAACTAAACCTTTTATCTGATACTAACACTAACAAAACAAGATTTATTATAGGGACATTACATTACTTTTATAGAATACATAATACATTATAGAAACAGACTTCCAAATTCTATATTTTTAGTGACTTTGGAATCATGGAACACCCTCCCCTAATATGGTAAAATATCTCAAACAACTCCCATAATGATCTCCCACTTTTTTTTCCTTCCCAAAACCTTTTATAAAATCATTAGGAAAATAAAAAATATAAAAATGGTGAGTTTAGATGCTTATTAATGGTAAAAAAGTAAAATATCAAACAAAACATGAACATAATAATGTTAAAACATGAAAATAACTTCTGAAAACCATACCAAATATAAAATATGTCAAAATATTGAAACATAAAATTAATATTGGTAGTTAAATATGGTATAAATCACAATGGAAACCAATCCATGAGAGAATATCATTGGTATAAAACACATAATTGGAGAAAACACACAAAAATAGAAAATAATTTCCATATTAGACAAGGATAATTACGAAGACCATCATGGAAGACAATGTCCTTTACTATACCAAGTTTACTCCTTATTCTAGCCATGTATTACTGAACCGAGTTTACTTACAATTATGAAAGTGTAAAAATACATTTATTCTATATAAGTTAAAAAAAAAATTCTTCTCATAATTTTGTGTGAAATTTTTAAAAATACATCTTTTCGAAAATGAAAGAAAGATTCTTTTCAAACCAGGTAGTAAAAAGTAAACATGTGTGAAAATTAAATTTGAAATCCATAGGAAAATATTAAAACATTTTACGAAATATTCTTTAGAAAACATGGAAATGGATGATAAATAAACACCAGTAAATACTTACGTATAAACAATCTTGAATAATAATGAGATTGCAAAATTACCCCTTAACGTCTGTCTGGGTTCCTTCATACATGTATAATCCTCTTTTATATGGGTTTAAATAATGTCATTAAATTGTTCCGTAATCATATTAATTTTCAAAATATCATATGTGATCTTATTATTACCCGTTTTTAATAACATTATTACTCATCCTTAGGGTATTAACTGCTTTATTTTCTTACACATTTTTATCAGATAACTTCATGTTCCTCTTCTTAGGATATAGTTATATTATATCCAAAAGGATATTAATATAATTCATTTCATATTTTTTCATTATAAATAATTATATTATCATGATTTAATTAAGATCATGTTGAAAGAATCGCATCACATCACGGAGACAGTAAGTCGTACGTACCCATGAGCGATGATATCATTCTCTTAATTGTGGAATGAAATGGAAGTGGATGGTATATATAAAGTTATAGAATAAAACTGATGTTATAATAAACATATATTTTTATCAATTCCATAATTATTTCCATCTATGTAAGGTGGTGGTGAAAAAAAATTACACCACGACATGTGGATGATAATCCATTCAAACACATGCATGAGGATTTTTTTTTGTTGGATGGATAAAAGGTGGAATATTGTTTTTACATAATCATAATAACATATAAGAATATATTTTATACTGGAGTTATTAATATATAATGGAAAAAATCATTAATAATAAGTATAAGAAGAAATATGTTTGAAAGAATCCATAGAGGAGATTACCTATTTTTAGACAAGCTCCCACTAGATCTCCGATTAAAGACACTAGAGTTAGGATTTTGAGAAGACCAGAACAAATATAATTTAAATATAGAAAATTGGAAGTGAAATGGTTGGGGTATGCTTGAGATTTAAGGAATAATGTGAAGTGAAGAAGTGATGGAGGATGATTCATTAAATAATTGAGGCAGGGGAACTTTTGGAATCTTCAAAAATATTAATTCATAATAAAATATAAACCCATATAAAAACCTCTAAAATATCATAGTTTCGAATATGAGATGATATAAGGGTTATATATCATAAAAAATAAATTTTATACAATCGTTTCTATCAATTTAAACCTTATCCTTTTAATTTAAACTTAGATATTTTATTTAATTTTTATATAAGCTAACACGTATTTCAGTATTAAAAGGGATATACATTCACTTATTTGATATCAATTAGACCAGAAATTGTTTTTCACCATATCATAATTTTTCAATATTTTTAAAAATGTTCTATGATTTTTAAATAATTAAGAATACATTATTGTGATAAACAATCAATAGTGTCAGTTTTGACACTATTCAATTTATTTATTAATAAAAATATCAAGATAAGATGTTATCCTCGGAAAAAATAATTTATAATATCTCTCAGGGGTCATGTTTGTAGAGAAAATTCATTGGATATATTAATTATCCCAAATTATATTTATTTTAATATTTTTAATAACCTTAATTTGAAATTTCCATTAATAAAATAATTACTACCTCAGTTTCATGTGATTATTTTATATAATTATTTATTGAATAAAAATTAAAAATAAAATGATATGAAGAAGTTAAATACTATATATTTCAAAATAAAACTTATAGTCGAATATATATTCTGGAAATTCCTACATTAAAAATATTATATTTATTAAAACATGAATGTGACAACATTATCATCACATTAAATAAAATATTATAAGTGTCATAATCTTTTTCATACTGCTCAAAATTTTCAATAACACGACCCTTGGATGATTATGGTCAATATATACTTGACCAATAATATCTGCACTAGTTTTTTTTGCCTTTTAATGGTTATTATCATTTAAAAAAAATATTTTATTGATTTTTCATCAATTAAATAGTTTCAACATCATCAATGAATAAGGCTTTATGGTTATTATTTAAAAAAATTACAAATAAATTGTCATGATAATAAAAAAAATTATCAAAAAAATGAGTATTTATAGTTGAACTTATATTTCTTATAACCTTATATTAAAATGACATAGTTATTAAAATTTGAGTTAGACATATTTAAATTTTCATAGAAGAAAATATATTAAATGTCATAATATCATCCTAGTGGATTCCAAGGATAAAATTTATACCAAATAATTATTTATGTAGAAAATATTCATTCAATGATATTAGGACAACTGTTAGGGTAATTTTATAAAACCATTTTATCCTTAATTACCATATTTTCCCTTTTACCGTACTAATAAAAATTACTAAAGGTACAATTCATAATGCCCAAAAATAAAATAAATATATTTAAATAATTTTGAACTACTGATTTTAAAAATAAGATATATTATTCAAAATTCAGAAAACATAATTTTCATTAATTAATTTAAAATTAATCTCGTTGTCTGAATGAGAAAATAAGTTTTAAAAGAAAAAACATTGCAAAAGATTGAAATGTTTCTACATAAAAACTCCATGAAAAATTAATTCTAATGACCTAAATTAAATTAAATGGTAAAAATATAATATATTTATATTTTAAAACCATTAAATAATATAACTTAAAATAATAAATCATTTTGATGAAAAAATATGTTATCAATTAATTTTTATTATATTTTTACTATTCAGCAAAACATGATAGTTATCATAAAATTATATACAATTCATAAAAAGTAAATTTGTATATCTCACTTCTAAAAAGTTTTTTTTTCAAATAAATTTTAAATAACTGTTAAAAACATTATTAAAAATGGGTGCACAAACAAAAGGCGGTAAAAATGTATTTTTTTTTGAAAAATACTTCTTTATAAAAAATATTGAATTTGTTCTTATATCATGTTTATAAAAAAATATAAGATGAATTTTAAAATTATATTGAATATATTATATATATATTTCATTAACAAAATCAATCAAGAGTTATTTTATTATTTTATAAACTCAATTATTTTCATCTAAATAGTTTTTCCAAAAAACATTTCCTTTTATTTAAAAAGGGCTTCATTTTTATTTATAATTAATTTCTCAACAATGAATTAATTATATATATACACATATAATGTATATTTTAATAATTTAGTTAATAATGTTCATATTTTTTATTTTAATTGCAAGGTTATATGGAAATATTATAATATTTAGTTGTTCACTAAAACATAGTCTTGCATGTTATGAATTATATCAAATGAAATTAAAATTTTGTGTAACACAAGCTAAGTATAGTAATTTGTATACAACAAGCTAAGCTGATTTTGTGTGTAGAAAAAATTTATCTTGGTGAAGAGTATAACACAATGCATCAATGAAATTAAAAAAAATATAAAAATAAATAAATTAAAATAAAAAATCAATCTCACAAAAATATCGGGGTGTTATAGCCCATTTACCACAAATGTCTTGTCCATATATATAATATTGAAGTGTACCTCTAGACAGTGTCTAACAAACACGGTGCTTGGCCATGTAATCAACACAACCATGTGCCCCTACACAAGCTATTTAAATGATTACATAGCTACACAACCAAGTCCAAGTACATGACATGAAAACCCCATAAATAGTGTGTACTTCTAAAAATATCATCTTCCCCAAACTATAAGAACACATGGTGTTTTTCTTAAACTACACACTATGTGATTGTGATTTCTAAATGAGAAGAACTCCTAATCCCATGAAACAACCTATTTTCTCCACCAATGATATATATCAATCAACTAACGGGACTAAGTACTCATAATAGGGATTCAAAACATGAAATTAGTAAATAAATGTTTATTTATAGAAAAAATTTTCAGAACTACTTTTGGTTGGAATCCATCGAATCTTTCATTCTATCCATGGTATGCGGCTGCAACACGATGGTCCAAATCCTCTCGAGCTATATAGTAGTTCCTACAATATTCTACTCCTATCCCTTCATATCCCATTTCCCCCTAAATCTCCTAAAATAGAATACATAGGGGAATACTCGATAATATAATGTAGAAAGAAGAAAAGGAAAAGGAAAAAAGAAAAGAAAGAAAAAGAAAATCAAAGGAAGAAAAAGAAATGAAAATGAAAAAGGGGTCAGGCCCATCCCTTAATTCCCAACATGAATTTATGCATCACATAGGATATGATCCCCATTTTATACTCAATAGTTGAGATAGAATCCCAATAAAACACTTAATTAATAAGATATATCCATATGAACATGTTTGAATAAATTAACATTTAATTAATTATGAATTAAATATTAATCATTCCATGGTAATTTGAAGGGTTAGAAATTTCATAAAAATCCTATCCTAGGCTAAACAACCTATTTATATTCCAATAAAGTGGATAGAGAAATTATACAGGACCATATTCTTGGGGAAATTGATTATTTTATCTCTGATAAGCATCAGAAATAAGAAACTGAAATTTATAGTTAAATCTATAGTTTAAAAAAAATATTTTCTTACAATCTCCCCATCATAAACCTTTTTATTACCAAGAAGACATAGTGGTTAAACACACCCATGATATCAGATTGAGTATCTTCAAAAATATGATATCCTGACTATATAATGACCGGTCTCATAGAATCAACAATGATCTCCTACCTGGTAGACATGAAACTATGACTGATCTAGCACTCCCTACTATATGAGTATCCTTATCATCTCCTCACAACCAAACATTGAGCCTAATAGCCCATGTAAAACACTAAATTTCAACTAAAAAAAGGGTCAACAACCGAAAAAAACACAAATGGTGCATTCCCTACAATATTTATTACATTTTACCAATCTTCAAGCATAACCTCAACATATTCCATTAATGAATAGGAAACACAATTTAAAAGAATATGTGTTTTGTGTAGACTTGATTCTTTCTCTACTTACTCATGATGATATTAATATAATAAAATATTGTCTCTAATAAATAATACAATAATATTATATTGAAAGGTGTGCATGGATCCATTCAATCCACACTCACATTAAAATAGGCTATAATTTTGTTTAACCAACACATGACACCACATCTCCCAAAAAAGCATGTCTTGGTCTAGGGATGGGTCAATCGTATAATGAAACTGGATATATTTCTAATGTATCCTCTACCACAAATGTACATTCACCATTTAACCCCAACTCTTAGAAAACCATTCCCATAAAACTCTCAAAAACATCATTCCTCATCTCATATATGACCACTCACTGATCCAAAATATTAATTTTACCGCATGTAATTGGTGAATAACTTTATCACCCAACACATGCTCCACGATCCATCCATCAGAAGGCCAAAATGACTTTTCTACATGGGACATCTGTCCTAAAAATCTAGATTCTACCTTGGAACTTCCCTTAAAATCAATAACCTCACATGTGCCATGATTTATTCCATGACCACCCATCACCCAGTATGGTTCTATTCATAAGAATCCTCCAAAAATAAAACTACAGTAGAAACAACTAAAACATTTGAAAATAGGGCTAGGCACCTGAACTATCATACCATCCAAATCCAGTATCAATAAAAAATAACACTATGTGCTTACTCAAAATCAATAGTCATCAATATTCCTATTTCAAAAAACTCAACAACTAATCGTACATTATTATCAAATAATCTTACAACCTAGAACATTATATAAAAAATAATCTATAAACATGTTCCAACCTCTCTCATAGGTTTACCTCAATCAAACCGAACATCAACCTATAATAGTCTGACTAAAAAATAATGGAATATAGGTCTCCCAACTATCCCTAATGATCAAGTCTCACAAATGGGTCATAAGGTCTAACCACATATCCCCAAAGATGTACCTATCTAAGGTCACATCTCACAGGGCATCACCCATGCACCCATCTCAACATAAGTAATCTAACACATTTATAAAAACCATCAATGGGAGGTAAATATAACACTAACATACGAGGTTAATTTTTTTTAAGAATCAACTTACTAGGGAACTGATTCTTTAAATGAATCCTCATAAATAACTTCTCCCTAGAGGTCCTAATATCAATATTTAAGAGACACTAAACTAACACTCACTAAGCATTTGTATATGGTAACACCGATCGAGGTCTAGTTTACTAGAAAAAATCCTGATACCTATCAGCATCATACACATATATTCTTCTAGATAACCACAAAAAAGTCCATTTAAGTATAATTTCTTTCCAATATATGCAAGAAAATATTAGATACATTATTACTTAAAATTTAAATAACCAAACCAAGAAAACAAGACCCCACCAAGGGTCTAACCTTTTGGCACCATTTCCTTATCGACCAACTAGGGTCACTGAACCTCCTATACATGAGGAATGACTCATCAACCTCACTATTAAAATTCTTAATTTTGATCCAAAAAATGTTCCATTTGAGTGAAAAAGATATTATATTTAGTTCTATTGACTATAATTCCACAAAAAAACCCTATATTGGGAAAATATTTTAGTATTTTTTTGACACATTAATGAATTTTCCTCTATCATCAGTAAAATAACACACTATAAGGCATATAACATGTGAATAAAACATGGAAAATATAATGCATGAGACACCTATTAACATTTCCTACCAAGAGTACATATACATCTATGACCTAATGTCAATGGTCCATGATCCATAAATATATAATAAATCCTAAATTTTATAAAAAAACTATGTCACTCAACAAGAAAATCATATATAAATGTAACATAAAAGATCAGAAAAAGAATCCCATATCCATGGAAAACAAGAACTCCTACCAAAATAGGTCTTCTTGATAAACTGGCCTGATATCCATCTCAAGTTCTAACACATTCCCAATACTCATATATTATATATCCCAAATTTTAATAAAATAGGAAAATAAATAGATCTGATTTCAATTTGAAACATTATGACCTAGGAGACACTAAAATGATGCCCTGAGTTGGTTCTACACAAGGCCTCAAGTGTGACTCTCCATACGCCAGAGGGTTCTGGATAGCATCGAGTGTCTAAATGTGGTAATGTGAGGACAATATACCCCTATATTAGAGTAGAAACAACATAAATAACTAGATATAGTCCTTAATAGTCTTAAGAAGAGTGAATAAGAAGTAAATAAAATGAATTATAACACACTTCAATAATAAATGAAATTATATAAAATCCCAAAGAACCCTGTCATACATAAAAAAATGGTCACCCACAAGGATGAAAATTCCTGAATGAGTACATAAAGGAAACTGAAATAAAAGTACAAGGATTTACCTCTAAATGAAATCCATACCACATACCGGATCTCCAGACTCTATTGAACTATACAATCCCGATCATAAAATTCCACATGAGGGAATATGCTTGATTTTGGAACTCTTGGATTCAGCCCTATCCATTATACATCTGTGCCCAAACTGATAAGTACACATAAGGTCTACACCTATACCAAGGTTTATACAAAAGGGTGAGAAATAATCTCAGTAGGATACCCTAATGAGTAGACTATAAATCTTTTACCATAAGTGTATTGTCACACAATTTGATTTTCCCAGCTGAGGCACATGTATAAATAATAATAAAACAAATAACGTGAAAAATAGTTGATCTATGGATCCATGATCATGATCAACTAGGAAATATTCCATAATATATATATATATATATATATGTTCCCATATATATATATATATATATAAATTAGTAAGGTAAAATAAATAACCTAAATAATGGACGTTGATCCTTGGGCCCATAATCCTGATTGTCTGGATATCCTATGAGAAGGGAATTGAGCTAGATATCTTACCACTCATGACATTTATAAATAAGTCAATTGATGGGTCTATAGTCCCAATCAAAAATACCTAATTTTTCCGGTGAAAAAAATGTATTTGGGAAATCTATATCACCATTAGGGGTCACGGGTTATAATCCTTGGTTCACTCATACTCACCTCCTATAACAATAATAAAGGATTATGTATACCGACAAACACTCTTATAAATGTTCACTGAGATGGATTCCATACCAATCAATCCATGAAAATCTGGGTTGATCTGTATACCCTATGTCCTAGTATATAGTTGGTCACGACCCTCTTACTCTAATAATCCCTAAGTGTTTTACCTTTATGTGAGGTATAAGGAGAAATCACTAGATATTTGTCATTCCTAACCCTCGTGGTCTTGTATAATTTTGAGAAAAATTGTTCCCATCACATTGGAGAGTGTAACCATCCATGATTATATGTCACATCAATGTTAAAGAGTTCTATTTCCACAATCAAAATCAAGTAATTGATTAGGGATAGAATCATCATCCCCCTTAATTAATAGAGTTTAATAATCCATTAGTATAATTAATAGGGTATTTATTCTTGTAAATCACATCCAAGGGACGCTATCTCTGAATATCTTAAAAAATGATGTCTTGCCCAAATATCCTAAACATAATGCTCGAAATTTCGATCCCACGAAGCACTTATGGACACCCCAATAATATTATAGTCAAAATACTGGCTCAAAAACCAGATCCCATGATGTACCTCTGTGTATCCCAACAATATAAAAGAAAGTGATTCGATGTTGGGTGTTTTGAAGTACCTCTCAGAACCCCAAAAAGTGAGACGCATCATGTCTGGCTCACCAGCCACAAACTAGGAAGAAAATATGGATATCAACATTGAATCTATAGTGAACAAGTGAATTAAAAAATTAAAGAGTAAGGGTGTGTTAAATCCTAAACCCACCACTACCACTTAAACCTCATACGATTACATGTTTTGGTATGGTTTCTAAGGTGATATCCACTACCATCTCAACCCAAAACCCCCACGAAGTAGCTTAGTATCAGTCAAACACCAAGGAACCCACTGGGTCCCTCATTTTATAACATAAGAGAGGAATCATACATGGGATCCTAAGGATCTAGACATAATCTAAGGAATCTTATATGGGATCTATAGCTATAAAGGTAAAGTAAGGAATCCTATCTGGGATCCTCTAATAGTAAGTTAGTAGGGGAACCCAACATGGGATACATAGAATGGAACATATGAAAATGAGTCATGTTTGGAACCCTCAATAATAGTGTAAGAATCCAAGGAATCCCGATGCAAGTCTGTAGGTTGATATGTAAATATAGGAATCCTCTAGGGGATCCTCCATAGAAACTAATCTCACAACATCTTAGTTAAGAATGGAATATCACATACAGGATACCTCCTTAAAGAAAATCTAAAAAATCATTTTATAAGAGAGATATAGCATGGATCATCTTAGATCAAAGGCCTTATTTTCAGTATATAGTTGAAATAAATTTCTAGAGGAAAAACCTATCGATTTATGAAAATACAGAAACACCTCACAGGAGTCCTCAAATCACCACAAGGATTTCACCATCATTATCTATATAGAAGACTACCCAAATTGGGATAATCATGTGTCAAATTATGACCTTGGGGTGTAAAGATAAGAAATCCCTCAAAGGGTAGCTAGGGAGGTAACACACGATGTGTATGCCTAGTACACAATGTGTTCTCCCAATGATCTACCCAAGTGTGTATCTCAATCAGACATGTCAGGTCAAATCCCATTTACATAGTGTGTAAGATAATACAAGAAATGTAATCTATAACGGGTACCTACACATGTACCTCACATGGCCTTCCAATGCATATAACCAATTTATGTACCTGTACACGATGTATAACCCTCATGGGGTGGGGCTATGTCCTCTAAACGGCTTTGTGCCCCTATACAGGTTGTATGTTTGGGTACTCGGCTATATGGCTAAGTCTTAGTACACAACGTGCATACCCTATACACAATGTGTACTTATAAAAATATCATCTTCCAAAAATGGTAAGGACACAACATGTTTTCCTTAATTACATGTCATATGATTAGGATTTTTGAACCGAAAAAACCCCAAAACCCCAAAATTCCATAAACCCCCATTTTATCTATAGAAGAGATAGATCAAACCAATAGGATTCATAAGAAGTCATAATTGGGGTTTAAAACTGGAAAATGGAAAATCTATATGGATTTAATGAAAAACATAAAATCTTACTACCTTTGGGAAGAATCCACTGAAACTTCCCATATATCAATGGTTCTTTGTTTCTGTATAATGGTTTGACTCCTCCTGAGTTCCACGGTGGTACCTACTTTCTTCCTTATCTCTATCTAAATATACCACTATATTATATCTCTTTCTCTTATGTAGGGGAATACAAATGGGTCATACATGATACACTCAGGGAGAAATAATTAAAAAAAAAGAAAAAAAAGAAAAGGATGAAAACAAAATGAAAAGGGGCCTAGCCTAGCTCCCAATGCCCAACATTATTTTATGTCACGCCTAAGAAAAAACCCCCTTTGGGACTTAATATCATAGAATTAATCTCAATATGATTTGTTTTCTAAAGATATATCGTTGTACAAATACATGCGAATAAATTGATATTTAATTAATTAAATACTAAATATTAATTATTCCATGAAAATGAAAATGGTTCAGAATTATACCAATGTACTGTAATAGAATAAAAAAAATATTCTGGGGCTAATTGAGTGGTCATAAAAAATTATTCAAGATCATATTCTAGAAGAATATGACCATTTTCCCCTATATAATCATCTGAAAGAAAAAATTCAAAATTTTTGTCTATTTTCTAGTCTAAAAAATACTTGTCCTTATAATAATCTCCTCCAAAATGGTGTAATGAGAATGAACTCCCATATTATAGACCATTGTGGTTTTATAAGATACATTGGATATGAAACCCCAATTGAACACATTCTTTTGGAAAGTAGGTCTATACCTTGTTATAGATGTGGGAACCAATTGTAGTTTTTAAGAGATAAAAATGGTGAACCAGGTGTAAATTATTGTACAACCCTATCCGAATAACTACAATAACCCTAAAAATGGAAACAATATTATTAACCTCAGTGTTAATGAATGATATGGAAGAATAATAGTGTCATTATATATATCAAGCACCTTATATCCAAAACCTAGTATACAACACATTTTTGAGTGAAATTGTTGGTTAAATCATAGTCAACTAAAATCATTGGAGATTTGAGACTTTGATAGTTATGAAGTGATTATATATTGTGTTCTAAAATTTGAGATAAAGATCAGAGAATCATAGTGGTCTCATGGGACTAGAGAGAACAAAAAAATAAAATGATGTTTTTGTTGGGACCATCAGCAGATAACCTCCATGGAAGAAAGAAAACCCAACATCCCAATTTTTAAAAATGCGGGAAGAATAATCTTATAAACTACCTAAGGGGAACCTAATGATGCTTTAAGTGTGGAAAAGTGATGATTTAGGATAATTTTTTCTTTTTGGAAATAATAAATCCCATTAATGAGTAATAAGAGAATATGATTATGATAACCACCATGCAGTCAATATAGTTTTTTAATTATATGTAACATGGGAATTATGCAATACAATGCACTAAACCAAGGTTTTTTGGAGACAATCATTGACCAAAACCTCAATGGTAGAAAGGAAGAGTGTATTCTAACACTTTATTTGAGGTGGATGATGAAAATTATGTGGTGATAGGTAAAATATCTATTCATTCAAGAATAGAGAAAATATTTTTTTATTGGATCAATACATTATTTCATATCTTCAAAATTCATTATAACTGTTAAAACACCAACTCAAAATATGGGGGTTAAGCAATTGGTGAGAACCAAAATAAAGAAATGGTTGTAGAAATATATATAAATGCTCTAAAATAAATTTTTTTGGACTTATTCTTCCATCAACTATTATCAAATGTCTTTTAGTGGAGTTTTATTATATATTAGGCATGGATGGACTGTCCTTATGTAAATCCAACAATAACTATCAAGATAAAGAGATCATCATTCATATCCTATGCCATCTTCCAATTCTGTACAAGTTTAAGGAGGGGTACAAATCTCCCCTAGAATATTATATTAATGAATGGATTTTATTTTCTTAAGAGAAAGAATATTAGGTGAAAATGATTGAGTTAAAGAAAAGATTCATGCTTAAATACATGCCCATTGCGAGTGATTATGCTTATATATTACCTAAGGAGTTTTCTAGTACTATTCCTAATTGATAGGTTGATTTCTAAAAAAATACACCTTGATCTCAAACCATATCCAAGAATCATTATAGAATGGATACTATTGAGTTGGAAGAAATGAAGAAGCAGTTATACGAGAATCTGGAAAAGGATCCTATATTCTTGAATGCTTCACAATGGGGTGCACTAATCATCTTTGTAAATAAAAAGTATGGGTGAATTCATATCTTTATTGATTATCATGAAGTCAAAAAATAATGATATTGATAAAGTATCCACTTCCACATATAGATGACTTGTTCAATCAACTACATGTAGCTCAATGTTTCTAAAAGGTGAACCTTTGGTCCGGATATCACTAAGTAAGGGTGAAGAGGGATGGTACTCCCAAAACAACATTTTTTACATGATATAGACACTATGAGTTCATATTATTTCTTCTAGGACTCTAGAGTGCTCCAAAAATATTTATGGACTTGATGAATTGATTATTTATAGATTAACTTGACTAATTTTTGGTAGTATTTATAGATGATGTTATAATTTAATACAAAGGAAAAGAGGATCATGAGGATAATTTAAATATTATATTAAGGAATTTGAGAAAGTAGACAATATTTTAAAATTATAATAAATGTATGTTATTTCTGGAAGAAGTATCATTCTTGGGGTATATGATCACTAGTAAAGAGATATATGTGGACCCTGATAAGATAATATAATTTGGGTGATGACATAAAGCATCATCTGTAATGGAGATATATATTTTTCCGGCATTATTTAAGTGTTTGTTGATGATTTATGAAAAAAAAATTATAATTGTAAAAATAGTTAACAAAGCTAACCGGAAAGGGTGTAATATTTTCATGGATTAGTGAATATGATGAGATCTTTAAGGAGTTGAAAAATAGTCTTACCACTAAACTAATAGTTACGCTACCCTCAAATGGGGAAATTTTTATTTTATTTTTCAATGATAATTAAAATAAAGGTTTGGGGTACGTATTAATGAAGAATGATAATGTTATAGCCTATTCATAAAAGAAATTTAAAATTCATGAGAAGAACAATCGAACACATGATAGAGAGTTGGATACTGTGATATTTCTGTCGACGACTTGGAGACATTATCTATATGGGGAAAAGTGTGAAATATATACAGATCACAAGAGAATCAAATATATATTCACATAGAGTTAGATGAAAATTTTCTAATGAAGATGGTTAGTGTTAATCAAGGACTATGAATTCTTAATCCATTACCATCTAGGGAAAGAACAAAAGGTGGTAGATACTCTAAGTAAAAGGGATCTGAAAATTTTATCAATAATCAGAATTTAGAAGGATACAATCTTCTTAGATTTGAAAATTATAGATATGGGAATAGTAAAAGGATCATTATACTACCTTTAAAAATTATTATCTCAACCATTTATTATTAAGAGAATTAAGGATACCCAAAAATATGATGAGGTTCTATTGAAAAATTTACCAAATATTTTGGAGTTCAACATTACTCATGATAGAGTTATAATGTTTGGAACACGAAAATGTGTCCCACATACACCAGAGAAGACACAAGAGATTCTAGATGATTAGAATAGGTCATCCTTCTATATTCATCTTGGAATCACTAATATGTATAAATATCCATGAAAAAAACATTTAATGGGATAACACAAAGAGGTATATAATGGAATTTGTAATTTGATGCTTGGTATACCAACAAGTCAAGGATGAATGATTTAATTATAAGGGTATGATGAAATAATTTCCCATAATTGTATATAATTGGGAAAATAAAACCATTTATTTCATAATAGGACTCCCCAAGAAACGTAAAGGGAATAATATCATATGGGTGGTAGTCAATCGCCTTACAATAAAAACACATTTAATTTCATTCATTGAATATTTACCTCTTGAGAAACATACTATGCTATGCATAAGGGATGTTGTATGATTTCATGGATTACCACTCTCTATTTTATCTAATCCAGATCGAAGGTATAGCTCATGGTTATATAGACGCATTTAGTAAGAGTTGGATAAAGAATCTAGTTTCATCACTTCTTATCACCCTTAGATGAATGGTTTATCTTAGATAACCATAAAAAATCTATTTTATATTTCATGGTATTGTAAAATATATTTTCAAAGATTTTAGGATTAGTATCTTCCCCTACTATAGTTCCCATATAACAATAGTTCCCAATCATTCATTTAAATGGCACCATATAAGGCCCTCTATGGGAATTAGTGTCAGAATCCAACATGATGGGGTGAATTTGAAGAGAAAAAGATGATGGTTCACACACAATAAAAGTATTCTATAGAGGAGGTCGAAACCATTTAGTGTCACATCAAATCGATGTACAGACGATATAAAATAAATGAAAAAAATTGTTGATGTGACATGGAGTCTGAGGCCGGAGAGAATTTGTTCCTATGTATTTTACTATTGAAGAATTTCATGAGGCTTATGATGAAGGTAATGGTTATCCCTAGATACGTTAACCTCCTTTAAATCCTTTATTGATGAAAATCAGTGGCCTACCTACTATTACTCCCACCTAACCTATATAATGTACATGATGGGTTCCTCGTATCCCTCTTAATGAAGTATATACGTGAGCCCCATCATGTACTGAATCCAGAGGTAGAATCATTGATAAAAGACCATTCATATGAGGAGTATATAATAATGTTTTTGGATCATAGATAAAAATTTCTATGAAACAAAAAAACTCCTTTAGCTAATGTCTTATGGAGAAACGACAAGTTTGAGTAGGCATCTTGGGAAACGAAAGACGAAATGAAGTAAAAGTACCCTTGCCTAACATCACCATAGAGTATAATATAAAATTTAATGTATGAAATTATTTAATGGTAAATATTACAAACCCTGATAATTTTAAATATAATTATTTTTAAATAAATTCAATTTTATTGACAGCTTGCGATGCATGTATCACTATGTTTTAATGAAACATGATACTCTATTAAAATATTGTTATTTAAACATGATTATTATAAAAATGTAGTTAAATTTGTTATTATTAATAGGAGTAAATAAATCATGAAACTTATTTTTTGAACACTTATAAAATTAATTCTATGGTTATTAATTTATTAGAAATAAAATAAGAACTATTTGAATGAGAATGAATTTTTCTTGAAAAACATTTTTTTTCTTAATCTGAAAGGTATATTATTCATGATTTGTGTATGCAATTTAAAATTAGTTTTTAATAATTATATAAATTTTATTTTTAAAATTAAATTAATTTTTTAATTCAATAGATATAAATTATATTCTGTAATTTTTTTGGGATTTCATTGAAATGTTTTACATTTTAATGAATAGTAAAAAATACAGTGTTTTATTAAAAAATACAATTTTGTTCAAAGAATTAAGAAGAACCATTTTATTTTAATGTGGTTTTAAAAGTATAATTAGTAAAATTATATATTAATCATTTCAAATTAGGTCATTATAATCAATTTAATATTAAATATTTATATAAAACCTTTTTCACCTTTTGATGGTTTTTCTTTGGGAAAACCATTTTTTCAACACGTTTATGAGTATAATATGAAATTAAAATTGAGAACATATGTGAGGTTAAATAGAAAAAAAATAAACAAATATAAAATTTATATTATAAAATATGGAGTAAATAATTTTTTACCATAATGGATACTGAAAACAGTAAAAATTGTTTACCACAGTTAAGGTAAAAACGAGTTTATTGGGAGTCAAACTAAAAATATATGGTTTAAAATTGACCCTATACATGTATAATTCCTATTTTATAGTCATATTTATATAATTTTTCATATTTGGTTTTAAATTGTTTCATTTTTATCCTTTTTTAATGATAAATATGTGTTGGAATTCTTTCTTTCCTAAAAAATCCAAGGGTGTCCTCTCACCCACTAGTAAAAGACCACCACTCTAATATTAATTATACACATAAAAATACCTTTTTTCAAAAATAATTACCAAAACAAATTCCATAATTACATACAATCATAATAGAAACATTTTTTTTTCATAAATCCTATATAGGAAGCATTTTGGTGGAATCCAAAAGAAGTTCTCTGAAGAATAGTTAACGTCATTAACCAAGAAATTTAATTTATTTATTCATAAACCTAATCAAAATTTTATCAAAACATGATGATATAATAAACTCATATTATTAAATATAATAATATATTATTATGTTAATGTAATTATCTACAACTAAATCACCATCCCTCAAATGGGTAACAAAACCATTGATTATGTTTACGACAGACTACTGCCTCACGAACTGACATAATTCATTTTCCATCATCAATTCTCAATGTTAGATATAATAATGTTTTTAATATATATAAATATATATATATATATTTTATTTATGATATTATTATACATATATAATTGTAATATCATATATACCTTCTTACTTTCCATTTTATAGAGAATACAATAAGGTTTCTCGTGCGTACGGCAAACACCACCCCATGAAGTGATATGATTCGTTATTCAAATACACATTAAATTGATGGTAGTATTGATCAAATTAATGTTAATTTAGATAATAATGAAATATTAAAAATTATATAAAAGTAATATATCATCTAATTTCTTACCTTATCCTTAATTGAGTAAATTATTACATCTTTTGTGTGTAGGAAAAATTACCACCTCATGAAGTGAAGTTATTCATTTTTATTACCAAAACAAATGGATGGTATGTGTAAAGGTTTTTAAAGAAATAAAATTATATTTATGATATAATTATCATCATTTAAATATAAAATAACACTTACCTTCATTCCATCATGATCTCTAATAAATGGAAATGTTACTTATGCGTACGTACGACTTAAATCCTCTATTTTTTAAACATAGTTCATTTTTTATAACCATATTTCATTGTTGATTTAAAAAGTATAATTTATGTATAAAAATTATAATTATATCCTTTTTACGATTTTAGATATGATGATTTATTAATCTATTTTACCTTAGCCAACTTACCAATGTGATTTTCGACATATGACCTGTTTGTCATGAAAATGTGCATTGTGAAACTAATTGGTTATGTTATTGTATATAACATGGTAATAATTAAAAAATAAATAATAAAATCTTAATAGGGATTTAATTAATTTAATAATTAACATACGATTTTTAATATTTAAGATAAATAACTAAATTAAAAAATATGGCTCAAGGTAAGTGATCTCTCTCTAAACCAAAATTTTCTTCGTCTTATGAATTTCGTCTCTCTATCTCACTTTATCTATCTATTTAATGTTATAGAATAATTATAAATTATGTATATAAGACTGTCACATATATAACAAGATTATTATAACTTAAATTTATGGGTTAATACATATATTATGTTGGTTTCTAAAATTCCATCACTTTTAATTTTTTTATTATGATATGAAGAAGCATTATGTAAGCCATTTTCATTACACATGTAATTATTTATTTATGTCATACGATTAATTTAATTTATGTTTCACACATATATCATGAAATTAATATTATGGGTGTGCACAGATAGTTCTGTAATGCAATGGGAAAATATTTAGTCACATGAGATGTTATGACTAGGATTAGAGAGTAAACCAAATACATTATGGGACATTATCAATCATATGATATTGTTTAGGAAGATAACCTTGAACCATGTTTATTTAATATTATATGTTGTTGTGATTGTTCATATGATGTCATTATCTTATGATATCATGTCGTTTATGATATTTTTCCATGAAATAACTCATGAGACTTCTCTTTTATGATATCATGTTATACATTGGACTCTCATATTATGTTTAATTATTGTGTTTTTTATCTTATTTGTATTTCTAGATCACCCTTTTCTTTATGATTTCCCCAGGTTCTATGATTTATTTTTCAGAGATGAAATTTATTTTATCATATCACTCTGGAGAATGAAATAATGTTTATGTTTCCTTTTAAGTAATATGAACATAGTCTTCTAAATACACTATGAATTTAAAATAACATTGTTATATTAATGGATATATATGTTTAAGAATAATATAATATTATATTTAAAAGTATTGGGTCACTATAGATGACCATGTGATTCCTCTAGAAAAGCTTCAATTTATTTTTGTGCAATTAGTGCATTATCTATCCATGGGATGTTCTTCCCTTCAATAGATATTGTTTTCTCTTAATATTCTCCCGTAATGAAATTAAAATGAAATAATAGGTGTTGGTCTAGAAAATTTTTGGCAGGTGAATTCTCTCCCTTTAAAGAATGGTATTAAATTCCCCCTTCATAAATAATTATCTCTTGAAATTTCATAGGAAGAACATCACTGCATTGACTATGGGTGTTGATATGGTTATCATTCCTTCTACTAGTCACCATACCTATGCATTTCTATATCCATAATTATAACATGAAATTAAATTGTAGAGTAAAATTACAATTAATTCTTCTGGAGTGTTACATTGAAATATAGAGGGGTTTTAATAGTACAAATTCTATATAAATAGGTTTATATAAATATAGTCCCCAAGGATCCAATTAAACTTTTTTTGATACCCACTATAACATCCCAGACTCTAGAAACCTAGAGAAAGTTGAATTATTAAATATTTGGTATAAAATAAAATTGATTCTATAGGATCCATCAATATAGTAGTCTTGAAATACTATATACATACACAAATTGAATTTTAATGAAAAAGACATAGCATGAACACTTTGTGAGAACATTATTATCCATTCCATCATATCTTTCATTATTAAACATTGTTCTCATCAAGGTTTCCCTAAGAAAAGAAAAAAATAAGGATGAGATAAGAAGCTCAGTAACGATTAGAATATAATGGAAGATATCCTAAAATAAAAAAGGATTAGGTGACATAGAAGGACTAAATAAACAACATGATGATATAATAAATTGAAACTAATGTAATTAAACATCAATAAAGATAAATGAAAACATATATTAAAAAAATTTGAAATCATACTAATAGAATTCATAATTTCATACATTAAAAAATATTTCTAAGGCCGTTTTCCAAGACACAATACTAATATGGTGAGAGTTATAAAAAACCCAAATGGTTTTGTTTCATGAGATTATTTGACACATTAATGGGATATATAACTATAGGAACCACCGATCCCCAGATTAAGTTGAATTCACCATAAGACTCAATAGGGACTTTCATACCATTCCCTAAGGAATAAAAGGCTGAATAAAAACATGGATACACATATAATGAGAAATAAGGAAAAATTACTTCCACATTCTATAGAATAATATGGATGTCTGGGTAAACATCCCTCAATCAATATCGATGTTTTGGGGTATCATCAACGTGTCATTATCAATGAAATATAATCTCTAGGATAATGATAATGTGTAGGGTTATCCATGGATGATAGTAGTTGGGTTCAATAGTTTGAATTTTTTGGATACCATGGAAATGGAATAAAAATAGATCATCATGGTTTAAAATTATTTTTAATATTCCAAATCATATCCCCTATGAGTGTCTATCGAGGTGTACATTCTAAGGCCAAGTCAATGTGTATCAGAGTGATGGTTGAGTTAGTTACAAATAAACCATTTTTGGACGGTGATAACCCTAGTTTTATCTTTGAAACAACCTCATTCACCTACCAATATCAATATAAAGACATATTTGATAGTAAACAATACAAACTTTTATCTTACCAAAACATTATAGGATTATTCCTCCATGGAAAATGATGAGTTTTACAACAATTTTTGTAACTCTTAAATCAATAGAATATAAGGGATGGATAAAAATACATAAATATAAATCCATTAAATTTACTAATAATTATGATAAAAATCCTTCTATGTAAATTTATAAAAAAATACATGGTGAATATAGAATGATTCTCAAATAATGACAATTTAAATGGAAAGACTCACTTATGAATTGGGTAGATATTCAATAGAAAATTCATGATAGCGAGGGTTTTAAATTTATATTAAAATACCATGAATAATATAATTTTATGATATTAAATCTCAAATAGAGTGTATATATACCCCATAAATTAAATTAGATTAAAAATATAAAACATGTCTCAAAAGGGAATAATTTGAGATAAAAATCCATTACATATTATCTTAAATTCCATTAACATTCATTATCCTACTATATCACACAAAATGTTAACCTAATAAAATAATTCATATTCTTAAACATCTATATTTCCAATTATAATATGAATATATAGAAATTATCTCTATAAATTCTAGTTAGTTCACATATTTTCCCGCATCAGATGTTTATAGACTGACCGTTTGTACTAGTTTTATAAAATTGTTGTTATTTTTTTTCATCTCCAAAATTTCATCATTACTTGATAATAAACGTTACTAGAATAGATAAATTTTATTACATTCAAATGTAATCATCTCATTACACTTGTCTTTTAGTTGTGTGAAAGTGGAATTGATGTCAGCTTATTTCAATATTTTTAGTGATCAAATATGATATTTCAATAATAAATTAAATACTTAATATAACCATTATAAAACCATTAAAAAATTTATTAATTTATTATTAAAATTTAATAACATTAGTTTTTATGTTCTCATTATCTTCTATGATAGTGTTTTATTGGAATTTTCAAGTAGGTGGTCAACTCGACCCAAAGATGAACATAGGATGCTTACGGGATAATTATGAAGTTATTTAATTACAAAACGATTTCACAAATAACATAATGAAATCATGTAGTGTTTACTAGTTTGATATTTTAGAATTATAAATGAATTAGAAAAAATAATTAATGGTTTACGGACCCATGTAATGTTTCATGTATTATTAAAAATCATTATTTAGATTTAATAGTTAATTTTGTTATAAGAATTAGAAGTAATTTTTTAATCAGAAAGGAAATATTTATATTCTTATTAAATTCATTTTCATGTATTATAATTTTTTATTTAAACGATTATATTACAGTTTTTTATTTTAATTTAAATAAATTAACATATTTTTTGAAATCAGTATATAAAAATAATCTTAGGGTGAAAATTTTATATTTTTATATAGAGATTGATATTTTGGTGAATAATAAAAAAACATGGTTTTACGAAATACAATACCTTTTAGGATATCTCTATGAAATAAATATGTTATAAAAATTTAATAAACATGTGTAAAGACTCAGGTATTATAATATACTAAAAATATCATAAAAAAATAATTAAAAACCTTGAAATTGGAATTTAATTAATAATAAATATGAAAATAATTTTTAGTGTCCACATAGTTCTTTAGCAACACTAGAAAAGTCAAATTTGGTGTCATAATGATAGTATTTGAGAATTAATTAATATTTTATTTTTTTAACAATTATAAAGTATTATTGATAGATTATGTAGATAAATATTAATTTTTTGTGTTATATCATAATTAAATCATGTAAATTCTTGTGCAATTCTTACGTGAGGCTAAAAATGTAAAACTAACATATTAAATAGGTTATATTGACATATTTTTATGTATATACATATATTGAATTAATATTAAATATTAAATTTAAATTAATTTTTTTTAATAATGGTAATTTATTTTTAATTTTCAGTGATAAAATAATTACCTTAAATGCTTACGCAACGCTCACATAGTGCTTATTCAAGCTATTGAAAAATCAATTAAATGATTTTAAAAATAGTGAATGTTATTTTTAGGTTTCATTATAGTTCCCCATGAATTTGATTGATCAAAAAATATAATGGATTTTTTTAAGGTATATATTCTAAATAAATTGTTACCATGTTGAATATAAGG
This sequence comes from Viscum album, assembly GCA_963277665.1. Taxonomy (NCBI): domain Eukaryota; kingdom Viridiplantae; phylum Streptophyta; class Magnoliopsida; order Santalales; family Viscaceae; genus Viscum; species Viscum album. Next base: position 1,042,144,042 of record OY728126.1, read on the forward strand.
TCAAAGTAAATGAATAGTTCATGGTCATCAAGTGCAGGCATCATAAGTCCACACATAACAACATTGTTTCATCTTATTTCTTGGAATAGAAAACTGGGATTTCCCATGGTGAAACACTGGGTCTTACAAACCCCTTCCTCTACAAGTCCTCCAACTGTGCCCTCATCTCCCAGATCACTACAGGAGCAATCTGATATACAGGTGTGGATATTAGTGTCGTCCTGGGGTATAGATAAATGGATAATTCTACCTATCTGTGAGGATGTACTCTTTGAACATCTTCTAGAACGACGTCCTCATACTCATCCACCACTATAGGGAACTGAAAACTGAAAATAGCCACTACTATGAGAGTAAGGATGACCACATGTAGTTACCCCTTTCTTTGTCCTCCAGCTCCCTATGGCTGGTGTGGACCACATTGGGGTGGTGTTTGTAAAAAGACAAAATGTATACCACCTATTGCTGCTCTCCCAGCTCCAATGCCACATCTGCCGCCCTGGAGAATAATCTGTTCCTATCACTGTCTCTATCCCGATGGCCCATCCACCATTTCATTGTTATCAGGACTTGTTGGAAACTATCTAGAGTTATGTATATTGAAATCTCTTGGAAATCATTACCTATTTCTAGGTTGACTAGACTCACCGTATGACCATTGAGCTTTAGATCCCCTATCCTAGGGCCTCTTCTCGGAATGTCTCACAAATCGAAGTCTCAAAAAGTGAAATCAGATTCCTATTTTCCAACTGATGACATCCACTGGCTATATCTGCTCAGTCAATGGACTTTCAATCACAATGGTTCTCTCTTTCACCCAAAAGTAAGTAGGAATGAACAAAGGAATTGTGATAGCTCATATATCCCTAAACACATCTCACTTAGAGGTCATATTCTTGAAGTACTAGTCGTATAGTATTCATTGAGTACCTGGAATGGTCGGTACACCTCGAGGAATAATCAGATACTGACATGTCTTTCTACTGACCCTATAGAAGATGTTGGTCATGCATAACCCTTATATTTTAACTAAAGAGACCCTTATCTAAGAAACATTATCAATCTATGACAAAAAAAGTCTTCTCATCATATGATCGGGTAATATAAACATGATCATCGCCCTGCGGAGCCACATAAGAGGTTCACTACTAAGACTGTCATCTAGTCTAATTGTTCCCTAACTAGATGGAAAATCAGTCACCACCTCAATTTAGTCCTTATCTACATGTGAGTCAGGCTCCCCTTGGATCCTGAGGGGACTCTATTGCTGAAACTCTTGTAAGGCACTCAGCCTACGTGCATCCTCTTATGGTAGTTCCAATAGTAATTGCTTACCAATGGGTAGTGATAAACCAGGGACATTGCTGAAATGTGCCATATTGGGAAACTGTCCCTTTTCCGAAGAATCATACCTATATGGACCATCCTTGTGGTTATTCACTGGAATCCTAGCTGGCTGTCTACGTGGAGGTATCTTGAATAGAGTTCATGTTGAATCACAGTTAATAGATTATACCTCTTAAGCAGACTATGACTCAGAAATATACTGAGATAACATTCAAAGATTCATGAAACCAATGTTTTCATATACCATGTTAGAAATTAGAATTCAGGGTCCTCATGTATTGATATGTCATCCACCACACCAACACTAGACCCCCTGACATATATGATTAAATAGAAACACTTAACATTGTTTCCCCTAAAAAAATTATAGTCTCTTAATTCTTTTGGAAGAATCAACATCCCTCTAATATCACTTTTTCAAGACCCATCCCCCAGGGCCTATACTGTGAAAACCCCAAACCTGCCTTCTATAGGCTAGGGGCTTGCGCCTAGCACTGAGTAGGAATTTTCAAAAAAGGGAAGACATTTTTTTATACCTGAAGACACACATAAATTTCAAAATGCAGAAAGTAAACACAAAGTAAACAACAACTATCATTGAGGAAACAACTAAGAGTAAAATACAAACTAAAAGTAAAAAAGATATATAATAAAAACCCAAAACCACAAAATAAAGTACAAATACCATGATCCGTCAGCTCGAGACCCGACCCGAAGGGTATGTGATAAGTAGCTGCATGTAGTCGTAGAAGTATGCCCATCCATTCTGTCTCACTGAGCACCACCTGGTCCCAGGCCACCACGGTCTTTGTCAAAGCATCGATCACCTACATTGGACATGACACATCCAGGATAAGCCCATGCATGGGTGAGTAACATAATACTAAGTAGGGACCCCAAACCACAAAGAAAAGGTCAAAAATCAAGAACACACAACAAGACTACATAAAAACGATCACATAAAAATGACCACATAAAATAGATAGCTCACACCAGGTATAACTAAAAGTATATAAAGTAGAATTATCAACCATAATGTTGAACATTCGTACTGCAGAGGGATTCATATTCTAGGCCTGCTCATCACATGGGCCAACAGAATCACTGAGTCCCGGTCATCTTTGGGGACAGCTGGATCACTTAGACCTGCACTTCTATGGTCCAACAGGATCACTGAGACCCTCTCATCTATGGGCCAGCTCGATCACTTATACTGGCTCAACTCTGGGCCGGCTACATCACTTACACCAGCTCATCTCTTGTCGAGTTGGATCACTTAGATTCACTCGTCTATGGGCCAGCTAGTTCACTAAGTCCCGCTCGTCCATTTTCTAACTGGATCACTTAGACCTACTCGTATATTGGCTATCTAGATCACTAAGACCAGCTAATATCTAATCCATCTGAACCACTAAGACCCACTCATCTCCTGGCCAGTTCGATTACTATGTCCCGCTTGTCATATCTTTTGCATCACAGCTATCTATAGGATTCATGCACAAAGCGCGATTGATTCTGAGAAAATATAATACTCAATCCATCTGTGACATCTCAACAACCACTAAATCTCACATAGAGTATGACCAAAGGATAGTTTCTTCATAAGGGTTCCAACACTATAGATGGTGCGTCAAATAGAAACCCAGTTTGATTGATATTGTTGTTTTAATAAACATGGGATGATTATGTCTGGGCCCAGTCCGACCTGGTTGAACCGAACAGAACAACCCTACCCAGGGGTCCCACATGACCTGACCCAATTCCACTAAACCAACCCAACCAAGTGGGTTTTTGGCCACCTAATCCAGCCTGGCCGCTTGGCCTGGCCCATTGGGCCTTGTTGGACTCATCATAGTTCGACCTTGGGTATAGCCCACCGGGTTTCCCAGTGACCTGATTTTATTCAACCTAACCTACAACATGCATTCCGAATCTCTCTATCCTAGGCCTCCTAGAAGCTCACTTCATGCCACAGACCCTGTATGTGCCACCATCTTGGTTCACACCACCTTCCCGGTTCACGCCACCGCTCGGTTCTCACCACCAGAACAGTTCACGCCACTGGTATGGCCCGCATGGCGGGCCAGTCCTCTCCATGCCCATACGCCCACTGTTCATCCGGTTTGGGCCGCACACTTCCAGCATAATTCACCCCCCTTTATCCATGATACAACGAGCTGATGCCAAACACTCCTCCATTATGGCACCCGAGTGGCACCGCCTTCCAGAGCTGGTTCACTCTTGTAGACCGATCCTTCCACGCGACCCGCGGCTCGGTTTTAGGTCTAGATCACTGCTTTAGTCTACAGATCATGGGATTGAACCACGTGGAACCTATAAAGAGGAAAAGTGGTCACGTCATCCCGCCTCTAGCCGCTGATCTCTATATCTGCAACTTCTACTGCTGTTGTGTCTAGGGTGCCGCGACCTGGTGCCCCGACTATGGCTAGGTTCCACCACTATGGCTGAGTGCCGCAACCTTTTGCTTCCACCGTAGCCTCATGTCATGATCTCTCGCTGGTACTTCATCCCTTCTGTCTGGCACCTCCTTGGCCAATGTGTTACTACCGTTGCTCCACGATGAATGAGACAGATGAAAGAAGATGAGAGGGAAATGAGTGGCACATAGAAACAACCAAGAATGATCCAAGTATTTGTTCATCTTGACTCTGATGAATTGTTGTTAACAGGATAACAGAGAACAAAAATAAGACAAAATAATCACTAAGAGAAATATCCCCTCTTTATCCCAAATCATTAACCATCCTGCACGAACGATCGATCCGTGGGCTAACTTTTTCGTGTGTTAACCCGCATTCGTCATTTAAAAGAAAGAACAGGGAATGGTATTTATACAGACAAGTATTAAACCCCTAAATGGGGAAGTTGATGGCTCGAGGATGATTTTTCTTCATCATCTATAGATCTCCGGTCCTGAATCTGCTCTCTAAGGGCATCATCACTGCATTTAGACTCGCTAGCATTCGTCATTGCAGAGTCTTCCTTCAGAGAATCAGAGGGATTTTCAAGATTCAAATCTTATTTCCAATTCCTATTATCCAGAAAAATAGAGAAAAAAGGTCACATCATTTCAATTACACTATTTCGTGCCATAATATTGTTTCATTTATGAGAAAACATTTCTGTTACTTTGTGTTGCAGCATAGTTTCAAGATTCTGTTTATGGAATGAAATAGTCGGCTCGTCTCTATGTTGCAGAGAAAGAATTTCGAATAATACAAACTTTTTATGTTTATTTTATTTTTCCTTAAAACGTCCAAAAAAAAAACTTTTTCCCTCATCCTGCACCGGTCGAGGTTAAATCTTTCATAAAGAGAACATCCCTTTACGAACTGAATGGTGGTATCATATTTTTAATCTGGGTTACCATTTGTGAGTAATGAGGATTCTAAAATAAAATAATTTTTTTTAAAATATTTTCTTACAGTTACATCCCAAAAACTAACTTTTAGAGTTATCCTATGTCATCTGATGTTAGGATCTGCCTAAGGGAAGAATATCCTCTCTAACTCATGGATACTCTCATATTTCCAATCTGAGTTACTGTTTATGAGTTATAAGGGTTTTAATATAAAATAATTTTATTAACTTTTTTAATTTACGGTCAAAATCTACATTCCACTATTGACCCGCATTAGACAATGTTAGGATCTTCCTAATGAAATCATACCCTCATGAGATCAACAATATTCTCAAATTTTGATTTTAAGTCACTATTCGTGAGTTATAAGGATATGAAAAATAAAATAATTTTATATATTTAGTTTATTTATGGTTATTCCATTTTTGGGTTTTCCCACTAGAGTCCCGACCGACTAAAATTATGTCACTCCTAGGGTAAACCCCCCATCTAGAATTCAATGGTGCCCTTAGATATTTGATATGGGTATTCCACTTTTATAGGAAAACATCTCACACCCGCTATTTAAAACATAACATTTTTTGATGGATCATTTTGGGCACTCTGGGAGTCAGAATGGTACTCTGTCTTAGTTTATGGTCTCTAAATAATCCCATTTAAATCGTAAAAAATATTCATAGAATTCTAGGTAATTACAAACAATTAGGTTAAAAAGGGACTAAACCATAAACTTAAGGGACAAAATGACCTAGAAACATTTATAAAATCCATTAAATGGACATATTTCAAAAATATCTTCCCTTGGGTCTATGTTTATTCATTATTGGAGCCACATGAGATAGAAAAAACTTTGTTATATATTCCTTTTTAAAAAATTTACAATAATGCCACTCCTCCTCCACTAAAAAAAGGTACTCACCCTTCCCACTTATTCACACATCTAAAGACCTTTGGCTCATAAAAAATCTGACCAAATAATATACCTAAACTCTCAAACTCATCCTATTATCTTAACTTTGTGTAGAAATAAAACAATGGATGAGGTTAGGTATAAAACCAAAGGATTTACATGAAAATAGGTAGCGTTCTTCAACAATCACTTTGGATCCATTTTCTTATCCACCACTTCAATTATTTTTTAAAAAATGATTATATTATAACATCACTATCTTAAATATAATGATATTTTTTTATAAATATTTTTAAACCTATAATTTAACACACATACATCAAATGGGAGACTCAATCATCATTTTTATGTATGGAGGACTACTGCCTCGTGAACTGTTATCGTTTATTCTTCCATTGCCCCCTTTAAAGGTTAAAAAAAATGAAAGATTTATAGTTTATATATGATATATATATAGTATTAATAAATAATTTATTCTTCTATAATTTTTTTTATAACACACATCTTCATGATTTCTGTTTTATGTGAATAGGATAACATCATTTTTGGATGTGTGGACTACTACCTCTTCAAAGCAATGTGATTCATTCACGGTAAATATGGAATGTATTAAGAATTTTTTTAGTAAAACTATGAAAAATATAACAAATAAATATTAATTTTAAATTATAATATTTATATAAATATATATAATTTAAAATCCATTATTTTAAATATGACATGTAAATGGAAGTGGCGTTCATGCGTATGTACGACCTAACATCTCCATGAATGGTGCATTTCATTTATTTTATCCAAAATTAATGTATTATTCTAAATAAATATATATTGAATATATTTTATATTTATATAATATTTTAAATATTGTATATGATGGAATCATTATAAAAAAATAAAAAAAAACAAGTCAAAACATACTTGATAAAACTAGGAAATTAATAACCGAATTAGTGTAAATAGTGAAATATTATTAACAAATTTGCAATAAGATATTATAAAGAGATCATATATGATATTATAAATATTATTATGGTAATTTTATAAGTTATTGACATTATTTAAAAAATTATACTAGAGGATAAAGGATGTTCATCTGAAGGGAAAAAACGAAGGGATTTCATCTCAATTTCATTTCATTAAGGTATATTGTAATGTTATGCACCTAGTTTCTTTTATATGGTTTCTATATTTACCATTTAACTTTTAATATCATTAATAATTCATTATTTATGTTTTTTTTAGTTTAAATTTTAATTATTTTATCTATGGGAATCTGAACATAAAATTACCTAGTGGTAAAGAAATTTCACAACCGAATTCCATTTAATTGGGTTATATTAATTTCTCATTGTCGTTAATATTTTAAGATTATGTGTATAATGACATAAAAAATATATTTATGAATTTAAACATCTTATTTTTGGATTTAAAATTGATACGCATAATCAGTTAATTAATTAATTATCACTTCCACATTATGATCAATTTAAGGGTTTATTTAACAATCTCATTCTAATCTAGATTGCTTATTCATAAAGTTATATTAAAGGAATTAATATGATAATGTTTCAAGTAAACCTTTATTTTGATTCTCCTTTGTTTATTGAATAATTTTTCATATAATAGTATCACTTTTCCATTCCTTGGTACTCAAAATGTATTAGAATTTTTTTTTGTGAAAATGCGAATTCATTTCATTCATTTGTTGGAGGACCTGTTTTCTTCTAAAAACCATATTTTATAAATAGGTTTTCAAAAATGTTTTTAACCTTTACAAAATTATTTATTAAATATATTTTTACCCTTTTATTTATGTTACAAAATTTTAAACAGAATATTAATATCTCTTTCAAAAAAAAATACACTTTTCTAACCTTTTTACCTTGAAATATGAATGTTCTTTTTTCCTGTCTAAAATATAAATTGAGTAACCGATAATCATTTATTTGAAACATAATTTGAATGTATAAAAGATTAATTTTTATGGAAAATGATTTTTAAAATTGATTTAAAAAAAATGTATTTTAAAAAATTCAAAATAAAAAAGGATATTTTCTTCAGGAATGTTTTTGAAATATCTTTTTATAATATTTCCATTCATCTATGGAAAAACCCTTTTATTTTACTACACATGACATATGTTTTATTTATACCATCATTATTCTTCACCCTGATGGGTTTTTATTGATTTTCGAAAGCATAGTATTGAAATTTAATTCCTTGAAATATTTTTCATAGTCCCCTTGAAATATTATATTTCCTATGATCATTAATCATTAAAATTCCCCTAAATATCAATATCATTTATCATCGATATTTTTATTTTCTAAAATTATACCATTTTTACATATGGTGTTTAATTTGGTATTTATTTGATAATTTTGAGAAATGTTGATAAATATGTATCCTTTATTCAATACAGATATTTGATAAAGGAAATTGATTATAAATTTAATCGATTATTTCATATATGAGGAATGATTTGGACATTCTCTAAATAAGTTGGGGAAAAGTTAATGCAAAACCCTCGATGCATCAATATTTTCATTGGACAAAATCAGTTGGATAACATATGCTAATGGTGTTTTACCTAATAAATTTTAAAATGTCTATTTGATAGATATTTACGGTAAATGTGTCATGTGGTTGGAAAACATAACATCCAATAACTAATAATTACCTTTATTGACAATTCATTTTCCATTATTATCCAGGAAATTTTCACTACGAAAAAAAAATATTGATTAATTTTTTTTAGTTTATTGATTAAATGAAATGTGTTCTCCGTTATTTAAATTTCTATATTTATTTTTCCTTATCCTATAATTTAAATGGAATGTGTGTTCTGTTATTTAACTTTCTATATTGTTTACACACTCCATCTCAGTTTAGTGATTTAATTACATGTGTTTTTAATTATTTACATTTCTATATTGATTATGCTTATTTATTCATTATTTATTCCATTGTTCATCTCTTTTAATGAACTTTTTAATTAACCCTTATTTTTTTTCCTTTCAACAAGATTCCATGAAGTTTTCTAAGAATGATATATAAGGATTTTATAGACGGAATACAATTATTATCCACGAATGAAATTTTGTTGTAATTTTCTTATTCATTTGTTATTTTAGACTCATGTATGTATATGGTTAACAAAGACAACTAAACTGATCAGTTCATTCTGTTTCATCTCCTAGTAATCATGCTAATGTAATGGTATTAGAAACCTATTTCAGGATTTTTGGGGTGGGGTGCTATATTTGGTATCAATGGAAGTTTAGTAGAAACCATGGAAACTAGATTTTAAAAAATATAGATTAGGGAACATAACACTAAGTTATAATTTAAGGATAAGTATATAGGAACATCATAATGTTTCAATTTGATAGTGATTAGGTGGTTTTACTAGAAATACATCCCTGTTTGGATACTAAAATAGGATATGGTTTTGGAACATATGTACGTTGGGGTAACCACTTAGAAAATCTGTGTCGAGTCAGACTTGAGAGTAATTCTGTACACAAAAATGGGCCTCACTACACAACTATTTTAACACTCATAGGGTATATTCTTAAGACAATTCAAACTTTCTTTACAAACCATTTGACTGATTTGAATTGATTATCAAAATGAATGGCCTAGGTTAAACCTTAGGCGTATTAGAAAAAAAATAATTTCTAAATATTTAGACAACCTAAAAATGATTATATGGTTTTCAAATTAAGATAATTGTTTCTCACACTAAGAGTTTTGATTTTAGTCAATGTCTGTAACCTGATGGAATCATGTTAATATTGAACATGAAGGAAAATATGATAAAAATGGGAAACAAAATGGGATGTTGATATAAGTGAAAGATATCTTGTTCAGGACAAATATCTTTTATCAAAATATGATCACCAACATATACCACAAATAACTCATGGACTCCACAATAGAAAAAAGTAAAGAGTTTTTTAAGAGCTCGAGTGGTGGATACCATGGAGAAAAAAGGTCTCAATCTCTATCATGAATGAATTGTTGAAGGAGACACCCACAAAATTTTCTCAAGGGAAAATATAAATTATTTATGTCTGATAATGAAGGACATAATGAAAATAATTGCAGAGGATAAATGAAGGGTATTATGGAAGAAATTAGATCTCATACTAAGGACCCACTTATATTTTATTTCATTAAATATGTTGAACTCAGTAATTACTCAGTTCAATTACATATTCTAAAATAAAAACTCAAGACCATGGGAAGGGCCTATGTGATAATAAATGGATAAAGTATCTATGTATTGAGTTTTTATTTAAAACCATAGTAAAATTAATATTTAATAATTAAATTTCAACCATTTTTATCATATTTATTTTCAAAATTATATTGATATTATTTAGAAAAATGAAAACTTGAATGCTGGGTGAAAACCCATCATATCTGGAAAGGTGGGGGGTCTTGAACCTATGATCGAAGGATGATTAGGGTTTCACACCTACCTCAGGCCTACGTGATGTCCTGGTTAATGTGATATTATATTTAGTTAAATAACATGATGAATAAATGTAAATGATAAACCAATAGTATCTCTTTTAGAGATTAATTTTCTAACTATATTGGTTTTGAAAAAATTTTAGAGAGAAATATAAAAACATTTTTTATGTGTATTATGATCCCTTTAAAGAAAATTTTAGTGCTTCAAAAATGGTTTCATTATAGGATATCCATTTCAAAGAGTAAGGGATGAATTTTAATTTTATATAAGCCCAACAAATAGGTGAAATTGTTCATATGAAATTTAAATGTATCAAGTATGTATATTTCTTTTTATTCATGGTCACTAATATAATTCATTGACATTAAGAAAAGTTCATAAAACAATTTTTTTTTTCAAAATACCATCATTTGTGTTGAACTGATGGTATTTTAAAACATGAAATATTTATTGATTAGAGGCCCTCAACATTACATTGATCATTCACTTGTTTTTGATCAATTAATTTAATCAATCCATATAAATATTTACGATTTTCTGCCAAGTCCCTATTTTTACTTTCAACTAATGTTTTCTTACGTAGAAAGATAAATATATGTAATTCCATGAAACATTTTTTACTTCTCATTCTACCATATTAAGTGGATATTTTATAAAATATTTTAATATGAGGGTTCTTAAAAAAATTATTTTCCAAATATGAAACCATTGACTACCGCGATCAAGTTTAAATTGCAAATATTGAAATTATTTAAGTTGGTGAGAATGTAACACCCCCAATTTTTTAAAAGTGTATATTTTTTTTGATAGCTCATATGAAAGATAACACTAAAAATTGAAAGAATATAACCTATCAATACATTATGTTATAAATAATATTTTAAATAAATTTAATAGATTCTATAGCTTTCAATGCACGAAATACTGAGTTATCTTGTATCACATGCAATAATGACATTCTTCGATGACTTCCGTTACATGTAAGAATGAGTTTAACTGAAAAAAATATATTATTGAAATATTATTATTTTATATAATAATATATAACCTATCCATAAAATTAGTGGTTATGAATGGTATAAACTAACATATGAAAATATATGGTTTATAAAAATATAAAATGAATTCAAAGGTTACCAATTAATTATAAATGAATACAAAAACCAATTAAAAATAATGGAAATGTTTTTGTGCTCACCAAGGTGTTTTATCATAAAAAATTAACCTAATTGATATTATTGAATGATATTGATAAATTATATAAATTAAATTTTTGATAAAATATTTTTTTATCTTAATCTCTTAGATTTGATAGGCATAAGATAAGAACAAACCCAATTTTATGCATAAAAATATATATTTTTAAAAAGTCATCTTTGCTACTTTTTAATGGAATAACTATTTAAAAAAAATTCATAAATTTATAAATATAATATTTCAAAATAATATTAATTTTTGAATGTGGAACATCCAAATTATCTTAGTGTTAATTTATATATTTTTCAATGATGTTTCAATTTTTATGAATAATGATAAATACTGAATTTTATATGAAAATGTTTTTTTCATTTAAATTATTTATAAGGATAAAATATATTTTTTATTCATTTAAAGTGTAATTTGATAAATTTTCCATATATTAATCCAATGTTGGTAATTATTTGAATCACTTTAACATTGATATTGGATAAAAAACATTTCAAAAATTTGAACTTTTTTATTTTAACAGCACTATTTGTCATTCTGTTTGGGAGATTGATTTTAAATTAATTTATAACAATTCAATGATTTAAATTTGAAAAAATGGATTAATTATTTTTAATTAGGATAATTTATAATCTATAATAAGCCTAGCATAGTTTTTGACAAAAAATAATAGTGAAAGTAATTAAAATTAATTACAGTGATTAATAGAAAAATTATATTTACAAGGGACTAGACCTTAAACATAAGGGCCAAAATGACCAATAAACTTGTAAAAATATATTTTTGGACATATATAGATCATATAATATCATGGATTGTATTTGGATCATTATTGGAGCAACATGACATGCAAAAAATAAGTGTGTAATTACCTCTTTCAAAAATTCACAAGAATACCACTCATCCTCCACTATAAAAAGGCACTGACACATCCAACTTATTCACACCAATCAAGAAATTTGTTTCAAAAATAAATTTTACTGAATAATATCCTAACATATCTACCCTAATCCAAGAATCCTCAATTTTGGCAGAAAGAAAACAAAGGAAGTATTTTGGTATAATCCAAAAGGAGTTACCCGAATAAGAGGTATTATTCTTCAACAATCACTTTTTTTTATTTACTTCTACACCAATTCAATTGTTTTTAAGTCATGATTATATAATAAAATAAATATATTAAATATATTTTGTTTTTTATAACAATATTTCATCCTACACATTCACAAAAAAACCATCAGCTGGGATACATAATCATCGTTCGTCTGTACAACAGACTACCACCTCACGAACTGATGGCGTTCGTTCATCCATTACCACCATTAAAGGATGAAAATAATGATTAATTTATAGTTTATATAAGATATATATAGTATTTATAATGTATTTATAATTCTTTAATTTTTTATATAACATATACATTCATTCTTTGCATTTTTTTGGGAATATGATAACATCATTTATAGATGTGTGTACTACAACCTCCTCAAAGAGATGTGATTAATTCACAGTATACATTTAATGTATAAAGGATTGTTTTAAAAAAATTGTTACATATGTGAAAATATATGAATCTATAATTATAATATATATATAAATATATATTTTACTTTTCATTCATTTAAATATGACAAGGAATTAGAAGTAGCATTCATGGGTATATACAACTGACCGTCTCCATAAAAGGTGCATTTAATTTCATATATCAAACCCTTATGGATTATTAAAAGTATATATATAATGAATTTTTAAGATATTTAAATCATTGTTAACACCTTTTATATTATTAAATTATTATCAATATAAGAAGATCAAAAATATCAAGTCAAGCATACACGAAAAAATTGGCAATTAACACTGGAAATAGTGAAAATAACAAAGTTACTAAATAAAAGGGAAATAATATTTTATAATAACATAATAAATTACATAATAAATATGTGTATGGTTATATTATGTGTTATTAAAATTATTAAAACCATTATACATGAGGATAATGTATGTTTACCTGAAAGGAAACACAAGGTAATAGATTTCTTGTCAATTTCATTTCATTGAAGTATATTGTAATGTTAAGCACATAATTTATTTATACGGGTATATACCAAACATTTGAAATTTAATATCATGAATAATTCATTAAAATTTTTTATTTTTATTTTCAATTTTAAATATTTCACCTATGGGGATTTGAACATAGAATTACCAAGTTGTAAAGTAATTTCTTAACTCAATTCCAATTCATTGGGTTATATTGCATCATTATTTTAATTAATACTCTATGATTATGTGTATAATTAATTTTAAAATATGTTGTTATTTTTATGATTTTTATATGTATATTTATAATTTATGAACATAATTAGTTCATCGATTAATTCCCACTTCCATGTCTGGATCATTTTAAAGGTTTATTTTAAAATCTCATTTGAGAAAATGATTTTAAGAAAACCCATATTCATTTATATATTTAGTAAAAGAACATGTTTTCAACTAAAACCCATATTTTATAAACAAAATTAACAATTTTTTTAAACATTCCAAAATAATGTTTTAAAGATATTTTTACCTTTTTTCTAGTAAAAATTCTTTCAAAAAAATCTCATTGTCGCTTTTCAAACAAGGAACCATTCTAACCTTATTACCTTGAAAAAAGAATTTTATTTTTCCATTGTATGACATGTATGTAATTACATGTATTCATTTATTTAAAACATTCTTTTCAATTTTAAAATGTTAATTTTTAAATAGTTTTTTTAAAAGTGATTTTTGATGATAAGAGTTTCCATTTTTTTCAAAATAAAAATGATATTTCTTGTAAGAATTTTATTGAAAATATATTATCATAGAATTTATATTAATTAATGAAAAAAACCCATTATTTTAATACTAAATGTGTTTTTTGTATTGATACCATACAAATTTTTCATCCTTATGGTTATTTATTTATTTTTCCATGGATGGTATTGAAATTCACTTCATTGATATAGTTTTTATAGTCCCATTGAAATATTGAATTTTAAATGATCATTTTATATAAATGTTCCCCAAAATATCCATATAATTTATCATAGTTATTTTTATTTCCATGTTGTATACAATATTTACATTCATTTTTAAATTTGAATATTATTTTATTATTTGGGGAAATATTGGTAAATTAGTATCCTTTATTCAATATGGATGTTGGATAAGGCGTATTGTTTATAAATTAAATTTATTATTTGATATATATGAGAAATATCTTGTCATTCACTATATACATTGGGGACCTATTATTGAAACCCCATCAATGTATAAATAGTCTCATGGAATGAAATAAGTTTGCTAGCCTAATATAATGGATTTTAGTCAATATTGTTTAAACTATATAGAGGATAGATCATTATGTTAAATGTATCATGTTCTTGGGAAACATGATATACAGTAATTACATATTTACTTTATTTATAATTTATTTATCATTATTATCCATATGATTCTCAATATGAAAAAAATATGGATTAATTTAATTCTTAGTTTTTTTATTAAATGGAATGTGTGTTCAATTATTTACCTTTCCATATTGATTAGGTGAAATCCAATTATTTAAAATGAATATTTGTTCAATTATATACCTTTCCATAATATTTATGAACTACTTCCTAGTTTATTGATTTAATGGCATTTGTATTTTGTTATTTACCTTTCTATAATGATTATGCTCCTGGATTCATTACTTTTTCTACTGTATGTCACCCTTACTATGAACCACTCCGTACACACCCCTGAAACTACTCTATATAAAATTCCTAAAAACAAACACCTGATTATTGGGTAATTTCCCATTATTTAGTCCAAACCATAAGAAATTCAAATAGAGATGTGTCTTAAACAAAACCTCATGCAATGAAATGATTTTTCTTTTCATTTGAATGATGGTGATGAAGAAAAAATAAGGGGGTGAATTATGTCCTTTTAAATAATCTTAAAAAAATCAAATAATCCATCTTAATATAAAGATATTATTTCATTCTTTAATAAAGATACATGATGCAACATAAAATAAATAAATGGAATAATATGACCTAATCATGTATATTAGATTGGGGTATATAAAATCCCTAGTCCATTCCACCAATTCTCCCCACCCAAGTTGGGTGATTTTAAAAAAATACTTTTATCCAAAGACCTCAACAACTGAGTGAATGAAGTTGAATTCTTACAAAAAGTCATGTCATTCTATAGGTAACCCTAAAAAACACATCAATGTAAAAGAATATAACACACTACCATGATTGAATATAAGAAATTAAAACCTCATTATAAATAGATGAGATATAGAATATTGAAACATATTTGGCACATAGTTTCACCACTAACTAAAAGATGTAGATGATCTCAATCAAGTTCACAACAGAAGCAAAAAATTCATCACTTCTATATGGGATTATTCTTCATTAATAAGAATAAATAATGTAAATAGAGTTTTTAATTCATCATTATTTATAATGATAGAAAATATAGATATGCGTATAATTTTTCTCTCTCTTCAAAAAATGTTTAAAAACAATCGGAAAATTTTCATATTTTGTTTTGTTTCTACAAGAGGAATATTGTTAACACCCAAAATTTTTTTTAAATTTTCAGAGAAATATTTATAGAGAATAAAAATATTCAATAGTTTCAAAAGCTATGATTCTTTCATAAATTCAAAATAAATCAAGTAAAAATGCTTTATAAATATCTCCATGATTATCACATCACAGTTATGTTATATTCTTTTGAAAATTAAATGATAAAAATAAATTCAGTCAAATAAATTTAAAATCTTCCAATATTTGAGCACTGTCTTTGAGACTCCCTTCTTTGAAAATATATTCAAATTCTCATTCAAAAAATAATTTAATATTGATTAAATAATACCAGAAATATTATAGAAACATCTATAAGAAAA
Organism: Viscum album; assembly: GCA_963277665.1. Taxonomy (NCBI): domain Eukaryota; kingdom Viridiplantae; phylum Streptophyta; class Magnoliopsida; order Santalales; family Viscaceae; genus Viscum; species Viscum album. The sequence goes on from OY728126.1 coordinate 1,042,160,306, forward strand.
TTCTAATATTAGAATGTAATTAATCTAGAGTCCTCCAAAATATTAGTCGCAATTTATATATACTCCTACGAAATATAAATAGTTTAAATTTCCTTTAAAAATACCATCAAATTTGTTCTCAATAGTCCATTAAAACTAGTAGTATAGCTATTAGGATAATTCAAATATTAAAATTTGAGTTATAAATATACAAAATTTATCCAAAAAATAATTTTAACTAATAAATAAATACATAATTCATACATTATATATGAAACAATATATTACTAATTCAATCATTATATTCATAATATAATGATAAAAATCCAAATGATTAATTATCATGAATAACTTGGAATAAATTATAGTATATTGAAATATGAAAATAGAGTTCAAACATAGCAATACAAGGTGACCTATTTCAACAAACCAATACCCCAGATAATATTATAAGGATTATACTAAATAAATAATGATGATGTCCCTTCTATTTATGTTCTAGTGAACTGTAAGTGTCCAAGATTCTGGTATTGTATATAGTAGTGAAGAGCACTTCAGTATGTACCCAACATGAGGTCCTTTATAGACTATTGTATTGTGGCAACCATATGAGTTCCACATGTATGATGTATATAATTACTTTGGTTTGAAATAGATTATTTCTATTAAACTTAATTATTTATTGGGACATATTTACGTTTTTTTCAGTTTGTATTGGAATATTAAACAAAAATAGGCATATATATTACATTATTGGGTTTTTGTGAATCCACACCACCCATTTGAAAAGTCATGCGATGAAGAATTCCTATAAAATCACTAGGTGTAATGAAAGATCCTTTTCGTCATTAAGGATATCCTCCATGCATTGTTTACACATATTTTTTATTTCTTGTTTGAAATAGTGTACAATAATGGCGTTTTCCCATTTCGTAATACTTAATCCCATCTTTTCGGTTCTTTAAGAAAATTATTGTGTGATCCTATAGATGATCCTAAAATTTTCTTATGAACTCATATGAATGGAAATATATTTAATGAATTCCATAAAAACCATTTTTTAGTTGTAGTTTGAATTCACTCCGTGATGATTTGTGTTAAAATACATCTGGTTGAGAACCATTACAGAAACAACATCATAAGGTTTATTTTAGATGGCATAATAGGGATGATTTGAAGCGTAGGGTTAATATTTTATGGAAAAGTAGGGATTGAATTATAGATTATAGTTCTATAAACCTAAATTTCACATAAAAATAAGTTTCATCCAATATCAACATTTTGATTAAACTAAATTTGGAGATCTAACATAGGGATGTATACCCTTTCAAAAAATTTACCACACAAAATTAAAAATTTATTTGTTTTATTAAATACTTTTACCAATTGATTCAAAATATGATATAGAATAATTAAATTTATATTATTTAGAGACCTTTAAAACTAATATATATTACCAAAATTTTACTTTTAGAGCTCATGATATCATTAAAAATCACAAGAAAAATAAAATACAAAAGACTATAGTTTGGAAGAAATGTTGAAAATGATAGATAATTTATTGAGAATAAAAAGTAAATTTCTATGCTTTATTATAAATTTAAATTTTTTACATACATTTCTTTGATAGCCATCAAAGAATGTTGAAAAATATTTAGATATTTCTTTCTCATGTAAACACTGAAAAATTATAGCCAAAAAAATCTGTAGACAACAGTTTCCCTGGAATCTTGTAGAGACATCAATGAATTTTTAGTTCACCCATGATATAATCGAAAAATTCCTCATGGTTGTTTTAAATTAATATAATTTTCTTAGAAATAAATTATTACATGTTTCAAAAAAATTAGAGCACATTATCTTGGGTTATAATAAAAATACCAAGGTGACATTAAATTGGAAAATTCAAATCCCCAGAAATAATGTTGACATATTTTATGAACTCTTACCCCATCATGAAAACTAATTTATAATTAAAAATAAATAGATAAATATATAAAATTATTTTATTGTCAAATGAACAAACTATATAAAAATAAGATCACTATATCTTCATATATAAACTATACATAGAGACATAGTAAATCCCAAACCAATATAAACAATTATTATTAAAAGGGAACATGAAATGATGTAATTATAAAAACCAATATGTTAATGGAAATGAAATGTATCCACTCAAAAATATCCTAATTTGTTATGATTACAAAACTTGAAATCTATCAACCTCTTTTTGTATGGATAAAATAGATGAGTTAGTGAGAAGGGGTTGAAAAATATATTTTCAATATATGCAGTAATAAAAACTCCACCTTAATCCATGATTAGTTTAAAAAGATAAACTATTATACTCATGGATCTAAGAAAAAAAGAAAAATATTATTTAATTAATTTTTTTCACAAGAAACTAAAATAATAGATTTTTAAAAAAATTATTATAAATATTTTTCCTCATTCCATTAAATTTTATATTAATAAATATTAAAAAATCTTATTAAAAAAATAATTTTTAATATTTTAACAAATTTCAATATAAAAATTTAATGGTCTTCCATGATGTTCATAATTTAACAAAATAATTCAAGGAATTAATTCATCACATAAAAAACAGTCATAAATGGATTTAATAGAACAAGTATAAGAATAGTCAAATAAAGAGGAATAAAAGATAAAACATTTAAAATCATTTATAAACTATATAAAATAGTATGTTTATTTTAAAAAATAAATAAAATACTTCTAGGATTTTAATTGTTCCAGCTTTGTGTATATTTCCTGAAAAATAACAAACCACTTTACTTTTGATAAATAGTTGTTAAATAATTATTATTGTAATCAAAATAAAACTCAATATAATTCAGGAATCCATATAACGATATAAAAATGATGTCTAATGTAATAATCTTATAAAATATAAATTACATGTTACTTTTGGTAACCATATTAATTTGGTTCTATATTTGTTATAAACTCAAGACATAAGTAACCATGTTTTTTGAGAAGAATTCAAAATTTTCTTTTAGATATTTATTTTGAATAAAAAAAATGAATTTCACCAAAACAATGAAAATTTATGAAATAGAATTAATTATCATAATGTTAACTTATTTTCATAGTGAAAATATATAACATTAGACAAGATTTTACAATTACAGCCAAGTACAAAATAATTACTAAATAATTTATCACATTCTCTATTACTACCAATTCCAATTCATCCTTTATTAATTTTATTCCTACCAAAACATTGATTTAGAAAATGTTCCCACATGGTAAAAATTGTTTAATATTGTTTTAAAGAATAAACAATATCCAATAAAACATTTTTTTATTGAAAATAACAAGAATTATATAAATAATTTGATTATAAATCCAAAATCTTCTAATTGAATATCTATTTTTCAATTATAATAGCATCATAATATTTTATAAAAAATATATGATCTTTATATATGGATAAAATTTAGAACATTGATAGAAAGTTTATTGTAATTCATTAGTATGAGCCATAATACATATAATTAAATTATTATTTTCATGATTAGCTTCATATTTTGAAGTAGATTCATCACTTTATTATTTAGATGCACTCCAATTGGACATCATGGCTTTCATCCCTTTCCATTTGTACTTAGATTTACAATAATATTTATTAATGGGGATGTCTATCCTTAAATTACCCTTCTTTTTTACATTTGTAGAATCAAAATTAATTCTCTTTACTATTATTTAATTCCAAATTTATCTATTTGTATTGATTTATGAATTATTTAGAATTATATCACAACTCCCCTCTAAAACCAGAATTACTAGAATCTGAATCAGAAACATCGACCTTTGAAAATATGAGTGCAACACTTTTTTTTGATATAAATATTATTTTTAGTTTCTTTTTTCATATCACATGTATATATCATCAAGGATCTAATCAATTACTTTGTTTTTAAAAGTATAGCTACTGTGGATTATTGAATAAAAGTATAGATTCCATTCCACTTAGAAGATAAAAATATATATATCTTTAACACCTGACTGGGTTATGGAATTTGATTTACCAATATAGAAACATCATTGAAAACATCTACTAGTCAACCATTCATTTGATTGATTCTCTCTTCTTCTTGTACCCCGATTGTATAAAATTTATGTTTATAATTATTTCATATTACTAATCAAACATTATTGTTTCCTTCAAAGGAAATAATAATTGTTTCACACATTTTATAATATGTAGCATAATAAGGAAGTAAATTATATTGAATATTTTATAATCTATAAGAAATAATATTCATAATCCATTAATTATGATCATAATCATCTACTTGAATAGTGCTCCTCCTTTTATGTCCACCTTTCGGAATTCTATATGGATCAATAAATTTAAAATACATGGTCAACACATGTTTTTAAAAAATATAATCATGGAAAATTTCAAACAACCATAATTTTCACCATTAAGGTAAGTAGCAACGGTCATTAAAAAAAACTGTCTCTTAGATCAACCATTAAAATTAGTCTTCATTTAGATCATTAAATATGTCTTCTAAAGGCCGAAAAAATATTCAATATTTTCCATAATATCTTGTTGGTCAGAGTATGATACTAAAGAGGGAGGTGAATTGTGTTCCTATAAAAAATTCTCTCAAAAAAGGTTATTTAAAAGATTATCCCAATTTAAAACATAATAGGACAGTTGGTCAAAATAGTGATTTTATAATAGTATGACTATTTAAATAATTTCATAGAAGATTTATTATTACTCAGTTATAAAAATATGAGATGTTGATACAAAATTTGAAAAAAATATAATCAGAAAAAATATTTATAAATACTAGCCAAGAATAACTATCAAAGTGAAACTCAGTATTCTGATTTATAGGTAAAAACATTGAAAAATAAATTTGAAAACATATCAGATATAAAATAAGAGCATCAATCTCTACCTAAGACTTAGTCCTATCAACTTAGTGATAACATTCCACCAAGAAATCTATATAGATAAAGATTTTGGTCCACACCTTGGATCGGGGTTTACACAATATTACACCGACTGTTCAGTTCATAAGACCTCTACCACCGTTCTACATTGGAACAAAATACAACCAGGTCACACCAGACAACTTCTGCAGTTTTTTGTTGGATAAACAAGTGTAAAAAGATATTTTTTTGAGGATATATAGTTTCCTATAGTTCAGAGAAGGATACAATGTGTGATATACTAATAGATACACATAAAGCTAAAAAATGTAATAAAAAGGTAAATAAAATAGTAATAGGTACTAGATTGAGTTTTGAAGGATCGTTGTGTAATGTAGTTAAGCTCTGGACTCTTTAATGTATCAGATATAAACATTGAGTCCTCTTAAAAAATCAGACACTAAAATAGATTGTCGTGGAGATCTGTGTTATATCTTCCAAGAAGATGAGATTTTCTATCCTTCAGTTAAGTTAGATGCTGCAGATATGTTGGAACTTTTAAGAACAAAAGTTCTCTAGTCCACAACATGAAGGAATAGAGAAATCCTCATGTGTTCTTCCTTTTTGAATGATTCTCGTGTAGGTATGCTACTATGTCTACTGATATCTTAATGTGTATCATTTTAATATGATTCTTATCTATTTTTCTTTCATATTGATTCATTTTCTTTTATAATGTTTCAACCCAACAATGTGCATGTTTTGTGGTATATGATGTACCTTGTACTTATAACATACTCATTTAAGATGTCTGCAAAAAAGAATTAAATTTAACATTCTCTTTAAAAAACTTAAAATATAACCATTAGAAATAATATTAAATAATATAAATTTTAAATAGTTTGTATGTGATTCAACATTCGGTATGTTTTTCTATTGGTGAATCATTCCATCAATATCTCACTTTGTCAGTCTTTCCATCTTTTAGTGTCTCATTTTAACTAATGATGAGTCTTTTCATCGGTAGTACTAGGTATCAGTAAGTCATTACATTATAAAGTCATTATATTGGTAAGTCCATGCATTGGTAGGTCAATTGGACTATCATTGACTTTTTTAAACTATTAATGAGACTGTCGTCTTGTCACTGTGTTGATTTCACTATCAGTGAGTCATTTATCAGTGTGTTGTTTTGCACAATCAATGACTCAGTTGAACTATTAGTGTCTCATTCCTTCTGTAAGTGTCAGTATGTTGTACATAGAATATATTTCTGCGTGGACTATCATACAACCTAAATATTATTATAATGTTCTCAACATATATATGATCACAATTACACATATTAAAACTTAAATAAAAATTATTGAAATGATTAGATATAATTTAAAATAATTGAAATGACTTGTGATTATTAAAACCATTATTACTAGAGAGGGTGTCCAACAGCCTTCTAAGGGACAACATATCCCAACCCTTTATACCACTTATTGGTTTAAAATTATGGAGGTGAAGACACAATATGGGGTAAATTTAGTTTTATAAATCTTGAAAAATTCAAATCATCCATCATGATATATTGTGAAACTATCATCCCTCCTAATGGATGCTGATGTAGTTAAAAATAAATATATAAAAGATAATGACATATATATGCATAGTGGGTTGGGTAAAAAAATCCCCTATTATACACCACCAATTCTCTCTCCATGATCTTGGGTATTTTTACAAATCATGTATTTTTTTCTAATGACCTCTAAAACTGAGCCCTTTTAGTTTTCCCCTTGAGAATAGTCAGGCTCTTTTACATAGATCATGGAAAAGAACATATTTCTATGATGTGATAACACTACTCCCTAACTAAATATACAATGTTTATACATCAGTAGAAAGAGATGAGATATATAATTTTGAAAAATCCTCAACACATAGTTGTAGTAGCAACTGTTAGATTCCAATGATCTTAAATCAAGCACACAATAGTAGCAAAAAAATCATCAATACTATTCATGATTCTTTTAATTAAATAAGAGGAATAAAATAAATATTTCCACATAGTCTTTCTCCTTTATACTATGAAAGAATAGTGATACAAAATGAATTATTTTATCTCTTCATCTAATGTATAACAAAAATATGAATATATATATACATTAATTATTTTTAGAAGATGATGGGTTTGCACACCCCTAAATTTTTTAACATAAAATATAATTATATACAGAGAATAAAAATATCCAACAGTTTTAGCAGCTCTACTTCCTACATAAATTTAAAACAAACCAAGTTAATAGGTTTCATTAATATCTCTATGAATATTATAGCACCATGGAATTGTTTTATTTTTTAAAATAAAACCTTTGAAATTAACTAAGTCAATTAAATTGAAATAGTTTTGATATTTACGCACCATAATTGAGAAATAATACTCCAAAATAGATTCAAATTCTCAATCAAAATGTCCTTTAAAATAGCTGAAACAATCCCAAAAATCATATAGCATAATCCATAAAAAATTAAAATATTGAAATTAAAATAACCTTGCATCCTTTGAAATATGATCAATATAGAATACATCCTTATTTGAAATATAAAAGGTTAAATCTCTATTCAAAATTGTTCTTTAAATTCACTATCAATATTCCCATAAAAATATTTTTATAATATTTGTGATAATTCAAATTTTTAAATTCGAAATATAGACATACAAACATTATCCAAAAAATACTTGTAACTAAATAAAAAATAAAAGACTACATCCATTATATATGAAACTATTTATAAATACATTAATCTGCATTTTTAGGATATAAAAATAATATTCCACCTAATAAATTATCATGAATAACTCATAATAAATTATAGTAGACAGAAATATGAAAAACGAGTAAAAACGGTGTATCACAAAGTGAACAATTTGAAATAATCAAAAATCATGAAAATGTAGTGAGGCTTATAATACATGAAGTCTGATGATACAAAATTTATTTCATATTGTACATAATCATCAATTTCCAGTTCCCTATAGGTTTCCAATATTCTAATGATGCATGTAGCAGTGAAGTGCTTTGTAGTGTGACCCCAACGTGATTTCATATACAAACTACTATTTCGAGGCAAGGTTATGAGCTCCAAAATATATTATGGATATCATTACTTTGGTTTATAAGGGATGAATACTATTAGATTTATATATTGATGGAGATATATTTAACATCATAGATTTAGTTAACATTGAATGATCTAATATATAAGGCATATATAATGCATGTTCATGTTCCTGTACATCGTCACATTTCTATTTTACATTCATGCGGGGAACCCATCCCATACAAGCTCTAGGTGTGAGGCACAAGATAAGATTCACCATTCAAGATGTAATAAATTAATTGAGGAAACACATATTCTATATATAGTTTAAAATAGTGTAAAACAATGTTGTTTTACTAGTTTATAACACTACATATGATCTTCTTAGTTCACAATGAAAACTAGTTTGAGCTCGTGTCCATCTTCCTGACATCATTTCGTGAGCTCACACAAATTGAAATATCCTTTATAAGTTCTATAAAAACTAGGTTTTAAATACATTGGGAATTATCTACAAGTGATTTTCCCCCAAAATTCTATAAGTTGAGCTTCACTACCGAAGAAAAAATGTATGGTTTATTTTTAACAACAACATAGTGATGATTTTTAGCAGAAGGGTCATCTTTAATTGCAAACAAAAGGATGATTTTAAAAATTTTAGGTTACCAATTATAATTTTCACTTAAACATAATATTTATACAATACCATTGTAGGTATGAACCTAACGTGGAGATATAATGTAGGGTTGAATACCATTTGATAAATTATACAACCCATAATTTGAAATTTCGATGATTTTTACTACAACATAACAAAAGATTCAATATATTGCTGAAAACCATATATTTAATTAATTTTATGACCATTATGATAGATGAAGAATAACATATATTGATGTTACATATATTATGATATCATTTAAATTTAATGAAAAATAAAATCAAATGAACTGAAACTTTGAAGACACATTATAGAATCTTGAACAATTTATTGAGCAACAAAATAACCTTTTTAACATTCCATGTAAATTTAAAAATTTAAAGATAAATTATTTGGATATACATAAATTATTATTAATCAATATTTTAATATATTTATTTCTTGTAAATAATGAAACATTATATCCATCTAAATATATATACTTCAGAGTCCATGAAATTCACTAGAAACTTTGGTGAATTTTTAGGGTTTCCAAGAAATCATTTCATACTTACTCATAGATGAGGTAAATTTAGGTAAATATATTTTCTACCCGAAATGATTTTTTTCACAATTCATATAAGTATATTCTATGTTATAATCCAAATATAGTGGCAACATTAAAATGAAAAACTGAAAAGTCACTGGAAAACTTCTTACAGATTCTATGAGTTTTTCCCAAAAAAATACTAATTTAGCATTTAAAATAAAATGTAAAATAAAGATAATGTTATTATAATTTTAATATAAAAAATAATGTATGAAATTTATCACTATACTTCATAAATAAACTAACGATATGGACATATTAAATCTAAATTTACTACTAAAACTTAGTTAAAAATCAATTGAAATAATTTTCAAAACCATGATAAGAATGGAAAGTACAAGGATACACTTTACAGAGACATCGTCTTGGGCCCTCATATATGAAAGTTGGAAAAAAGACAATATATCTAGAAACATTACACCATATACCAATGGAAATCATCAAGAACTCCTAATTGAGATTGGGCCAAAAACCATAGGACCACAAATAAAGGACGTATGAAGGTAGAAATTGACGAACACACCTAAGATCACTAGTGAAACATACTCTATATCCAAAACTCTCAATGATGTGCTAAGATTGGTTGGGTAATGAATATGATGGATAAAATCTCCTCCTCCCATCTATTCAAATCCCTCAATCCCCTTTCCCGATATACAAAAGGATAAACTATACCCTGTAAAAAAATACAACCCATTACCCAATCACTTCATGAAAAGGGGGTTTACACCTTGAAACACTTGGGTTAGAGGGGCCCCCATACGACACCCACACTCTATTCATGTGTTAACTACCATTAATTCTATAAAATTAATTAGAAAAGGGTTAAATCCCATGACCATCCCCCATTTATAGCATGATGTCTCCCAAAAAATCTATTCACGACACGAACACCCAGTCACGACATGAATGTGATGGTTCTATAGATTTTCGACAACCTGATTACCTGAGTGTAACAACCCAAACATCAGAAACTTAGTTACATTAGTTATATTAAATTATTTATACATAATACAAGTGTTCAAAAAGGCTCCAAAAGATTATTAGTCTTAGAAAACATTATACGTACATACATTAAATTTGAAAATATAAGACACAACATGAACAAAATATCAGAAAATTATTATCCCTCTAATAATATCCTTGAAAATAAAACATATTTCTCATATAGGTTTCCTATGTAATGGAAAAAATTTATGGTAAACTTAAATTCATAGTGAGGGGTAGAATAAATAAGAAGTTATCCTAACATAAACATGAAACAAGTGACATGGAATGAATAAATTAAATACATGATGTTATAATCAACTAAAACAAATATAATAATATATCCATTGATATAAATGAAAATGAATAAATCACATGGATGACAATAAATACTTCATTAGTGATGAAATTAATAATTTCAAACATCTAATTCCTCACAGTAATCCATGACATAATTATCTTACTATAAATGTAACATCTGTCAGTTATTTAAGAACAATGTATTCATTATATGAGAAAAGTAATATACAAACCATAATGAAATTTTCCAATAATCATCTATATTAGGTTAACAACATACTAAATACCAATATTTTTACTATGTTAATATATGAATAATATGTTCATAACTAATCTAGAGAGAGAAGCTGGATGATAAAATAATATGTTGTCCACATTCTAGTAATTATCCACATTTTAATAATTATATATGGAGCTCTAATACTTTTCTCAAATTAAAAAAAGTGATAAAAATACCATTATGAAGAGATAGATATATTATATGGATAAACAATATATACTCAACCTTCATATTATCATCCATATTATAATAAAAATTTACTAAATTCAAACTCTTTTCCCCACGTATATAAAAGAGATGACATGATGATAACCGATATGGAGAGTGAATTTAGATAAATAAATAATATATATACCACTTTCCAATAACGATTCATATCAAAATAAAAACATAATAAATGCCAATACCTTTCCCCATGCTAATAAAATATATAACATGATCATAACCCATTCAGAGAGATAAGTTGTATGGTTAAACATTACATAGTCAAATTGAAATTAATCATCCATAATAGAATAAAAACATATGGAATTATAATTCTTTCCCCTATGTTAATAAATGGGTAACATGATCATAAACCAAGTAGATAGAGAAAGTGGATGGTTAAAAAATACATTATAAAAATTGAATATATGGGGAATTCACAATTTAAAATGAAAAAACCTTATAAATTAAATGATTATAATGTAGTATAAAAGGTTAATTTCAATGTGTTAGTTTATCAATAGAATTTATTAATTGAGTTAAATGTTTTCACTAGTTTGAGAAATCCTTCATCAATGACCGTAATGAGAATTTAAATATCCCAAAGCATATCCTCCCAATGTCTATGAAGGTGTATAGTATTATGCCCAAACACTGTGAATCATAGTGATGGTTAATTCAATTCTTCATAAAAAAATTTTCAGGGAGATTTACCCTTACTGTATATATGGAACAACCACATCCACATGCTATTATCCAAATGAGCATGTAATTTCCAGGAAACCCATACAATTTTTTTCATTCGCAAAAATTAGGATTTTTGGGAATAATGACGGACTAGGATAGTAATTTAATTGTAGGAAATATCCTTTTCAATATATCAAGTGGAAAATAATTTCATAAAATTATAAGCATTATGACATTACCACAATAGTTTTTAATTTAAAATAGAATGGGTGGAATTAGATCCCTCATGAAATCATAATATTAACTTAATAGAAAAGATATAATGGGAGGGGATAAGTAGTCCCTAACCAACAATAATATAAAATAACAGATAATACCATGAAATTAAAATCAGTGAAAAAACATGTAAAAAATGTATTATAAAAAAAATAATTTCAATTAAAAAGGATAGAGAATGTTTGGAAACACTTACTTTAATAAGTACCTTCTTAAGGATTATGAGGACACCATGAGACCATAGGAACTCATTGGGATAGATTTAGAGAGGTGGTGGGGTTAGAAATTCATGATTAATGTCTATGGGGTGTAGTGTAATAAGATAATGGGTGGGGTGATTTCCATTTATTGGTGAAAAGAGTGGAATTTTCATGGAAACTAATGTTAAGTAAGGGGTAAGAATGGAATCAGATGAGTGTTATGTGGGTTAGATGAGTTATGTAGTGAAATGGTTAGTGAGACATGTGGGTATGGATTTCATACATCACAATTATTTTTTGAGGTTATAATTGACCTTCAAATTATTAAAAATTTAAGATATTTAATTTACCAATATTAACCTTATTGGTCTTAATTAAAAATTAACCATGGTAATTGTTTTTACTAAAAATTTAATATGACTGGTCCTACCAAATTTTAACCTTCTAGATATTTATTTAAAAATTATTTAATCTAGTTAAACATATAAATGTTACCAAATAAACATTTAAATTAAAACATATTATTTTGAAAAAAAATATAGGAAAAAGTATTTTTATATATTAAGTTTTTCTTTATTATTAATTACTATTAATTATTAAATTAAATAGAATTTTTTTCATATAAATATCAAATTAAATCCATAAAATAGATTAATCTAATTTATTTAGATGAATTATATATAACCCTTAAAAAATTATATGAAAACAACCATTTTACTTCTATTAAAGAAATTATTATTTAACCTAGGTACTTAATTTAAATACCTAAAACATAATTTTCCTTATCATATAATTCAAACCTACCAATTTGAAATATAAATACAATTTTATCAAAAACAATTTATATGTGTTTGAAAATTTAATGTTATTTTTAAAACTAGAAAATGCAATGCACATTTTAGAAAAAATTTATTTTAAGAATTAATATTACATTAAGATAAAATTATCATCTTTTCTATTTTAATGACATAAATTTTTTTATTATAAAATAAATAAATATTTTGTATCTTCCAAATCAAACTAAAACTAAATTTTACCAAAACAAAATTTAATTAAATGTAAATACCAAAATAAATTTCTTTTACTGGAGAATATTTATTATGTTGATGAAATGTAAAATAAAATATGATATAAAATTTATGAATATTATTTAAAAAATAATAAATTTAATCATTAAAAACAAATTTAACTATTAAATAGGTTTTATAAAATTATAATTATTTATTATATAAGTGAAATTTAAATTTTTGGTAAAAACTGTATTATTTAACTATTATCTTAAAAATCAATTACATTTTAAAAGCCATATATTTTATATTATGATAATTTATTTTTGAAGAGCTAAAATATGAAGTTTATTTTTATAAAATCAAATTCTAACATTGAAAAATTAATCATTTTAAAATACTCTTGAATAAATGCACCTTATAGTGTTCATTATCTGATTGTCTTGGATATGATGTTTTACTTCTATAGTAGGGTCACATGTATTAAATTCTACTTCATTAAATAATTTCATCTAATTTTTTTTTATTTATCGTCTATTGAAAAAAATGTTCATATTCCATACACATGGATTTATTTCGCTCTTGTGTATTCTCTTTAAGATTGTGATTTCTCCAAAGAAATTTCACCAATCAAGTTATCAAATTTTGAAACAGTTGCTCTCAAGTGTCAAGAATCTAGATATGTTATTCATTATTAGAAAATTCATGTTATATATTAATTCCTTTCAATGTGAGAATATGCATTAGACTTGGCATGTATATTCTCATTAATGAAACATGGAAGACATTATTTAATCTGTAATGTTTAAGAGGAATATCCAATTGATAAGATACAACTCTAATTATTTATAGTATTTCAAAAGGACCAATGTACCTTGGGTTGCACATCCCATTTTGAAAAAAAATCTTATTTCTCCATTCATAGGGATATTTTTAAGAATACATGATCCCCTACTTGAAATTCAAATATGTTCCCTTTATTATCATCATATATATCTTTCTACTATTGAATTATTTAATATGATATTGAACATCACATAATTTAATAGAAATATTCCCCAAAATATCAATAAAAACAATTTTTCATTCTCTATATTCTTCCCAATAGGTTGGAATATGAAACCTCTTACTATACAATGATTTTTTATGGTTCTATCTGGATGCTTGAGTTGAATTTATTTTTGACCGAAAATTTCACTAAATGTATTTACCAATACAATATTACTTAGAGTTTAAGTGAAAATTATCTCAAAATGTATTCTAATGTCTATATATAACTTTCAAATATTCCATCAGTTGGGTAATTATAGGCAGTGCAAAATTGTATCTCAGTGTTTAGAGCAGGCTGAAGACTCATCAATTATTTTAATGTAAAACAAGGGTCACAATTAGATAAAATTGATAGAGGTACCCAAATAATCCTTATGATTTAATAGATATAGATCCATGAAATGTGCTCAAGAGGTATATATTTTCTTATCACTAAGAAATGAGTAGACATGGCATAATGATCTAAAATGACCCATATAGTGTTGTTATTCCTTGGAGTCTTGATAATTCTAGTGAAAAAATATATTTTAGTAGTATCCCACTTCCATATAAGTACAAGTATAGGTTTCATGACTACCTTAGGAAGTTGTATTTTAGCCTTTACCTGATGGCATAAAAAGCACATGTTTACAGAGATCGAAAACCATGGAATCATATATCATCAAATCAAATCAAAACATTATAGACCATGGAATATATAAATTTAATACCCCAATAAATAATTATAGGTTTATAAAGGTGAAAAAATTTAATATCAAATGGGTATGGGTATTTACTACACAATTTTTTGGTATGGAAAATCATTGTGTAATTTCAGCAGCATAATAAAATCACTTAAAAATTCATAAAAATTAGTTGATGTGAGAGATAAAGGGGTATCCCATAATTCATATAGAACATATAAATTAATAGAGACATATAAAATCAAATCCAAATAATATGAATTTCAACTATAGGAAATAAGAAAAATTTAGAAACATGAATAAAGAGGAGGAGAAAATAATCCATTTGCATGAGAGTGCAACATTAAATTCTTGGCAAGATCTTCTTGAGAACTTGGGGGAATATTTGGAAGACTATAGAGAGGTAAGGGTAGAGTTATTATGTTATCCTAGGATATTGAGTAAAGTGAATTTGGAGATTCTATGGGTTAATATAGGAAACAAGTCGGGAATTCATTATCATTTCTCAAACATAGGATTTAGACACCATGTAATAAAATAAACAAAACCATAAACCTTCCCATGACTTATCCTATGTTTTCTACCAAATTTTAGTGTTTTTCATTATTTTATAAGGCCAAATCCTAAATTAATAAAATAACATACTTTCTAGTATAAAAGTGAGTCAAACTCTTAATGAAATGACTTTAAAACCATTAATATATATTAATGGTTTTCTGGAGGATTCATAAAGACCTAGTAAAATTAATCAAATAAAAGGAAAGTCACATTATTATAAATGAAAAAATATATTTGGTCTTATATACCCTTTATTGTATTTATTACATCACTTTAGGTTTATTAGGATGTCATAATACACACCACATATTTATACATTATTTATTTTTAGCTTAAAATTTGACCTTCTTAGATAAATTATCAATAATTAACTATTGTATAATTTTGAAATTTTTGTTTCGAAAATAATATTATTTTATCAAAAAAAATTCTAAATATGGGGTTTAAAACTTTTAGAATAATAATCAATATTTATAGTAAAAAATCGGGGTATTTGATAATAATTTTTATTGATCCCTATTAAAAAAATTACCTTTTACATCATAAAAATTTTATGATCATTTATATTTAATAATAATTATTTTACAAAAATATTTTTTTAAAATATTTTACATAAAAAGTTCATTTATAGAGTAATGATATGATGAAAAGATGAATATTATTCTACTAAAAATACAATATACATATTCATTTTATTATGGTCTGGATACATATCCATTTAACACACAATAAAACAACCAAGGGGAACAATGGGATATGATGATACTTTCATGGGGGGGGGGGTTCAGCGTACATGGTTGGGGTCAAGATCTTGATGAGCTTGAAATTCTTCTATAAATGGTTTTGATTGTTTTTAGGTTGTTGGATCTCAATTTGGGATTGGATAATGTAAAACCTTAGAGATGTTATCTCCATCAGAAGCTCCAATAAATAAGATTCATATGGTACAATCCTAATGGTTGAGACCGAAACTTCATTTTTTGTGTCAATTAGATTTTTTTAAAACCCTATATTTATACGAATCATCTGATCTCTATTCTACGGTTATGTTTTCAATGATAAAGATGCATAACAGTATTTTAAAACTGATAGGATATAATAAAACCGAAGAAGTGAATGTGTATTCTATATCTATAATATATAATAAGAAATTTGATTAAAATTCAAGAAGAATTTCATTTATAAAATTTCAAGTCATTAAAATTTTCCGCTTCCAAAATTACACACAAAAAATTTCATTTCCCACACTAAAATAGATGATGGTAATTATTTTTCATAACCTCATAAGGTTTCCACTCAACTTATTCAAACTTATGGTCTATCCATTACACTTTGACGAGGTGCATTGTCTTATTTCATTGAACTTTGTCTCTACAGTCTAAGATCCTTACCGGTTTATCCTCATGTGAGAGATCATTCTATAATGGAACCACCTATGGATTGAGTACATTTGAGGGGTCTGGTATGTACTTCTTGAATAGGTATACATAGAATACATCATATACTTGAGATAGGTTAAGCATGATTTCTAGTCGACAGGCCACCACTCTGATGTAATCAAGGATATAAAAGGGTCCAATGTATCTTTGACTAAGCATTCCCTTCTTCATGGATCTTATGTAATGATTCCATGGAGATATTCATATGAATACTATATCTAAAAAATCAAAATATATTTCTCATTGATGATAGTATTCATAACTCTTCTTTCAACTCTGAGAAGCCTTGATGTGCTACTGAATGGTCTTATCCTAGTCCACCATTTCCTCAACAATTATAGGACATATCGGTTTTTGTTCCCCAACATCATTCAAATATGTAGGTGTTGTTATCCCTTTACCATAAATATATTCTTAGGTAGCAATTTATAATATTGATCGGAAACTATTATTATATAAGAACACAACTAGAGAAATATGTTGAAATCATACTCCTTTGAAGTAAATTCATCATGATCTCAATATTCTCTCGAGTGTCTTGATAGTATACTTAGATTGGACACCTGTTTTAGGTGTCTAATTCATTATAAAGTTAAAATCAATAATAAGAGCATGTTGGATACTCTTCCATAAGTTGTAGGTAAATATTATATCTCTATGAAATACAGTCGATACTGGTGTTTTGTACAACCTCACCACTTCTCTAATGTATATCCTTGCAAGTTGATTGAGTGAGAAATCCTCTCGAATCAAAATCAACCATGTAGTCTTTTTAATATGTCCCACCACAACCCTAATATAATTATTTCCTCATGATGTCTTATGAATACAAACGAAAAAGTCATTTGTTATGTTTTCCCATTTACAAGTTGGTATGAGTAATGGTTTCATCATAACATTGTATTTTTTCCTTAATGCCTCCACTTTATGATATACAAGCCATGATTATGTATATTCCATGATCTATTTATTCATATCTTCCCACCAATAATTCTCATGGAGATCTTAATTTATCATTGTGCATCCTGGGTGGATAGAAAAGGTTGAGCTTTGTGCATCATCTAGTAACTCTTCTTTAATATAGGATTTTATGGTACACATAGTCATGAACTAAATCTCAATTCTCATTCATCGTTATCATGGAACTCTGAGGATTTATTTTTTATTATATCTTGCAATTTCATTTGAATTTACATATATTCTCTTTCAAAATTATTTACCATTTCCAAAAGGGATTGTTGAGAAAAAAATTATGAAAGTTTTGATAATGTTATTTATTTTATGATTCCCATGTTCATACTTTCCAAATCTAAGAAGATCATATCCCTCCCAAGTATCATCAATGATATAATTTTTGGATCCTTTCTATTTAGAGTGTCTTCCACTTCATTCAATTTCCTAAGATAATAGTGAATTGTGATTTCATAGTTTTGGATTACCTATAACCATCTTCATTGGTGAAAATTTATAGTTTTTTTTGTGAATATATACATGAGGTTATTTTGATCTATATATATTTCACTCTTCTCACAAAAGAGATAATGGTTCCATATTTTAAAAATTAATATCTCTGTAGAAACTCTATATCCTGTGTTGAGTAGTTATATTCATGAAATTTCAACTACCTTGAATCATTGACTATCACCATTTCATTTTGAATTAACACATAGCCCAATCCCTTATTTTAACCATAAATGAATAATATGAAATGTTATCCACTTGTGGGTAGTGTGAGTACATGTGTGGTGATAAGCCACATTTGTAACTTCTTGAATCTCTCTTTACATTAATCATTCGACGAAAACATGACTCCATTTCGTGTTAGCTCGGTTAGATGGTTTTATGATCATAATAAATTTATCACAAATCAATTATAGTACCCAACTAATCCCTAGAAACTATAGATATCTATTATAGAACTTTTCCTTGGACATCATTCCATTGATTATATTTTTTTTGGGTCCCCTGATATCCCATTTCATGTGATGATATTCCCCAAGAGTAAGACATCCTTCAACTAGATCACTTATTTGTTGTATTTTTCATAAATCCTATCCTTTTCATAATGTCTTTATCATTTTGGAAAGAATATCCTCATGATCCTCATAAATTTTAGAGTATATTAGAATATCATCTATAAAGACCACAAAACATTTTTCAAGTAAATCTTTTAATACACTATTCATCAAGTCCATGATCATTTATGGAGTATTAGTGAGTCCAAATGTAATTACTATGAACTCATAGTGATCGTAGCTTGTAAAAAAATCAGTCTTTGGTATATCCCCATTCTTCACTCTAACTTTGTAATATCCCGACTAGTGATACACCTTAGAGTAGTATTGTTCTCCATGTAGATGATCATTTATGTCATAAATCCATGATAGAGGATACTTCTTCTTCATCATAATCTTTTTGAGATCACGATAATTAATTCACTGGAACATTGACCCATCATTCATTATAATGAATAGGATTGGTGAACCCCAAGGTGAAGCACTTTGGAATTTGAAACATTTATATAGATTATCTAATATTTGTTTCTTTAGCTCCTTAAGTTCCACAAAAGAAATTCTATATTGAGTACTGGATAATGGAAACATCACAATATAAGATTAATTCCAAATTTAACCTCTAAACATGGAGGAAGACCATGAAATTATACAGTAAACACATTATCATATTCCCTCACAATGGGAATGTATCGAAGGCTGATATTTTCCTTTGACAAAGTCATTTAATATAAATATGCTTCGTCATAGAGAAATACTATCTATGATATAGATGTTAGTGATAAATAAGATTCATCCACCTCCTTGAAATTATATATAATTAGGGGTTGATTCACAATATAGATAGTGATTTATTCAATATGGAAATATATTTTTTCTCTATACTATGAAAGATAATCCATGTGATAATTTCATAAAATTGCACTAAATGGAGCATCAAATGTTTCATGGAAAAATTCATCCAACAAATTTTGTTAAGGGAAGTTTAATATACATAGGATTAAATTATTTACCAATTTTCCATTTTCACTAACAACTCTACTTCTATTATTTGAGGTGGTGTTTGAATAGTTATACTAAAAAATCTCGAATTTATGGAATATGTAGAAATAGAATAAAAAATCATGTCATTTATTATTGAAATAATAACTATTTTTCCAATCACCACATCAGGTTATTGATCCACAACAACTATTATGATGTAAATATCTCATCCTTTTTTCCTTTTAGGTTTTTTTATCTCCAAAATTAGTTTGATTAGTTCATTACTTTTCCAAGTTCCTTGGTTACTTCTAGTTGAAGAAATTAAAAATATGATGAGGGTTGACTGGATAATTCATTTCCTCCATCAAAATATTGGGGTTCTCCCATCGAAAATAGTTATCTAGGTTTCCTTCTTTCCCACATAAAAATAATTTCCTTTCCCCCTTTAGTAATTTATAGGGTGCTTCTTTCCACTCCTTTGACAAGTGGGATGTTGAAATTTATTGGCACTGTTATATTTCTCCATAAAATCTACGAAACTAAATTTCAATTTACACTTATTATCCCCATGATAACCTTGAGATTAATTTATCTTTATTTTTAATTTGAGGTTACATAAAACAATTTCCTTTTAACCATCAAAGTCTCAGATAAACAATAATTTTCATAGACTAGGTTTTATCCTACTCGAGAAGTGTTAAACCTTACTTTCAAGGGTCAAAAAAGTCCAAATGAATATTGAGAAAGTGTTGTGATTTCTTCATCATATTCCCTTATTGATTCTTCATCTGGGTTTATGATTTTAATGAAATACCTTTCAATTTTATGTCAGAGAGTGTGAGAAAAATATTTCTCAAAAAAAGATTATCTAGAATTCCTTCCACCCCATTGCTTCGATATCTTCATAAGGCTTTGTATTCTTGATCAATACCCACCACTATCCAACTTCTACCTCTATAAAATAAATATACTATATAACCTTATCATTATAATAACATTGAATAATGGATATTATCTTCTCAATGGAGATAATCTATTGTTAGATATTAAGAGATCAAATACTCGATTAAAATTAAAGGTCCTTTGTCACATAAATATATAAATTACATATTGTAATTTATTAAGGAGATTTTGGTGCTCATAATGGTCCATGTTTATATTCATAACCTGAGTCAATTGAGACAGTATTTTAACAATGTTCATAATTTCTTCTCCCATCGAGTTGGGCATATTATGGGGGGAAATCATCATATTTCCCATCACATTTATTATATACAAGATTCATACTATTTATGGCCATTTGCGATAATAAATATAAAATTTGTCATGATTATTATTAAACTATTTTACATATAGAATGAAATATAATGAAATTAATGAGATAACTTAAAAATTACATGTATTTTCTTAACTTATGAATTTGTAGGCATCAAATCTATGTTATCCATGATTTACTTCCAAACATATATATTCTTATTGAAATTTTTCTCCACTTAATAATGGTTTTTAATGATATTATGAATTTAAAAAATAATATCTACTAGGAGTGTCAAAATAGGTGTGAAAGAAGTCTCATTACCCTGTACCAATTCCAGGTTGATTCTTGATCAACATGGTGTTTTCAGGTTTTATCCCTTATTCACATATGTTCCTGATCCACAAAGACTTGTAGTATCTAATCATGGATGTATTTTTTTATAAACATATTACTATATACTTAACAAAATTTCCGTATGTTTTCTTATACTTAGCCTTAACCCTAATGATTTTTCTAGAGTTTTTAATCCCAATCCAATAAATAACTAAACATTAATATGATAATAACTATAACAACCCTACATTTTTTATACATTATTTCATGATTTATTACATAAAATTACATATAATACATCTTGAAAGATAATGACATATTTTTTATTTGGTAATAAGGTACATTACAAAAAAAATTTAAAAGATGAAATACATCATCATTATTGAAAATGCTTTTAACATGCCTGTACTTAAAATTGTATGGGATAACCTAGGGACATACATTAGAAAGGGGTGAGCTATAAATACCAGTAAGGGAATAAACATTGAATAAAATTATTAATGAAATTAATGTTATAGAATATTCATATCAATGGGTCATAAAAAGAGTGAGATTCATAAAAATGAATAATGAGCAATGGAATAACATGACAATATAAAGGAGACATAGAAAACGTGGAAGAAACATAAAACATTTATTTATAAAAATAATTCAAGGCAAGCTAACAAGACATTGTGATGAAAAAATTGCAATAAAGAAATTATTTTTACTCTCTATCCCAACATGAAATCTCATGAGACTAAACATTACCCAATGAATTAGAGCACTCCTTGGTTATAGGTTCACCTAACTCATTCATTTCATTCTCATTACTAAGTGTGCCACATAGATAAAAAATATAGAATAATTTATCATAAAATTTATTATAAGATCATGGAGTGTAGAATAAATACATGTAAGACCCAAATAAATAATTATAAGCTCATAAATGAGAACAACCTTGATATAATATAGGTATAGGTAGTCATGACACAATTAATTTGTATGGAAAATCACGATGGTATTTTAACAGCATATCGTTATCACATAAAAATTCATACAAATGGACTGATGGGAGAGAAAGGGGTCTATTATCATTATAAAAAATTGACAGTAATAGGTATATGGAAAAATATATCCCTTCAATATTAATGGTAAAAATAAGGCATATGATAATATATAAACTTTAATAAAGAGGAGAAGGAAAATATCCTTTAAATTTTTGAGTGGGACTTCAAATGATTTGAGTAACTTCAAGAGAGATTGGTGGAACCATCAGAGGAATATATATTGGGGTGGGAAGATTAAGGACATACTCCAAGGTTTTTTAGTGAAGATAAGTGGGATATTGGATGGGTTTAAATAGGAAATGAGTGGGGGAAGTTTATACTATTTCTCAAACATTGATTTTTTAACTCTATATAATAAAATAAAGAAAACCACAAACAATACAATGGTTTTTTCCACGGTTTCTACCATAGATGATTGATTTTAATTATTTTATATGGAAAATTTATGAAATTAATAAAATTATACCCATTCTAAAGTTGAAGTGAGGAATACTCTTAAAGAAATAATATTAAAATCCTAAAATATATTAATGGTTTTTGGAGGATTACTAAAGGATTTATAAAATTAATTAAATAATAATAGAGTAAAATTATTTTGAAGCTAAAATATATACTGGCTTATGGAGACAATTTATATAATTTATTATAATGCATTTGTGTCATTATGATGTCATAATACACACAGTATATTTATACAGTATTTAATTTTTACCCGAAAATTTGGCTCTTAGAAAATTATGAAAAATTAACCATCAAATAATTTTTTATTTGGATTCAATAAAATATTCATTTTATAAAAAAATTATAAATATTTGAATTTTTCACATTTTAAATAATAATTGACATTTGATGTGAAATACTGGGTTTTTTAACAATAATAGTTTTCAAACACTTATAAAAATTACGTTTGACTTAATAAAAATTATATGATAACTTATATTTAATAATAATTATTTAATAATAATATTTTATTAAAATATTACTTTTTTGAAAAAATCCATTAATTCCTAAAAATAAAATTTTTAATTGAATTTGAATACCAATTCAAAATACAATTTATGTTTTACTATATAAAAATAAAAATCATTTATAGATTAACAATAAGATAAAAATATGAAAATTATTCTATTGATGATACAATACAAATATTTTTATTGTTATGTTCTTGATACGTATACCTTTAATACAAAAACAAAATCCCTAATGGTAAGGTTAATGATAGTGATACTTTTTGGGGTGGTTCGACATACATTGTTAGGGCCATGATCTTGATAATCTTGAACTTTACAGAAAAATGTTTTTTCTTGTGAATAAGTGATTGGATCTAAGCTTGGTTTGGTCAAGGGAAGATCCCAGTGATGTTATCTCTATTATAAGATCTGATAAACAGACAACATAAGGTACAATCCTACTAGTTGAGTCTATCTATCCTTTTTTCAATGTCAAATCAATTTCTTATAACCATAAACTTTTACTAATCAAGTGATCATTATTAAATGACTGTTTTAACAATAGTAAGTATTATTAAAGTTATTATAAATTTGATATGATATAATAACACTAAATATGTTTATGTGGATTCTATATCAGTTATATATAATAATACATTTGATTTAAATTAATGGTGAATTTTATTTATAAAATTTATGGTTTTTAAACTTATTATTTATTGAAAAAACATTGATCTATCTATAATTTGTGAACTATCTCATAAAATCAACATTCATTTTCATGAATAAAATAGGGGCTCCTCACTGTGAAACACTAGGTTATTTAAATCCATTCTCAGACACCTTATATAAGTATTTATTTAACTCAAATAACTACATTGGTGCCATTCTATAGGGGGTTTTAGTTTCATGTCTAGCATCAAGAATGAGTTCAATGGAGAATTTAAAATATTACTCAGATAGATTACAAGAAAACTATTATGTTAGAACGTCAATGGAATTTTATACCACATGTATGTCCTATATTCTTAGGATAACTTTCGTATATATAAATCAGACATGATCTTCCATCTTCTAAGTAATTCATTAAGGAGAGATAATGAGGAAGGATTCAGACATGTTCCAGATGATGAAGTATCTACTCTAAAGACAAGAGATTCCACCTCACCATCATGAATTATAATATCTTTCTCTTGGATTTTTTTATTATATGTATCATGCCATTATATAAGGTATTTTTTTACCAATTTTTTAATATAAATTTCAAGGATGTATTTTTTAATTAATGGAATCTGGTTATAAATGTTCCAATGGTTTTGGTGTTCTTTGTAGTAGGTTTGGGGTTTTTATATGATCTATGATGAAAGATGCCTACTGGAGAAATTAATTTCATGAATTAGTTACAATAAATGAATTCTTTACAGGGTAGATACAATGAGTCAACATTATAGTAGGAAAAATTAAAATTCATGAAATATTTTTATCTCATGAAATTTATAAGATGGGGATTTTTAACATGAGGTGACACATTTTTCATTGGATGTGAAAAATTATGGTACATAAGCCATGAATGGTGTTAATTAATTGAATTATTCAAGCCTTGTATTTTTAATAACTATACATGCATGAATAATTTTTCATTTTATGTAAAATAAATCCACTCAAACCCTAGGGCGATTTGGGTGATTTTGGGTGATCTCCCTATTTTAGGATCACTTCTTTGGGGTTTTGATCCCCATGGAAGTTGTGTCACTTCTCCGTAGTAAGCAGTCTTTATTCTAGTTTATTTAAATTTACTGAATTAGAGGAATTAGATTCATTTATGGATTAATTTTCGATCATTTTGAGTTTTCTATCGATTCCTTGATGGTTTCCCTCTTTCCTTGTCTGTTGAAGGCCGATCTTCTTGTTCCCAATTTCTTTTGTAAAATGTGATTATATTTTCTCCATTATTGAGGTATGTGTATCTATATAAGTTGTTGGTTATTTAATTTCTTTATGTTAAAGCCAATTATTTTGATTTAGTCAATGAATTTTTTTTATTTGACATTTGAATGGTTTCTTTAGATGATGTTTAGGTTTTTAAAGTGGTGGTCTTTAAAAAATGATTTGTCAACCAAAAATATTGGATTAAATTATTTGAATGGTTGTTTTGGTTTTTAAACTATTTATGAAAATTATAGGGGGGAAAGGATTAAATTTAGAAATGATTTATTAAATGGGATTTTTTTTAAATGATTTTTATTAAACGAATAACATTGGGTAACCTAGGATGCATCAGAAATAAACTTATCACTTATTCTGTCTATAATGGAATATGTGGTTTTATGTCACTTTACTGTGTTATATTCTAGTATACATTATGTTTGTTGGATCCACCATAGGCATTAATTAGGTATTTTATTTTTTGTACAGTATGTACACCCAAATTTCAGTTCTCAAAGGGTGTTATTTTTTACTTTACTTATTCATTATTTCATTATGGTATATCTCACGATTATTTTATCACATGATTATCATATGGGGGTATCTGTAGTTTCTTACCTACAATCTTTCATATATAAAATATTCCTAGATTTATGAATTTGGTATTATTTTATGAAAAATAAATGAATAGTTTTATATAATGGTTTTTAATTATAAAAATGATTTAAAAACAAAATTTATTTAAAGAAATAACTAATGCATTATTGATATTATAAATTGTATAGATTATTTGGATATACCCTAATGTATTTTTTTTCTCACACCCTAATTTTTAATTTATGTAGTTGTAGGTGTTGTTATGAAGGTATTAGGTAAAGGGAAGGACATTATGTTTCATACTAGTTTCCCACGTTATGATATTATTCCTAGTAAGATTGTATGGTGGGGATGTATGGTTACACATGGACTTATTTATAGTAATAATGTTTTATATTTATTGTAGGGAATTTTTGTCTTAAACTTTTTTAAATCATGGATATGTTATCTTACTTTAGCATTTTACCCTAGTGGTTTAACATTTTAGGTTTATTAGGAGACATGTTTCTTCTGCTTTTTTTCCTTTATGATATGGTATATGATCTTGGATGACTTGTATAGTTTCCATGCACTGGTTCTTTACCAATTAGTATTAGATCTATTATCCAACATGATTCATTGTGACACTTCCTAGGTTTGGTATAGTGTGTTCGTATACCAGAGTTAGGACCATCAGAATTATGGTTGTATATAGAGAAAAGGATCCCAGCTATCTCACTTTCGTAACTAAAACCATGGCTCCATGGGTGGTTAGGGATTATTTCCAAGCTTGAGACATGGTGGTTGGTGTCATTTCAATGATCCAGTAATGGGGTTTATTTAAATGGGCCTATAAAATCATTTTATTGGGTCTTTTATTAGTAAAATCTATAACTACTTAAAATTCTTATCATTAAATATAATTTCTAGGGATACCTAAAGTTGGTCCTATGATTTGGTAATATACACATTAATTATGGGGTTCTGACTTATGTTTGTTAAATAATTCCTATGAGAAGTGATCTTATAAATATGAGAGAGGAATTTTCAAGAAATATTCCATAGGAAAATCCTATGGTGGACCCTTCTTCGGTAGAATCTGTAATCTGCACAATTCATACTATAGGTCAATTAAGTGATGTGAACCCAAGACGAGTACTGGATCATAACTCAGAATATACTAAATAGCATACACCTATCCTATTTGGTTAAAAGGTACCCTATAAAAATGAAGTGTGAATTTAGAGTATCATCAACTTCATGAAAAATCATAAAGACTATATGGTTGGGTTTTCAATGTATATTCTAGATGGAATACAGGGAAGTGATGAGACTATATTGTGCATGATAAGTTTCAAAAGGATCTTACTTAAGATTCTTTCAATAAAATTTTATACCACAAATTTTATATTTTGATTTATTGAGGGACAAATACCTAGGAGTTTCTAAACTTAGTGTAAGGGGAGAATACAATTCTAGAGTATTCTAAATATTTTCGGATTTGGTACATTTGGAACCGAAGATAGTAACTAATGATCACCTAAATGATTTGATGTTTGAGATGGTATTGAGGGGTGATATTTGGCCGATACTAATTCTATTGTTCCATCAATCCTTTCTAGTGGTTTATGATAATGATTATTTAGAATAGGCTGATATAGGTTGAAATACATGTTTAGAAGGAGCTTCACCTTGTATAGTCATTATCTAGGGTGTATCTTCTGGATAGAAGAGAAATCATATAGGTAACTGGTTTTTCTTAGTAGAAGTTTCGAGGGATTCTTCAGGACAAAAGAAGGTTCAGTTCTATTGGCATGGAAGGCTTACCATACTATGTATATTTGTGTGTAGGACACCAAAATTTTTTATTGTTGTGTACAATCTTTCTATCTAAGGTGTTTTTGTGAAAGGATATCCTATATAAGTAAGGAAAGATCCACTCTCACCAAGGTTTCATAGATTTTTCCCGATTATTCCAAGGGTGGTGGGTCTTATCTTTAGGAAATGGTGGATGTACATATAGATATGAATATTTAGGGAGGAGTTGACACATGACATCCTTATGAAGTGGAGTATACACTAGGGGAATCTAAAATAGGGGTATCTAGTTTTAGAGGTATGATGTTTTTTCTTCTTCTATGGTGTTCACTTTTTTTATATTGGTGCTACTCATTATTTTGTATCTTTAATGTTATTAGACATGATTGGATGACATTAATATCTTTAATCATTCTATTTTGATCATTCCATGTGTTTGGGAGAGTGATCTTAATAATGTTTCAAATTTTTCACATGTCGAGTGATAATAGATGACCTTGAGGTGGAGTGGGACTTCTTGGTGCTTGATAATGAGATATTTATCCTAATTGAGTCCATGAATTTTATTATAATTTTTAACTCTTATATCTATTGTTACTTCTATTGAATATAGTTTTTATCTCAATATGTAATCAATAATTTATTTTAGGGTGAGTGGGATTATAGGTCTGGGTGAGTTGGCCCAGTTGTTCCTTATGCTAGGGTGATCTCATGTCATTTTTTGGAAATTTTCCTAGACACATTTGAACATTATTTGAGAAGTACACTTCATATAGTGGTGTGTTCATTCCCAGAGGTATTTCTAGATGGTTTTTTGGTTATTCACCATAGATAAAGGTAGAGTTTACAATATAACACAAACCTAGTATGATTCCCATTTCTTTGACATATTATCATATGGAACATGTTGAATTAGTATATGTTAAGTTATTGGTCGTGGAACTTGAGGATAAGAGATTTATTCATCCTATCATATCACCATGACTTTTACCTTTCCTCCTTTTTTAGAAGGCATATGGATTCCTTAGATGTTGAATTGATTATAAAAATTTAAATGAAGTTATGTTCAACAAAAAGAATCCCTTTCCTAAAATTCATTATCCATTTCATTTGATTACAGGGTATCATTTGTTTTCAAATACTTACATTCAGTTAGGATAGAACCAATTGAGTGTCCCTATAGAGAATATACCTAAGACATTGTTTTGGAGATGTTGTCAAAATTTTGAGTTTATAGTTATGAAATTCAGTCCCAACAATGATCTTGAGGTTTCAATGGAATTGAAGAACCATTTTCATTAATTGGTTCAGGGAATCTTTTGATATTGGGTTTTTGATGATATGTTGGTTTACTATATGTCATATGATGAGAACATAGACCATTTAGATATCATTATCATATCCTTTGGGAGACATCACTTTTCTAGTAATATTTCCAAATGTGAGTATTGGATTCAACAAGAAAAGTTTCTACGGAATATTATATTTGAGAGATGAATCTCATAGGATCCTAAAAAGGTACAAAATTTTATTTCACTGTAGTGGACTAGAAATGTTTTTGAGATTTGAAGCTTCTTGAGGTTGGCTAATTATTATAGGAACTTTATTTATGACATCTTTATGTTCACATATCTTTTGAAAAATTTAACCCATACGTTTAAAAATTATTAGTCTATCAAAAACATTTAGAGATCATTTGAGGAACCGAAGGCATTGTTGTATTTAGCTCAATTTTTTATTATTTTGGATCATGGTTCGGGTTACGATGGTTTCTGTGTTTCATCCGATAAGGGTTTGGTGAGTGGTTTGAAATATAGGAAATATGTGGTTTCCTATGGTTCTATCCATTTAAACTATCATTATAATATCTAACATATCCATGATATTGAGTTATAAGAAGTTATTCATGACCTAAAAATGTTGCATCCATAACTCTTTGGGGAGTGATTTATATTATATTAGTATAAAAAAAATATTGAATCATATATTCACTTAGAGAGATCATAACATGCAATAGAGACAATGGATTTAGTATCTTAAGACTTATAATTTTGATATTTTATATACTCATAAGGATGGGAATATGGTCATATATATGTTTATAAAGAAGATAAGGAGATTAGTATTGAAGGAATCAATATAGGAGTGGTCTTTGATGATTTCATTTTCTGATATGATCATGGGAGTGGAAAAGGATAGTGGGTAGGTTTTCATGGATTTGAAAAAAGGTTGAATCATCATTTTATGAGTGTTTTGATCTCGAGAAAGTACCTTAAACTGATTTCCTATTATATAGTGAAATCTTAATTGGTGGAAAGACATTGGGTGAGTGGTGTCAATCTTCAAGGGTTTCTTTGTGAGTCTAAAGATGGATGATTGTTCCTTTATCTATAAGGAATTAGTTATTATACATTGGAACCCTTATTTTTGGTATGTACACCCTATGACTACCAGGATGTATAATGTCTTGAGACAGAGGTATTGGTGGTTGGGGATGAAGTGGTTGATTGTAGATTTTATGTCAAGGTTTATTACATGTTCATGAATTAAAGCAGATCACTAGAGACATTTTGGTTTGTTACATCACTTACCAATTATGGTACATAATTTGTATGATATTTACATGGAATTTATCATTGGTTTAACATAAAATCATAGTGGAAAGGATGTGATTTGGGTGATAATTTATTGACTCATGAATTCAATTCATTTACTCCATATAAATGCGAGGATTAAAGTAGAATAGCATAGGGAATCATATGTTTGAGAGGTTTTGAGGATTCATGGGGTTACAATTGTGATTATTTCTGATATGTAACCTATGTTAAAATCTAGGTTTGGTAAGGTTTTCATGAGGCGATGTGTTTCTAGATGAAATTCGACATTTATTATCATTCGTAAATGGATAGACATATGGAGAGGGATATCCTGGTTCTTGAGGATATGATCTAGGAATTCATGTTTGAGTTTGGTGGTTCTTTGGGAAATAATTTTCCTCTAATCATGTTTTCCTATAAAAATGGAATCTATCCTTGATAAAGATAAATCAGATCAAGGCATTGTACCTGTATCCATGTAGACATCCCTTATGCAATGAAGAGTTGGGAGAGATGTCAATGGTTGGGTTGAGTCTTATTTTGGAAATGATTGAAAAGGTATAGTTTTTTTAGAACAAAATAGTCTCTATACATATTTTTTCGGTATCATATATGAACCATCATCCTCGGCCACTATAGTTTGAAGTTGGTGATCTGGGTTTTCCTATAGTTTCACCTCATTTGTGACATTGTCTGTTTGGTAGATAGTTAAAGTTGGATCTGAGGTTTATTTTGCGCCTTTGATATTGTGGAGATTTATAGAAAGGTGAAATATCAGTTAGAATTACCATCTTGATTAACTAACATCCGTAATTTATTTCATGATTCCCATCCTCGAAGGTATCAATTAGATCCTTCCCCTATGATTGAGTGGGAGGATATTGATCTTGAGATTGAAAATACTATGGTTGATCAACCAGTTTAGAATATCAATCACTATGAGAAGGTACTGCGTACTTAAACAATCCCCTTGGTCCATGTAATTTTGAAGTATGGATGGAATATCCATGAGAGGTTTGAGTTGCGGTTGTTGATGAGGAAGCAATGACGTTAAATTTTTGCGAGTTCAGGATCTTGAGGAATTTATAATGAAAAAATAATTTTTGGTTTTTATAATTTTTACATCCCATTATTTATGGTATTTATTAACACTTTTTGATATAATGTACATGGATTTATGTTTTCTAATTTAATAGAGTCTGGGTATAATTGTGTCAAAGGTTTTGAAGGGATTTGAAGTTGGTTTGGGGTTTTTATAGGATATGGGAAGAAGGATGCCTGTTATACACATTAAAATCATGAATTATTTACATGATGTGAATACTTTATAGGTTAGATTTCATGAGTCTCATTCATGGCATGGAAAATTAAAATATGTAAAACCTTTTCATGATGTGAAAATTTTTGGGATCAGAATTTTTAATGTGATGTGATTCCTTTTTCAGTGTATTTGAAAACCATTGGAATTCATTCAGTGAATGGAATTAATGAAATGAATTATTTTATTCCATTATATTTTATCAAACCATATCCCTAAAAGTTTTTTTTCAATTAATGTAGAAGCCTTCCTCTTAAACACTAAGTCAATTTTGTGTTATTTTTTGTGATCTACCACCTTTCAGATCGCTTTGTTGCGCATTTCATCCTTTTGGAAGTTGCATTATTTCTCCCTGGTAAGAATCCTTTTGGATTCATTAATTACATTGATTTCTGCAAAAAAAAAAACTAACATTGTTTATGGATTGGTTTATGATCATTTTGTGGTTTCAATTGATCATTTATAGTTTTCCAACCTGCCTTGTCTTTTGAGGGATGATATTCTTATTCAAGTCTCTATTGTTGATGGTGATTAGGATTCATTCATTTTTGATATAATTATATCAATATAAGGGGTTAATTCATAATTTTTTCATATTCTTGTAAATTATTTTTTGTTTTCTATGTAAATTTATGATTTGACATTGGAATGGTTTTGTTTGATGAGATTTATGATTTTAAAGTAATTTTCCTTAAAATTGATTTTTTAACACCAAATTTTTGATTAAAAATTTGGAATACTTTTTTTGGTTTGAAACGGGAAGTCATGAATAGAGGAATAAAATATTAAAAATAAGAATGTTTTATTAAATATGAGAATTATTTTCAAATGGTATTTTAAAATTTGATTATATTATGTAACCTTGGGTGCGTCAGAAATAGACTTATCACTCTTTGTGTGTGTAATGCCAAAAAATGAATTATTTCACTTTAGTGTGTGTAATTACACTAAAGGTTATATTGGTTGGATCCACATTAGGCATAGAATGGGGAATTTATTTCATGTCTAGTATATATAGCTATAGGTTAGAGAAAAAATGGTGTACTTTTTCATTTATAGATTTTTAACACATGAAGGTATATTTCATTATTATTTTATCACATGATTATCTTGTGGTGTATCTATAGTTTCTTAAATATATTATTTTATAGATGAAATATTAATGTAATTGGGTAATATGGTATGATTTAATGAAAAAAATGTAATGTTTTTATAGAATTGTTTTAATTTATGAAATAATCTTAATGAACTAGATTTTTTATAAAAGGTGGAACTAATGCATTATTGATATTAGAATTTGTATAGATTCATTAGTGGTATCATAATAGTCCTTATACTCATAACCTATATTTTCCTTATAGATGTTGTATTTTGTTTTTCAAGTCTCAGGTATAGGGAATGTAATTATTTATAATGTTGGTTTCTCTTATTATCATTATCTTCGTATCTGGATTGTTTGGTGGCGACAGATGGTTACTCATGAATTTTTTTAGACTCACGATGTTTTATATTTATAGTTAGTCATGTCTTTAGTAACTATATATATATCATGAAAATGTTATTTTTATTCCAATTTTTTCTCTGGTGGTTTCCAAGTTTAGGATTATTAGAATACATGTCTTACCTGGTGGAAGACCATCTTGGGAAACTAGTCTTGTTTCCATAGGTTATTTCATTAAATTATACATTTAAATCTAATACATATCAAAAGTAATATCAATTACAAACATAGAAATAATAAAAAAATTCCAAATGGTAGTATCAATAAATCATTATTAAAAATATTTGACATATCATTGTTAGAATAATATTTCTACACGGTGTTTTAGTAGAAAACTCCCTCCAGATGATAGAATTCCATGATGATATTTTCCTTTTCACGATGTCCCAAAAAGGGAAACCAAAATTCCCTAAAGACATTATCCATTTTAGCTAAAAATTAATTAGAATTTTCCTTGGATGCTGGAGGTTGTTATTATATGAAGCAGTCCAACATAGTGGCACAATATTGTGGATCACCCAAATGCTACGTGGAAGGGATTATGTTTCATAACCAAGGTAAAAAACCATTATATAGTTATTATTTCACAATCATCAACTATATATTCATTAAATTTTTATGGAGAACATACCTATATTGATTATGGGTGTTGATACAGTTCTCTTTCCTCAAATTAGTAATTATGGAATATACATAATTAAGTGATGATATTATATTATAAAATATAAGTACTATTATGTTTTATAAAGTGTTCCCTATAAATTTTAAGGGTTTTTAATATTAATTGTTTTATCTAACTAGGTACCTCTAAATCTAATTCGTAAGGTTCATTCTATAACGACCAAATATTTTAATCAATTATTTTCTCTAATTAAGTTGAATAAGATCAATAACATTCTCCATATGAAATTCAATTCTAGAATGAAACCATGATATGATTATACCTTTAAAACATAGTAATTATATTATTATAAATGAATATGTGAATGAAATTAAAATATATCTTATTATATATGTTTCTCTAATGCTTATTTTACAAAAATTTACTTAATTAATTATTTTTTAAATAATATATATTTTTATATGATGTAATTTTAACTAAATAAAACTATACATTTTATTTTTAAATTATGATCTTAAATGGATATACTATTGATTGATTAATTCTATACTTATTAGTATTTTATAGAAACTAGGAATTAGAACAACCAGGATTTTTATTTAATTATCATATAAAAAACAATTATAATTTATATTAGAATATAAATTTGTTTAAATTTACTTTGATTAAAAAATCATTTTTGGGTTTCTAGTGTGAATATTATTTTAGTATAAATTACTAGGTCTTTTTAAGATTGATTTTTGGTGAATAGTGAAAAATAATTTTTTAAAAAATATCTTGAATATCATGAAAATTATGTAATTATTATTTTATAAGTATGAATTATAATTTATTATAACATTTTATATGAAAAAAATTACTTTATAAGTCAATTTATTATTTTAAATGTTTTTCGTTTTAATTGACAAACCCATATTTGACATTTTATGTCTTAAGTTGTATTTCTTAAAATAAAATATTTTTAATACATTATACATTATGTATTTTAATTTTTTTTTAATCACTTATATAATTTTAATATAATTAAATTACATTCAATTTTATATTAATCATTATAAATTATCTTACAGTTGATTTTTGGGATTTTTTTCTAAAATAATTAATTTATAGATGAATAGTGGAAAATGTAGTTTTTAAAAAAAGTTGACTTTAATTAACTTATCATTATATATGTGAGACTATGAATTTTATAAATACTTTTAATTTATTTTATATTTTTTACGAAATCATTTTATTAATTTTAAAGATTTTTTCTTTAACATATAAAACCAATGAAACAAGATTAATATTTTAATTCTAATAAAAACCTATTTTTTGAATTTTCATTTATTTAAATGTTATTTTCGTTAAATACATATTTTTATTGAGTTTAAAGACACAAAATTGTTTTGTATTATAATAAACCAAATTCTTTTCTTTAAAATAACAAATATTGATAATTGTTTCCCACATTTTAATTTTATGTTTAAAATAAACAATTTATTAGAAACTGTTTTTACTTGTTATATGCGTTAATAATAAATTAAATTTATATGAATAATTTAATTTTTTTTAATTTTTTTAAATTATAAATCAGAATGTTCAAATTATTAAATAATTTCAATTTAAAATTTTGACATTAAATTGTTTTTCCATGGGTCAAAGCAGAGTTACAGTGATGAAGGTAAATTAGGGTAAAGGTGGTTTAACATAGTGAAAGTGGTTAAAACTATGCAAAACATGTCTGATATTAGATTTTAGAGGGATTATTGAACATATCTTACTAAACACACCATTATTGGACATTTTTGGAGCCTTTGGCCTTGAAACATTGAGTGATATTAGTTAGAAATAATGAGTTCTTACAGAAGTATGCTTTTCCATGATTCTAAAAGGAGACCACCTCATCCCCATTTATCCACCAATTAAAAAGATATGTATCTACCATAAATATACCATAGTATCTCCTAAATAACCTCCCCATGATTTTTTATTATTAGTCTCACAAAAAGATAAATCTAAGGTTTCACGAGGAGTTACCTAAATAAGAACTTCCAAGGGTGGGGTAAAACACTCAACCCAACTTCTCTAGATATTTTATTCTTTTACACCCCTAATATAACCACTATATATCAAGCTATGAAAACATAATAATTTTTTATATGATTTAGTGTTGTTATACAATGGTAATATCTATTTTATACCTTTCTTTAAAATGAATGACCACTCTGAAAACGTTGTCACGCGTCTGTGCGGACTACCACCTCAATGAAAAAATATGTTTTTTCCATAACCACATGGCATGGATGGAGTTAAAAATGTATTTAGTATATATAATGATAATTTTTATACTATTATAATTTATTAATGATAATATATGAAAATGACTATATAATAATAACAACAAAAGGTTATAATAACTTTATCCGCCTTCAATGGACATATCAAAGCACATTTCTTAATTTTGATATATTTTTGTGGTAACCATAGAATCTGTATAAGTATTATATTAATGCAATAATAATAGATATAAAATAACACAATTCTAGATACCACTATTATATTTTACAAAAAATTTGACTGTATTCAACAAACTGAAATTGTTATAAAGAAATTAACTAAACAACCCTGAGTAACCTATATAAGTAAAAGAAATATTAAAAATAACTATCAAAAGATAATATATAAAATGGTGAAACATAAATATATATGAATAAGGTTATTATTTATATATTTAATCAAACTTATTAGAATTATTTAGTAATTTTCGTGCACATTAATAGTTCATTCAAACACAAGTTTGGGGGTTTTAATCTTAATTTATCTTCATTTGGGAACATTTTAATGTTATACCCCAATTTATTCTTTATATGGTGTATATGCTGAAAATAATTTATTTTGTAATAATCAATTATTTAATGATTTATATTAATATAACCATATGATTTTTAATCTTCTAATGAATATTTATTCACAAATTACTGAAGTCATAAAGGGTTCTGTCTCAAAATTTTCTTCTTTGGGTCACATTTTATTTTATGCACTTAATTTCATTTAAATGGTTTTATACTTCCAATTGGATATATAATAAATTTTATTATATATATTGATGATATTAAATCAAAAAATTTATAATTTTTCTATTTCATGTGATTTTTATTAGAATGATTCTCAAGAAGTAATAGATCATTGATAACACCTTTGTTTCATGATGGTTTCAAGTTCTATTTCATTTTATCCTTTTAAAATTATGTTATTCTAATGTACATATTATATTTTTATATATATATCCCTTAAATAAATACCAATTTATCTATCCTTTTTATTTCGGTGTTATCATGTTTTTATTCACCACTGAAATTCCCACTTATAAGTAATCCCAATGTTTGAGTTCTTTCCTATTTCATATCTGATGTCAATTATTCCCACTGAAATTTTAATAAAATGACAAATTAATTTAAAACAAAATTATTTTATGGATAACCATTTGTATTCAATTTTATTATGGAAACAATATTCTCTTCCCTTATTTAAAAATTTCTTTATATAATTCATAAATCATCACATAAGTTGGTCATTTCTATTCTTTCTTCTCTGAAATACTTCTCATAAATTTTCTATAACATAAATGTATAATCAATATCCCTTTACATTTTTTAATAATTAATTACCAATTAGATTTAATTTATTCTTATATTTTTATTACATATGATTTATCTTTGACTTATTCCTTGAATTTGAATTATAAATCCCACTTTTTTCTCATGGGTTTAATCATGATTATGGTTTATGATAGGTTTATTTCTCACATGGGGCATGCATAATTATTATTTTCATTATGATATTGGTGTGACCGAAATTTTATATCCCTCTAATTTTTTTAAGGATTTATATATCATGAGATGTTATTTTTGGATTTGGGATGAAACCTAATTCATTATGGGACGCTTTCCAGCATGTATGGTGCGTGAGAAGTTATCCTAAAAACATTTTGTTATGTGATATAAGAGAAAAAAATTATATATCCCTTAAATAAATTGTGTAAATAATTATATCTCATGATATTCTTTTTAATGGATTACAGAGTGAACCTAATCCACCAAAGGACTTTATCTGATATGTTTATGAGAATGGGTAGTGAACCCTATCCACTATGGGACTTTTTTCACTCTCTAATGATAGTCTTGGGATTGACCCTTAACATATGTATATGATATCTTTTCTTATGTCATTTCCATTTATTTCTTGATTGTATTAAATTATTATTTCATTTCCTTATTCATTGTTTCCTTGTTTATTGTTATTCAATTTAAAATATCATGTTTTTTTGACCCTTATGTTTTACTTTGTTACCATTTTTATTCCATTTTGTGGATTATAGATCACCCTTATGGTTTTTTATTTTCCCCAGGGTATCCCATGATGTCTATAATATCTATGGGAGTTAGTGGAACTATGTGAATTTTTAAATAAAGATGGTATTTGTTTTGTTTAAAATGATGTGTTCATGTATGTAAACATCAAAATACACTATACACCTCTATCATCAGTTTGTAATTATTGTTAAAGTATGTGAAAAATAATGAAATAATATATGTTTAAGGCTAGGGTCCCTATCGTTTATATCAATAGGAGTTCTAGTTATTTTGGTTATTTATATGAAAAAATATTATTGAGATTCCATGTGATATGTCTAATGGATAATCCTAACTATATGATAACATCCTAAAATTACTGTCAAGAAAAAATCGAGTGGTTTTCCTTATAATTACATCCCTATTTGAATTTTTGAAAGTGGATTCTTGTTCCAGCAGAGTTGTTCCTTGGGGTAGTAACCCTAAATAGGGAATCTTGGGTATTATCCCAATTTTTACTTGGTGCATGAAAAATAATCTTAATTGTACACCTATATAGAACCACTTGGGGTATATGTTTAAGTTAATCATGTTCTCTTTATAAACTACTATAAATTATTGATATTCTAGTTACATTGAGGTACTGAGTTAATAATTACAAGATAAAACAACTTAAAAACAAATCTAGTTTAAACTAAAGCTCATTTAGGATGAAAGAAGGTTGATATAAGTTGATATACGAATGATAATGGATAAACTAAGAATGATATAGGTTAAGAGACTGATATGACATGAATATAAATAACAATAGGATAACATGAAGAAATTATAATATGAGATTTATTTAGGATAAATTTACTTTTGGTTATATTGGATACTTCTCTTATAATGATAATTTTTCATCACTCTTGTTAAATTTTTTTGTTTTTTTAATAGTTGGAACTAGAAGGATCTATGATAAAAATGTGTTCAAGGGACAATGTGGTGATAGTATATTTGATCAACCCATTAAAGTGGGAGAGTTAATAAGAAACCTAGTGATTATTATAAACCAATTATCATGAGATATGATGAACTATATGATAATATATGAAACAATAAAGCGACCATATATGATTAGGATAGAGTCTCATGGAATCATAGTTGATGAAGATGATGAGGGAAATAA
Source organism: Viscum album (assembly GCA_963277665.1). Lineage (NCBI taxonomy): Eukaryota > Viridiplantae > Streptophyta > Magnoliopsida > Santalales > Viscaceae > Viscum > Viscum album. The sequence goes on from OY728126.1 coordinate 1,042,199,659, forward strand.
AATTTAACATAATATATGAAAAAATTCCAGAGGAATCACTAATGGAATTACATGAAATATACTAGAAGATTATTTAAATATGGTAAATATGAAATCATGAATTTTTTTTTTGAAAAAAGAGGATATAATAATGGAAGGCCATATTCTTATTAAGGATCCACAAATGATTTTATGTTTTAGATATGAGTAATTTGGACACTATGTAAACCAATGAACCAATACAAGGGTTAAAGAATATCACTAGATCCAACCATATCCTAGATCATGGGATAGGTAAAGGCAAATGAAATGACTACTATTTAAGAAGAAAGTGATTTTCTCCCTATATTTTCAACGTATTTTTTCATATATGATTTTAACTATTAAGAATTGAGATATAAATAAAAAATGGTTAGAGGTATATGTATTATAACCATTCTTTATGAATCATCATCAATTTTTTAGGAATGGTACATATTATATATTTATCTCTTATTCACTTACTAGGATTCTATTAATAGTTTATTAACTCTCTTTAACAAGAGTTTATATCAAATTAAGTATAGAGAGAAATAAAATTATATCCTTAATAAACCAATGATTAACTACCAGTGTATACTTAATTAGGATATCACTATGGAAATTACTCCCATTATATTAGTTTTAAAATTACATTTATGCAATTTATTTAAGGGGACCCAAAAATTTAATATTTATTTTCCACAAATTTAGAAAACTATTTCCAATAGATTGCTCTACATGTAACACAAAACCAAGATGAATCCATGTTATATTTTTTACCATTAAAACATATCTATTGAATTATTATTTATGAAAAAGAGTAACCAAATTAGAAAATCTATTATCATATAGGTTTATTTGATGGTTATTTCACACAAATTTACTTAACTCATTATTGTGTTTAAGAATATATATTTTAATGTGTATTAATTTTTAATAACGAAAAAATGTATATCATTATTAAATAATGATTTTATAAAAAAACATAATATTTATTTATTTTTGATAGCTTTATTAGGGTTTCATCGATGTTAATAATAAGAAAAACTTTTTTTTAAGAATTTATTTTTCTATATATTTTTTTCATTGTATTTTACAATTTTATTTAAAATAAATAATAGAAAACTATATAAAATTAATTTTACAATATTAAAATTTATTTTGATTCAAAATTTTAATACTATATTTGGATTAATTTAAGTGTTTTTTCTAGAAAGATATATTTTTAAGTGAATAGTATAAAATACCATTTTTATAATGAAAAGAAATTTTATGACATTATTATTATATGATTATTAATTTTAAGTTCATGAAATATTTTCATAAGGCCAAATAAGTATTTAATATGTGAATTTATAAATTGAGATTTTTGGTTTTGATTTAAATACCAATAATTGAAATTATAGAACTTCAGTTATATTTTAAATTTTGTAAATATATTACACAATAATTATTTTAAAATTAATTTTTATCATTTATATAATATTAATTAAATAAAATTAATTCCCTCTTACAATTAATCAATTTAAGTTTATTTTAGGATTACTTTTTTTGTTTTTTTAAATAATTTATTTTCAGAGAAAAGTAAAAAATACAATTTTTTCCAAATATGTGAATTTTATTAACATATCAAAATATAGGTGAAACTTATAATATTATAAAAAACTTTAATTAAAGAAATGATTATTTAATTAATTTTTTTATTAAATATAAATATATTTTTTCAAAAACATATAAAACCTTCAGAAACAAAAGAAATATTTCAGTTCGAATAAAAAACTGTTTTTCGGTCTTTTCGTTTAATTGAATATTTTTTAAAAAAATTTGTTTGTTTGTTGAGTTCAAAGACACATAAAAATTATTTTTTAAAAAAATATACCAAATTTTTTAAATGTAAAAATCATTGGTAATATTATCCCCCACATATATTTTATCTTTTAAAATGAACTTTTACTAAGAAACGATTTTTACGTGTTATACATGTTAATAATAAAATTAACTTTTATAAATGTGGGTTATTTTATTTAATAAAATTATTTCAATATTATAAATAAATAATAACAAATTACTAAAAACTATTTTTAATTTGGTCCATTAAAATTAATTTCCAATAGTGAAAGTGGAATTACCGTGGTAAAGGTAAATTTGGGTAAAAGTTGTTTAACATAGTGAAAGTGGATTAATAACGTATATAAAATATGTAATATTTTATTTTGGAGGGAGGATAAAAAATATATCATTACAACAATCATTATTATACCTTATTGAGCCATTTTAAATGATTAATGGAGTGAAATTATTGAGATATAATAACTTTTTACAAAAGTTACCTTTTAATCACATACAAAAGGAGACCACATCCTCACTATTTATCCACTCATTCCAAAGATTTGTATCAACCATAAATAAACCATAGTACATCATAAAAACTATAAAAATTATATCTAAATCAGGACCACATAAAAATACCATGGTAATGACCCTTAAAGAGTTACCCATGGGAGAACTTACAAGAGAGTGAAAATACTCTCAACCAAACTTCTCTAGCTCTTTTCATATTATAAAAAACTTAAATCCCTTATATCCATGAAGGTATGAAAAAATAAGAAATTTACTGTTATTATGTTTTATTATACTATTTTAATTTCCATTTTATAACTTTTTTAATAATAATTGAGAAAAACAAAAATTCCAGCATGCATGTGTGCAAACTACCGCCACCAATAATTTAATGTTTTATTTTCCAAGTCCATTTAACATGGAAGGATTTATAAATTTATTTATTATGTAAGAATTACAATTTGGAAACTATTATTATTTTAGAATGAAAATTTATTATATTTTCTAATTAATAATATTAATAAATTGTTATAATAACATTAACTCCCCTAAATGAACATATCAATGAACCTTTTTAAATTTGGATATATTTATAGATATCCTTTGAGACTGTAAAATTATTATATTAATTGAATAACAATGTAAATTTATCAAAAAAATTATATATATAATGATATTTTAAAAAATATCTTGGACTATTTCCTACCAGTAGAAATTATTACGATGAATTTAAACGAACAACACTGAGTAAACAACATTGGAGAAAAAAATATTTAAAATTAATACCAAAAGACAATAGATAGACCATAATAAATTAAATATAAATGAATAAGGTTATTAGTTATATATTTATTTAAATTTTTTTGATTATTAAAAAATATAATTTTATGTGAAGAATGCATTAAGAAATGTGGAAGAGGTTTTTTTAATTTATCTTTATTGAGAGATATTTTAATATCATACACAAATTTAATATTTATATGGTTCATATACAAAGAATGATTTAATTTTTAAATAATATATTAATTAATGCATTGTATTTATCAAACCATATTATTTTGAATCTTCTAATGAATTTTTATTCAAAAATTACTGAAGTGATAACGAATTCATCTTAGAATTTCATTCTTTAAGGGACATTTTCTTTTATGTTCCTTATTTATTTAAATGGTTTGTATATTACCAATTGGTTATATAATATCATGAATTCTATTTATTCATATTTTTTTAACATTAACATAAGTCTTTTTCAATTTTAAGTGGTTTTTATTATAATGTTTCTTAAGTTGTATTGGATCTTTTGTATCACCTATGTTGCATGATGATTACATGTTTATCTCTCCCTTTTATACTATCATTAGAAGCGAGTATCTCAAGAGTGGGGAGGGGGAGAAATGAGTACCATATAAAAATTTATATTTAAACAATTTTAAATATAATCACCAAATTAAAAATAAAATCATCCACTTAATCAAAAGAGTAATTTAATAAAATTTTGACACTTTAAAAGATTAGTCAATGAATTTTTACTACCCAGTTATAAATAAATGCGAATTAATTTATCTTTTTGAAATGAATTTACATAATAAAATAATTACATAAACACTGACTAATACTAACTATCAAAGTAGGTTTTGTGTACATTTTAAAACAAATTCATTTTAACACTATAAAGATGGAAAAAAAATAAAATATATATAAAATAATAAAACAAGGGGTTCAGCCTCAAGCCATATCCTAATCCCATGAACATGTAAGTAACCTACTTCCAAGAATATTATATAATTATAATATTTATACACAACTTGGATTAGGTAAACAAAAAATAGTTAACCATATATTTAGTCCACAAACAGATGTCATCCAAAATAACCATGAGAAGAACAAAAAAATAGGCCACACAAGGACCTCTTCTATAAACAATATGGGTATATGGATAAAAATATTTAAAATAAGATATATTTTATCTTCTAGTAATAAAACATGAGATAGATCATGTTGATAAACATGAAAAACAACACACTAATTGATATGTAATAGAAACAAATATAATGTTCAAGTAAAAAGATATATAGAAGAAGGTCTTTTTTGGTCTATTGTGCTATGAAATCATGAGTATCCTGAAAATGTATCTTGGGAAGGAGATCAAGACATTTTATGAGAAATTTAGTAAAATAGAGTGTTGTAATCTATATTTTTACATGACTATAATAATGGATCTGATTTTTCTGTAAGATCAACTCTTCCTCATTACAATGAAAGTAAGGATGTAGTGTGTAATGATATCTTGGAATAATTCTTCTTGTGTTAATCAATAATATGTTTCTATTGAACATTACACTTGAACACTTTCACACTTGAATAAGAGGGAGGATTATCTGAATATATTGAATTGTAGAAATGAGATTCCATTTAAATAACAATCATGATTACCCTTTGAATCCTCACAATGAACTCTCACAGATACATTAATGATCCATGCAATAGTAAATAATTTAATCATAAAAAAATATTTTCATAAAATGAACTAATATATACAATGGGATTATTAAATTCAAATATCCTAGAATAGCAATGGTGGATCAGCCTAGAGGAGACTCATCTCTGGAGGTGAGTCAGGCTGTCTGTCAGTTATCTGATCGTAGGTCATGTTTGACGGTGACTCATCTTAGTGGTGACTTATCTCAATAGTGACTTATCTCCATGGTGAATCATCTCAATAGTGAATCATCTAATAGTTGGTATAATCTGTTGGTGAATCCTCTCCATGATTATTTGCCTCAATAGTGACTCATCTCTACTAAGAATCTTCTAAATTGTGACTTGTTTGATGGTTTGTAATTTGGGAAGTGGATACTCTCAATGGATGATAATTATATTTGTGACTAATTCTCAATTGCGTAACATTCTAGTGATGTCCTATTCTCAATGGGGAGTTATTCTAGTGGTGTGTAATGCTTAATTATGGATCTTTCCAATACATAGCCAAATTTTCACCAGATTGGCATATATTTTAAAATGGTGTCAATAGACAATAAAACAACTAAAAAATAATTAACCTGATTTGTGATCCTTAAAACATGGAGGTTCCAAAAATATCCCCCTTTTCATGATAAAAAATCATTGAATTTTAGTATCCATGTGTAATGTTAAATTTTTCATAAAATATATATATTTGAAAAGGTCATTATATTTAGTTAACAATTCAAAAATAATTTGTGAGGGTTTGATCGTAAATTATAAAACATTAAAATAAAATAAAAATAAAGAAATATGGTATCACAGATATTAAATAAAAATGTCATCAGAGGTTTTTTAAAGGTATGATATGAGAGAAAAGCGTAATTCTGAAAGTAAATACACATAATTAATAAATATCAAATCAAATGTATAAATTAAATACTTATAATATAAAATATATGGTATATATTAATAAAATAAATGTAAAAAAAAATATCGTAACTAGTTGGGTTAAATAAATGCCATATTGATTCTCCCCCTTTTGGGATTATCAAAAGTTGAGGCAATAGATCTTTAAAGGGAAAATGTAGAAATGTTGAATATGAAGAGGCATTCTATTAATGGCTAATGTAATTTAATTACATTCCAAATGTGATTAAAAAAATCATACAGAAGTTCCTATAATAAACAAATATTAATCTCAACAACTATCATATTAGGTTATTGAAATAACAGATGCATTGCCTTTGTTAGAGGCAGAGCAAATAGTGGTAGAGGGTAAGGATAATGCAACTGTGGTAGAGGATTTAGGGACTATATGGGGAGAGGGATTATTTAGAATTATAATCGACCAATGATTCTAGAAAACTTCTCTATGTGTCATACAGGAAGGGAAAAATTGGAGACGTAAAAGAGAATGTGGATCTCAGTTAACAGCTAGTCTGAACATATATAGAGTAATGACATGATGTGTGAGATGAGTAGTCACAGGAATGATGTCTTGATATACTAACTATGAACTAGACCCATGCAAGAAAGGCTTCATCTGGTTGATGAAGTCTATGAGGATATTTCATCCCCACTCCCTATCACTGAAATGTTCATTTTTCTCATCCATTAACAACATAATCACTAGAGTCATTACATTAAGTTGATTAACCTTCTCCTTAAAGGCTTGAGTAGCTAGAGGCATCTAGAGGTTCTCTTCTAAAAATTGAAATGACCATTCAATAAATGCTTGGTACAAATCTAGGAAATATAATAATAAATTTATTTTGTGATTATTTCTATATCATTTCTAATATAAATAATACATTCATTGTCCATATTATACACATGATTACAAATTTTTTGATCTACCTCAAACTCTCCTGAGGGATATTCAGAACATATCATGAAATACCTAAATGTTCCTCCCTAATAATTGACTAAATTGACTCAACATACCAGGAAGGAGGGGAAGAAATCAAATTATAATCCAATGAAGAATATATACTCTCCACCCTCCCCAACATAGAATAAAATATCTCAAGAAAATATGTCTTCAACTCCTCCATCATACCAATCAAGGAATCAACCTCATTAGCTGGACATCTACTCACAATCTATACTTCCTGGATGTGATGAAACATCTTGGGTTGAATGGGATATAATAATAGCCTAAGAACATATCTTAAATCTCTCTATCTCTCTATGATTTGTTATTAGTGGTGGTTTATTCCTTAAAATTCCATTAAAATAAAAAATGAGACATTCTCTATTGGAATCCATGTCAGCTCTCGAAACAATGTCAAAAAGCATAAGTGCAATAGTAAGAAAGGGGATGGTAGCCTCTATAAGATCCAGAATAAAATCTACTGGCTTAGATCTGGTAGTAACATCTAATGTAAGACATTTAATATCCCCTAAAACATTTATATGTCCGACCAAGGATCCCTTAGGATCCATCTATAATGGAACTAATATTGAAGGTCCACCACCCATTGGTAGAATACTCTAACTCTCAGAGTAAGGGTAGTTAAAGGGAAGTCTCATATACATTCTATATCTCTCCCATTCTTCAAATATCGTGACATTATATCTTTAATAATATATAGTAGATGTCTTATCATTATCATGATTGACATAGTGGCTGATAAGGACCAAGTATTCCTCCCCCTAATTAGATTTACTCAATGCATATCAATTATCATTAATCAAATATCAAAAAGGAAACAGTCTCTCATTAGACCTATAAGGACCTTAAAATCTTGTAGAATAAATATGTTTATGATCAATCTCATGATCATAAAGACTATCATGATCACAATCATCTCTATCTTCTCTATCATTTCCATCACATTCTTCTTTATCGTCACTATCTCCTTCACTTCTTTCATCTACTTCTTCTTTGACATCTTCTTCATCTTCATCAACATTATTTTAAATATTTTCATTACCTTTATCACTACTATATTCTTTATTAGAGACATATACAATATAATTAAAATATATTGAAGAAAATTTATATTTTTATTCTCATAATTGTTCTGTTTCCTCTTATTCACTCCCTTCACTTAAAAGAGTCTCTCTTACTGGTAGATATTTAGGATGACTAGAAATACTAGATGTAATAGTTAGAGTCTTAGGAATGTCTAGGTCACTACCCTCCTTATCTGATAAATATTCCTCATAACAAAGAGAATCAACATCCTCTTATGTATTTCCTTCACTAGAGTACTCAACCCCTTCATATATCTCTAAGACATGATCAACAATATATCCAATTTATTAAAGAGTGATATTACACTCTTGATAATGGTATATGAAAAAGTGATGTCTTACATCAATGTTTTTTGTTCTATAGTGTGATACAAAATTTTCTTTGTCATTTATTGAAATTATGTTGTCAAAATTTATAGGTAAATAAATTAATTGATATCCATAGTCCAATAGAGTTTGTTTCATCCACAAAATTTTGGCACAATAGCTACTTGCAGCTATGCATTTCGCTTTATAAGTAGAATATGAGACAGAACATTTTTTCCTACTACACCAAGATACTAAAAACATTCCCAAAATATGAAATGTTCGGGATAATCTTTTTCAATCTATCATTCATCCTCAAAAATCATTATATGAATATCTCACCAAGTCCAATCCCTATCCTCTAGGGTAAAACAATCCAAAATTGGTTTTATTTTTGAGGTATTTTAAAATCATTTTACCAAAATGTAGTTGTTACTCTTTTAGGTATGGTTGAAAATTATATAATATACACAAAATAAACATAATTTTTGGCCAACTTATAGTCCAATAAATAATACTTCCAATCATACCTATATTACTGGTTAAATCCACTATCTTAATAGCTTCATCAATGACCAACTTATAGTTGTTTGTCATTGGAGTGATACTACTCTTATTTCTATCCAAACCAAAACATTTTAAAATATATTTGATATAATTACATGGAAATAAAATAATTCCTTACTTAAAAAAACATTGAAAAACAAGAAATAATTTCTCCTCACTGATGAAACTCATTTAAAATTCATTTTTCACTGTATTTGAAAAATATGTAAACAAATAGTTTTTAGAAGATCCACAGAGAATATCATCCACATAATTTTTTTAAGAAAATGAAATTATTTTTATAAAAACAGTATGTCCAACTATTCCTTCTGAAAAACCATCCGATATAATAAAATAGATGATTCTATCATACCATGCTATATGAACTATTTTTACAACATATAAATCTTTTGTAAATTAAGAAACATTATTTAGAAGATGAGGATTTTGAAATATCTTGGGGTTGTTGTACAAAAATATCATCAACTATATAAGAATTAAAAAATATACTTTTGATATTCATTTGATATAGTTTTTAAGCAAAAGGTTATTTATAGGAAAGTAGTACTATAGTGGATTCAAGTCTGGAAATAAGTGAAATGGTTTCTTCATAATCTATACCCACTTCCTGACTATACCCTTATGAATATTATGAAGCCTTATTTTTTTCAATAGTAATAAATTTATAAAACTTATTTATAAATACCCACTTAGAACTAATAGTTGAAATGTATTTAAGTCTATCAATAAACTAACAATATTTATTTCTTTTAAATTGGTTATGTTATTCTTGAATATCCCTTACCTATAATTTATCATTAATTACAGTAGTGATGTTGTTTGATTTAATCTGTGATAAGAATTCGTGATGTTCAACTGAGTTCCTTAAAAAATCTCTAGTATGTATTCCTAAATCTAAGACACCTATTATAGAAAATATACAATTCTATTTATAAGTTATAATAGTTCTAGAAAAATAAGGACTTGTCACTACAATGTGTTCTACAGGTTCTAGATATGTTTATACAAGTTCCTCAGAACTGAATGATTTTTATGAATGTTTTCTAGTAGTGTCAAACGGTTATCCATTTATGTATATAGTAGAAAAATCATCCTTAAGGATTTTTAAGGGGGTTTAGGTTCATGCTAATTAGTCTCATCGGACATGATATTAGAATACTCTACCATTGGATTTTTTTTATTTGGTAAAACTCACTATTTGATTTACTTGAAGATGAATGAACAAGGAAATTTTTACATCAATATCAATAAAACATTTTTCCTGATTATAAATGGAGTTAAGAATAAATACTTTCCAACAAAAAACTCTAATTTGATTAACCTTATACTTTTTATGATTCCAATGTTCATAAAGGGTTTTCTTTAAATGAGGTATAATTAAGAATCCATTAATTATATAGTAGGATGTATTCACACCCTACAACCCAAAGTAGATAGGTTTGTAAAATTCATTAAGCATTGTCTTAGAAATATATTGAGGTTTTATATGCCTTTTTTCTATAAATTCATTAGGTTGGAGAATCCTTGGAGTAAAAAATTTGTGAGTATATCCATTTTTTGAGGAAAAGGATTCAATGTCTTCGCTGTCAAATTCATGATCATGGTCACTTCATATGGTCTTACTCCTATGTCCAATTAGGTTTTATGCATATTTTTCAAATTTTCAAAAGTTAGGGAATTCTTCAATTTTTTAACATAAAGGGAATACAAAGTTATACATAGAAAAGTCATATACAAGTACATATACATAGTGATTCCCATTTAAACTATATACTCTAGATATTAAAAAAAAAATATGTTAACAAACTCAAGAGGTTGATAAGTTGAAACCTATTTCTTTGATTTGAAAGATATTTTTTGATTTTTACCTTTTGATAGGGGTAACATAAATTATGGTTTTGGAATTGAGGTTTTGGTAGATCATTAAATAAATCTTTCCTAGTAATAATTCTTAGTGAGTATATATTATAGTGGCCTAGTCTCCTATGCCCAAAAAATGATTCCTTATAAAACACAGTTAAATAAGATACATTTTGGGAAAATATAAAATATAATTTAACAACATTAATATTTTCATTTCTCAAAGTAATAAATACTGAATCATTTTTAGAATAAACAAATTACAATAATTATTTTCAAATTTCAAATGAAAACATTCATCACACAATTGTGAGAGGCTATATATATTATATTTTAAAACATTCAAAAATAATAATTTTGAATTTAAATCTGAATTACAGTTACCAATTTGGATAAGTCAAATTATTTTTCCTTTATAATTGTCGCTAATGTTGAAATTTCCACCATCAAGCTTTATAAGGTTATTGAATCTTGATAAATATCCTTTCATATGTAAAGAAAAATGACATCCATGAACTATTGAATTTTTCTCGATCTCTTCATGAAGGTTACTTACAAAACATGTTTAATACCAAAAATGATTTTATTACCAAAATATTCTTTGGTCTAGAAATGTTATTAATTAGTTATTTAGAAGACCATATTTTCTTATTCGGTTTCCTATTGAAATATTGAATATTTTTGGAGAATTAAAATTTATTATTTCTAGTGGAATAAAAGCTAGCATTATAAATTCCAAAACTAGATTTTGGAATAAATGTGAACTTGACTATTATCCTCTATCCTGGTTGGTGGACAAGACAAGTTAAATTAATATTTGATATTTTTTATTTATATTTGAGTGATAATTTCTCTTATATTAGTTAATCTATATAATCCATTATTTAGTTCCACATTTGATAATTTTAATTTAGTAGTTTATGTTAAAAATTGTTGATTATTTTCTATCTCTATAACAATGTCATATTTAACAATATAAAATAAACCCCACTATTTCTTCAATGTTTTGTATTTATCTTAAAGTCATTGAAGGTACATTGATGAATATTGAAATAATAAAAAATGTCATTATTTTCCATATTTTAATTATTATGTTCATCTCAAAAATGATTACAATTATGTAATGGAGAGTTATTATTTACCTCAGATATGTTATTAAGGAAGCATATAATTGCTCTATAAAAATTTTCTTCATGAGTCGAGTTTGTGTTACTAGATATGTCTCCATAATAACTCCAAGTGGATTTCATTTCTTTCTTATATTTTCTATCCTTATCATCATACTTTCTTTTAACTTGGGAAAATCACCATTAACATACCATTTTATTTTATAAACATAATAGGTAATCTAATTAGAGTTATCATCACATTTATAATCTTTATTATAATTTCCTTTTATTATAACATAATCCATTTTAGCTTTGTTTACTAAAAAATTTCTTATTCTTATATATTTTTTAATCCTTATAAACATATGGGCTATCTCTACATCACTATTGGATGGTGATTCCTCATCACTAGAGATTTCAACTTGAAATATTTTACTTCTATTTTAATAAAGAAATATTAAATGATAATTATTTACTCATTGGATAATATTCATCTTTTTAGTTTACATTAATCTATTATTCATACATCATTAGTTTTCAAATCAATTCTTTTTTATGTAGTTTACTGATGTCATAATATTCTATTATTGGAATTGATTTTCTCATATATCTTTTTGGTAAGAACCTTAACTATTTCTCGATTTAGTCTTTGTGGGACATTGGACTCCCAAAGAATTTCATTTTATTAACTATATCATAAAACCTGATATACATACAAAAAATAACCTCATATTGTTTCATGTTTAATATATCATATTTAATTTTATAGTATTTAATATCATTTCTTTCACATTATTTATTCCTTCATTATAAAAAAACTAATGTATCCCATATTTCAGACATAGTTTTTTGATAGTTATATTATTAGACTATTCATATCCTAAATCAAAATAATAAAAATTCATGGACTTAGAGTTATTTTTATATGTATTTTTATAAGAATCATTCCATGTAACTATAAAAGTCACATTTAATTCGTATTTAGCCTATATAACATGCAATACTTCAAAGTCCATGCTTTCAATATCAATTTTCATCTTGATTTTACACTGAGCATTGTTATTTTCATTAAACAAGGTTGTTTTGTTGGTAGTATTAAATTATTTTCTATTATACATCTATATAACTAAAATCAAGTTTAATAGAAATTTAGGATCATTACTACATAATTAAAATCATAGTTGATGTGAATTTGAAAATCCTTTAATACCAAATGTTTGTCAGAGTGAGTATAGCTAGAGGGGGGTGGGTGAATTGAGTATGAAATAAAAAACTTCTATTGAAATTTTTTAATCTAAAATCCCCTAATTATAAATAAAATTACCCAGTTAATTAAAAGAGTAGTTTAATATACATTTGACCATTTGTGATATTCCCCAAATATTGATTACAGCTCAGTTAAAATTAGATGAAAATTAATTTAACTTTTTACATAAATTTAATTAATAAAATAATTATATATACACTGATTAAGAATAACTATCAAAGTAGGTTTTTTTATTGTTTAAAACAAACAGTATTAAAAACATTGAACATATAGAAAAAAATAAAGATACATAGTGAAATAAAACAAGGATTCAGTCTCAAGATGAGACTTAATCCCCCCACATGGAAATCACCTACTACCAAGAATATTATGTAAATATAATCTTGAACAACATCCTATATTAGTTAAATAAAAAACAACTAACTATATGTCTATTCCACACATATACCTTTTTTATAATAACAATGGGAAGAAATAAAACAAAAACCTCACAAGTATATATTCCACAAACCATTTCAGCATTAAAATTAAAAGAGAGAGATGATGATATCTTTTATATGCCAATTATAAAGTAGGACATAGTGCATGTCAATAAATAAGATGAACAACACATTACTGGTTATGTAATGGAAATAAACATATAGAGAATGAAAAAAGATATTGAGATGGTAGGGTTTGTTAGTCTGTTGTTCTTTTAAAGCTGGAGTATCCTCATATATATCTTGGGATGGAGATTAAGATGTTTTTCTATGAAACATATTAAAACATATCATCACATTATCTCTTTATTCTATGGGAAATAATTTGATTATTCGTTAGAATCTCTCTTTTTCAGTTGAAAATAAGTAAGGATTCATCACCTAATGATGTCTTAGAGTAAAACTTATTTTGTTAAACAAGAGTGTGTTTTTAGACTATCACACTTTCAGTCTATTGAACATTATGACATTCACATGAGGGAGGCTTCTATAAATAAATAAAACATTATGAAGGAGAGTACATTTTATGAAAAATAATCACGATCCTCTTCATCCTTTTACTGAACACTCAAAAATTCTTCAATGATCCCTAAAATAGTTAATAATTTAATCATAAATTAAATATTTGTATTAAATTCATTAATATAGTGTTGGGATTATTTAATTACAATATCCCTAAATATCAATAGTTTATCTTCCTAGTGGAAAATCATGTTCGGTGGGGTGTCAGGATGATGGTAGGACATATGATGACAAGACAGGTCTCACGATGAATCATCTTAGTAGTGAATCATCTTAATAGGAACTTGTCTCAACAATGACAGATCTCATCAGTGGATTGTATGACCATAGGTAAAGTCTAGTAGTGACTCCTCTCAATGGTGACTCCTCAAAATGGTGAATTGTCTCAATGTTGAATCATCTTGATAGTGAATCATCTCAACTTTGACTCATTTGATGATAGGTAAAGTATGGTGGTTACTACCCTCAATGAAGACTCGATTTTTGGTAGGTAAATTCGGGTGGTGACTCCTCTCAACATTGAGTCATTCTGGTGGTGAATCATTCTCAATGAAGAGTCATTCTAGTAGTGAGTAATTTTTAATGGTGGATATTTTCATCAATTAGGAAAATTTTCACCAAATGTCCTTATATTATAAAATGCTATCGTAAAACAATAAAACAATTAGAAAAAAATTAACAGGATTTGTGAGGATTAAAACATATAGGTTCTAACATATAAAATATTAATATCAAGGTATCTTTATATTTTTTATATAACCCTTAAAAATATACATAGTTATTTATAATTTTAATTTTTTGGCTTATACATGTTTTTATTTCCCTTTGAAACCTCCACTTTTAAGTTAAATCTATTTAAGGGAACTTTCCCATTTCACGTCTCATTTCAAGAATAACCCCCATCATTTTTTAAACCATGATGATCTTATAAAAAATCCTAATTTTAAAGAGAATCCTTTTAGTTAAATTGTAGTTTTATTGAAAATAATATTCTTTTCATTCTTTCAAAATATCCTTACATATTTTATAAACCATTTCCTACAAGTTTCATTTTTGTTCAATCATCTCCAAAATCAATTTCAAGAATTTTTTACATTAAAAATACATGTTCAATTCAAATTTCCATTTTTAAATTTTTAAATTACAATGAATTTTAATTCCTTATTCTCTTGTGAATACCTAAGATTTAGGTATCAGTTATTCCTTGAACTGTAATTATGAAACCCACGTCATTATCAAGGTTTTGATCATGTTTATGGTTATTTAGGATTTAATTTCCTCACGTGACATGAATACATTGGATTTTCATTTTGGGATGGAAAGTACATGAATTATACATCCTAGTATTGAATTGGTTAATGATTTATATATCATGAGATGTCACTTATTTATTATAGAGTACACTTAATCTTCAATGGTATTTTTCCACCATTTATGGTGCATGGGTGGCCAGCCTAAGCACACGATGTCATGTGATGTGTGGTCCCAAAATAGTATATCCTTCAAATTCATTAGGTGAATCAATATATCTAATGAGATTATATTTATGAGATTTGGTATTGAAAATAATAAAACATGGGACATTATCCACTATGCTAATGGGAATGGAGAGTGAACCCAATCCACCATGGGACTTTATCCACTCAATAATGAGAGTCCTAGGAGTGGATCATGACTAATTTTTATGATGTCATGTCTTATTATTATTCCAAATATTCCATAATTTTATGATATTATTATTTCATTTTCTTATTCCATTTTTCCATGATAATGGTAAATCTATTTATTATATCAAGTTATGGCTCTTGATAATCATGATTTTATTTATTAAAATGTTTATTCAGGTACTATGCTTTTCATTTCACTATTTTAATTATGTATTTTCCCTAGGGTATACTATGAATTTTTAGAATATCTAATGGAGTTAAAATCACTATGTGTTGTTTTAAATAAATAAGTTTTTTATGTATAAGATTTAGTCATGAATCTTATACTCAAAATACTTTATATATATTTGTCTTTACTTTGAATTTGATAGATGAATATGTAGAAAAAATGAAATAATATATATTTAAGGTAGGGGTTTCAACAAATGTTATCAATGAAGGTCTAGTTTTTAATGAATATTAAGATTATATAACCATAATTAGAACTATTGGGTAAAATCTGAAGGATATTAATTGGTACATAGGAACATATTAAAATTTTCGTAACGCATATATTGGGTTCGTTTCCATGAAATTACATCCATTTCTACATACTAAAATGTGGATAAAGGCTTCAAAAAAATTTAACCTAGGGTTAGTAACCATAGAGACGGAATGTTAAGTATTAACTAGATTGTATCATGGTGTATAACCCAGAGGCCTAACTGTAAACCTGTCCAGACACACTCGGGTTATATACTTTCTTTAATCATATTCTATTTATAAACCACTATAGAATAATTATTTTCTATTTACTTATTGGGAATTGGTTGATATGTATAAGATAAACCAAATTAAATTGACCATGTTTAAAATAACATAGATATAGTTTTAATTGAAGAAGCTATAAGTTGATACAATAATGATATTGGTTGAATTTTGAATGATATATATTAAACAAATAGTGATTTTTCATGAACTAAAAGAATTATAGGATAACATAATGGTATTAAAAAGTGATACTTATTCAAGTTAAATTTACCTTTTTATCTTGGATACTTATCCTATAATGAAAATTCCTCATCACTAATGTTAACCTATTTTGGTTTTAGTAATGGCTAGAACCAGAAAGAAATATGATAAAAATTTGTACAAGGAATAATACAGTGATTGTATAAATGATCAAAAAATTGATGAGGGATATTGAATAAAAACTCTAGTGATTATTCCAAAAAAACAATCATGAATGATTTTTAATCATGAGAATATAGTTTAAATCCTAAAACATCCATATAAGTGAATGATTGGGTCTTATGGAAACTTGAGTGACGATGATGTGGACAAAATGAATATTCAACACCTATACATCAACAATATGGGAAGAAAAAACAAGGGAAATTACTCCATGGGACTAAAATATGCATTAATAGGGGAAAATTATGGAATTGTGGAAAAATATGTTGAGGGAAGTAATATTAAAATTATGGATGATAATTATCTTCCTAAAGATCCACTAACTATTTTTGTGTTTTTGATTTGAAGAATTTTTTCTCTAAGAAACCAATTCACCAATCAAAGGGTTAAAAAAAGAAACAAACACAAACCACCACATAAATCATGGTAATATGAAAAAGAATATCCAATAACTAATATTGAGTTTTGGAGTTATTTATTACTCTAGATTTTTCTTTGTCTTAATTCATGAATTATTTCACTATTATGTATTATGTAAATAAAAAATGGTTTGTGGTATAATTGTTGTAACACCCAAAGATTTTTTTATTTATTATTATTTTAAATAATTTTTGATATTCTGTGTTATATAATACATTGAATATGTATTTCATTGTATGCAACATTGATCATACCTAGCTTCACACACAACGCCGAGTTTAAATGAAACCTGAAACATTATTAAAATATTATTATTAAATATGATAGTTATCACAGAGTTGTTAGAATAGTGGATATAAATAAGAATAAATAAAATATGAAAATAAAATGTATACACATGAATATATAAATTATTCTTTAGGAAACAATTAAATATAAAATAAATGAAAAACAATTTGGAAATAAAGGGATTTTTAAAAAATTAATTTTATGTGAAAAAACTTATTTTTTATCAATAAATTAAATTATTCAATTTATTAAGAATTATTTTATTGAAATTTTTATAATATTAATTAAATAAAAAGTTTATTATTTAAATTATGTTATTTTTAGACAATAGATAGAAATAAGTCTTATTTTATGCATACAATTTTATTTTTATAAAAATTTATTTTGTCACCTTTTGCCCACTAATTTTAATTTTTCTTCCAATTTTAGAAAATATATATAATAAAATAAAATAATTTATTAAATAAACTTTTGAATGGTATCTAATGGTTATTTTTTGTTAATTTTCTGGAATATTAATTTTTTAATGAATTGAGAAAAATAATGGATTTTATTATTAATTGTCACTTGTTTTAACGGATTTTAAAACATTAAAATATTTAAAAATTATTTTAAAGGTAAAATTAGTTCAATTATATATCTATTAATTTAATTTAGTTTATTTAAATCAATTTTATATTTAATATATATATATATTAATCTTTTGTACATTTTCTCTTTGGATAACCGCATTCTTGTTGAGACAGTGGGATTAATTTTATATTAATTTTTTATATAATGTAAATGTAATTTGGAAAATTGGATTCCAAATTTGGAATATGAATAATTTAATTTATCCAATAAGTTCTGATTAATTATATCCCATAATTAATAGTCAAAAAAGTAAAAATTATTTACCATAGTTAAGGTAAAATGGGGGTTTCTCGGTGCGGTGGGGGGGGGGGTGGTGAAGTAAAAATGTAATAGTTAAAAATGACCCAAAACATGTAAAAAATATTTATGGCCATATTCAGACCATATATATTCTAGTTAACGTAATAGAACATTTTGTCATGTGAAAAATGTGGGTACACTTTTTTCTTTTCAGAAATGTTATATTTTCCACCCATATTACTTATAAGATGCCACCCTTCGTCTCTACTATTCAAAATTCCAAAACCAATCCACAAAAAGAAATCCCAAAAAAAATTAATTTATTAATTACATAATAATATTCTTTAATCCTTATTTTTCATAAATCTATTATAAGAAGCCTTTTGGTGAAAACCCAAAAAAGTAATCTGAATAAGAGGCAACATCCCTAAACGGGCATTTTATTTTATTTCTTTCTATACATCATTAAATCATTGTTAAACCATTAATAAATAACAAAAAAATTATATCCAATATACTTATATAGTATTATTTAAATGTTATAACCTAAATACTTATCCTATTCCATCAAATTGGTTATGAAATCAACATTCTTGTGTACGACAGACTGCCACCATACGAACTGATGTTATTAATTCTCCATAACCACCTCTCTTTGATAGATATAATAATTGAATACTTATTTATATATTATTATTTTTGATATTTTTAATGTTTTGGAATCATGATATAAGATTTTCCTTCCTACCTTCCATTTTGTGGGAATATGATAACATTGATCATATGTAAGACAAACAATTGCCACGTGAAGTGGTGTGATTTGTTCACGCATTATATGAAAGGTAATAAGGATGGGTTTAATTAAAATATATGATATATATGATATAAAAATGATTTTTTATTTTTACTATATTATTTACATGTCTTTCATTATTTTTTTTTGGAAAATGGAAATAGTGTTGATGTGTTTGTATGGCCTACCGTATCCCTGAACGGTGTATTTCATTTTCTATCTCTAACTTCAATAGATGAATCTAAATACATATATACTGAATATATATTATATTTATATAACAGTGTATATTGTGGATATTATTGAACCATTATCAATTTATGTGGACAAGAAATAACAATTCAAGGGATAAATGAAAAACAAAATAGTTATTGCCTGAAACGTGACATTAACATGGAATTATTAACAAAAGGGAAATCAAATTTCAATTGTAAATAATATATGGTATGAAATATATAAGTATGGTTTTATAATATAAACACACACACACACACACATATATATATATAATGAACTTATATTTATTATACATGAGGTTAGAATGTGTATAAATGATGTTATGACTTATGGTATGAGATTTCTATCCCACTTTTAACTTTTGTGAGACACATTCCATATTCAACACATATTTATTTTATGTCGTGTATATAATTACCATGATGTTATTTTATGAGTATTCACCTGAAAATTATTTTTATTTATATATCCTTTTTAGGATCACTCTTTCATTGGGTTTGTTGTACAAAGTTTACTGATGTGGTTAGGTTTTTGTGATACAATCTCATTAGTTATTAGGATTGTATAGGTTTATTCTTCTGATGAAGAAATATTATGATCCATCTATCAAAAAACTCGTTAATATTATTATCCTATATTTATTTCATAATGATACATGGTATCCTTTAATTTTCATTTCCTTATGTACTTACAAGTTCAAAATAATGTTTTCATAAAGAATACATACATTATTCTTCTCTTAAGATGAAGATCATTTTTTGTCCAAAATATAGTTTTCAAAAAATTATTTCAAAAAAGTTTTTAAATCCACCAAATGATTTATTAATGAAAATTTTAACCATATTATAACTATTTACAATTTTATTTAAAAATAATATTCATATTATTTCACAAAAAATTCCTATTTAACATTTAATGAAAGTGTGAAATGAATATTTTATTATTGTGTTTGAAATACATGGTATTCTCTATCCCAATGACCAAATAATTATTTCAAATATTCATTTTCATGCTTAAAATTTTATTTTCATATAACATTATTTCCAATGGGTTTTATTATTTTTGAGTCTTAAAAAGTAATTATCATAATATAAGGGATATTTTATTCAAGAAATGTTTTATATTATTTTTAAAGCTTTATTTATAAGTATATAAGGTTATTTTTGAAGCAATGTATTTTGAAAACTGTTTTATATTTTAAAAATATTTATTTATGTTGGAAATGAAATATTCCATAAGAAATTATCCATGTGATCTTTAAAAATAATTTTCCTTCTAAGATAATATCATTTTATATTACTTATGATTTTTTGGGGATATGTTTTAATGATACCATATTAATTCTTTCTATGTATATTTAATGTTTTTGTCGAAGTAATATTTATGAGAACCATGTATTTTCTATGGGTTATTAGATGGATAATTTATTAAATGTTTTTTAAAACTATTTTATTGAAATGGGTTATGATGTGATGATATGATGAATGATTTATGAAATTATGACACAAATAAATATGGTTTTCTTTATGAGATGGGTGGTACCAATATATCCCTCTAACGTATTGGTTAACGATTTATATCTCATGAGATGTTAATTGGAAACAATCCAATTGGATTGATCTAATATGGGAAATATGTGCATCCTCGTCCATTATGGGAAATAGGCATGTCCTTATCCACATGAGTAATAGGTGTGTCCTAATTCTGTATGGGAACATGTGTGTCTGGATACACAATGTAAATTAGCTGATAAGTCTTGATCCACTATTATTATGGTCATGGTTGTTATCCTTGACATATGAAATGTTTTTTTTCAATATTTATGATGGTGCCATACTTTTGTGAAATGTTTTTTTAATATCAATTTATGATGATTTATCACTTTTATGGGCCATGTTTCTTAAAATGAAAATGTTTTATACCCTGAATCATCTTTATTATCTATTAATGGTTGGGTATGAACATACAATGTTAGGTTCTTAATATTATACCATTTTTCTTATCTTATAATTTAATATGATCATATATTGATATATCCTATGTATACCCTTATTGAGAATCTATGCTAACCCTTTATTATATTTCCAACACCATGTTATATAGAATGGTTTATCTAGGGTATACTTAATAGGATTACAATGTGATAATTGATTTGTAGTAAATGTTTAGTATCTTTTATGAAATAAAAATATTGTGTTTCTAGTCTTCGGAGAGACTAAACAATTACGGTCCTCAGTCACGTGATTCTAAAATGTATAGTGTATTCAAATAAAGAGATGTGATATTTAGGTATAAAAATTCTAGTTCTCTTTAGTTAGTATTAGAGGAAAACGTTTTTTTTAATCTTTGTAGTCTAGGAATAGAATTTTTTTGTCATATCCATAGGGATATGACGATGTTTGTGTCTAGTGATATGTCTAGGTATATCTCTAATGATAGTTCTAAAGATAAATATATGTATAGTAAAATATCTATGAATTTTGGTAGAATTGTTTTCATAGGGTATACCTAATAGGAGTACTATATGAGAATATATTTGTGGGATATGTTTAATATATTTAATGAAATAAAAAGAATGTGTTTCTTGTAATTGAAGACACTAAACTATTACGGTTATAGTGAATGTGATTATATAATGTATTGAATATTCATCTTAAGAGATGTGATATTTATGTTTAAAAAGCATAGATTACTTTAGTTTGTTTTAATGGAAATGTTTTTCAATATTTGGAGTATAATATTATAAAAAAGTTGAGATCCCTAGGGATATGGATAATTACATGTCAACTAATATTCGTAAGGATATATCTAAGGATATGTCTAATAATAATTCCAAGTGCAGTAAAATATGTGGGAATTTTAGTGAAGAATAACGAAAGAGGTTTCCAAGAAATTGAAGTCTCTACTGAATTCAATTTGTTATCCATGATTTTTTGATGAAGGATTTTATATGTTTTAAGGTTTCAAATGAGAATATTGTAGAACTAATTTATAAGTTATTATTACATGTGTTAAATAAGGGAACATTACTTAAAAAATTTCCTAGATGATTTTAGGATGTCATGAAATATGAATTTCTTACTGTATAAGGAAGTAAGGAGTTGTAACTATCATGAAAAAGGAAAAATGTGTATACAGGAAGCATGGATGAAGAGTTTTTAAGGGTTATTCTTGGAATTTCATTCAATGGAAATTTTAATTCTTTATATTACATAGAAATTTTCAATGTGTACAATTTTACTTTATTATGAAATGAGAAAACCCAATGACTAAGTTAGATCAACCTTGACCATTAGTGAGACCCCAAAGAGCCATCCACAAGTAATGGAGCTATCCCAGGCTAAAAAATCATGAGGCATGGAAAGTTCCTGAATGCATGTGGAGTCTACATGGAGCCATTGTATGGGGAAGCATGATGGAAGTGGAAGATCTTAGCATGGGGAAATTCCAGGAGGTAGTTGGAGAGATTAGTAACAAATTTCGGAACAACTCAACTCACATGTTTTATTAAAATGGAGCATGTATACAGTAACCATTTTAATGTGGGATCTCTTCAATGTAGCTTTTAAGGAACAACGACCATCTAATCATCCGATTGGAAGATCCATGATATCTAATCTATTCAGCCTTGTTGTCTTCATCCCTAGCCTCACCTGAGGGTTATGTATAGTTTTATATCCATGTGACGCCAACCAAAGCTCAAATATAGCCTTCTGATCGTCTTTTGAGTGTTCTAAAAATTCAAATGTGATTGAAATCTCAAGAAATGTTGTTTTCCTACGAAAATGATTATCTAACTAATGAGATGAAGTGTGGAGAAAATATTTTTATTTTAGGGATGGTTATTGGTTACAAAACCTATTATCTAAATCTCATTGTTTTTTAAATGTTCTAGTTATTTTAGTTCCCTATAAATACTATGAATGAGCCTATTTTTTTACTGTTTCTTTTTTCTCATCAAATAAATCATCATATATCCAAGATAATATTTTAGAGAGAAACAGAGTAGATCGAGTGCTTTATATTTGGATATCAAGAGTCTCATGCATTCGAGTTGTGTTGACCACATGAAGATGGGGTATGTTTGAGTATCCACGAATTATATTGAGCACCACATATCCTTGAAATTACATGATAAAGAAATAAGTTCAACAATGAAGAAAAGATGATACTCCAAACATGTTTTGTGAATAAGACATAAGAAATGTTTCCTTGTAGAAAAAAGATACAACGTGTACTATTTTGTAAAGGTGAGATTCAAAAATACTAAGCTAATAAATATAATATTGAGTTTTAGTGAACCTATTTTTTTATGGAGATAGAAAAACATCAAAGAAAAATGAGACAACACATACTATCTAGAGTTATAGAAATAGTATCTTGCATACAATGATATTCAAGAATGGTTGAGATTCATGTAAATGTTTTGTTGAAGGGACATAAAGATAAATTTTTTCCATATGTTGAATTTGATTAAAAAGTAAAGATGATTAGTTATATATGTGAATGTTAATAAGATAATTAGCGGATTATTAGATGCATACTGGTAAACACATAAATAAATTTTAAAATAAAATGTATGTGTGTATGTAAAAAGTGGACATTAGGATAATTCTTGTTTCCATACAGGTGTTTTCTCATAAATGTCTGATTACATAATAATTTGAAGAATATTAATGGCAATGAATATTTTATTAGAAAATATACATTATAAAATATTGTTTTCGTCCACATAAAAATAATACATGCTTAAAATGAGATGTCTATGTAGTGTATTATTTACATTCATGATGTTTGAATAAGAGAATGTAGAATTTAGGTCTCTTGATTAGTGTGAAGTTATCTGATACTAAATCCAGAACAATGTTATTATCATTCTTATAGAATATTTTTGTATCTTATTTTTCAGTATTTAGTATGGCTCGGTCTTTAGTAGAAGAATGAATTCTTTCTTGCACAGTGTTATACTAAGTAACCCGATTATATTCACTAATCAATATTATTTAAGCAATCCCATCATCAGTTCAAAGTTACTTGAACTATATACAAGCTAGTGTGATCCAAAAATATCGTGTAGAAGGACCATTAATTGAAATTTCTATAGAGGATCATGTCTTTTGAAATTGAAGGCTGTAGTTTGGGGGTCTAAGAAGTTTCTTGAAGATTCTAATTGGGGTGGTCTAACCAATCATTGTGAAGATGGTATATTTTTTGGGTAAAACAATCTATTGATGGATGATTGGAACTAGGGGTATAACCAATTTAACTGGGGGGTCTACCCAATTACAATTTTCATCCAGATGTGATGTAGTGGATAATCATTATTGGGGGGGGGGGGGGGCTAACCAACACATCAATGTGTTGGTCTTTGTACCTAACATTGCAAATAATAGTGTGATGTGTTTTCTTTGTTGTTATTGATTATAGGTTGAGGATGAGTATTAATGATAAGGGATTGAGACATTAATCAATCATAGTGGTTGAATAAAAACTAAAATAATTTTTAAAAATAGTATATCCAGGATTAACCCCCCCCCCCCCTCAGTGGTATCTAACTAATCCCTGGATTCCCTAATTGGTATTAGAGCACATGGTTCCCTCTTTAGATGTCACATTGCATTACCAATCTACTAATATATAAGAGGATTTCATGTTGTGTGACTATGTTACACAACATATAAGGGTCACTTGTTGCAAGTTTCCAAATACATCACACTATGAACATTTACACGATGTGAAGATATATTTCACATCATGAATGTTTTAAATAACATATTTTTAATCTGTGTTGATGAATTTATCAGAGTACATAAACACCATGGACTTTACAAAATGTAAGGGGATTACATTCCTTGTAATTCCCCATGTAGGGGTGTTTTAGGGTGTCGTTTGGGTTTTTGGTGACCATTCGGCTACCACTTGTCCATTGATCTCGAACCAAAGCTCCAAACCAATGATTATGGAAGACTTTAATCCTTCAAGATTGATCCTTTCAGTATTTTATCTTCATTAAGGTTGCTGTTTGTATCTCTTGATAAGTAATCATTCCACTTTTTCATTGTCCTTCATCATGGTAGCACCCTTATGCTTCATTATCTGATCAGTTGGTCTAAATTTTTTCTCTCTCATCTTCTTCTATATTTCTTGTGTAATCTCATCCTATAGACCATGCCATTGTTAGTTGTGGCGTGGAAGGAATTTTTCTTGAGGTATGTGGTGATTCATCTTCCCCTCCAACACTCCTTCTCAATTGAATCAATCCTAAGATGTGTGGATTGGATTTTAGGGCCATCATAGATATTTTTGGGTTTTTTTTGTTGGTGGATCCTGTTGAGGGAATGTGTGACATGAGTTTTGTGGTAGGTGGTTCCGTATCTAGCCAATGATGATGAACCTGGTTGTCCATACCTTATAATCTTATTTATATAAGGAATTATCTTGATTGATTTTGTGTGTGTTGAATTTTTTTAAATAATTTTTCCCCTAATTATTGAAAAATAGAAAGAAAAATGGTATTTTGAAATCACAGAAAATGTTTTTGAAGTGGTTTTAGAAACATTGAAATGATTGTGAAAATTAGGATATGATTTTACATGGGTACTGGGTGGAATGTTTAGCTTCAAACCATTTTCCATTGTGGGAGTTCACTTACTGGGGTGTTCCTTATGTCCTAGAGTATATATTATCATCTCTAGATTTGTATATGATGTTGGGGTTTCAATTTATGGGTTTTATCCCTCATCCTTGAGTGTAGATCATTTTATTCATGTACCACAATGCACTATTAAAAGATTAATGGGTACGAGTAGTCTAATTTCTAACCTTTTGTATTCCATGCAGTTGTGATGCCTCTACTACTACTTTTGTTTTTGTAATTCATGTATCAGTACGATTTTATCTTTGACAATCATATTTATTCTTATAGAAGATGATATGAAAAAATTATCATTGAAATCGATATACATTCTTTTGTTTTAGAATAGTGATAAAAAGTTAAATTTTAACATATTTTATATACAACTATTTTACTTCATATCATTCTGTTTTTATTAATAATTAGCACACATGAATTATTATACAGAGGCTGGTTAAGGGATAGATATGTGGGATCCTACTGAGCTAATTAAGTCACACCATTCACACCTCTTCGGTAGTGTATACACATTTTTATGTCTTCCATTATAGGTAAATTCAAGGTACCATAGTGTGGTGGTGAGATTTATTCTCATATGGGTTGGGTAAATAGTGGTGAGATGGTGGCGGTTTGTCTACACCATTGTTTGGAGTAGCTATTTTGTTTTGGTCCTTTGCTATTGGACATGACTTTTTAATGATTTTCAAATGCTACTATTGTTTTTTTCTACTATCTTCTTACTGTTATGGCATATATTTATTATTCTTCCAATCTCACTTTATTTACATTCATATATATATATATTCATTGTGTTAGTATAGTTTGGGAGAAATTTTTCATCCTATTATGTTGATCGATGCCCTGGTGCTTTTTTCGAGCTTGTGGGGATCAGGAATGCCCGTTGGGTATGTGACAGATCAGGTTAGGTGCCAATTTTGAGGGTATGTCAGGTCGTTTTGTTACATTTTAGAATCAGAGGTGGTCTATCCTCAAGATTCCTTTCCTTGGGATGTCTGTTAGACTAGATATAGGATTTTCGGGACTTGAGATGTATGTTGCGATAAGTGTTTGGCCAGATCATGCTGCGAAGAGACCCAATATACCATGGGAAGTTGGGTAATGTGTCTCTATTGTTAGGTTCTATTCTAAATCATAGTTTCTTCTTCTGGTTTATCTTGTTTAATATTAGATTTACTCTATGGTATGATTTTTCCTTTTGTTTCGGTGTGTAGTAGGTATGACTCTGAGATGTCTTCCACGAGTTCCTTAGGAATGTGTAATTTATTATCCATTAATAAATTTACTAATGGAATAGAATATCATCAAAACAATTATACAGGCTGTTGGTTCTATTGATCATTATGTGGCTTGAGTTCAGAATGTGGAGGTTGAGGTATAACTAGGAGTTGGAGGAGACAAAGATCAGTCATATGAAATCTTACATGAAAATACATCATCCTTTAAAGGATCAAATAAACCTAAAGAGGTGGATTAATGGATATATAGGATCGATTAATTCTTAATCTTCCTAGATACATTAGAATATCTGGGTAATGTTTTATGCAATTTGGATCAAGGTTTCTGGAATGTGATGGTGGGATTATATGGTCCAAGAAGATAAACACATGGACCTGGATTGGAAGAGTTTCAAAATAATATTCTTACAATAGTTTTGTCTAGATTATATGATGTTGGAAAATTCTATAGAATTATTTTTCTTTGATGTAGGGAGAGATATTGTTGTCAATTTACACCAATCTATTTTTTGAGCTTGTATGTTTTTATCTAGATGTGGTAATGAATGACCAGTTGATGGATCACAAGTAACTACATTGTTTGTGATCGGATATCCAATCACATGAATTTATTGTGAAACTTTCTACCAATGTAGATATGGTAGACATCACTATGATGGTAGAGATGGGTATGGCAGGGAAGGTTGGTTTTCAAAACTCTTCTCTTCTATCTAGTGTCGTATTCAATGGTGAGTATGGGAAGAAGAGGATGTGGCAGGATCATCGCAAAAGTGGTGGTGGTGGGTCTCAGTAGAGAGCCTCCTCTACACTATCAACTATAGCTAGAAATGTGCCTCTGAAATTCTATCAGTGTGGCAGGGTTGGACACACCCTATGCTTTTTTACTATGCATGTGAAGACATGAAACAACTATGGATGTGTTTGTCATATACAATGATTTTGTTATGGTATTAATACACCTTGTTATGTTCAGGGTTCATCATCCCAAAAGGCTACTTTGGTGTAGTCAGCAGCCTCAATGAATACATGGATCCGACCACAGACATTAGGAGTGAAGCACTTTCATGCAATAGATGAGTTTCTAGTGGAAGTTGATGCATATCTGACAATAGTGAGAGGTACTATCCTTATTACATATTCATTAGAAATTTCATTACTTGATAATGGTTCCTCCAAATCATGTATATCTTCATGTTTTCTTATATTATAAACCTTTTAATGAAACTTATATCCATTTTCATGGAGTTAGTAAAACCCCCTAGAAAGATTAGAGAGTTGGGGTTTCAGTATTTGTGTTCATTAACGATTGCTGATACAGTTTTGGTCTTAGATTATCACTTTCTTGATATTGAACTGTTTGACTTCATCATTAGTATATATTGGATTGTAACTCATCGATATGAGGTTGATTGTAATCATTAGTGTGTTTTTTTACTTCCAATGAGATCTCTCACGTGTTTCTATGGGATTGGGATCTGAGATCAAGATATAAATGGGCTTCCTGCCTAGGGGTTAGGAGTTTGTTATATACTTTCTCATTTGATAACGGTGAAATTTCTCATATTGTTGATCTTCTCATTGTTGTTTGAGAATTTCCTGACAATTTTCTAGAAGACTTATTCAGTCTTCTTAAAGAGATATATGTAGATTTTATAGTTGATCTAGTTTTAGGTAACCAAACGATATCGACACATTCTTATCATATTGTACCAATGAAGCTTAAAATTCTCAAAATTCAGCTGGACAACCTATTGAAGAATGATTTTATTCCCCATAGTGTTTCACCTTGGGAATCCACAATTCTATTTTCAACGAAATTAAATGGATCACATAGGTTGTGTGTGGACTATTGGAAGTTGAACCAGGTAATAGTTAATAAAAAATATATTATTCCCCACATGGTTGATTTTTTTATTAGTTAATGTCGAAAAAGTGGTTCTCGAAGATTTATCTTCTGTTGTGTTTTCATCAGCTCAGAGTTTTGGAGTCTGATGTACCAATGAATCCTTTAAAGGGATAGTCTAAACAATATGAATATCCTTTGATGCCATTGGTACTGACTAATGATTTTATAGGTTTTATGGATTTCATGAATTAAATATTCCATCAATATCTTGACAATTTTGTGGTAGTGTTCATGGAAAATATTATGGTTTAATAGAAATATGAGCATGAGCACAAGCACAATATATGTCTGTTTTTGGAAATTCTAATAATTCATCATTTGTAAGGAAATATTTCAAAATTTTGTTTCTGGATTCAAAAATTGATGTCCTTAGGGATCAAAATTTCTGAAAATGGATTATCAGTTTTTCCATAGAGGGTGAAATATCTTTCATCAAGGAAGAAACCACAGAATGTCTTTGAAATTCATAGATTCTGTGGTCTTAATGGATACTACCAAAGTATTGTTATGGATTTCTCAAAGCTGGAGTCATGTTTGACTACCCATACCAGGAATGCGGTGAAATTCACATGGGATGAGATGTTTCAGTCTTCTTCTGATGAACTGAATTGAATTCTAACATCAGCTCATATTATGATCTTACTTGTTCTCGGTAAGGGGTATGTGATATTTTTTGAAGATTTAGGAGATGATTTGGGATGTGTACATATGTAGGATGACTATGTGTTAGATTCCCAATGTCACCAACTTTGTATTCAAGAGAATAATTACCCCACTAACATTTTAGTACTTTTAGTAATTATGTATGAGCTTAAATGGTGGTGGAACTATCTTTTTGGGGTGAATTTCATAGTTTTCTTTGATCATATGTGTTTGAGTTAGATATTTTCATATAAAGACATGAATCTCAAATAGAGATGATGGGTATAATACCTTTATATGTTTGAATTTGATATTTTCTACACCCTGAGGTAGGGTAATGTCTTTGTAGATGCTTTTATCAGGAAAACACCATCAGAGGATGTTCTAGAATCAACATAGTGGAACCTCATTGGGATAATCGCTAAATTTCACTAATGATCAGGAATATATTTCAGGTATGATTCTGACCGGTGTTCACTTATCATCATCTCTCATATAGTCTGTCTTATAGAGTAAGATGCATGATGTTTAGTTTAGTAAAATTTGACAAAGAATTTATTGTAGGGAGGTTGTTTCTGGTCGGTCTCTATATTCATATGTCATACTCCACTTTGGGAATAAGGTTATAGTCCTCGAATGTGTGATGAGTTTAGCCTTTTTAAATTTTCAATGCTTTATGTGGGACATCAATCTGGGCACTGAAAATATGTATTTTGACATGAGAAGATGATTCTGGTTTCTAGTTTTGAAGCATGAAATTGCATATTATGTGTCATGCTGTTACACTGGAAAATAGATAAAGGCATGACACTTGAATCCCTTTGGTATGCTTTAGCTACTTCTAGTACCTATATGGAAATGGGACGACGTATCCATGTAATTTTTTTGATGGGTTAAAATGGACTCCCAAGAAGAGGAATGTTATTAGGGTGGTTATTGATCAGTTGATGAAGTGTGATCATTTAATTCCAATCAAGGACACCACTATGGTTGATGATATGGGTATTCTATATGTGCATGATATTGTTAGGTTACATGGGATTCCTTCTACCATTGTTTTTGATAGGGACCCTATATTTACCTTGATGTTATAGATGAGTATCTAAGAGGTAATGTGAACTTAGTTCGTGATGATCACAACTTACCATCCATAAGAAGTCGGTTAGAGAAATCTTGTGATTCAGATCCTATAGGATATGATTCATGATTGTGTCATGGATTTCAGGGGATAATAGGATATCCAACTAGGAAAGGATGAGTTTTTTACAAAAATAGTTATAATTCATCGATAAGAATGGCTCCCTTAAAGGTATTGTAGGTTCACCCTAGTAGATCGCCTCTTTCTTGGGTAGATGTGGATGAAGTAGCCTTGGTTGGACCAGGTTTGGTCCATGAGATGTCGAAAATGATTCAAGAGGTAAATTGAGGTCTAGTTATATCCTGGAGTAAATAAAAATTGTATACAGATCAATGGAATAATCCTCTAAAGATTTCCATTGGTAACTATGTTTTCTTCAAAGATTCTCCTTGATTGGGTCATCATCTACATAGAATATAGTGTAAGTTGGATATGAGATATGTTGGACCATTTGTTGTCACTAAGCGGATCAAGAAAGTTTCATATCAGTTAACATTTCCAGTTCAGTTGATAGGTAATCCTGATGTTTTCCACATATTTCATATTAGGAAGTACTATCCTGATGTCACTCAAATTTTGATTTTGGATAAAATTGAATTAGATTTATATGTTTCTGTCTTGGAGAAGCTAGCTGAGACCATTGAATCACTGGTGAAAGTCTTGTGTAGGAATTCGATTACATTTTTTAAGGTACTATGGAAATAATGATCAGATTCTTGTAAGATTTGGGAATGTGATTCCATGATTAGGGTGCATTGGAATCAACTTTTTCAAGGTAGTACATCTTCCACATGACTTCCCGAATACAAAAAGACTATATAGTGAGGATTTTGTAACATCTTGTTTCTGAACTATCAACCTGTAGAAGGATTATACACTATGTAACTAGGTTACATGGCACGTAAGGGTTGCTGGATACATGTAACAAAATACTTCATGTTGTGAATGGTTACATGACATGACAATTTTTTTCACATCGTGAATATTATAAATAAATTTTTTATAATTTTGGGTGACATATTTCACAGAGTACATAATCACCATAGACTTCACGATGTGTAAAGGGATTACACGCCATTTAAATCCATGGGAAAGGAATTTAAGGGCACTGTTCAACTTTTTGGTGGCCTTTCTGCTACCTCTTTTCCATTTCACTCAAACCAAATCTCTCCTCTGATGATTTTCATTGACTCCAGTCATTCTAGATTGATCCGTTCAGTGTTAAATCATTGTTGTTGTTGTGGTACATCTCGTCGGGTAAGTGATATTTCCAATTCAACATTTTACATGATCATGGTTGCACCCTTGGGTTGTGTTATCGGATCTATTAGTCTATGTTTGTGTTTTCTCTAATATCCTTCTAGATCCGTTGTGCTATCCCATTCCAATGGACATTCCATTATTAGATGTGGTGCGGTTGGAGTTTTTTCTTTAGTTATGTGATGTTTCCTCTTCTCTAACTGACCCTCTTTCTCAATTTATTCAATATTTAATCTTTTGTATTGTATTCTAGGGCCTTCGTATACATCATTGGTTTTTCATTATTGGTGGATCCCATTGTGGGTGTGTGCAACCCCAGTTTCGAGGTAGGTGGTTCTATATCTTTCCAATGTTGATGAACCTTGTTGTTCCTGCAGCATATAATGATTTATAAAATGAATTGGAAATATTTATTTGTGTGTGTGTTGGAAAGAGTCTTTAAAGAAAAAAAGGTTCTCCCTGATTGTTGAAAAATTTAATTAAAAAAATGGATTTGATTTTAGGGACTTCGTAGACATCATTGGGTTTCTATTGTTGGTGGATCTCTTTATGGGCATTTGAGACCGGAGTTTTGAGGTAGATGGTTTCCTCTCTAGCCTATGTTGATGATCCTTGTTTTTCCTAAATAATGATCTGATTTATAAATTTAATTAGCATGATTGATTCGTGTCTGTCTTGGATAGTGTATTTAAAAAAAATGGGGTATCCCTAACTGTTGATAATTCGAAAAAAGGGTATTTTTAATGCATTGAAAATTGTTTTTTGAAATGGTTTTTGAATCATTTAAATGATTGGTAAAAAGAGTACATGGGTTATCTTAGGTACAAGGTGTAAGGTTTAGCTTAAGGCCATCATCCTTTATGGGGCTTCACTTTCTAGTGTGTTTTGATTTTCCTAGAGAGTGAAATATTATCACTAGGTATGTATATGTTGGTGGGGTTTTACATTATTGGGTGTATCCCTAGTTCTGGAGTATAGATCATTGGCTTCATGTATGAAAATTTTGGTTATAGAATAATGGGTACGAGTAGTTTTCTTCCTAGACTTTTGTATTCCTTAGAAATTTGATGCCTGTGATGCTACTATTTTTTTGTATTTCTTGTATTTGTACTATTTAATCCTTGATAGACTTGTTTATTCTTGTGAATGATGATACGGAAAAATTTGCTTTGAAATTTAAATACCTTCTTTTTTTTTATATTTATGATAAAAGTTAAATGTCTATCATGAGGAAGAGTCATTTACGAATGATTACTTCAAAATTATAAAATTTAAAAAATGTGAACTAATTTGGAATGAAATATAATGTTGCATGAAACTTCTAATATCCCAATATATGAAGTATAACTCATCAAAAAATAATTTTAAATTAATAAATGGAAATTTAAGGTTTAGAAGAAACTCTCAGCATTAGTGCTATTTTTATAGAACAAATGAGTTCCTCCTTATTCCCTCATATAAATGTTTTTGTGCTCACATAAATTGAATTGAAGGAGATGGATGCATCCCATAAGGGGGAGAATAGATTATATTACACTGTAAAATATTCAAACTCTTGTGAAAATAATGATAACCCTTAAATATTTAGTTTGAGTTTATAAAGGGGAAACTATTTTTTGTACTTGAAGGTTCTAAATTAATTATTGAGATCTATGTAGAAAATATCTTAGCAATACTGTTCAAGGGTTTCCCTATTAATAAGTTGTAGAAACAAGTTTGAGATTGGTATCACATTATAGAATTTGAATATATTTGAGGCTTATGTGACATATCTATTTTTTTATACACCAGGATCGCCCAGATAGACTTGTAGTTGATTAATTAAAAGCTCATTTCTTTTTTTGAGAGAGGATTCATTCTACTAATACAGAAAAAATCGGATGTTAATAAGAAGTTTCTAGATGTCTGACCTTCTAAATTCACATTAGTATTCAATTCCAATAGAGGAGAAAGAAAAGTAAACATATTAACATCATTTTTTTATTGAAAAAAATACAAATGTGGATACTGAATTGTCCAGTGGATTTCAGTTGACGTCAATGAGAAATTGCTGATAGATTTCAATATATTTTACAGTTTTAAATTTGATGATTGTAGAATTTATTTGTATTTTCCAATTACATGTTTCATAAAGGACACATTATTGACAACATTTATTCGAATATTTTAGGATTCCATGTAGTATGAATTTTTTATTTCATAATGTAGTCTAGAGTTGTAATTTTCATGAAAAAGGGTTATTGTTTTCTCAAGAAACATAGATGAAGAGTTTTTGAAGGGTTTTTCTTGGCTTTAAATTAAAATGAAATTTTTTTGAAACATTTTGTATATTCAGTTTGACTTTATTAAAAAACTGAAAAAATCGATTGAACATGAAATATCAACCAACACCATACGTGAGACCCTAAATAGTCTACCATGAATGAGGGACCTAGCCAAGGACAAACATGTTTAAGTCATGGAAGGTTCCAAAATGAGTGTGGAGTCTATATCGATCCACAGTGTAGGGAGACACAGTGTTACAAGAAAGAAAACATCATGGGGTGGTGCTAGGAGGTAGTGGGAGAGCTCAGTAACCTATTTCTGGGTGGCTGAACTCAAATTCGTTATTCAAAAGGAGCACGTGAACAAAAGAAATTTACATATGTGTTCTTATGATTATAGATCCAAAAAAATAATGACTATTAGATCTACTTATCATAAGATTCATGTAGTATGATCTCTTCGGTCATGTCATCTTCATCAATGGCCTTATGCAATAGTTCTGTGAAAAGAGATCTCTATGTGACGTCATCCGAATCTCAATTTGAGCCTTCTGATTGTCTTTTGAGTGTTTTGATCATTCAAAGGTGATCTAAATTTCCACGATCATTGTTCACATGATAATGTAATGATCATATCTATAATATGAATCATGGGGAAAATGTTTTTTATTTCAGTGATGGTGATGTTTTGTGAAACTTGATGGAGACAACTCAGGGTTATTAGAAGGTTATAGTTAGTGTAGTTCCCTATAAATACTCCAAATGAGATCATTTTCTCATATTTTCTTTTCTCTCATTCGAGAGCTCATTTCATATCTGATAGAAGTGTTGAGAGGTAAATAGTGTATATCACACACTCTATATTTTCTAATCAAGAGTCCCTTACATCCTGGTTTGGCGGTTGCATGAAGATATTGTATTGTTGAGTTTCCATGATGTATAAAGTTAACTGAATAAAATTTTGATTACGCAAAAAAGATATAATTTCCATGATTAAGAAAAGGTGACACAATGAACTTATTTCATGAATAAGACAAATGAAATTGTTCCTTATAGAATAAGGCTACACCACATCCTATTTTGAGAAGGTGTGTTTCTAAAATACATGGATGCTACAAATAATATAGAGTTTTCTAAAACCTATTCTATGAAGGATTTAGAAACACCATAAAGAATAATAAAAAAAACATAATACTTATTGTAAGTGAAAGAGTATCACACATAAAATGACATTCATCCATGGTTGAGTTTCCTAGAATGGTTTTTATGGAGATCCCCAATGATATAGTGTGTCTATATGTTGTATGTGAAGAAACAATGAGGATGAGTAGTTCCTTTTTGTGTGTGGATATTAGAGAAGTAGTGTATTCTTTAATTCATTCTCTTACACACATAACGAAATATTAAAATAAATCATATGTGTGTGTGTGTGCAAAGTGTACATTGAGGGAATGCTTATTTTTTCATACACGTGTATTCTCATACATTTGTGATTAAATAATATCTTGAGTAAGTTTAATATAAATTTACATTTTCATAGGAATTATAAATTAAATAATATTTTTTTCATCAACATGAAAATAATACACACATACATTGATATGGCCATGCAATTTATTATTTACATGGATGAAGTTTAAAAAAGTGAACGTGCAATGTATGTTTCTTAATTATTGGGAAGTTTTCTAAGACTGTATCCAGATCAATATTAATATCAATGTTTCATAATATTTTTTTATTTGAGTTTTAATTATTTAATGAGTTCAGGTCTTCAGAAGAAGAAATAATTCATTCATGAGTTGTGTTGTACTGAGGTAGCTAATTATATTTAGAGATCAAAATTATTTAATGAAGTCTAGAATCATTGAAATGGTACTTGAATTTTACACAGGCCAATGCGATCCAAAAAATATTTTGGAGAAGGATATTTAATTGAACTTTTAATATTGGATCAAGACATTTGAAATTGAATGCTTCAACTATGGGTTCTAACCTGTTCCATGAAGATTGTGATTGGGGGTCTAACCAATCACTACGAAGAAGGTATAGTTGGGGGTGGGGAGGTGTGACAAAATTTAGAAGGATGATTGGAAATGGGAGGTATAACTAGTCTGTAATTGGAGGGGGGGGGGTCTAACAAATTACTATTGTAATCACCTTTTGATATAGTAGACAATCCATATTGGGGGGGGTCTACCCAACAAGGAATTGAGTAAGTCTTTGGTCTTTGTACCGAACCTTTTAAAACTCTATGTGCAATGAATTATTTTTTGTTATTTCTTACTGGGTGAGGCTGAGTATTAAAAATGAAGGATGCACACTTTAATCTGTCTCAAAGGTTGTATCAAAATTAAATGAATTTGTAAAAATAGTATACCACTAGTTCACCCCCTCTCAATTGTGTCTAACAGATCCTTGGTCACTATAGAAATTACATCCCCATATGGATACTACAAGTTGATGTGTCTCTAACATAGAGGTTTCAAGGGGTAATAACTCTTAATAGGGTGTATTGAGATGGAATCAATCATCACATGGTGCATGAAAATGGACCAAATTGCACAACTGGTTTGACAACCATGGGGGATAGACTTTTGAAATTCAAAAACCCAAGAAGAACTATCATTAAAGATTTAAATAATTATCAAGAATGTCCTAGTATTAGCATAAGGGGTCATAGATTGAAAATAAGGTGTGTTCATTTAGACATCAAATAAATGTTTTTAATTGTTATGTGAATTTCCAACATGATTAATTATTCTCATGCTATGCTTTCTGGTTTTATGCAATGGATGGACCTGAAGGAATTTTGTTAATGCTAAGTCGTATGGAAAATTAAATGATTTTCCTCTTGAGAAAAAATTGTTATGGGGTTTGGAATTAGAATTCGTATTTCATTACTCTCACAATTTTCTCTAGCTCTTAATTATGATGAACTTTCAAAGGGAAAAAGGAAGGAATACTCTTCTATTGAGTCCTTTATGTGGAAACTTCCAGTTTAAATTATTTATTAAATTTTTACACTGGTTTTTGAGAAATGTATTAGTACCAATGAAAATATATTTTCCATTACTCAGTGTATGAAGCTATAATAATTCATTTTTTGATGTTGAATGTAGGAACCCAGACCTTCTTTTAGGTATTTTTTCCTTCTCTGGTTGGTTGATGTTTGGAATTTTCTGGGAAAAACTTTTAAAGTTGTGGAGGTTGTGCAGAGGCACACAGTTGGCGCACAGTCTGAAAAAACCATGCAGCCAGCCCAGGAAAATCGTGCACACATGACAGAGGGATCCGTACGGGCAGTGCATGGTTTTTCAGACCATGTGTGAAATCCGTGCAATGTCCCTTAGTGAGATAGTGGAAACCACATGGTTGGAACACAAATTTCCAAACCTTGGGGGGGTATTTGTGGGGCCACACAAAGTTAGGGTTTTTATGTCCTTGGCCACTCAGGATTTTCCATCTCTCCCTCATTCTTCCTCTCACTCAAATCTCTCTCGGGATTTTCGATTCTCAAGGGATGGAGGGACTCTCCCACTATTTTTGGAAGAAAATCATATGGGTTTCAAGGTGGTTTGAAGGTGGTTTCTCCCAGGTAAGTCTCTCCTCTTGGTTTCTTTGTGTCTTCCTCTAGATCTACATCTCTCTCTCTCTCAGTTTTCTTGATCTACACCCTTTGTGTGTATATCTATGGTTGTGGTTTCCTTGTGTGTTGATTTTATGACTTTTGGATGTTATGGAAATGGATATAGAGAGTTTTTGGTTGTGCGTTCACCAGATTTTAGGAGGTGTGGTAGCTTGTGGATGGACTTCGTCGGAACACCAAAGGTAGGTGGTTTGTGCCTTTCTGTTGAATGTCATTAAGTTTTATGAGAAATTTTTCCTAATACCCATGAACGGGGTGTTGCGTGTTAACTTTTTTAGCCCTACTGTATTTCTGCTAGTTTGTATGCTTGAGTAGAGGCTAATTGATTGTGAATTAGATGATTTATTATGCTTTGGATGTTTTTGCCCATGAATTTTTTTCCTATTTTCACTGTTTGGTCTATTTTTCATGTTAGGATGCTATTTACATTCCCATGCCTAGTACTGTAGGATGGTGGGACTGTTGTTCTGTTATGCTGATATGTTGTAGACTGCTAGCCAAGTAGTTCTTGAGGTTTACTTGGGCCGATACCTATGGCTATACTTGCTTGACTTACACAGGTCTGTGAGAAACTGGTGTGTATACCATAGGGAGAATGGTTGTTGAGGGATTCTCCAGAGTGTCTGTTTTACTTACTATGTGAGCCCACAGGGGGAATTAATGATGAGTGCTTCCTCAGAGTGTTGGTAGTTCTTCAACGCGGGCCAAAACGGAAATGTGACATAAGTGATTCCCTAGAGTGCCTTTAGTTACAGATATGAGACTATAGAAGGAATTGACAACAAGTGATTCCTCAGAGAGTCTATGATTAAGCTAAACTAGAGGGGTTAGACTGAGTGTACTACCCAGAGGGTTTCTTGTACTTGATAGGTATGACCAGAGGGGATATGCAGTGAGTACTTCCTAGATGGTTACCTTTTTTGATTTAACTGTGTGCTTGTTTTGCTAGTTGTACCTAAGGATTACCTATTGTGGTGGTATGCTTTGCTTAGTTGTTGAAGGTTATGTAGTGGTTTGAATGATTTGAAACTGTGAATTGTTTACTGTTGAGTACTTCCTTGTTTACTGCATTCGGTACTTACTTTCCATATATTCACTGACTGTTAGGCGCTGATCTCATGGTGGTTGCATACTAAGATTTAGTATGACACCCTGTTAGGGCCATGCTTTTGGGCCCAAAGAGATTATATTATTGCAGGTATAGATAAGGGCAATTACCCTTATACTTCATGTTCTTGATTGGTTGTGGAGACAGAGAGCATGGGACCCAGCTATGGGTTGTGATGTTGTCGAGTTGTTCACTGTTTTTATTTTGTACCTTTGTTTAGTACTGTTGTATTCTAGCATTGTGATTTGTTTGGATGATTTCCTAGATATATGTATCATGCATCATTCATATATAAATATGTGTGCTCTAGTTTATTATTTCCAGTCTTCCATGGTTTTATTTTGTATGGATTATTACTGCTTCTTCCATTGTATACTTGTTTCAATTATGTTGTGTTACTCTTCCAATGGGGGCATAGTTTCCCAACTATCATACCCAAGGCCCTCACTACTATTCGACAGTTTCTGGAATTTGGGAAAATGCGCTTGAGGCCATGTGACCAATCGGGTATAGGGTGTCTCTGGGAGGCTTCCAGAAATGGAATGTTACAAAGTGGTATCAAAGGAGTTATTTTCTCTTTACTTACTGCTTGGAGCCTATAGCCAGGGATAGGACAGAATTGGTACTTAGTAATAATCTCTACCCGGGAGTAGTTAACCCGTGTGTAGGTAAAAGCCAATCTACCTCATTTAATTGACTTTTTTTGGTTTTGCAATTATTACAGTTGATTTTATTTCACCTTGAATGATTCACATGATTTGTGTTGTTATTTTGGATGTTATTAAGGTTCTATTTCGGTTGTAACCTGATGAGATGAGGGTATTCCATCCCATGCATCATATAGGTAGATCCTAGGGATCACATGTCATGCATTCTTTCCATTCCATCTATAATGTATTAGCTATTTCAAGTTGTTGTGATAGATTTTGTGTAGAATATGCATGCTGTTGTGATAGATTCCTTGATAAAAATACCTGTTGTTTGGTAGAGTATTTTTTGTGTATGGGTTTTCTTGAATGAACACCAAAAATTGGTGATTGAGGTGTTATGGGACCTCATGGACCATAATTTGGTGGATAATTGCCATGTTTTGCTTGTTATTACATGTATAATATTCCAAATTTTGATTCGCGGGGAGTATAGGCCTTCACGGATCGTAATTTGGCAGTTTGATGTTCGTTTCAGTGTTTTATGGGCTCCGGAGTAGTTTTTGAGTCTTACTATCTCGAAAAACCAAGAATACATGTTGTGTAGTGTATTCTTGGAACCCGGCCGTGTAACTAAAAACATAGGCCAGTGTTATCCTTTAAAATATATGTTTTGTCCATTTGGAACTTTCCATGTAGTGTGAGTCGTGTATCCTACCGGTCACTAACAACATGGGTTGGTGAAGCTTGTCTAGTACACACCATGTCTGGAGAGAAGACACCATGTTTCCTTCTTCTAGGAGGACCCTAGGCTACAAAGTCATGGCTAGAAGCCATGATGATGATCTTCGTGCATCTGGAGACACCTCCAGAGAGGATGGTGAAGCTTGCTACCTACATGCTTCGAGACTCCGCCAAGAGGTGGTGGGATGTGGTATCACAGGAGGGACTCTAGCAAAACATGACTTGGTATGAGTTTCAGCGCATATTCTATGATTACATCAATATGGAGATCTTAAGTTCCAATCGAGCCCGAGTGTTATTGAGTCTGTAGTAAAGTGCTCCTTCTGTTATGGATTATTCCTATCGATTCACAGAGCTAAAAAATTTCACACCTATTTCATGAGGTGATCAGTTATTCATGGAAATGAAACTCAAGGATGGTCTGAGGCATGAAATCAGATCATAGGTGAACATCTTCTCATTGACTTATATCACTTCTATAGTCAACCAGGCATTGATCACAGAGCACTATTTGAGGGATTCTAGAGTTGCGAGCTAGGGTGGCTCTACATCTGGAGTTATAATTCCTCCTCCTGATAGCAGGAAGCATCGTAGGGAGTCTACACACAAGGATCCAAGGAGGTGAGAAACTTCTTCTCGTAGCAAGGTGGTGTGCTACTAGTGCGGGAAGAGAAGGAATACGAGGCCGCATTGCTCGAGAGTCCCATTGGAGTGTCGATCATGCGGAAATATGGGTCATCATCAATGATTCTGTCAGATATTTTCACCGGTAGCTGGTGACAGGGGTTCTTCCATGACTCCTCGTTCAGGAGAAACACCACCAGTTTCTTACCGGCCTGGGAACATGAGTTCTTCCGGCCGTTTAACCCTAGGTGGAGGTCATGGTCATGGTGTCGAGTTGCCAATCATTCAGCAACATCAAGGAATATATGCTCAGAGTGGTCCAGTATGGTTGTAGGGCCATGGAGCCTACCCGACATTTGCAGTAAAGAAGACCCAGCAGGAGCAGGATCCCAGACCTTCTAATTTTTGAGGTACGATCTTAGTAGGATATGTTTTAGCTTCTGCTCTTTCCGATACAAGGGATTCCCATAGCTTTATATCTGTTGCTGGTGTGGAGAGCCTTGGTCTCTTCATTTTCCTTTTGCTGATATCTTGATGCTAGACACTCCATCGAGGACTATAAAAACTAGTGTAGGTCAGTGCAGAGATTTCCCTCTATGGGTTGGTGGGTGTCACTTCCTATGGGACCTCTATGTGCTAGAGATGACATGAAATGATGTCATTCTCAGAATGGATTGGTTAGTTCTTTTACAGGCAGTCGTCGACTGTTATCATCGCTGG
Source organism: Viscum album (assembly GCA_963277665.1). Taxonomy (NCBI): domain Eukaryota; kingdom Viridiplantae; phylum Streptophyta; class Magnoliopsida; order Santalales; family Viscaceae; genus Viscum; species Viscum album. Next base: position 1,042,241,591 of record OY728126.1, read on the forward strand.
GTGAGTTTCACATCACCAGAGGGCGTATCGTTTCTTCATAAGGATGAATGGGATGTTCAGGCGAGCATAGAAGGACCCGAGCATCATGGGTTGGGAGGAGTTACATCCCAGATTTCTAGTCTATATCTGGATGACCAGGGGACTTTAAAGTTAGATGTTCCTCCAGTGGGGGATTGTTTTAGGTACGTATTTCCATAAGAGTTTTTAGGTTTTACTTCGAAGCGTGAGGAATAATTTTCTATTGAACTCTTATCAAGAGAAGCACTGATGTCAATTCCTCCTTATAGGATGGCTACACCAGAGTTGAAGGAGCTCAAGAAGCAGTTGGAGGAGTTACAGGAAAAGGGTTTCATCAGAACCAGTAATTCTTATGGGGGTTTTCCTATCCTATTTGTGAAGAGGGAAGATGACACCCTTAGGATATGTGTAGATTATCATAAGTTGAACCAGTTGACGATTAAAACCCATTATCCATTGCCTAGGATTGATGATATGTTTGATCATCTTCAAGGATCCCGAGTGTTCTCGAAGATTGAATGGATGTATGTTTATCATCAGTTTCACGTTAGACCATTTGATATACCTCTCACAACATTCTAGAGTAGGTATGGTCTATAAAAGTATATGGTTATGCCGTTCGGTATCACGAACGCTCCTGCAGTTTTCATGACACTGATGGACCGAGTGTTCAATCCATACTTGGATTAATTTGTGGTCGTCTGCATAGACGATATATTGGTGTAATTTCATACATGACATTACCATTATACCCATATTGAGATCGTTTTGATTACACTAAGAGAGCATTGGTTATATGAAAATATCTCAAAATGCCACTTTTGGATGGATCAGATTCACTTCTTGGGTCATGTTATCTCAGAGACATGAGTATCAGTAGACCCAGAGAAAGTGAGAGAAATAGTTTTACTCAGAGCATCTGAAGAATGTCTTTGAGGCATAATGTTTTATAGGGCTAGCTGGATACTATAGACGTTTCATACAGGACTTCTCATGCTCAGCAGCACCACTGACAGGTCTGACTAAGAGGGGTGAAAAATTATTGTGGTCAGATTCTTGTGAGTCAACCTTTCAGGAGCTGAAAGGGATACTGACTTCAACACCAATACTAATATTTCCAAATCCAGGCAATAGATATACAGTTTACTGTGATGCATCAAGTATCAGTTTGGGAGCTGTGCTTATGCAGGGAGAATGAGTCGTTGTGTTTGGGTCTCAGTAGTTGAGGCCACACGAGAAAATTTCTTGAAGCATGATCTCAATATGGAATCATTTGTTCATGCCTTACATTTTTGGATTCATTATATGATAGGAGAGAATTTTGTGGTTTTCATCGACCACAAAAGTCTCAAGTACATCTTCACCCAACGTGACTTGAATTTGAGACAGTGACGGTGGGTTGAGTACCTTCAGTATTTTGACATTGAGCATTCTTATATGCATGGGAATGGAAATAGAGTGGCCGATGCACTGACTAGGAGGACTCTGATATAGGCATTTATGGAGACCATCAATGAGTGGATTCTTATGGATCTATTATATGATATGCATTTGGAGGTGCACGATAGACAGCAGCAGACATTTCTCTGTTCTGTAGCTGTTACCTCTACTCATCTTGATTGAGTGCGAATAAGGCACCTATCAGATTTAGAAGGACCAGTTCTGTGGGAGAGTGTGCCAGGAGAGGACCATATTCCTAGATATACCATAGGCGAGGATGAGATCTTTCATTTTAAGGGGAACATATGGGTGCCAGCAGACATACACGAGGAGATGATGCGGGAATTTCCATTCACAGTTTGGGCAGTTTAACCTGGTGTCACCAAGATGTATCGTGATCTACACCATCATTATTTGTGGCCAATAATGAAGATATATGTTTTTGGTTTTGTCATGAAGTGTTCCACCTAGAAGCAGGTGAAGGCGGAGCATCAAAGACCAGCAGGGCTTTTGCAGCAGTTACCCATTCCCGAGTAGAAGTGGAATGATGTTGCTAAGGATTTCGTCACCGGTATTCCGAGGTCGCCTCGAGGTAATGATGCAATTTGGGTTGTCATTGACAGACACACAAAGGTTTCTCACTTACTTCCAATCAAGAAGACGTTCAGTGTTGATGAGTTGGGACGGTTTTACATCTGTGAGATTGTACGTCTGAATGGAGTTCCACACTACATTTTTCAGATAATGATGCTTATTTTACTTCTTGGGTCTAGCAGGGGCTTCAGAAGGGTTTTGGTACACAGGTACTTTTGAGTACAAATTACCATCCCCAAAGATATGGCCAGTACAAGCATACAATTCATGTTCTTGAAGACATGATCCGAGCATGCATTTTGGATTTTGGAGATTTGTGGGAGAATCATATACCTCTTGTGGTGTTTTCCTACAACAATAGTTTTAAATAAAATATTCAGATGGCACCTTATGAGGCTTTGTACGGTCAGCCATGCCGATCAACTTTATGTTGGATGGAGGTAGGAGAGGCAACTTTACTAAGACCTCGTTTGGTTCAGAATACCACAGTGCATATAGGGTTGATTCGGAAGAGGATGGATACTACAGAGTCTTGACAGAAGTATTATGCTGATCAGTGGAGACAACCTTTGGAGTTCAAGGTTGGGGATCCAGTTCTCCTATGTGTCACACCGAGGTTGGGGCACAGAAGAATCAGGAGACAAGGTAAGCTTTCTCCGAGGTACATCAGTCAGTTTGAGGTGTTGGAATGAGTTGGGTCGGTTGCCTATCCATTGTAGTTACCTCAGAGGTACCAGGATATGCATGAATTTTTCCACGTTCCTCAACTCCTACGTTACTTTTCAGACTCGTCTTATGTCTTTCAACCTGAAAAGGTTGAACTCAAAGTTGATGAATCATTAGAGGAGAATCCTATCTGGATTGTATATCACAGTTCAATAGTTCTTCGTGGCCGGTATGTTCCTCTTGTTCGAGTGATATGGCATCATGGGCAAGTATATGATGAGACTTGGGAGTGGGAGGCTGACGTACGAGCATAGTGGCCAAAGATTTTCATGGATTCTTTTTTTTACGCCATGCTAGGGAAATTAAGGGATGAATTTCATTAAGGGGGTAAGTTTGTAAGAACCCAGACCTTTATTCAGGTATGTTTTCATTCTCTAGTTGGTTTATGTTTTGTCTTTTCTAGGAAAATTGTTTAAAGTTGGGGAGGTTGTGTAGGGGTGCACGGTTGGCACACATTTTGAACAAACTGTGCGGCCAACCTAGGAAAACCATGCACCCTTGATAGAGGGATTTGCATGAGTGGCGCAAGGTTTGTCAGGCCATGCGGGAAAGTCGTACGAAGTCCCTGGGTGAGACAGTGACAACCACACGGTTGGCGCACAGTTTTCGAAACCGTACGGGGTAACCATGCAGCCACTTAATGCTAGGGTTTTATGTCCCGCGCCACTCGGGATTTTCCATCTCTCCCTCATTCTTCCTCCCACTTGAAGATCTATCGGTTTTTTCTGTTATCAAGGGTTGGAGGGAGTCTCCCACTCTTTTTGGAAGCAAATCAAAGGGGTTCTAAGGTGGTTTGAGGTGGTTTCTCCCAGGTATGTCTCTCTTTTTGGTTTCTTTGTGTTTTCCTCAAGATCTATATATATCTCTCACTCAGTTTTCTAGATCTACACCCATTGTGTGTAGATATATGGTTGTGGTTCCATTGGGTGTTGATTTTAAGACTTTTGGATGTTAGGGAAGGGGATATAGATCATTTTCGGCTTTTCTTTTTCCAGATTTGAGGAGGTGTGGAAGCATGAGAATCGACTTCGTCGGAACCCTAAATATAGTTGGTTTATGAATTTGTGTTGAATTTCTTCGAGTTATATATGAAAATTTCCAAATTACCTTGAATGGGGTGTTGCGTGTTTACCGTTTTAGCACTATTGTTTTCCTACTAAGCTTGTATGCTTGAGTAGAGGCTAATTGATTGTGAATAGGGAGAATTTTTGGGCTTTAGATGTGTTTTCCCATGCATGTTTTCCCTGTTTTGACCCTTGGTTCTAGTTTTCCTGTAAGGATGTTGTTTACTTTCCAATGCTCAGTATTTTAGGATGGTGTGATGGTTGTTATTTTATGCTGATATGCTGTAGACTGCTATCCAAGTAGTTCTTGAGGTTTACATGGGCCGATACGCGCAGCTATACTTTCTTGACTTACATAGGTCCATGAGAACCAAGTGTAAAGACCATAGGGAGAATGAACGTTGAGGGATTCTCTAGAGTGTCTGTTTTACTTATGATGCAAGACCACAGGGAGAATTGACATCGAGTGCTTCCTCAGAGTGTGTGTAATTCCTCGACGCGGGCCATAGATGGAATGTAACATTAGTGGTTCCCTAGAGTGCCTTTAGTTACCGATACGAGACTATAAGAGGAATTGACGGTGAGTTATTCCTCAGAGAGTCTATGATTAAGATGAACTAGAGGGGTTAGACTGAGTGTACTACCCAGAGGGTTGTTTGAACATGATAGGTAGGGCCAGAGGGGATAGGCTAGGAGTCTTTTTCAGAGGGTTACCTTTGTGCTTTAGCTGTGTGCTTGTGTTGCTAGTAATACCTGAGGGTGACATATTGTGGTTGTCTTCATTATTTTGTTGTTGCATGTTATGTAGTGGTTTTAAGGTTTTAAAATTTTTGGATTGTTTACTACTGAGTACTTATATGTTTACTACATTCTGTACTTACTTTCAATATATTCACTGACTGTTAGGCAGAGATCTCGTGGCGGTTGCCTATTGGGATTTAGTCTCACACCATGTTTCGTCCATTCTTTTGGTTCCAAACAGATTATATTGTTGTAGGTATAGATAAGGGAAAGCACCCATATACTTCAGGTTCTTTATTGGTTGTGAAGTTTAAGAGTATGGGACCATGCTATGGCTTGCGATGCGGTGGAGTTGTTCACTATTTTTATTTTGAAATTTGGTTTAGAATTATTGCATTCCAACATTGTTTTTTGGGATGATTTCTTAGAAATATGTATCATGCATCATTAAAATATATATGTGTGCTCCAATTTATTATTTATAGTATTCCACTGCTTACTTTTGTAAGGATTATTACTGCTTCTGCCATTGTATACCTGTTTCACTTCTGCTGTGTTACTTTGCCAATGAGGTTATAGTTTCTACACTATCATACCCAAGGCCCTCGCTGCTAGTCTACAGCCTCTAGAATTTGGGGAAATGCGCTTGAGGCCATGTGACCAACCAGGTACAGGGCGTCTCTTGTTGGCTTTTGGAACCGTGATGTTACAATTATCATTTATAAGGTGAAGAAGATTAGTGGTGGGCACTAATTTAGAACATAAAGGAACCTCATGAAATTGAATCTGTTGAATGAGAATAGATTATGGAGATATTTCTCAGTAAAGAAATCCATTGTATTATGTTAACAATTATTGAGAAAGAATTACATGAGCTTAAGGAAAAGTATATTGAATCAAGAGGCACCTATGAAGCAAATTTTACATGGATTTTAAATTACACTTATAGTTTAATAAACATACCTAAATGAAAAATGGATCATTTATTTAGTGTCCAAAAACCAATTCTTCAAAAGGCCTTTGATAAAAGAGACTAAAATTCCTATATATAAGTCATTAGATGTGAAATGAAGGTAGAAATTATTATTGGATATTTCCACTATTCATATGGTTTTGATAAGAAAATGAATATAGAGTATAAGAAAAATTTAAATGGTGGTAACAAATTAAATCCATATGTATGCCATAAATGATGAAAGAAGCATTAGAGGAATTGTATGATTAGAACAAGGATCCAACAAAAAACAACAACATATTAGATGCAGTTTTTAGAGGGGGGTTATGAACAACCCCCACAAAATTAATTTTCTAAATAATTAGAGGGGTTTCTTCACAAAACCCTCTAAATTAATTTTATGTATAAATTATAGGGTGTTATGGGTGTCTCTTGATAATCTTTGAATTTAGAGGGTGTTATGAACCCTCTCTAATTTCCTAAATTAGAAGGGGTTTTTAACCCCATTAAAAAAATATACATTATTTTTTTAATATCCGGTTTGATTTCAGAGGGGGTTTTGAATGCACTTTAATTTAAGAAAGTAGAAGGGGTTCATAACCCCCACCAATCAAGGATATTTTCTGCGATTCACTACCCCCTCTAATGTATTAAATTTGATGGGGGGGGGGGGTTCAAAGCCCCCTATAATGACTTAAATTGGAGGGGGTTAAACCCCCCCCTCTAATGTCTTAAAATAGAGGTTGTTTAATACGCCCTCTAATGTCTTTAAATTAGAGGGGTTTGGGAACCCCCAATATTTAAACAATAAAATTCCATAATATATATATATATATATATATATTTAAAACAATACAAATAAATTTATTTAAATATATTTTACGAACATATTATATAAAATATTTATGTGATTGTATTTAATTTTATTTATATTAATACATAAATAATTTTTCTTTAAATTATTTACATTAATATATATTTATTTTTATAAATTCTAGTTCATATAACATTAATTATATATAATATAAAACCATAAAAGATTTATATAAATATAATTTATTTAAAAAATATATCATATAAAAACTCATGCTTGTAGTTTTTAAAATTTATAATATAATAATAATATTTATATATTTAAATAATATGTTCATGATTTTATGTTATATATAATTAATATTATATGATATAACATTTATACAAATCAACATATATTAATTTACACAATATTATAAAATTATATTTACTCGAATGCATAAATATTAATGTGCATAATAATAAATATAGGTTTTAAAATGTATTCTGTAAATATTTTTATAAATTGAATTGAATTTAATATTATTTATATATAATAAACATATTAATTATATATAATATACATATTAATTTTATATAATATAAAATAAAATTTCATATAACATTATATATATAGTTTTATAAATTGTATTTCAAATATATGTATTTAATATAATCATAATTATATATAATATTATACAATTTAAACAAATAAATATATATAATAATGTAAATAATAATAAATATATGTATTAAAAGACATTATATAAATAAATATTTTAATACATTATATAATCATATTAAATAAATAGTTATATATATACATTATGAAAATAACCTTGCAAATAATATATAAATATGTATTTAAGTGTATAAATAATGTATATATATATATATAATTATGTGTATATACATAACATAAATAGTATTATAGAATATATTTACTCAATAGTATGTCAATACACATATAAAATATATAGTTTATATAAATGTATAAATTTAATATAATATAAATGTATTATAATATAAATACCTAAATACATAATATTAAAATGTATATATTCTTTTATATACAAATATATATAGGTTACATATTTATTTGTATATAAATATTCATTAAAATAATCTTCAATATATATATATGTTTATAAAAATGTGTACTCGAATAAAACAAATAAAGCTTCATTAGTGGTAGAGGTGTCTTGTAGTTATTACGTTGGTACCGGGTTCTAAACCAGTGGTCTTGAAATTTTAGTAGTGGCTCAAATGTAGGGAAATTTCATGGAGAGATGTTGGCTCCTTCCATATGGCATGGGGGTAGTGTAACCACTTTGAGGGGGAAGGGGGACTTTCTATGTACTATTCTGGTCAGGGCGAGCGTGAGTGGATTGGAGGGGTCAAGGTGACTTGTTAGGGGTTCAAGGAACTGGAAAATACACTGGATGGTCGGGCGTGAGGGTACTAGAGGATCAGTTGACTAGGTGCAAGGGTGGATGGAATTGAAATTATCACTGGAGGTGAGGGACTAGAAGATTCTAGGGGGAATTAAAATCACCAAACATTTATAAAAAAACATATTTGAGGCAGTTTATTGTAGTGCCTCTAATAATGGTCTCACTTAGAAGGGGGTTAAATCCCCCTCTAATATTGTTCTCAATTAAGGGATATTTAAAAAACGTCCCCAACTATGTACCATAATTCACTACTAGAGGTGGTTAATAATCGCCTCAACTATGAATTTTAGATTATATGTGGTTTTAACCCCCTCTAATCTTCCATTTTTCATTGAAATTAGAGGGGGCTAAAAATAGCTCTAATCTAATTGCTGCTAATGTCAAACTACTTTACCAATGCTTAGAAAGAACTATAGTTAACATAATATGGTAGGAAAATTAGCAAAAATTATGGGTAACCACCGCTAATGCGTTCAGAATGTGTTTTAACCCATTCTAATAGAAAAAATAACCCCATATTCTTCGGGTATTTGTTTTGTGGTGGGGGTTCATTAAATATTGAAAGGTAGTTTATAAAACCCATTAATGCAGAAATATTATTAATGGGATGGTGAATGTAATGAAGGTTAAGAAGATTCCAACTAATTCACCACCCACACTCAAGTGTTTCAAGTGAAATGAGTTTGGGTATTATCTGAATCAATTCCCCAATCCATGGTATTATGTGGATGATAAGCCTAAAAAAGATCTGATGAAAAAAATAAAAAGGGAAATATTATGTAATCTGTAAGGACCTGACCATAAAAATAACTTATTTTATAGTTTTTGAAATAGAATTAATATTAAAGGAATTTTTAATTTAGAGTTTTATTGAATTAGGAAAAAATATTACTATGTGGACCCATACATTACATGTGGTCACTTATACTTAGTATCAATTCTTTCCACCAAAGGAAACCATTTTAAAATAAAAAATTGCCTCCATTCAAGACACATCATCAATTCATTCATCATGAAATATTACTTACCATTAACAGTATTAATACCTTTTTAAAAAATTAAAACATGGGCTGAGAAATTTTTTTTATTAAGGGCTATAAAATAATGAAATAAAATTGTATTCTATGAATACATATAAACCAAGGAAAACATTTTCACAATGTTGAAATTTTCACACATAAATAAAAAAAACTTTATATTACCTCATAAAATCATAAGATTCATATAAAAATCCATAACAAACAAAAAATCATAAAGGTAAATTATGGCATCAATTCCACTTCACTCTTATTGTAGCTTTCATTGCTTCATAGGGAGTATCCCTTATGGTCACATTTAGAATACCATCGAAGAATATTTTCTTTAATCTCTTTGGAGAAACCCAACTATTTAACTTCATCCCATTTCCCAATGCATTGAAGAGCTATAATGGGCTCACACATCCTCGATTTATCATTGAACCACCCATATTAATAAACTATTCCTTCTAACCATAACATATTCACAAAATAGAAAATAACTATAAAGGAAAAAAATAACATTTCCACTTTGAAATAACATTTAATTTTTACAAAGATGTGTAATCATAAATGAACACAAATTATTCAAAAATAAAATGGTAAACATATAAAGGAAAAATAAAAATAATAAAGTGACATTAAATTAGTAAAATATGTTATGGCCTTTTATGTTAAAAAAATTCATTTTGGATTTTGTAAATATTCATGAAAATGTAACTTTTACAGAGCTATTTTTAAAATAAAGTCTAACGTTCTGCATCAAAAACATAAATAGATTCTGTTTTGAAAATATTTGAATTAAATTAAAAATTTATATAAAATCTCCTTAATTACCCTTGAATATCCTTATAAATAAATATATAAAATAATATATTGAATATTTACATGGAGAAAAATATTTTATAATTAAAACACTACTAGAAAATCGGGTTGTAGCCAGGGTCAAAAACCATGGCTATAGGGGTCAAAACTGTGGCTATATCAAATAGCCACAATTCCAGCTAGTTGTGGAACCTATTGGCGTGGCTATAGATAAATGTTTTTTCCACGGTTTCACTAAACTATGGCTATAACCCCCATATTTTTATACCGTGGTAGTTGGGATATATCCACAGTTGTCCCCCATGGCAACAGGGATATAGCCACGGTTTATAACCATGGCTATAGCCCAATAAAACCGTTGCTATAGCCCAAAATTAATTTTCACCCATCGAGATTCAATCTTTGTACCTTCGCTATGTAGACCAAACACAATTCCACTACTCCATAGACGTCTTTGCGGATATATATATATATATATATTGTTAAATATATTATTAAAAACTGTGGCTATAGTATGTAAACTGTGGCTATAAACCTTCTCGCCATTTTTTCACGGGATAATTTTTTTCCCGCGCAAGGGAGAGAGATCTATAGCCACATTTTTGATGAACTGTGGCTATAGTTGATAAAAAAATACCCTATAGCCACGGTTTTACCAAAACTGTGGCTATAGACCAACCCTATAGCCATAGTTTAACCAAACCACATCTATAAACCTTTGAAAAAGACCTGATAGCCACAGTTTCACCCAAACCGTTGCTATAGATTTCGAAAAAAATCATATAGCCATGTTTCACTAAACCTTGGCTATAGCCTTTGAAATTAAACCCAATAGCCACAGTTTTGTTTAAAACCGTGGCTATAGCCTCATTTTCTAGTAGTGGAACATTAAACATTCAATATGTCCCATAAATCATTGATCATATAAATAATATTATCAATGAAAAAATAAATTTTCCAAAACGTTAATTGACATGATTTTAGATATAATATGGATATTAAATGCCATATTATCTATATAAAAACCTTATAAAATAATGAAGGTGTATATCATCTAGAAACACCGTAGTAAATGGGGTCAGAGACAAAATCCATTACCTTGAGTCTGATTTATCTTGTATGATATTAATCATCTTGAATAATAATACTAGGTTAATTTATAATTTATTTAGAACCTCTTTCATGTTTATTATTAATTTTATACCATTTATTACAATGTAAAATTAATACTTAATTATTTAAGTTCATAGTGGGAATTTTGATGATATTCTTTACATGAGTCCAAATAAACATTGAAATGATGTATATAGTCAAAATGGTCATTTTTCTATCATCTCAAAAAATAATATCCATGAAATAATAATAACTTTTATATATCAATTTTACTTTTAAATCAAAACCTATATTATGGTTATGAAAAATGAACTATGTTACAATCATGGAAACAATACGCAGTTTGTATGCATGAGTAACGTTTCCATTTTTCAATGATCATTTTTGAAAGAAAGTATGTGTTATTTTATCTTTCAAGAATGAAATTAATATCATTAATATAAAATTAAATATTTAAATATACTTTTCTATATTATCCTAGTGATTTGGAGATTTTAAATGAATCACATAGCTTCGTTGAGGTGATATTTCACACATACGCACAAACGAAATTATCATTTTTATGTTCATGGAATATAATAAATTAATTTATATATATATTACTCAAGTATAATTATAAATATTTCACGAATATAACATATGAATATTAATTCTATCATTAAAACTTGTGTTGAGAGATTGTTATGGAAAATTAATTATTACATTTCGTGGAGGTATTAATTCACATGTACACACAAACGATTAATTCATTTCCCATTCAAGGGAATCAAAGATGGATTTAGGTGCTGATATTAACATAATATTATATCAGTATACTGAGTATACTAGAGTTATTATTTCATCATGGTTGAAGGATATTTGAATGAATATGAAGAATAAATAAAATAGAAACACTTAATTAAAAATATTACCTTTTATTTAGGAAATCACCATTTATTAACACCTTAACACCTCAAAGGAGGGTTTTATGACTAAAATAATTTCACTAGAACGTGGGAAGGTATTATAGAAAGGATTTTTGGATTTTATGAATAAAATATATTTTTAATTATAAGGAATATAGATGAATTTGTTCCCTTTTATAATAGTGCGGAGGAGCACTTTTTGGAATTATAAAAATATAAAATTAATATAAATTAATTTTCAATTAAAATGCATCAAAAATAAATTATTTATAATATAGAATTTTTTTGGTATTAATTCCATTTATCCAATTAAAATTATACATCTTTTGATTATTTTTTAATCCTTATATTTTTTTAACCCTTTTAACACTTACTATTTTATTAAGTAATTTAAAAATTTACGATAAATATAATACCATAACATGCCAAGAGACCAATGAGAGAGTCATTAATAAAATTACTATAATTATATAATTCATTTAGTCTTATATTTTTACAAATTTTATATCATTTAATAAATTATTTTATATTTGTTGATAAGGATTAGGTCAATTTTGACACTATTCATTACATGCCTTTTTAAAAATGTCATAACTACTTGTTTACTTATAAAAAGATACAATAAATCATCCATAATTTGTCATATTAATCCAAAAAATTCACGTATAGAATCCAATATGACAAATTATATTTAATTTAGTATTATTAATATCAATTATTTGATTCTTATTTTAATAAATTAATTACTCCATCCTCATTGTTTCACAATTAAATTTTATTATTTTGTGACTAAAAATAATAAATAAATTATCATGATGTAGACAAAAATTTCATATTTCAAATTACAATTTGTAGTCGAATTTATATTCTATAAAACCCCATATTAAAAATGATTTACTTTATAAAAATGTAAATATGACAATTTTAACTTATCTTTAAATAAAATATAGTAAATTTAATATTATTACCAAAGTGGATTAAAAGGGTTATAATTTCAGGATAAGGTTATTTTGATTGAAACCCACTCATAAAATGATATTAGGACTTATGTTGGGGTAATTTTATAATATTATAGTATTATTTTTACCCTTATTTACCTGATTTACCCTTAACCATGGTAAATAAAATACTAAAGTTACTATTAATAAAAATTATGTTTTTACTATTAGAACAAAATTTTCAAACTTATTAAAACCATGTATTTCAATTTTTCAAAATTCAATTCATAGAAGTGGATAAATTATGTTTAAAACTAGTCCCGCAAATGCTGCGACAAGGCAGGTAAATGAGATGTTCAAAATATCAATATTTTATTTATATAATTTAAATAAAAAAATTATTCCAATTATAAATATGGTATTAATAAATAAAATATTGATCAATTATGAATTTAAAAATTGGTTTAAATTTTAATAATTATTTATAAGGAAAATCAGTTTTAACTACAATGCAGTATATCTCACTATTAAAAAAAACTGAATCTTTTCAGAAAAATACCAAAAATTCACTGTAAGATATTTTTGATATTCCAAAATCAATTTTTTTTTTGAAAAATAGAATATATAAAAGTTTCAAAAAATATTATTAAAATATGTGCATCATTAAAAGACAATGAAATTTCCTTTTTTTTTTCTAAAAAATACTTCTTTTGTCTGTAAAATTTGATTTCTTCTTATATAATTTCTAAAAAAACATAACATGAATGGTAAAAATTAAATTAAATATATTTTATAATTATATTTAATTAATACAATCCAAAATGAATGATTTATTAATTTATTAGTATAAAAAACATTTGTATACATTTTAATAGTTTTTCATAAAAGAATTTCCTTTTATTTATAATTAATTGGTCACAAAATAATTAATTATATACACATATCTCAGTCCTATATACATAATTAAGTTAATAATTTTCATTCTATATATTCCGATGTCAATGTGATAACTACAATATTAAATAAAAATATTATGTTGTTCATTTAAGCTAAATATTGCGTATCATGTATTCTATTGAACATAGTTTTTCATTTAAAAAACATAGGATGTTAAATCCCCCCACCCCCTTTACTAAATTTAATCCTCAAAATTTGAACATAAGATTGAAAACTAATGGCTTGACTTTTAAAAATACCATTTTTAAAATCCCACATAATAAAAATTATTAATAATATATCCAAATTAAAATAAAGAAAAGTAAGTATAATGGTAACATGAGATAACACATACTAGGGTTCCATGTAAGAAAACCTAGACATGGAAGATAAAACTAACTCTAAAAGACTAAAAGAGAGTGTGTAACACCCCACCCCTACCTCATAGGCTTGAGGAGGTGGTGAGGGTTACTTGGACTTAATCGACATTCCCAAGGCACCAAAGGCTGGAAATAAATTCCGAGGGATTCAAGAACAAGTTGGGGAACGATTTTCCCTTCAGACAAAACCAACCAAACCATCCACTATCAGTCACTATATGATGCATGTGAATTCAATTACCCAACCATGCATTCCCAAAAGAAAACCTGGTTTTTTTCACAATGCAACTCGAAACCAATACAACTAGACATGTCCACACAACATCAGAGTACACTGTGGAAACTAAACAAGAAAACACCACTAGCCAGGACACCACCATACCTCCACACTGAGCTCCAAGCTCAAAGATCTACCAAGAAATCACAACGCACAACTAAAAGAAGTTGATGCCTGAACTTTTCCCACATCACAGTACACAACATCTCCAAAGACAACACAGTTCCAAAGAAGAGGGTGAGTACTAAAACTCAGTAGGTTTTCCCCAAATGACTTCCCTACACATGCCACTAGGATAAAACCATTAGCACATTTATATAAAATAGTTTATATAAAATAATCACAAGTGAAACCATTACCATAAGACAACCATGCTCTTACCAAGCCCTCACACCCAACCCAAGAAACTAAGGGAAAGACAACCAAACATGCCACCGACCATTTCATCAGTTACACACTAGCCCCACAATTTCCAACTTACAAAGCCATGCACAGTAAATAATCATAACAATGAAGCTTCCGTCCAATCTGTTTCATCCATTCACAACTAGTGGCTCTTCCCGTCCACTTATACATAGATGGTGGCCCTTCCATCCACTATCCACCCCCTTTTTAATGTGGTAGTTCTTTCCACTTTCACACAAAATCCCAACCAATCACAACCAAGCATATAACCCATCAAAGTCACAACAACATCATGTAATCAACCCATTTCATTACATTTCAATTCCATTCAATAAATCACCCCTTTATTGAAAACCAATTTCCATGACAAAACCCATTTCAATGTAAAACCTTTTTATTGAATACCATTTCCATCAATAATTTCACAAATCAATCATACCATTCCATTTTAAAATTCCCATTTTAAAATCCACAACAAGAACATTTCACCACAAAACCCCTTTTTCCCAAAACCCCCCAAATGGATTTCCAACCAAATTCGCACACCAAAACATAATTAATTTTAATCAAAATAAATTAATTGTAACGTGGAACCACTAGTTCTAACCACGTGGAGTCGAGAGAGAAGACACCTACCTTTAGGGTTCCCAAGAAAACGACCCACAACCAACCACACCTCTAATCCAGATAACACACCAACGAAACCTCTATAGATCACCTTACCTAACCATCAGAAGCCTTAAAATTAACATCCAAGGCAACCACAACCCTATATCTACACACAAAAAGTGTAGATATAGATAACCAAGAAATATATGGATGTAGATCGAGAGGAATACATGAGAGAAACAAGAGGAGAGACTTACCTAGGAGAAAACACCTTCAAACCGCCTTAAAACCCCTTTGAATCGCTTCCAAATAGTGTGGGAGAGCTCCTCCAAACCTTGAGAACCGAAAATACCAAGTGAGGCTTGAGTGGGAGGAAGTTTGGAGAGGAATGAGGCAAGACCGAGTGATCTCGTGTTTTAAAACTCTATCATTAAGTGGTCGCACGGTTAGCCCGCACGGTTTGGAAAACCGTGCGCTAACCGCGCGCACTCTAATGCCTCTGGAGAAAGGGTCCTCACAGTTTCCTCACATGGTATGGGAAACCATGCACAGGCCGTGCGAAGCCTACTGTCTCCCCCTGCACGGTTTCATGGAGCACCCGCACGGTTTCCACTAACCGTACTCAAACCGTGGACCCCTTTAAAATCCTCCAAACTCATTCAAAACCATTCAAAACTCTCCCAACCTCTTCCCCACTCATCCTATGCACTATAAACACATAATAAATCATAAAAAGGCCACATACCTCAAACCGGGGGTACTAAATTATCCCCACCATTGGACTTTCCATCCTCGGAAAAGTAGTGAACCTGCCCTTCGCCGAAAGAGCTCGGGCCACTAATCGACCATATATTTATCCCGCTCCCAAGTATCTTCTTGAATCTAACCATGTGGCCACAAAAAACGAACTAAACTGATGATTTTACCATGCAAGACTTTCTCTTTCCTATCCACAATCCGCACTGGCATGTGCACCAACAAAGCATCTGGTTCTAGCTCAACATGATCCCATCGAATCACATGGTCATGATCTGGCTGATACTTTTACTACTATGACATATGAAACACATTGTGCACCGTACTGAACCTAGGTGGAAAATCCAAAAAATAATCCATCTCACCAACCCACTCAAGAATCTCAAAATTCCCAATATACCTCGTATATAACTTTTTATTCTTCCCAAACCGACGATGTCTCAACCCAGGAGAGATCCTCAAGAACACATGATCACTCACCTCGAACGACAACGACCATTGGCGATGATCCACATATGATTTCTGGCGACTCTGAGCTGTCTCCATTCTCTTCCTAATAAACTTTATCTTCTCTATAGTCTCCGGGACATGGCTCGGTCCAACCCTCGGGGACTCACCCATTTCCACCAAACAAAGTGGAGAACGACATAGCCGCCCATACAATGCTTCAAACAGATCCATCTGTATGGATGCCTAATAACTGTTATTGTACAAAAACTCAACCAAGGACAAGTGATCCTCCCACGAGCCACCAAAATCCATGAAACAAGCCTGCAACATATCCTCCAGAATTTGTATCATCCTCTCAGATTGACCATCTGTCTGAGGGTGAGATGTCGTGCTCATAGTCAACTATGTTCCAAGGGATTGCTGCAAGGATTTCTAGAAATGAGAAGTAAACATCAGATTTCTATCGGATACAATCGAAACTGAAACACCATGCCTCTTTACCACCTCCTGAATATAGATTTCGGACAGATCCTCCACCATATGAGATTCATGAATTGGAATGAAATGGGCTGACTTTGTTAGCTGATCCACTATCACCCAAATGGAATCGTTCTTTCTGACCGTTCTTGGGAGACTTGTCACATAATCCATTGATATATTCTCCCACTTCTTGATAGGGATTGGTAAAGACTGCATCATTCCTGCTGGCCTCTAATGCTCTACCTTGACCTGCGGACAAGTCAAGCATCTCACAACAAACTCAGCCACACTTCTTTTCATGCCAGCCCACCAGAACTGCACTTTCAATTCTCTATACATTTTCTGAATTCTAGGATGAACATCCCACCTGGAATGATGATACTCCCTAAGAAGATACTCCTGACAAGAAACTGGTACTACAATCTGATTCTGAAAACACAAAACTGAATCTTCATTCAGTTTCCAACCCTCAATGGTCTCCCCACCATTGAGTCTCGACCCCATGGTCACACACTCAGAATCGGATATTTGTGCCTCTCTAACCAGGAAAAACAAGTCAGGAATCAACAAAACTGGAAATAAGACTGCTCTATCACCCTGGTCCTCATATTCCAACTACATGTCGGCTATAAATGACATCAACTGCCACTGGTCTGATGCCTGTTTCACCATCTTAGTATATGATTTTCAACTTAATCCATTGGCCACCGAATTTTCCTTACCCGGTGTGTACATCAAGTCAAAATCAAAAATCTGGATATATTCCATCCATCTCCTTTTCCTCAAGTTTAAATCCCTTTGTGAGAAAATATGTTTCAAGCTCTTGTGATCTGTATATACCGTGAACTTCTTACTGAAGAGATAATAACGCCACACTTTCAAAGTATGGACCACTGTTTCCAACTCCAAATAATGATCTGGGTAGTTCTTCTGATGCACTCTCAACTGCCATGAGCCATACACAACCACATGATTCCCTTTCATGAGAACGCACCCCAACCCTGATCCTGATGGATCACAATACACCACCCACCCTTTTACTAGTTATGGAAAAACCAAGATTAGTGCTGATGTAAGGCTATCCTTTAGCTCTTAGAAACAATGCTGACACTACACATTCCACTGGAATGGAGCATTATTTCTTATCAAGGTTGTCATCGGCGAAGCCAAATGTGAAAAATCACGAAAAAATGCTGATAATACCCAACTAGACCAACACTGTCGCCAAGTGCTGCTCATGCTCCACCCTTGTCTTTGAATACACCAGAATATCGTCGACAAACACCACCACAAATGATTCCAGAAATCTCTGAAATACCTGATTCATCAATTCCATAAACACCACTGGCACATTCGTTAGACCTAAGGGCATAACCACATATTCATAATGGCCATATCGACTTCTGAAAGCTGTTTTAGGAATATCCTTCTTCCTCAACCGGAACTGATGATATCCCGACCTCAGATCGATCTTGAAGAACCACTGGACTCCCCTCAAATTATCAAACAAATAATCAATTTGTGGAAGTAGATATCTATTATTTATCGTAACTTGGTTAAGTGTACGATAATCAACACATATCCTCAAAGTTCCATCCAACTTTTTCACAAAAAACACCGGCACTACCCACAGAGATGTGCTAGGACAGATAAACACTTTGTTTTCTAACTCTTCCAACTAGATTTTCAGTTCCCCCAGTTCTTCTGGTGCCATCCGATAAGACGGAAGTGAGATAGGACTGGTCCCCAGAAGGATATCAATTGTAAACTCCACTTCTCTTACAGGAGGTAACCCAAGGAATTCCTCAGTAAAAACATCCATGAACTGATCCAACACTACTGGAAGAACACTCTGCTCAACACTGTCTACCGATTCCAACGACAAAACCACCTACTGATACAATAACGTACCCACTGCTAGTGCCAACAAACCCGTTTCACCCTGCCTTTCATGCTTCTCTCTTCTAAAGAGATGTCTAATGCCATCATGTGTCGTAAAATCCATTGTTCACGCATCACAATGTATGTGAGCCTTAAACGCCACCAGCCAATCCATTCTCAGGATTTCATCATACCCATCCATCTCAAGTATTGAGAAATTCCACTCTATCTCAACCTCGCCCACAATGATACAAAATTCTCTACACAAGAAGGTTCGAAACTCTCTTTGACCCAAATAAGTTTGAAGTTTCAAAACCTAGGGCATCATTTCTAACCTTAAACCCAGCAAATCAACCCCAGGTGCAACAATAAAAGAGTGTGAAGCACCCATATTAATCAACACTTTCATCAAGGTAGAATTTAAAAGAATAGTACCTCACACTGTGGATGGTCCCGACTGATCATCCACCACAACATGATCAGCTCCGAACACATGTTTTCCTGCCACACTCTACTCTTTATTGCTATGTTAAGGCGTCATGGTATTCCGAGAATCACCATGACCCACTTTACTCTACTGACGAGGGGTTTACTGCTTCCCCTGTCCTGTCGAAGCATACGACGTCTACGATCCCTGATGAGGGTCACGTGCACCAGACCTTGGAGCATTCCGACAATAATGCTGCAGATTCCCCATCTACTTACAATAATGACATGCTCGAGGTTGTTCCGTACATTCCCACTGGATGTGGCTTGTCGAACCACACTGAAAACATCCCGGCTTGCTCTGGGGCTTCGGAGGAAGATTTACCGATCCTGCCGTCAGATTATGTGACATATTCCCACCCTAGTAATAAGTGTCCCTCTTCCTTTTGAATCCAGTTTTAGAGTTCCCATTATTCCCCATGGGTACCACCATGCATCCCCCACCCGGATCTCCCAACAGATCCTACTCACCCACCGAGGATCTATTCACCGTCTCTGTGTAATCATCTATACATAGCACTGCTATCTTTGAATGGAATCCATGTCTTAACACCACATCAATGATCCTTGCTTTCAAAGATGTGCTACCCACAACCTCGGGTGAAAACCACACAAAGTTCATAAACTTAGCTGCATACCCCATCACCGACATAAGCTCTTGCTTCAAACTGATGAAATCAGTCGTACACTGAATTCAGAACATATGTGGGTAGAATTGTTTATTAAAAAATTCATCAAAGCCTTACCACATCACACCATGCTCCGTCCCCACTTGGTCTACCAACTACCACCACTGAAGGGCAAGATCTTCCAACATATACGTGGCCAACTTCACTTTTTGCTCTATCGGTGTTCCCAAGAACTCAAAGATCTTATTCATTCTATTCAAAAATGCTTCTGCCCTTTCTAGCTCTGAATCACACCTGAAGATGGATGGATTCTACATTTGAAACTAAACTTCATGATCTATATGCCCTATTTCATCTATTTTATTTCCACTTCCCACAGCTTGGAATGCTTTCACAATACTTTACACTAGCCGCTGGTTCACCTGAGGCTCAGGTGCAACCACATTCTCAGCAGCCTCCTCCGGTTGGTCTCCACGACACCTAGCCAGTGCCATTGAAATAAACAGAAAACAAACAACCATGAGTCTCACTTCCATAGACATCACGAAATCCCATTTAAAATCAAATTACACAACACTATCACAACAAGGCTTTCCACCAATCCACATTTTCCACATGTTCCATGTTTCACCATTTTGAAAACCAAACCATTTTCAAAATACCAATTTATTCACATTACGATTTTACACATTCATATCACATCATAAATCATTATACCCCAATGAAATATGTATCCTAGAGGGAAGTCATTTCTACCATGAATTCCATGGTCATCTCATTTGATACACGCATAACAATGAGATATCCAATGCCTATAAGTGTCTCTAAAACACTTATGTACCCAAATCCCTGGTAACATGAATTTCAACAATAAAAGTGTTAGATATGTCCTTTTATGCTATACATTCCATTTTCAGAAAATCTTATTCCTTACTACCATCCCGACTTAAGGAATGTAACCGAATGAATGTCAACACCAAATCTGAGAATCAACTTCAAAGGACCGAATAAATTGACCCCACTTGTAACACCCTTCCCCTACCTCATTGGCTTGAGGAGACGATGAGGGTTACTTGGCCTTAAGTGATGTTACCATGGTGACAAATGCTGACAATAAATGTCGACGACTTGAAGAACAAGTAGGATAATGATTTTACCTTAAGACAAAACCAACCAAACCATCCACTATCAATCACTATATAATTCATTTCAATTCAATTACCCAACCATGAATTCCCAAAAGACAACCAAGTTGTTCAAAAAAACAAATCGAAAACAATACAACTATACATGTCCACACAATATCAAATTACACTGCGGAAACTAAACAAGAAAACACCACGATCCATGACACTACCATAGCTCCACACCAAGCTCCATGCTCCAAGATCCACCAAGACATCACAACGCACCACTAAAGGAGGTTGATGCCTTACATTTTACCACATCACGGTACACAACATCTACAAAGACACCACTGTTCCAAAGTAGGGGGTGTGTACTAAAACTTAGTAGGTTTTCTCCAAATGACTTCCCAACACACACCACTAGGATAAAACCATTAGCACATTTATATAAAGCAGTTTTTATAAAATAATCACAAGTGCAACCATTACCATAATCCAACCATGCTCTTACCAAGCCATCACACTCATCCCAAGAAACTAAGGGAAAGTCAACCAAACATGCCACAAGCCATTTCATCATTTACACACTACCATGACAATTTCCAACTTGAAAATCCATGCACAATAAACAATAAAAACAATGGAGCTTCCGTCCAATCTATTTCATCCATTCACAACTTGTGGCTCTTCCCATCTACTTATCCTTAGATGGTGCTCTTCCATCCACTATCCTTCCCCCTTTTAAAGTGGTACTTCTCGCCGCTTCCACACAACATCCCAACCATTCACAACCAAGCATATAACCCATCAAAGTAAAAACAACATCATGTAATCAACCCATTCTATTACATGTCAATTCACTTTAATAAATCACCCATTTATTGAAAACCATTTTCCATGCCAATCCCAATTTAAATAAAACAACCTTATTTTTAATACCATTTCCATCAATAATTTCACAAATCAATCACAATATTCCATTTTAAAATTCCCATTTTAAAATCCACAACAAGAAAATTTCACCACAAAACCCCTTTTCCCCAAAAACCCCCAAAATTGATTTCCAACCAAATTCACACACCAACACACAATTAATTTTAATCGTAACAAATTAATTGTAACTTGGAACCACTAGTTCTAACCATGTGGAGTCGAGAGAGAAGCCACATACCATTAGGGTTACTAAGAAAATGACCCACAACAAACCGCACCTCCAATCCGGCGAACGCACCACTAAAAACTCTCTAGATCACCTTCCCTAACCATCACAATCCTTAAAATTTACATCCAAGGCAACCCCAACCCTATATATACACACAAAAAGTGTGGATCTAGAAAACCAAGAAAGGGAGGGATATAGATCTAGAGGAAAACATGAGAGAAATAAGAGGAGAGACTTACCCAGGAGAAACAACCTTCTAACCGCCTTGAAACCCCTTTGAATCACTTCCAAATCGAGTGGAACAACCCATCAAACCCTTGAGAACATAAAATCCCAAGTGAGGATCGAGTTGGAGGATGTTTGGAGAAGAATGAGGCAATCTCAAGTGAGATTGGGTTTTAAAAACCTATCTTTAAGTGGCCGTACGGTTAGCCTGCACGGTTTGGAAAACCCTGCGCTAACCCTGCGCACTCTACTGCCTTAGGAGCAAGGGTCCGCACTGTTTCCTCGCATAGTTTGGAAAACCGTGCACAGGTCATGCGAAGCCTACTGTCTCCCCCTGCACGGTTTCCTGGAGCACCTGCCCGGTTTCCACTAACCGTGCTCAAACCGTGCACCCCTTTAAAAGCCTCCAAACTCTTTCAAATCTATTCCAAACTCTCCCAAACTATTCCCAACTCATCCCATGCACTTTAAACACATAAAAAAGCATAAAAAGGCCACATACCTCAAACCGGGGGTACTATAGAGTGATAGTGAACTTGATCATGGAATGTTGACCATCATAAAACCATAAATATGTGATGGGTCGAAATTCCTTTGATAAAAGTAAGTGGGTAATATTTTTTCGTTAAGAAAATTTTCAAAGTGTTAAGGAATTATTTTACTAATTGAACTAATAACCTAAATAAATGTACTTACATTATAGGTAGATCTTTATACATTAATAAAATTGCACCACAAACTCATATTTTTCACTAAACGATGATTATTCACGATGGAATTTTTGTGCCTGAAGCTCGAGAATAATCTTCTATATAATTACATAATCCAAAAAAATTAACCATCTATTTATCATATCATGAATAATAAACCAAAAAAATGGTTAAGATAATATAATATAATTAACCAAAAAAATGAGACCATTAAATGATGAATGAAAAATTTTAATCTCCAAAATTAAATAATAATACACAAAGATCATAAAAGACCATTCAAAAAATTACAATCCTTAAAATTTCTGAAAAATATTCTATACTAAGATTGAAAACCAAAAATGACTTGATCACACAGTCTTCCAAGATAAATTTTAACATATGCCTCTAAATATGATCAATCACTATTAATGTCTCATATAAAAAATTATAATTTCCTAATTCACATAATCTCGATGGTGTAAGTCAATAATAAATTCATATAACCTTCCAAGATATAATTCAACATTAATCCCTCAAATAAAATTCCATAGTATTCTGATAACCTTATTCATATAGGTTACCCAAATAGTTATTTTCTATGATTAATGACATAATCACCAAATCATTTTCCATTCCCATGGTTATCTATTAGAGAAAACATATGTTACCAAAATATACTTATTCTTAATAAATCAACTCATTTAGCTAAAAATAAAAAGTTATACCAGCCTATGACATGACATAGGCCATTGGTTGGAAATATACCCTTATCGTCCTTCTGTTGGGGGTTCGATTCTCACAACCTTATACGATGAGATAGGTTTTCACCGATTTTATTGGTTGTAATTTTTCCAAAACTATACAATACATATAAAATAAAAAAAATAAAATACTCAAAAATAACCATAACATTTTTAACCACAAATTTTATCTAATAAATTTCATTTTTCTTCAAAAAAGTAATAACCCATAATTACATAAAAATTAAAAGTATAATAAAATACCATTAATAACCTTATAATTTCAAAAATAAAAGCTTAAAATTTGTTTTTCAGATACCAAACTTATGGTCAACCTGAAAATTACAAACTCATGATGAGATCCCTAAATATTATGAAAACATCATAATATCCAAAGCTGTATAAACCATCCTTTGATACCAACTATAATAACATGACCTTAAACATAACCTATTATGGTTTTTTTGAACTAGAATTAAAATTCTAGGATAATTTTTGTTTATAGTTTTAGATAATTAGAAAAAAATCTTACAAAGTGGACGTGTACATTACATGTCGACATTTGTACTCATAATCCATTTTTTCCACCAAAGGAAACCTTTTTAAAATTAAAGATGAAATCTTTTCGAGACACATATTCAACTATTTCATCATAACATATTAATTTCTCTTAACAATATTAATTATATTGAATAAAATTAAAACATGGTTTGAGAACAAAAATATTAGTAAGGGATATAAAATTAAAAAATGTTATTCAATTATTACATATAATCCCAAGAATTTTTTTTCACAAAGTTGTAATTTTCACTCATAAATAATAAACACTTTAGCTTACCTAATGAAATAATAATATTCCACTAAAACTATATAGAAAAAATAAATAATAAATTTAACTTGTAACAACAATTCCCATTCAATATTTCGGTATAATTCATTGCTACATAAGGAGTAATCTTTATGGTATCATATGGAAAACAAAAAACAGTATATTCCCATAATCTAATTGTTGAATCCCAACCTGTTAACTCCATATAATTCCCTAATTTATTGGAGAGATATCTTGGTCTTAAATGTTCTAGTATTATCATGGAACCTTTAACATTAATAAATTATTCCCAAGATCTATATCATAATCCTGACACATAGAACAAGCATAATGAAAAAAAATCATTTCCATTATGAAAACACATTTCATTTTTAAAAACCCACTCACTAATAAATGAAAACATATTATTAGAAAATAAAATGGTTAACATATAAAAGAATAATGAAAAAATTAAATTTATATAAAGGTGGGATAATTTATTCATGATTTTTAAGGTAAAAAACATTCATTTTGGATTTGGTAAAAATAGATGAGTGATTAATTTTAATGATATTTGATTAAAATAAAGTCAAAATTTCATTTCCAAAAAACATAGAAAGTATAATTTTTGAAAAGTTTCTAATTAAAATAAAAATAGAAAAATATTCCATTAATAATCCATGTATGTACATATAAATAATTATGTTATATAATATCAAAAATATTTACATGGAGAAAAACATTTGACAATTAAATCATTATACAATGAAAGTGTCCTATACCAATTTTAACATTTAAATCAAAATATCCATGAAGGAATAAATTTAAAAATAATAATTAACATGATTATAGATATAATATGGATATTGAATGTCATATTAGCTGTATATACACCTTATAGAATAATAATGGTTCATATCATCATGAAATTCCTCAATGAATGGAGATTGATATAAAATTCCTTATCTTGAGTATAATTCATACCATATGTTCTGTATCATCACGAATAAGACAAATTGGTAAATTTATACCTTATTTATTATGTTTTCATGTTTATTATTATTTTCATATCAATTATTTCAATTTGAAATCAATTACTTAAATATTTATGTTCATGTTGGATGTTTTGATGATATTCGGTACATCAGTCAAAATTGACATTGAAATGATGTCCATAGTCAAAATGGTCACTATTAAATCTTATATAGAATAATATTCATTACATAATAATAAATTTTATTCATAAGTTATACTTTTATATTAAACCATTAATTATGGTTATGAATAATGTACTACATTTCAATCATGGAGACGGTAAGTCGTACCTACACATGAGTAAGGTTTTCATTATTCAATAATCATTATAAAAAAATATAAGTATTATTCTATAATTTATGAATTATAATAATATCATTAATAACATATTAATTATTTAAATATACTTATATATATTATTCAAGTGTTGTGGCTATTAAAATTGAATCACATCTATTTGTGGAGGTGTTTGTTCACACATACGCATGAACGACATTATCATTATTACGTGCATGGAAAGTAATAATGTAAACTATATAGATTATTATACTATAATGATAAATATATAATTAATATCACTTATTAACATTAATTCCATTTTTATACCCAGTAATGAGATATAGTTATAGAAAACAAATTTTATCATTTTGTGCAGGTGATAATTCACATGTACACACAAATGATTAATTAATTTCCCAATTGATGGATTCAGAAATGGATTTAGGTTATCATATTAATATAATAATGTCTAATTATATTTAATATACTGGATTTATTATTTCATCATGGTCGAATAAGATTTGAATGGCGATGAATACGAAATAAAATAGAAACACTTAGTTAAAAATATTACCTTCACTTCAGAGGATTACATTTGATTAACACCTTTACACCTATATGAAAGGTATTCAGAATAAACTAAGGTCCCTATAATTTGGAGAGATATTCTAGGCTGGGTTTCAAATATTTTGGCATAAATATTTTTTGATGTGCAAGGAAAAGACATAAATGGGTTCCATTTTATAAGAGAGGGGAGGGGAACTCTTGGAATTATCAAAAATATTAAATTAATATTATTTTTTTCTATTATAAATAGATCCATAATAATAATTTTCTATTATAGGATTATTATAGGTCGAAATAAATTCATAAAATTAAAATTATATATTTTTTTTATTATTTTTAAATCCTTACAAATTTTTAACACTATTAACTCTTCCCATTTTAATGAGTAATTTAAACATTGAGGGTTAATATAATTATCATAACATTCCAAAAATCAAATTAATGATTCATTAATGAAATTTATCAATATATATAAACCATTTGGAATAATATTATTTTTTTAAAAAAATTATTATTTAATTATATAGTTTATATTTTATGATATGAATTATATCAATTTTGAAACTGTTCATTACATGACTTGTATACAAAACTATAAAAACTTTATTACTTCTAGAAAACTACATTTAAACATCCCTAAATTTTCATAGTCATTCTATAAATTCATGGATCATTTAAAATATTTCAAATTATATTTATTTTAATATTATTTATATATTTTATTTGATTCTTTCTTTAATAAATAAATTGATGCATAATCATTATGACACAATTAAATTTAATTAGTTTTATCTAAAAATTATAAATAAATTATCCTGATAAATATTAAAATTTTATACTTAAAAAGAAAATCAATTGTCAAATTTATATTCTCTATAACCCTATATAAAAAATGATCTACTAAATAAAAATATAAGTATGATATTTGTAACTTATCTTTAAATAATAAATAATAAATATAATATTCATACCCAAGGGGATTAAAAAAGTTATAATTTATAACTATGGTTTATTTTTGTCGAATCCCACTAATACAATGAAATTAGGACAAGTGTTAGGTTAATTTTATAAAATTATAATATTATTTTTACCTTTAATTACTTGATTTATCCTTAACCTTAGTAAATAAAATAATAATTTATTATTGACCAAAAATTATTATCATCCTATAAGAACTAAATTTGTATATTTATTGAAACCGTGTATGTCCATTTTTAAAAATTCAATTCACAAAATTGGATAAATTAAGTTTAACACTAAGCTAACAAATGTTGCGAGAAAGCAGGTAAAAGAGACATTAAAAATATCAATACATTTTTATATCTAATTTCTATATAAAAATTATTAAAATGGCATAAATTTTATATAAAATTTATCAATGACTTTTTGTTACTTTAAAAATACGTTTAATTTTTCATAATTATTTAAACAAAAAAAATCAGTTTTTAACTGTAATGCAGTATTTTTCACTATTCATTAAAAATGAAACTTCTCCGAAAAATACCAAAAATTCACCCTAATATAATTTTGATATTTCAATTTTTAAAATGAAGATTATTTTTAAAAATATAATATAATTTTTTTTGAAAATCTATATTTAGAATAGGTGTTCCAACAAAAGGCGGTAAAACTGCTTTTCTTAAATACTATTTTTGTTCGTAAAATTGGATTTATTGTTATGTCATGTCTACAAAACACATAATATGAATGATAAAAAAATATATTATATATATTATATATACATATTTCATTAATATAATCCAACAAGAGTGATTTATTAATTTATTAGTATAAAACACACTTGTACAAAATTAATTAGTTAAAAAAACATTTCCTTTTTTTATAATTAACTGGTCACCAAAGAATTAATTATATACACAACTGTAAAAAATATTTTCATAATTAAGTTAATCCCTTTTATTTTAACCATTCTAATGGATATGCAATAACTACTATATTAAACAATAATATTAATTTGTTCATTTAAGCTAAATGTGGAGTATCATGTATGTTGTTGAATCTAGTGTTTCTTTTGTAATATAAAGATGTTATACAATCACAATAGATAAAGTGAATCATGATAATTATGTAACACTTATCCATATCCTTATGTTGGTATTTCATGTTTGATTACTTATGATTGATCCCTATGAAAATCATTTTATTTATATTATAGTGAAATTTCATGTGATTATCTCCATCTACATGATTTTTTTAATAATTAAATGAAATTTGATATTCTATTGATACAATGATGAACCCAAGATTCAAATGAAAATGTTTTTATAAGATAAGAGAATATATAAGGAATAAATGGTTAATTAAATTTTATAATTGAATCATTCACCATGTAAGATTAATTTAAGAGCTACTTATAAAATTATGGGTTTATGAGTTTAAGGTTGATCATAAATTAAAAGTCATTAACACCCTGTTAGATTTTCTATGTGAAAGAAACTTATCATGATTAAGTATATTTTAATATATATGTATGAAAATAAAACCGTTTGGTTTTGTTTATATTTTATAGAGAAATTTATTTAAGGATGAATACCATTACTATTTACATAAATATTATTAGATATAATTATATCCTTTAGGATTTTTCATATATTTGATGTTGAGGTAATTATGGGTCTTTTTCAATCACCATATGAATTTATCACACATTATTATGATCATAGAATATTTCTCTCAGGATCTTCTTTCCATAATATACATTAAGAAAGTGGTATGGTTTCATGGAGTACCACATTAAATTATATCAGATAAAAATATTAATCTTACCATAATGTTTTGGTGAGGATTTAAATATGATCTTAATACAGAGATGAGTTTCAGATCCTTATATCATCATCAATCACATATGGTTAGCCTTAGAGAACAATTAAAACCCTATAGTATATGATAATATTTTTTCCCTAGATTTTAAAAGTGGTTGGTATCAACCACTTCCTTTAGTTTTTTTACATAAATAATAGATTTCCCTTGAGTGTTTATATGGATACATATAAATCCCTTTATATAATGTAATGTAGAACTAAAACATAATATAATGAAGATATATAAAAAAATATAATAAGGCCTTATCAATATGATGAGATAGAAGAGAAGGTTATATTCATTCATCAACGTGTGAAGAAAATATAATGTTGATAGAAATTAGATAATGATAATCATCGATGTGATCTAGAGTAATTTTTTTTTGTTTAGAAGGTCCTTCTATGAATTTCCCCATGGAATAAAGATGGGAAAACTAATCCTAAGGTATATTAATTTATTTGAAATAATTGATCATGTCAGGATAGTATCTTATCATTTGGATGTTAAAATGAACCATTATTAGGTTTACTATTTGTTTCATGTACCAATTTTGATGAATTACATACCTAATCCTTCAAATTTTATAACCATAGAGGTCATAATGATGTATCATGATATTTCTCATAAAGATTATTTAGATTATGTTCTAGATCATATATAGAAAGTTCTATGAAACAATTTTACTTCCCTGGTCTTTTAAAAAAAAATCAGATTGAGGAAGCTACATAATGACTCAATGATGTAATGAGGTAGAAGTATCCTTAATTTTTGGTACCAAAGTGACTAATTTTAAAGCTGAAATTAATTTCATGGGTTTGGTGTGGGGTAGAATGTAACAAATCGGGATTTTATGAATTAATTTTTTTTCAAATAAATTTAATGTTATTGATATTTTTCATTACACAAAATACCAATTTAATCTTTGGTTACATGGAACACAATGCGTAGCTTAAATTACACATAACACCGATTTTAAACAAAACATGACATATTATTGAACTATTACAATTTAATATGATAGTTATAACCAAGCCATTAGAATGGGAAGAATAAATTTTATTAAATAAATTATGAAAATATATGGTTCACACATGTATATATAATTAAATCCTTTATCAAAATTCAATTATTGAGGAATATTAAAACTACCTAAAAATAAATGGTATCTATTTCTGAAAAACTTTTTTTATAAACACAAACACGTTTTATCTCAAAAAATTTAGTAAATTTTTTGAATGATTTAAATGGAATTTCTATATTATTTATTCAATAAAACTTTTATCATATATATTTTTATGCACTATAGAAAATAAATAAGAACAAATACAATTTTATTCTTGAAAATTTTAGTTTTCTATAAAAAAATTTGTATCACCTTTTGCGCACTAATTTTAAAATTAATTTTTCCACTTTCAGAAAAAAATAATTATATAATAATTTAATTTTTGAAATAATCATGCCAAAATTATCTTATGGTGAATTTATGAAAATTTTATATGAGGGTAAATTTTTTTATAAATATTTAAAATATTAAAGTTTTTTATAAGAATATTCATTTCATTTAATGCATTTAAAAACGTTAAAAAAATTAATATAATAGTAATGGTAAAATTAGAAAAATAATATTTCTATTTATATAATTTAGGTCCTGTAATAAATTTTATATTTAATTTGGATATATGAACTTTTTGAACTTTTTGATCATTTTCTATTTTAAAACCCGTTTTCTTATAGCATCTCCATGATTAATTTTAAAATATTATTTTTCACATATGTGAATTGAATTTTAAAAAATGGATTATTTATTTAGATTCATCATAATATATATTATCTAATTATTTAGGCTTAAATTTTTATCATAATGAATAGTAAAAAGAGTAAAAAATATTTATTGTGGTTAACGTTAAAATTGATTTACTAGAGGGGGGATTAAACTAAAAAGATAAGGGTCTAAAATGACCTAAACAAGTCCAAAAACCCATTGTATGGAAATATTTCTACCTTATATATAATCAGATCTATAATTTCCCATATTGGATCCTTGTGGAATGTGAAAAATGTTGGTTTAACATTTCCTTTTCAAAAAATACAGGTATGCCACTCACCTCACTTATAAAAGGAAACCCATGTCCTATACTATTCACATTAAAAAACAATTTATTTAAGAAAATAACTACCTAAATAAATTTTTTAATTCCTTAATATCTTCCTAGATTTATTGTTTTTTCAAAAAGAAATCCTAGTAATCCTTTTGATGTAAACTAAAAGAAGTAGTCTGAAGAAATTTTAAAATATTTACCAAGTGTTTTATTTTATTTCTTCTTCCATTTCCAATAAATATTATTAGACCATGATTATATAATTAGAAAAATATCTTCCACATACACAAAATTTATAATTATAATTAAAAACATAAATACTTATCCTCTTCTATCAAATTGGTTGTGAAATTTTTATTCGTGGGTATGACGGACAACCTCCTCACGAACTAAATTTTTTCGTTTTCAATCACCACCTCTCACAAATATATATAATGATATATTTATTGATTATATACTATATTTATGATATAATTATTTTTCTCTAATCAAGATATCACATTTTACTTCTTACCTTCCATTCCACAGGAATACGATAATGTTATTCGTGTGTATGGCGGACTACCACCTGGTGAAACGATGTGATTTGTTGATGCTTTACAATAAAGGTAATAAGGATGGGTTTAATGAAAATATAAGATATAAATATATGGAATAAAAAATATTATATAATGGTAATATATTATTTATCTTTATTTCTATATTTATGTAGTGAAAATGGAACCAACGTTCATGTGTATGTACGACTTGTTGTCCCTATGTACAATGAATTTAATTTTATATCTCTATAATTTATGGATCACTATAAATGTATATATTACGAATAAATATAATATATAAATCATGGTAAATTTTTATGAAATTATGAAACAATGAAAAAATTAATAGGGCCAAAAATAAAAAATCCAAACATACAGGAAAACAAAGCAGTTATTACCCGAAACCTGACTTTAACATAAAATTATTAATAAATGGGTATTAAAAGGTCATAGGTAAATAATATTTGGTTCAATGTATATTATTATTGTAATAAAATATATTTATAACAATATTATATTTATTATACTAAATTTTCTAATGTGTACAGATGGAGTGAAGACATATAGTAAGAGATTTCTATATCACTTTTTAGTTTTGTGATACACATTACATATTCTCCACCAATTTTTTAGGAGGATTATATAGTACAGAAGAATTTATTTTATTATTATTATCCTGGAAAATATTATTATTTATATATCTATATATGTATATCTCTTTCACAGGGTTTACATTAAAAAAGATACCAAAGTGGTAATGGTTTTATGATACAATCTCATATTTCGTCATTATTGTTTATTTTTTTGCTTTTGATGATGAAATTTAATAAACCATATCTCAAGAAAAACATGAAATTTGTTTTCAATTTTTTATTTCTTGTGAATATGTGGTTTTAATTCATTTTACTCTCTTTAAGTATTCAAGAGTTCAACTGAACTTTTTAATGAAATGTAACATTATTTATCTCTTTGGTGAAATATAATTTTTCTTGCATAATCGTGTTTTCTAAAAATGATTTAAAAAATATTCCTAAATCATAAAAATGATTTGTTAATGTCATTTTACCCACATTAGATATTTTTTTTAAAATGTTTTGAAAAGAATCTCCATGTCATTTTAAAAACTATTCCCATTCGTCTGTTATAAAAAATGTGAATGGAATATTTGTTTTAACATGTATTGTATAAAATGTACTTTATGCCTTCATGACCTCAATTTATTTTAAATATTCACTTATAGGATAAAAAGTTTATTTTCAAAAAAATATTTCAAAAAAATATTATTAGATTTTAGTGTTATAAAGTGACATTCAAAATATAAATGTTATTTCCCTCAATAAATGTATTAAATGATTTGTAATGATTTATTTTTTATGTTTCCCTGGTTATTTATAAAGAAATCGAATTTTTAAAATTCATTATGTTTTGAAATGTTTTTTTTCAAAGTTGAAAGGATATATTCCACACAAAATATTCTAAGTGATCTTTAAAAAACAGTTTCCATCTAATATGATATAATTTTATGTTTTCTATTCTATTATTTAGATAAGATTGAATGATACCATCATTATTATTTATTTTCATGGTTTATGTTTATGTTTATAAAATGTTTATTAAGCACATTCATTTTTTATGGGTTATACTATTCTGAATTGATGAAATGTTCATGAAACCTATTTTATTTACCCGAATTATGATGTCATTATATGATTAATTTTTTATGATATTGAGTAACACATCAGTATGGTTTTCATTATGATATGGTTGTGAAATAAATCTCTATCCCATGAATTATAAATAGCATTAAATTTCATGAGATAATAATGGTATATTAGTTAACGGGATTGATCCACTATTAGAGACATGTGTATCCTAATCCACTATAGCAAACTGGTGTGTCCTGATCCACTATGGGAAAGAGGTGCATAGTAATCCACTATGAGAAACATGTGCGTCTTGATCCATAGTTGGAAATATACTGTATGTATGAATCCCCTATTTTGATGGTATTGGTTGAAAGATGAAATGGTTTTTCTATATTTATGATGGTTCTATACCTTTATGAAATGTGTTTATGTGCAAGTATTGATTTATGATGATTTCCCACTATTGTGGGATTTTTTTTGAAATGATATTATCTAATATAATAAATCATGATTATGATATATGAAAGGTTGGGTAGGAACTTCCCAAGTTAGGTTCATGGTATCATACCTATTTTCCTTTATTATTATTTCATATGATCATAGATTAATATGTCCAATGATTACCCTTATTGAGCAACTCAGGTCACCCTTCCTTATGTTTCCTTCCCAAGGTAATGAAGAAATAATTAGGTAGGGTATTCCAAAGAGGATACTATGTGAAAATATATTTATGGGAGATGTTGAATATATTTAATGGAATAATAATATTCTACTTCTAGTATTAAAAACATTAAACTGTTATGGTCCTTGGGCCTATGTTAATGAAATTTATTGAATATTCAGAAAAAATATGTGATAAATATATATAAAATGCCTGAGTCTCTAGAAATTAATATATCCAAGCTTTATTAAACTTTATCATGTTTTGAGTATGTTAAAACTTAAAAATTTATCAATTCCTCAATTACTAAAATTCTATTAAGAATGTATTAACTCTCTACACCAAGAACTCATATCATATAATATTTAGGAAAATATCACTTCATATCCAAAATAAACGGATGATCAACAACTAGTGTATGGTTAAATAGGATATATTTGTACAAATTACTCACATTTTACGAGTTTAGAAATTTTGATGATGAAAAATATTAATTGAGGGTAAAATGCAATGACCCAATATTCTGATATATTTTTCCTTTAATTATATTATATTTTTCAGGTAGTTTTCTCAAAAAAATACATAACAAAAATAAAACTGTGACATGTTTATACCATTAAAATGTTTTCATTAAATTTTTATGTTTGAATAAGTGTACAAAATTATGAAATATATTTATATATATGTTTATATAAAGGTAATTTTATATATATTTACCTAAATAATTATTTTGTTTTAAAAAATAACTTTTTATATGATTTAATTTTTGTTAAATAAAACAAAGTATATTATTGTTAAATGATAAATTTAAAAAATAATATATTTATTGAATAATGACAAATATATTTGTTTTTTATATAAATTAAAATTAAAAAAAATCAAATTAAAAAAAATAGACTGTCATATGAAAAAAAATCATTATAACATATAATTTTAATTAAATGTAAAAATATAAAATCAATTACATTTAATTTTATAAATAAACATTATTTTCTATATTTATATTTTTATTGTAGTTTAGGATTAATTTATGGGATTTTTTGGGAAAAATACTATTTGTTGCTGAAAAGTAAAAATTAATGTTTTTATAAATATCATGGATTTTAAAAAATTATTAGTACTTAATTATGAATTTTAAATTTATTAAAACAAGATATAAGTATTAGTATTTATTTTATAAGTTACATTATAATTTTAAAAAATGTTTTTTTTAATTTAGAAACATATATTTGACAATTTAGAACCTAAGAAATATTTTCTAAAAGACAATTGTTTTCAATATTTTATACATTCAATATTTAAAAATTAATTTTTATCACATATATAAGTTTAATATAACAAATATATTTCCATTTATTATTTTTCATGCGAATATGTTATTAGGATTAATTGTTTTTTGATTTTTCTTAAATAATGTATTTTTTTAGGAGGAGTAAAAAATAAGGATTTTTCAAAATTGGAGACTTTTATTACCTTATCAGAATATAAATGAGACTTTTAATCTTTTAAAACCATTTAATTGATCAAATATTTAATTAATTAATATTTTTCTAAAATTTAAATATATTTTTTAAAACGTATAAAACGAAAGAAACAAAAGTAATATTTTATATTTTTTTGGTTTTTCATTTAATTAAATATTTTTTTTATAAAAGTAGTTTTTTCCATTAATTTAAAGCCATATAAAATTTATATTATTCATGATAAACCAATTTATTTCTTAAAAATAAAAAGTATTGATAATCCTTTCCCACACCTAAATTTTGTGTTTAAAATCATCTTTTCCTATGTAACATTTTTCCAATTATACGCACTAATACATACATAAATTTCAATAACTCATGTAAATGTTATTTCATAAAATAATTTAGATATTTTAAATCAAAATTTTTAAATTAATAAATATTTTATTTTTTATTTTTGTCCAATAAAATTAGTTTCCAAGGGTGATACTTTAGTTACCATGATAAATATAAAGTATGGTAAAAGTTATTTAACATAGATAAAGTAGTTTATACATGTGGATAAAATGTTTTATATTATATAGTGTAGGTATTTTAGGGCTTATGTTTTTACCGGTTAATTTTTTTTACTTTTTCCTTGAATAATGGAGTGATATTTTTTAGAAATACTGGGTTTTTATAAAAGTGCCAATTTTGTCACTTATAAAAGGCCACCACATCCTCCCATTTTATTTACCAATTAAAAAATATGGATCAACCAAAAATCAGCCCATGTACCTCTTCAACATCATATATATGAATTCTATGATTTGTTCTCACCAAAAGACCAATCTATAGAGTCATAATAAGTTACCCAAGGGTGAAGTTCCATGGAAGAAGTAAAAATATCAACCGAACATCTCTAGCTTTTTTATTGTTATCCACCCCAAAATCACCTCAATACATTATGGTATTATCAGAACATCATTAATACTATTCTCAAGTGTCCTATACTAATAGAATATCCATTTTATAACTTCCTCCAAAAACATTGATAAATATAAAAATGTCATCATGCGTATGTGAAGACAACCACCACCATGAACTACATGTTTTTTTTATGATCAACTAACATGAATGAATCTAAAATTCCATTTATTTTGTAAGAATTGTATTCATAGAAACTATTAGTATAATTTAATTACAATATATGGAAATATCTAATTAATAAAAATAGTAAATGGTTATAGTAACATTAACCACCTTAAATGGTTTTATCAAAGAACCTTTCTTAATTTTGATCTATTTAGGTATGAACACTAAAAATATATAAAAATTATATAAAATTAATAATAAATAATATAAAAATAAAAAACTATTTATATCGTGATGTTATTTTTGAACACCTTTGACCATAATCAAAAAACTGAATGTGTTAGAATTAAATTAAATGAACTTCCCTAAGTAACTAAAATAAGTGAAGTATATATTAGAAATAATCACTCAAATATAATATATAGACATTATAAAATAATATATAATTGAATGATGTTCTTGGATTAATATATTTAATGAAATTAAATATATTATTCCCTATGTTATGTTTAATAGCAGTGCACATTTGAAGACAAGTTAAGTGTGTTTCCCCTCAATTTATCTTCATTGAGACATGTTGTAATGTTAAACACCATTTTCATATTTATATGGATTATGTAATTCACAATAATTTATTTTTGAATAATCAATGATTTAATAGAAGGTATTTATTTAAAAATATTATTTTCAAGCTTCAAATGACATTGGATTAAAAAATTACTAAATCTATAAGGGGTTCATCTAAAAAACTCAATTTTTCCAACCCATTTTATTTGTTTGAATATAATCTTATTTAATGTATTTTTATACAACCAATTTTGATATATAATTTGATAAATAATGTTTATTCATGGTATTTAAACTTCAACATCATGATTTTTCTTTTTCTAGTGGGTTTTATTGGAATGTTTTTTAATCCATAGAGGATCTTCCATACCACCTTTTTTGCATGATGGTTATAGGTTCTATTTAATTTTCTCCCTTTATCATAATATTCTTCTCATGAAATAATAAGATTTATTATATATAACCCTTAAATATTTTCATAGTGAAATATTCTTTTTATTGAGGGGATTATACATGTGTTTAGTTTCATTTGATAACCAAAATTTTAAGTAAAATAGATATGAAATATATTTCCTATTTCTTATATCATGTCACACATCACCCTTGAAAAATATTTATAAAACCATAAATAGAATTAAAAAATAATTATTTAAATTATAACAAAAAATTTGATTTCTTCTTTTTTGGATGAAAGTAGGATCTTTCCTTCATTTATAATATCCTTACTTATTTTATGAAGTAGTAGCCGAGTGGTTCATATTTTGTTCTCTATTCTCATAAATTATTATCAGTAATTTACTATATTGGAACACCATTTTAATACCCCGACCCCTCTCTTTCAGTTTCAATGCTTAAAAATGTTGTGTAATTTTTTTATAAAACAAACTGAACAATTACACAACACTTTAAACAAAAATGGATATTTTATAGGTATAGTGTAATGGCCCGGACCTCTCCAACCCATTCCCTTGTCAAAAACAAGGTCACAAAGTGTTCTGGAGGGTAAAATGGACTTTTCCCACACTTTCTAGAATTTTGTAAATACACGTCGTGTACCCCTTTGCCGGATATACCCCGTGTTGAAGGCTGTGTCCTTGCCTTGTGAAATAAATGAGTACACGCTGTGTATCTAATACTACACACTGTATAGTCCCTCCCCATGTACGCATTACCGTGTGTTGACAAGAAAATGGCAGTGTGCCGTGATGGAGCCGTGTCCTTGCCATGTGAAATAAATAGGTACACGCCGTGTACCTCATACTACACGCCGTGTAGTCCTTCCCCACGTACGTGTTACCCTCAAGCCGTGTGTTGACCAGTCAACAGCCATGTGCCATGTTGGAACCATTTCCTTGCTATGTGAAATAAATGGGAACACGCCATGTGTCCAATACTACACACCGTGTAGTCCCTCCCCGCATACGCGTTACCTTCAACCCGTATGTTGACCAGTCAACGGCCACGTGCCGCGTTAAAGTCCGTGTTGGAAGCCGTGTGGTGACTATGTGAAATGACCGAGTACACGCCGTGTAATATTTTTTCTCACCTATTAAAGGAGGGTTCCCATCCTCCTTTTCAACTCACCCCTCTCCTCCCCATTCCTTTGAGCAGATCTCTCCCAAGATACTCGAAGGCTCCTGTTCTTCCATAACTTCATCATCTGAGCTCCGATTTACGATCCGTCAGTTGCCATGGGATTTTGATGACGAGGCAGAACTTCCGAGCTTGGATCTGTTGTCTTTCCTTCCACCTTTCCTTTCAAACTTCCACCCAAATAGGTTTTTCCGGGACTCGACAGAGGTGACGGACGCCAACGGGCGTCTTCTAAGGTTGATCCGGGGGAGCATTGTGATCAGAACCTGTTGAGCTAGGGATCTTACCTTCGTCTCTCTAAATTGTGCATCATGCGGGGTGGGTATCCTCTTTTTTTCATGAGAAACAGTTGAACCATTAAATAAAGATAATAAATGGTTAAATAACGGGGATGGGGAAGTTGATATGTTTATCTTATATCCTGTGATTTTATCTTGTGAATTGAATAGGCTTATGCCTACTGAAAATCGCGGTCGTTGGGGGCCTTTTCTTGCGCAATTAAATGTTGCCCTATCTTCTAGACCATTTTGTGAATGGAACCTTGTGGAATGTGGAATTTGGTTAATCACGTAAAGTTGGATGATTAAAATTTGGAACACTTGTGTGATCACCCCGGTTAAATAAAATGGAATAATGAACATGTGGGTTTTGGCTTGGTTACTGGTGTGTGAAAGGGAGGGGTGAATCCTGGGTTGTTACAAATAGAACGGGTAGTAGGGATGTGGTAAATGATTTTAAAGGGGCGATGATGTGGAAAAAATCTCATTTTGTGGGTTGTGGTGGATCAGATGAGTAGCGGGGCTGCGATAAGTTGTATCAAGGGATGATGGTGTATGGTGCGGTTGTGGTTGTGGCGGTTGGAAGCAGGGCTTCAGGGATGGTTTGGAATGTGAACGGACCATGGGTTGTGAAAAATAAATAAAAAATTGGATGATTTAATGAATGGTGGGTCATGGTAATGGAACAGGATTAATAATCAATAGGTTGGTTGGTTAATAAGGAAGGATTTGTTGTGATGCTTGTGTTTTACAAACATGATTTGTGAATGGCAGGGATATGTTTTACGAACGATTGATATGGTTGGTTGTGGTTGGTTGCCCAGTAGTTAAGGAACTAATAAACTAATTCTGCTGAAACGTGAAAACCTAAATGAGGTTGGGGTTGTTTATTGTATGCATGCTTCGTAGTAACAGTGCCAAGGCACGTACTCAGTTTCTCTGTTTAGAAGCCATAGGTTGGGCTGTGTGTTTGGTATACATATATGTATCTGTATCTTTTGTGTTTTATTGCACCCCACCCATGTTGAGCACTTAGTGCCGAACACTCCCATTTCATGGGAGAGGATGTTTTTTCCATAGTTACTAGCTCCTTCATGCTCCTTCTTCCCTAGGCTGTGATGGCTTGAGGCGACCTTACACCTAAATCCCTTCAGGTAGGTTTCGATTGTGGTGGTTTTAGCCCAAGACTCTTCAGGCAGGTTTTACTATTTCCCAAGAATATTCGGGATGGGGCCCAGGTGTGTGTGGGCGGGATACATGGTTGTGAGGCCCAGGTGTGCGCCAGCGGGATACATGGTTGTGAGGCCCTGGTGTTCGTAGGAGGGATACGTGGTTGTGAGGCCCAGGTGTGTGCGGCCGGGATGTGTGGTTTGTGAGGCCCAGGTGTGTGCGGGTGGGAAGAGTTTGGTAGCGTCAGGACGTTCTCCATTAGGAAGATCATTTAACTAATGTGAAATGGTGCGGGGTACCCAATACTCTTGTTCTTATATACTACTACCTGTCGTGATTGTGTTTTTGGTGAGTGTGGCTAGTGAGGTTGGGTGGATAGATTTCCCTGCTAGTTTTCTTCTGTTGTTCTCACTGGACATTAGGATGTCTCCCCACCTGTGCACGAGAGATTTAGGTTTCCCTACTGAGTATACTTGTATGATCACCCTACGTTTACTTTCAGGTTTCTAGGAGGACTACCAGGGTCGTGCGGGACCCTATTAGTCGGGGCAGTTAGAGTTGTTGCAGTTGTTGTACACTTGTTTCTTTTGGTATTGTACTTTGATCTTTCTTTTACTTGTACCTTGTTTCAGAACTATTTAAAAATGAATGTGGGATTGGTTTGGGTTTATTTCTATACTCTTGTTCTTTTCCTTTTTGGTGGTTGACTAGTCTTATTTCCTGATCTTAAATAATAAAAAGGGTAATGCCTCCCATATTGTGAAAACTCATACCCATGGTGATAGTCGCCACCCCGGGGCCTAATGGAGGCAGGACTCAGGGGTCATTATCTCCCTTTCACCATTGCCAGCCCAAGAGGGGCATCTCTGGTGGGAGGGGGTCGTGACAGAATGGTATCAGAGCGAGGTTGAGAGATAGGATGGAGTCTGGAGTTAGGCACAGTGAGGATTTCATGGGATGGTAGGGAAAAAGTGTTTGTTAATCTTGGTGTGTGACATAGGCCATGGAGGACCAGCTAGGACACGTGATTTTAGGGCCCCCCGTGATCCGATGCAAGGACCCTGAGCCTACCGAACGACCAAGTGAGGCTACATTGATTATAGGGTAGAGACCCTTGGGAAGGTACATGCATCATCATGATTGTGTTTTACTTGATTTGGGTGTTCTGGGAAAGAAATTGAAATAAAATGATAAAATAAATCCTTGATAAATTTCCTTGAAACTCAGGCTTAGGCGTTCTTTGTTTACCGTACCACTATGGAACCTTGTCGACATCATTGAGGTAGAGGAGCTGGGCGTGGAAAGTTTCACACAACAGAGTTGACATCTCTTGCAGGACTAGAGGTGGTGCGAGGTACGATTTGTTTGTTCAGAACTCTCGTTTATGCTTTGATCGATCTGGGAGATTCGCACTACTTTGTTTCACTTGGTCTAGCCCATGCCCTGGTTCTTGACGTAGAGAGACTTTCCGTACCACTGGTGCTGAGTACACCAGTTAAAGCCCAGACCAGAGTATCTTTTGTTTTCCGGGGATGTGGGATGACATTGGGACCACATCGATCTAGTGGGGACCTTCTTCTATTACAGATGCAGCCATACGATGTCATCCTAGGCATTGACTGGTTGTTTTATGTTAGTGCTGTTATCGACTGCTTCCGGAGAAGAGTCGTGTTCTCCGACGTGGACGAGCAATGTGTAGCTTTTTTTGGCGAGAGGAGCTATCAGGTGGGAAGCCGGCGTGTGGAGCCTCTCCTTTCATTGTTAGGCGGTTTATCAGTGGTTCCAGCTGATACAGAGATGATGGATGTCCCAGAGGTTGTTGGGGAGTTCTTCGATGTTTTTCCTAAGGAGGTTGTGACTCTACCCCCCGATGTGACGTTGAGTTTGGGATAGACTTATAGCCTGGTTCCCATCCGATTTCGATGACCCCTTATCAGATGGAACCTTCGGAGTTGCGAGAGTTGCAGATTCAGATTGACGATCTGATGGAGAAGGGTTTTGTTCGACCCAACATATCGCCATGGGGTGCTCTAGTTTTGTTCATGAAGAAGGCATACGGTGGTCTCAGACTATGCATAGAATACCGAAGGTTGAACCAGGTAACGGTCAAGAACCATTACCCCCTTCCAAGGATAGATGATCTCTTCGGCCAACTAAGGGGAGAAGGTTGGTTTTATAATATTGATCTACGATCTGGATATCATCAGATGAGGGTAAAAAAAAGTGACATCTTGAAGACGACTTTCAGGTGCAGGTATGGGAACATTGAGTTTGTACTAATTCGGTTTGGAGTTACGAATGCACCAGCTGTGTTCATGGGACTTATGAACTTTGTCTTTTGAGAGTTTATGGACTGGGTTGTCGTTGTGTTTATCGATGACATCCTGATCTACTCAAGATCAGATGAGGAGCACGTTGAGAATCTCAGAGAAGTCTTGTAAGTCCTTCGACACCACCAGCTTTATGGGAAATTGTCGAAGTGTAAGTTCTTGACACAATAAGTACACTTCCTTGGGAACGTAGTGTCTCAGCAAGGAGTGTTAGTGGACCCGTCGAAGGTGGAGGTAGTTGTTTATTGGGCGGCACCCAAGAGCGTGGCGTAAGTTCTTAGTTTCCTTGGGTTGGAAGGTTACTATCAGAGGTTTGTTTCGAACTTATCTCGAGTTGCTGCTCCATTGACAGCTTTGACTAGGAAGAACCAGGTCTTCCTATGGAGCGAGCAATGCCAAACGACTTTCGACTACCTGAAGGAGAAGTTGTTCAGTGCTCCCGTACTCAGGTTTCCAGAGGAAGGGTTGTTGTATGAGGTGTTTTGTGATTCTTCTGGCCTTGGTCTGGGGTGTGTTCTGATGCAGAAGATGGGAGTGATCTGTTATGGGTCTAGGCAGTTATGCCCTCAAGAGCCTAACTATTCCACCCATGACCTAGAGCTTGTAGTAGTAGCGTTTGCACTAAAGTTGTGGCGACATTACCTCCTTGGGGAGCGCTTTGTGGTCTTCTCAGATCACAAGATCCTATGTTATATCTTCTCCAAGCGTGACCTAAACCTACGGGAGTGGATATGGGTCTAGTTTCTCCAAGACTATGACTTTGAGATCTCTTACACTGAAGGTAAGGGAAATGTTGTGGCTGATTCCCTGAGAAGGAAGTCACATCAGGAAGTGGTTCAGGAATCCGCTGATTCTTGGAAGGCGATGGGAGAGTTGGCTGCCTTGTAATTGGATGCAAGGGTAGAAGGTGTTAGAGGATGTTTGTTTCAGATGACAGTGCATTCCTCCTTGTTGCAGCAGGTGGAAGAGTGTCAGTGGGGGGAATCCGAGGCGGAAGTAATGTGGGATCCTGTCGATCAAGGAAATGCTCCAGAAGGATGGTTAGAGGACAACCGACATAGGATTATTTTCCATGGATGGTTGTTAGTTCAGGAGGCGATGTGTGAGGGAGTTCTCCATGATTTCCATAAATCAGCCTTGACGGTACATCTAGAAGTTTCAAAAATGTACCGAGGCCTGAGGGAAAGGTTTTGGTGGCCCGGGGTGAAACGGTCAGTGGCGGAGTCTATGGCTAAATGCCTAGTGTGTCCGCAAGTGAAGGATGAACACCGTGTTCTCAGTGGTTTTTTGCATCCTTTAGATGTCCCCGAGTGGAAGTGAGATGAAATCTCAATGGAATTCGTCACAGGACTACCCGTAGCTCAGGGTGGTTATGATGCTATCTAGGTAGTGGTGGATCGATTGACGAAATTAGCTCACTTATTAGCAATTAAGGAGTCGGGCCTGGTGAGTACCTTATCCCAGAGGTACGTATAAAAGGTGGTGCGTTTGCATGGAGTTCCAAAAACTATCATCTCAGATCAGGATACTCGGTT
Organism: Viscum album; assembly: GCA_963277665.1. Classification (NCBI taxonomy): domain Eukaryota; kingdom Viridiplantae; phylum Streptophyta; class Magnoliopsida; order Santalales; family Viscaceae; genus Viscum; species Viscum album. The sequence goes on from OY728126.1 coordinate 1,042,285,874, forward strand.
TACCTCATGAGTTTGGAGGGTGTTACATCATGCTTTTGGCACCCAGCTACGCCTTAGCACTACTTTCCACCCCCAGACCGATGGACAAACAGAGCGGACTATCCAGACGTTGGAGGACATGCTGCGAGCATGCGTTCTAGGTTTTGGAGGATCATGGGTACGACACTTGTCTTTAGTAGAGTTTTCCAACAACAAAAACTTCCACTCTACTATTAGAAAGGAACTATTTGAGGCTCTGTATGGAAGACCATGTTGTTCACCCATTTGCTGGGCAGAGGTTGGTGAGACAGGTGCTCTTGGGCCAGAGGTAGTGCATAACACCATGAAGAAAGTCCAGCTCGTACATGAGACGATGAAAGTGGCTCAGGACCGACATAAGTCTTATGCTGATTGTCGGAGGAGGCCCTTGGAGTTCGAGGTGGGATATCATGTGTTCATGAAGGTTTCCCCTCGACGGGGGTAGCGGAGGTTTGGGAGAGGGAGAAAGCTCTCACCTAGGTTCATCAGACATTTTGAGGTGCTGAGGCGAGTCAGTGAGGTGGCATATCAGCTAGCCCTACCACCTCATTTGGAGAAGGTTCGTGATGCCTTCCACGTCTCCCAGCTACGTCGATACTTGCATGACAACTCCCACGTTATCAACTGGGGAGAGTTAGATATGGGAGATGATGCGATCTTCGAGGAACGACCAGTCAGAATCGAGGATCGTAAGGAGAAGGTGATTCGTGGATGAACCATTTTGTTGGTTCATGTGTTGTGGAGGCATGGCGACCTTGAGGATAGCACTTGGGAGCGGGAGGCCCAGATTCACGCTCAATACCCGGAGTTGTTTTGACTTGTGTTTTTCCTTATTCTTCTGAGCTTTGTGTTGATATTATACTCTTTACATTTGATATATGGAATTCTTGGCTTGTCGGTTGTGAGACGTTTTGTTTTCCTTATTCTCTGGAAGTGTGTAACGTGTCCGAATATGTGGAGAAATAGGGAAACCCAATCCTTAATCAAGACACATTAATGCGGATGCGATTTAACTCGTGTGGGAGAGTCAGTGCTGCTTAAAGTGGATAATATCCCGACATGGGAGAAGGAATTCCCCAAGCCATGTGTTCGGGCAGTGTGTGGGTTGTACGGTGTTGGGGGCAGTGTAAGTTGGAAAATCCTAATATATGGAAGTGGGAAGGTCCAATCCTTAATCAAGACGCATTAATGCGAATGTGATTGAACCCATTCAGGCGAGTCAGTTCCGCCTAAAGCGGATAATATCTTGACATAAGAGAGGGAATTCCTAACACCTATGATTATGGTTATTGGTTGGGTTCCTGTTATAACGAGAACCCTAAGAGGTATCTTGTTGGGTTCCTCTAGGTTGGTTTTTGAAATCTCAAGGATCAGAATGTTTTAAGAGGTATCTGATGTAATGGACCAGACCTCTCCGACCCATTCCTTTGCCAAAAAGAAGGTCACGAAGTGTTTTGGAGGGTAAAATGGACTTTTCCCATACTTTCCAGAATTTTGTAAGTACACGCCGTGTAGTGTGAGTACACGCCGTGTACCACTTTGCCGGGTATACCCCGTGTTGAAGGCCCTATCCTTTCTGTGTGAAATAAATGAGTACACGCCGTGTATCCAATACTACATGCCATGTAGTCCCTCCCCGCATACGCGTTACCATGTGTTGACCAGACAAAAGCCATGTGCCGTGTTGGAGTTGTGTCCTTGTCGTGTGAAATAAATAGGTACACACTGTGTACCTCATACTACACATCGTGTAGTCCTTCCCCGCGTACGCGTTACCCTCAAGCTGTGTGTTGACCAGTCAACAGTTGCGTGCCATGTTGGAGCCGTGTCCATGCCGTGTGAAATAAATGGGTACACTCCATGTGTCCAATACTACACGCCGTGTAGTCCCTCCCCGTGTACGCGTTACCTTCAACCCGTGTGTTGACCAGTCATCGGCCGCGTGCCGCGTTAAAGGTCGTGTTTGAAGCCATGTGGTGACCGTGTGAACTAACTGAGTACACGCCGTGTACCATAAAGTACACGCTGTGTAATTTTCTTTTTATCTCCTATAAAAGGGGGTCCCCTCCTCCTTTTCAACTCACCCCTCTCCTCTCAATTCCTCTGAGCAGATCTCTCCCAAGAGACTCGAAGACTCCTTTTCTTCCATAACTTCTTCGTCCGAGCTCCGATTTACAATCCGTCAGTGGCCACGGGATCGTAACGACGAGGCAGAACATCTGAGATTCGATCTGTTGTCTTTAATTAGGACTTTACTTTTCAACTTCCACCCGAGGAGGTTTTTCCGGGACTTGACAGAGGTGATGGACGCCGACGGACATCTTCTAAGGTTGATCCGGGGGAGTGTTGCGATCAGAACCTATTGAGGTAGGGATCTTACCTTCGTCTCTCTAAATTGTGCATCTTGCGGGGTGGGTATGATCTTGTTTTCATGACAAACAGTTTCACAATTAAATAAAGATAATAACTGGTTAAAGAATGGGGATGAAGAAGTTGTTATGTTTATCTTATATCCTGTGATTTTATCTTGTGAATTGAATAGGCTTATTCCTAATGAAAATCACGGTCGTTGGGGGCCTTTTCTTGCGCAATTAAATATTTCCCTATCTTCTAGACCGATTTGTGAATAGAACCTTGTGGAATGTGGAATTTGGTTAATCATGTAATGTTAGATGATTAAAATCTGGAACCCTTGTGTGATCACCCCAGTTAAACAAAATGGAATAATGAACATGTGGGTTTTGGATTGGTTACTGGTGTGTGAAAGGGAGGGGTGAATCCTGGGTTGTTACGAATAGAAAGGGCAGTAGGGCTGTGGTAAATGAAGTTAAAGGGGCGATGATGTGGCATGAATCTCGTTTTGTGGGTTGTGGTGTATCAGATGAGCAGCTGGGCTACGATAAGTTGTATCAAGGTATGATGATGTACGGTGCGGTTGTGGTTGTGGCGGTTGGCAGTGGGGCTGCAGGGATGGGTTGGAATGTGAACGGACCATGGTTTGTGAAAAATAAATAAAAAAGTGTAAGAGTTAATGAATGGTGGGTCATAGTAATGGAACATGATTAATAATAAATGGGTTGGTTGGTTAATAAAGAATGATTTGTTGTGTTGCTTGTGTTTTCCTAACTTGATTTGTGAATAGAAGGGATATGTTTTATGAATGATTGATATGTTTGGTTGCAGTTGGTTTCCTAGTAGTTAAGGAACTAATAAACTAATTCTACTGAAACGTGAAAACCTAAATGTGTTTGGGGTTGTTTATTATATGCATGCATCGTAGTAATAGTGCCAAGGCACGCACTCAGTTTCTCTGTTTAGAAGCCATAGGTTGGGCTGTGTGTTTGGTATACATATATATATCTGTATATTTTGTGTTTTATCTCACCCCACCCATATTGAGCACTTAGTACCAAACACTCCCATTTCATAGGGGAGGGAGTTTTCACCATAGTTACTACCTCCTTCCTGCTCCTTCTTCCGTAGGCTGTGATGGCTTGAGGTGACCTTGCACCTAAGACCCTTCAGGTAGGTTTAGATTGGGGTGGTTTTATCCCAAGACTCTTCAGGAAGGTTTTAATGTTTCCCAAAAATCTTCGGGATGAGGCCCAGGTTTGTGCGGGTGGGATACGTGGTTGTGAGGCCCAGGTTTGTGCGGGCGGGATACATGGTTGTGAGGCCCAGGTGTGTGCGGGCGAGATACGTGGTTATGAGGCCCATGTGTGTGCGGGCGGGATGTGTGGTTTGTGAGGCCCAGGTGTGTGCGGGAGGGAAGAGTGTGGTAGTGTCAAGATGTTTTCCATTAGGAAGAGCAGCTAACTAATGGGAAATGGTGTGGGGTACCCAAAAATCTTGTTCTTATATACTACTACCTGTTCTGATTGTGTTTTTGGTGAGTGTGGCTGGTGAGGTTGGGTGGATAGATTTCTTTACTAGGTTTCTTCTTTTGTTCTCATAGGAAATTAGGATGTCTCCCCACCTGTTCATGAGAGCATTAGGTTTCCCTACTGAGTATAATTCTATGCTCACCCTACGTTTACTTTCAGGTTTCCAGGAGGACTACCAGGACCGTGCGGGACCCTACTAGTCGGGACAATTGGATTTGTTGCAGTTGTTGTACACTTGTTTCTTTTGGTATTGTACTTTGAGCTTTATTTTACTTGTACCTTGTTTCAGAACTATTTAAACATGCATGTGGGATTGGTTTGGGTTTATTTCTATACTCTTGTTCTTTTCCTTTTTGGTGGTTGACTTCTCCTTTTTTCCGATCTTAAATAATAAAAAGGGTATTGCCTCCCATATTGTGAAAACTCATACCCTTAGTGCTAGTGACCACCCCAGGGCCTACTGGAGGCAGGACTCAGGGGTCATTATCTCCCTTTCACCATTGCCAGCTCAGGAGGGGAATCTCTGGTGGGAGGAGGTCATGACATCTAAGTTCTAGAATATTAAAAAAACCCATTCATTTATCAGAGTTGAACAAAAATAAAATGATTTCCCACTAAGCATCCACACATTCTACTCCAAATGCATTGAAGACCGATTTATAGCTTCTATATTTCCTTTGAAAAACATTTAAAAATAAAGGGTGATAATATAATTTCCCAATAAGGGGTTTTAAAACCGTTGATTTAATTTTTAAGAAATCAATATTTTGGAAATAATTTTTGGTTAAATAACATTGAAATTATTATTTTTAGAACTTAAATAAAATATTTTTAATATACTGAAATATTGTTTCTTTAATAAAATATCTTTGTTTTAACGATAGTCAGACATTGAAATTACTTTAAAACTAATCCAGTGATTTTATTTGGAAAAAATTAAACAAAATTCATGTAAACAAAACATTATTTTGAGGAAAACTAATTTGTTAAAGGATGTCTTGGGCCTACCCACTTATTGATGGATTGGTTCACTCCCCAATGACATTTCATTTTTACAATGAACAAGCACCAGTATTTTTAAAAAATGTTTAAAGTATTCATTATATATATATTTATTAGTATTTTTCACTATAGTTTTTACATTTAAACACGATAATGTACTAAAATACACATCCATACATACATACATACATACATACATACATAAATATATATATATATATATATATATATATATAATTTCCATTTCATCATTTTCAAGATTGGTTACTACCAAAACATTTATCCACTAGACTTTACATATAATTATTCTTTCTTACACGAATCACCATTAATGCTCATATGAGAAATTCAATTTTCTTAACTTAACAATAATAATTAATAAAATTTCCTAACATAAAATTTTAGTGAAAAATATTTGAAACAATTTCTCTGATATCCATGTCTTTATTAATTTTGGGACAAAGCCTTAAAAAAATTAAATTAAAACATGACCTTATTATAAATTCAACAGGTGTCAATGTAATGCATAACACATGGAAATGTATATTTGCAAATGAGATTAATAAAAATTTATGATGTTCTAGGTTCGTTTTTTTAATCATTATGATAAATTGACCATAAAATCACCCTTTTGTCCATATATATATATATATATATATAAGTATGTGTATTGAAATGGAACATACAACACTCGATAATCAAAATTTAAATACATTGTTGAGAAAAATGTAAGTAAATGAAAAATATTCATTAGAAAAATTAATTATGAAATCAGAATAAATCATGGATTAAATACATACACACTCATACATTAATTGTTACAATTTTTTTATACTTAGTTGGATTAATATACTTATATATAAATCTTTTTATATCATAATCCATAAAAATAATTCTTACATGACATGGAAATAATTTATGAGGTATGAAAAATATTTCATATATGTATACTTGAAAATAAACTAAAGAATTACATATATAAACACTTGTTTTAATATGAATAACTATTAAAAAATAATTTAGAGCATCACTATAAGTTATTTTTTTTAAAAAAGGTTTGTCAACAAGAAACTCAAATAACATAAAAACATAATTTCTCTTACGAAATTAGAATTTATGTGCATAAGGCAGAAGAATTTCTAAACAAAAATCTATTTTTTTTTCAAATTAGAATGATAAGAAATATTATTTTTTGTTATAAAATCCATTTCACAAACATAAATAAAAATCATGAAAATAATTAAAATATATATAATATACCTTATGAAAATATAAATATAAAGTGCACAACTATTTGAAAAATAATAAAACCCTACCTTATAGACTATTAATTACTTGCAGTTAAATCTAAAGTTGCATTCAAGAGTTTTAGAAAATATAATATATCATATTAATTTCCTCTAAAAATGGATAAACATAAAATAGAGGATTTTACCCTTTACCTCAAAGACTCTAATGATTCACAAATACTCTTTACCCCTCCTTATATATACCCAAAAAGATAGTGGAGGCAGTTTTAAGGCAAGCCTCTAGATAAAAGAGTGGGTATCGTTCAACCAATGAGGAACATTTTCAAAGATCTAATAAAGAATACATCAATGAAAATTAAAAACAGTTCGGTTTCGATCCCCATCCAAAATGGGAAAAACCATATATTATATATAACTAATAGAGAGGAGTTCTATTTTCTTATGCTTGAGGTGTACATGTTGATGAATCAGAAAAACTCTTCATAAATTATTGACAACAAATCATTAATAGATGTTAGGTCGATTTGAGAATATATATATATATATAACTGGGAAAAAATATAATTGTAACAGAAATCATCATGTGAGAAAAAAATGGATGAAACTGAAACAATATGATACTATTAACCTGATTTTAGAAGATTCAAATAACAAGAAAACAATTAAATAACACCTACTTGTAGTTTCGGAAAAATTAGAGGTCATTTCCTCCTGAAATCTATTTCAGAACACATACCCAAATATTGAAACCCAAACCACGATACAGATCTCTTACTTAGTGCCCGAAATTATAAACCCCAAACATGGAAGAACTCCAACAACCGATCTTTGTCCAAAACCATCGCTAACTGGAATCCTTCATGATAGACTCTCAGATGTGCCTTGACCACTTCTCAAAATCAATGAAGACAACCCCTCACCGTTTCCTTGGCTCCATGTCCACCTCATACACCTGACCACACAACCTACGCTCAACCTAGAGGAAAAAGAAGACACAAACCTCATGAATTCAAAACCCTCAAAACTCGATTTCATCTTCACATTTTAATATTTCATTCTCATTTATTATTATTTTATATCATTTCATTTGTTTAAAAATAATAATGAAAATAAAACTATTTATATTATTTTATCTTATATCGTTTCATTTTATAATTTTAAAGGATATTCTTATATATATATTATACTCATATTAATATTGTAATATTAAATATTTCATAATATAATTTAAAAAAAATTATATAATCTTTTGAATGTTGAAAAAATTATGTATTTATTATTATATTTATATATATATATATATTAGAAAATTTATTAAATACCCAATTTTTTTTATTTCATATAAATTAAGAGTTAAAATATTCAAATCAATATATTTTCTATATGTATATATTTATTTATTTTATAACTACAATTATCATATGACATTTCTCAATTTTAATTTAAAACATATAACGAATAGTTTTTATAAAGTTCGGATAAAAACAATATATATATATATATATATATATATCAAAGTCTGAGGTAAGATCAAACATATAGGAGAAAACATTCACAACCCTCACACCACTATTTTCAGAAAGGGTTTTATATGTTCCTCTTATTCTTAGTTTCGTTTCAATAGTTCTTGCTATAACATTTGTGCCTCTATCTGATCCAAAATACGGGAACTACCCAATTGGCATCGTTGTGTTTCTCGGAGGAATTTAAATTATTTTATTATCAATAGCTTTGGGTTTAATGTGTTAGTTTTTGTCTGTCAAGGATGTATTATGGTCTTTGTATAAATAAATTTCTTACTACTTATATTTCTGAGTTCATAAATTTATGAATTTTATTTCATTTTAGAAACATTGAAAAAACATAAAACATATTTTTAAAACTAGGGTGTTACATTCTCCCCCCTTAAATAAATTAATTCCTCGCAATTCTTTCATTATATATAAGAAAATTATGAATTTACCTCTTCAGAATTAAATAATTTCTAACTGGACATAACTATCTAATGAAAATTCTAATGTGTAGATCATTCTTCCTCAAAAGAAAACATCTAATCTCCAAAATATTCTAGACTGTTCCACTGATACCAATTATAAATCCATGAGCCCAAAATTTTGGTCTCAATTCTTAAAAATTATGTGTAATTTTTTTAATAAAATAAAATGAACAATTAAACAACAGTTTAAACAAACAAGGACCTTTTACCAGTTTAGGTTTTGGAGGAATAAACAAAAACCATGCATTTATCACAGTTAAACAAAAATAAAACAATTTCCAACTACGCTTCCCTACACGCTACTCCAAAAGCATCGAAGTACAATTTAGAACTACTATGATTCCTATGAAAACATTTAAAAAAATGGTTAAGCATTTAATTTCCTAGTAAGGGATTTTAAAAACATTGATTTACTTTTTAATAAATTGATCTTTTTAAAATAATTTTTGGTTAAATAACATTGAAAATAATTTTTAGAAATCAAATGAATATATTGTTAAAATACTAACATATTAATGCTTTAATAAAATATATATTTTTTGAAGATAGTCATGCATTGAAATTTCATTAAAACTAATCCAATGATTTTCTATGGAAAATATTAACCCAACTTCATGTAAAAAACATTAATTTGATGCAACAATATTACTTGAAGGTGGTCTTGGGCCTACTCACATAGCCAAGGATGGGTTCACTCCTCAACAACCTTCTATTCTTACAACGAAGAAGCACTGGGATTTTGAGAAAATATTTAAAGTTTTCTTTACACACACACACACATATATATATATATTAGTAATTTTCACTGGAATTTTTACCTTTAAACACTCCAATGTATTAAAATACACATCTATACTTATATATTTATATATATATATAATTTCCATTTCATCATTTTCAAGTTTTATTACTACCAATACTATTATCAAATATACATTACATATAATTATTCTTTCTTTAATGAATAAATATTGATGCTCATATAAGAAATTATATTTTATTAAATAACCAAAATAATTACAAAAATTTCCCTACATAAAATTATAAAAGAAAATATTGAAAACAGATTCTTTGATATCCATATCTTTATTAATTTTCGTAAAAAGCTTTAAAGAAATTAAATTAAAACATGAACTTATTATAAATTCAATGGGTGTCTATATAATTCATAAAACATGGCGATGAATATGTGCAAATGCAATTAATAAAATGTTATGATTTTATAAGTGTGTTTTTTTAAACGTGATGGTAAATTTACAATAAAATCACCCTTTTATCTATCTTTATATACATATACATATATTTATATATATATATATATATATGTGTGTGTGTGTATGCATATTGATATTGAACATACAACACTAGATAATCTAAATTTAAATACATGGTTGAGAAAAACCTTGATAAATAAAAAATATTCATTAGAAAAATTAATTATGAAATCAGATTAAATCATGGATTAAATATATAAACAGTCATACAATAATTATTACGAATTTTTTTACACTTAGTTGGATAAATATACTTATATTTTCATGTTGGTATATCATAAGCCATAAAAATAATTCTTACATGACATAGAAATAAATTATGAGGTTTGAAAAATAATTCATATATGAATATTTAAAAATAAACTAAAGAATTACATATATAAGTACTTGTTTGAAAATAAATTTCTATTACAAAATAATTTATAACATCACAATAAGTTCTTTATTAAAAAAATGGTTTTTCAAATAGAAACTCAAACAACATAACAACATAATTTCGCTTACCAAATACAAATTTATGAGCATAAGGCAGAAGAATTTCTAAACAAAATTCTAATTTTTTTAAAGTTAGAATTATATGAAATATAATTTTTCTTTATAAAATCCATTTCACAAACATAAATTAAAATCATCAAAATGATTAAAATATATATAATCTACCTTATAAAAATATAAAGAGAAAGTGCACAACTATTTGAAAAATAATAAACCCTTACCTTATGGACTTTTAATTACTTACAGTAGAATCTAATGTTGCATGCTAGGGTTTTAGAAATGAAGATCTCTCATATTCATTTCCTCTCAAAAGGGAAAAACATAAAATTGAGGCTTTTCCCTTCTACATGAGAGATTATAATGATTCACGAAAACTATCGGAAGCCCCTTATATATACCAAAAATGATGATGGAGGCAGTTTCAAGGTCAGGCCCTTGATAAATGAGTGGTTGTTAATCAACCAATGATAAACATTTTCAAAGATCAAATCTAGAATATGTCAGAGAAAGTTAAAAATAGTTTGGTTTCAATCCCCATCTAAAATAGGGAAAATCATATATTATATATAAATAAACAAGAGGAGTTTGATTCTCTTATACTTGTAGTGTACCTGTGGATGAATCAGGAAAAATTTTCATAAATTATTGACAACAAAGCATTAAAAGAAGTGTTGTAAATTTGAGAATATATATATATATAACCGGGAAAATATTTGATAGAAAAAAGAATCATAGAGTGAGAAAAAATTAGATGAAACTGAAAAATAGGATACTATTAAGCTAATTCTAGAAGATTCAGATAATAAGAAAACGATTAAATAACACCTACTTGCAGTTTTGGACAAATCAGATGTCATTTCCTCCTGAAATCTAGTTCAAACCAACTAACCAAATATGAAAACCCTAAATGCGATATAGATCTCTTACCCAATGCCAAAAATCATAAACCCCAAACGTGGAAGAACTCCAATAACCGATCATGGTTCGAAACCAATGCTAACTGGAGTCCTTTAAGCTAGACTCTTGGATGGGCCATGAACACCACTCAAACTTAACATAGATGAACCCTCACCATTTCCTTGGCTCCGGGTCATGCTTGTAATTTCGACCACGTGGCCTACGCTCAACCCCGAGATAAAGGATGATGTGACCCTTGTGAAATAAGAACACTGAAAACATGATTTCATCTTCAAATTTTAACATTTAATTTACATTTATTATTATTATCAATTATATATCATTTCATTCATTTAAAAAAATTAAAAAAATTAGAAAAATTATATTGTTTTATCTTATATCATTTCATTTTATGATTTAAAAGGATATTATTATATATATATAAATATAATATACTCATATTAATATTGAAATTTAAAATATTTCATATCATAATTTCCAAAAAGAGTAATATAATCATTTGAATGATAAAAAAATTCTTTATTTTTTAGAATATATATATATATATATAAGAAAACTTATTAAATACACATAGTGTGTTTATTTCATATCAATTAAGAGTTAAAATATTCAAATCAATATTGTTTATGTATGTGTATATATATTTATTTTTTATCAATGATTATCATATGCCATTTATAAATTTTTATTTAAAATATATAACAGATAGCTTTTAAAATGGTCAGAAAAAAATATTATATATATTTAAGTCTATGGTATGTTCAAGCACACAGGAGGAAAATTATGCGACGCTCACACCACTATTTTCAAAAATGGATTTATATGTTCCTCTTATTCTTAGTTTCATTGCTATTGTTCTTGAAATAAATTATGTGCTTCTATCAGATCCAAAATATGAGAAGTACCCAATCAACATCATTGTGTTTCTCAGAGGAATTCCAATTATTTTATTAGCGACAATAGTGGGTTTAATGGTTTAGTTCTTGTGTGTCAATTTATTATGGTCTTTTTATAAATAATGTTCCTACTACTAATATTTTTATGTTATGAAATTTATGTATTTTCTTGCTTCATGGAAACATTGACAAAACATAAAACTTATTTTTAATCCTGGGGTGTTACAACAATGTTCAGTACCTATATCAATTTTTCAATTATAATACTCTAATGAAATTTAATTCATTCCACTATTGGGAATAATTTTCATTGATCAAGATTATGGTTTTTGTGTCGTTTATTTTTCTTATGTGGCATAGATAAGTATGATTTTAATTTTATGATGGGATGTACCAAAAATATATATCCCTATAATGAATTATCTAAATATTTATAACTCATAATATATAATTTTTGTATTTTTTAGTGAACCAGATCATTTATGTGACTGTTCCAACAATACATGTTGCCTAGGAAGTTTGCCTAAACACCTAATCTTATGTGGTGAGTGGGAATAGAATTATATAGCCCTTAAATACATCACTTAAAACATTTTATCTAATGATATTTTATTTATAGGATTACGGAGTTCACCTAATCCCTAATGTGACATTTTTTACTATGCTTATATGAATATGGGGCGAATGCATTCCAATATATGACATTTTCTAGATTAGATGATGGTATTTAGAGTTACCCATCAGTTATGTTGTGATGTCCTTTATTATGTTATTTTAACATATTCCATGATTCATAGATATTATGAATTCATTTCCTTATTAAATGTTTCAATTCTTATTGTAACCCTTTCTAAGATATCATGTTATGCCTCTTGACACTCATGTTATTCTTTATTACCATGTTTGTTACTTTTCATGGTTTCCAAGATCACTATTATCATTTTTTATTTTTACCATGGTATCCTTTGTTGTTTTAAAAGATATGCGGGACTTAAGATAAATATATATTTTTTAAATAAATAAGTTGTTTTTATGTCTAAGATGATGTATTCATGTATCTAATCTTACAAATATATCAAACTTATCGATCCTTGGTTTGTATCTATTATAAAAGTCTGTGAAAATAATGAAATAACATGTGTTTAAGTATTATGTCCCAACACCTACTAAACATCCTAGGATATCAATTATAACTTCCCAAACACCCAAAATATAATGTTTGTAGTCATATTATATTATGGAAAAAATTAATGTTTTATTAAATGATCCAACATTTTAGTAGTCTGTTAATACTATATATAAATATAAATATTAAATTATAAAACCTAATATACAACATAAAAAAATTGGGTGAAAATTTTAATATGTTCCCATATATCCTTGTAAATTACACATAGATTTTCTCTTGGTTTCATAGAGAATGGAATAAAATAAAGGTGATCACAAATTCTCAGTAAGGGATAACATAAAATGGAAGCTACCAGGACATAAACTATCCTAAGTGACACTGTAGGAATAAATAACAACATGAATATATAATCAATTGAAATAAGAGAATAATATATCCATGGATAGAAATGAAAATAAATTGATCAATTAGACATTAATAACTTATTCATTGTATATTAAATAAATAATTTGGAATATATAATTCCATACCATAAGACAATACATCATGATATTAGACTTCATGATCATGAAATTATGGAAACATAATGTTTTGGGAAGGAATACACCATAATAACCAATAATGTTTTTCTCACGGGACCTACCAATTCACTAAGGCGATATGTAATACTAAGCCCCACCGATCACTTGTTCAATTATAAATAATTCATTATATAAGAAAATGAATATTAAATTCATAATCAATTTCTTCAATAATAATCCATATTTGAATAAAAACATATGAAATGCCAAAAAATTTACACATTTTAATAAATAGGATAAAATTATCATAATTTATCTACAGTGATAAGTGTAATGGAATAAAAATACACAATAAACATTCCAATAATCATATATGTTAGAGTAAAAACATAAAAAATTTAAATAATATTCCCCTTATTAATAAAATGGATAAAATTATCCTTACCCATCCAAAGACAGATGGTTGATGATTAAAAATATATAGTCAACATATCAATAATAATTGATATTAAAATAAAAACATGCAGAATGACAATTTATTTCCACATGTAAATAAATGAGATAACATGGCCATAAACCATCACAAAATAGAGTGTGGATGGTTAAACAATACATATTAATCATTTAAATAACCATTCGTGTTAGTATAATAATACAATGAATGTCAATACTTTTATCCATGTCAAGAAAAGGTAAAACTAGATCTAAAACCTTCCAAAGGGTGAAGATATATTGTTAAACAATATATTGTTAAATTTCCAAACCTCATAAATATTATAATAAAAAAATATAGAATTACATTACTTTTATCCATGAAATTAAATGGGTTAACATGATCATAACACATCCTAAGTGATAAAGTGGATAAGTGAAAATTTCACAATCAACATAGAATCCATGGGGTCAATGTAAAACGAGGCACTGTTATCAATAAAATAAATATAATGTAGTGTAGAATGGTACATTTAATGTGTTGGGTTTTTAATATAATATATTAATCGAGTGAAATAGTTTTCACTGGTGGGGAAAATACCTCATCGTGGTTCATAGTGTTCTTATAAATATCAAAATGTATACCACCCATGAGTGTCTTTATTGTAAAAAAGGGAATTATTAAATCATATGGGTGGAATAAAATTTAATAATTTATTTTTAAACTCAATCATACCCATGTAGCTTAACTAAAATAAAAATATAGAAATTACGAGGTCAAACCCACGAGTTGATTTAATGAAAATAATTAGAAAAATAAGATGAATGATTTTGTTTGAAAAAAATTGGTTTGAATTAAAATAATGGAAACAATTCATGTTCATTTATTTTTAGACTCATTTTAAAGTGGAGTAATGATTGTGCCTTCATAATTATATTGTTACTGGAATTCAATCTACTAATTCCCATACAATTTGTGATTTTTTTGTAATTTATTAATGCTTTGTTTTCATATGATCAAATACATTAAATGGATCCATTCATTAGGTGATTAAAAATAATGTTTATGTATAATTATCTAGATATATGTAGTGTTCATGAATGAATTAGATTAATTAGTTTTATATTTGATTAGTATTTTCGATTTAATTATAATGGTCATGACGAAATAAAGGGGAAGAGTTAGAATATTGGATTTAACATTCATCCTAATATAAAATAAAAATAAAAGAAAAACACTAAAAATGAATAATAACCTTATTATTATATAACGTAACATAGAAGATGACTATAACCTCATTATAGTCATCAGAGGGTGAGAGAGGGGGGATATAATAAAAAAAATCCAACAGGAACAATGGAGAATCTTGGAGGAAGACTCTATGATGCCACACTTTTTACCCAGGGGTTGTATCCATCTTGGAATGATTATTTTTTATGGAGAAACCTATACTTTTATTTATAGGTTTAATTACACCATATGGTTCAAAAAATTCAATTAAATCATCCATTGTATGCTCGCAAGTCAAAAATGGGGGCTACTAGTGAGTTGGATCTGCGGTTCAGATATTGAATACAAAAAATCAGAACGTTGAATATTTTCCACTATATTTCATTGTGTAATAAGGGGTTTCAATCTATGAGAATTTTTGACACGCCTTGGCATTAGTTTTGTATGACTAGAAACATTATGTTACATTCTTCAGTTATTTTCCATCTCAAATTTCGTATTACTCATTGTTTGGGTGTGTCTTGGGACTCCCGTTGAAGGATATCATTTTTCAGAAAAAATTACCCAAATATTAGGGATGTATGTTGTTTTAATTAATCGATTCTATGTATAAATATGTTAATGGATTTTCATATTTCTCCCCAATCTCAAAGAACACTGGTGTTTTTGTTTTTTTCTTTGGAGTAAAATATAGACACTTTGTAGTTTTTAGGGAGATTTAACATCATTAGAAGTTTAAACAACAAGAAATGTTTACACAACATGAAAAGTGTTCACATTTTGTATTTTTTATAAGAATATGTCAAGAACATGTAAAATGTTTGAAAGGATTACATACTATGAATCGGGTTCATGTCATGTAATGCATGAAGTCATGAGCTTGGTTTAATACATGAAAAGAATACTTGCCGTGAAATGTTTATAGGTCATAAAATGGTCGGGATGATTATTTTTAATCTAAAGTGATTCATTTTTTTAAGGATCTTTTAAATCAGAAATTACATGATGTGAATGGTTTCCACACCATTTAATTCTCACAGTCTGTGCTATATAGGGATCTACATGAGTGATTGATTATTCATGAGACCACTTACTCTTTTTTCTCGACCTAGGAGATCTTCTATGTTATTTTGGAGACCTACGTTACTTCTAGATAACTTTTTTTGGTGTTTGGCACCCATTTTTGTTGTTCTAGGTATCTCTAATTAAGTAATCTGCACGATTCTTTATTTCTTGTTATTAAAAAGGTGATGTTGTGCAATTTTTTCATATCTTTCAATATTGGGGTGTTTTTCCTTATATATCTACTTTGTTATCTTCTTATGGGGGTTGATAATTCATTGGTTGTGGTGTGGAGGGTTAATTTTATTTGTGGTTTTTGAGGATTTAACTTTTTTTACATATTCTTTATTTTTGGGTTGAGATTCTAAGACATGGGAATCAATCTCAGGGCCTCTATTGTAGAACATGTGTTTCTTTCTGGTTGGCGGATCCCATTGTGGGCATGAGCGACCTGAGTTTGTGGTTATTGGATCGTTATCTATCCACTTATGGTATAAATTTATCGATATAGATTTATAAATTATTTATAAATGAATTGGAATGATTTATTTCTATGTTCCGAAAATTTTTTTGAGAAGAAGGATTTTTCCTTGTTTTTGTAAAAGTAAAGGTATTATCAAAGCGTTGGGAAATGGATTTTTGAAATGATTTTTAAATTACGATTTTGATGAAATTTTTTTTAAAATAGATCACATGGGATGCCTAGTGTAGTTAGGTGGAAGGTTTAGTAATTATCCCCATGCATTTATCATGTGGTTCACTCATGGCGCATTCCACTACTCCAAAGGACAACTATTCTAGGGTCTTGATAGATCTATTGGGGGGTTCACTTTCCATGGTGTTCCAATGATATCTATATTAAATTAATATATCCAGAGTCTTGATTCATGTGATTATAGATGTTTAAGTATGAGTACCCTAGATTGTATAACCTTTAGTGATCATCAACATGATGCTACTGGTAATTTTTTTTTTCAGATTTCACTATTTAAGCTTATACTTCCATGGATATGATATGATTTGTGATGCATGTTTTAGTTGATTTGAATGATTTTATGTATACAAAATTCATTGAACAGTTTTACTTGGCTTATTTTGGAAATTTCTAAAAAGAGGGAATAAAATAATTTTCAATGAATTTGAAATAAGAAATATGTAATAATTTATCATGCCTCATTTTCATTAATGATAATAATTATTCAGATTATTGTATAGAAAGTTGATATGGAAAACCTGGGTGGGATCCTATTAATCCATTTGAGCTCGCACACTTCTCCTACATTTTTTATTACATAGATCATATTATGTATTTCAATGATGGGAAATATAAGGTGTCATAGTGATGTCAATAGGGTTCTATCAGCTGAGTGTAGGTACCTGGTGGTGAGAAAGTGGGATTTTACCACACTATCACATGAAGTAGTTATTTCAGTTTTGATCTTCCTTTATTTTTGACATGTCTCTTGGAGATTATTCAGGTACATTTGTGTTGTATCATTCATTTGTTTCGTTTTTTGATATTTTATATATTGTTTTTTTACTCTAATGATATTTCTTCCCATAATATATATGTATATATAGCATGTTGTTTATTTCAAGTTGGTATAAATCATTCACCTTGGTTGTATTTTATGCTTGGGTTCTAGTCATCATCTTGTGGGAATTTTGAACAGGCTTTGGGTATGCCGTAGCTTGGGTTGTGTTCTAGTTTTAAAGGGTTTCCCAATTGGGAAAATCATAGTTTAATATCAAAGGGTTTCAGTCATTAAAATTCCAAATTATTTATTTTTCAATAGACTGGAGATACAATTTATGGGACATGAGAGGAAGGTTGTAGTGAGTGCCTGATCATCTCTTGCTGTGATGAGACTCATGTTACCATGATATGTTAGGATATGTTTCTCTTGTTTTGAGTTATTGATCTTAATATCATTTTTATAGATTTATTGTTCAAACAAAGATTATTCTATTGTATGTTCATTTCTTATATTTTTGTTTATAGTGGTAAGCCTCAAAGACATAATACATGGGTTCTTTATGAGGGTGCATCAGATGATCATTGAGGGAATCCAACTGTAAATCAGAATCATATCAAGGTTAGAATGTGGGAAGTTCGTGATGTCAATCAAAATATAATGAAAGTGTAGAACATATTTTTTTATGTACAACTAGGATATATAGGGGAATTATATTGATCATGAGGGTTCCTACACAAAACCCACCATATTTTAAGTGTAATAATGAACCTCATGAGATAGATAATTTTATTGAAAATATTGATTAGAACATCATATTCTTGGATAATAATGAGTGAATCAAGGTGAAGTGTGCAACATTCCAACGTGATGGTCCAAACAAGTGACAGTGGGATTCCATTGTACAAGTTGATAAGTACATGGTCTTAGACTGGAAGGGTTTCAAGACCCTATTAATTACTTAATTGTTTTCTTGAATCATTGATTATGGTGAAGTCTCATGAGTTCATATATTTGAAGAAGGGGGATATTTTTGTGTCGACATACACCAATCAGTTTTCTAAGATGATATTTTTTTCTCCATATGCGGCAATGAATAACCAACTGTAGGATCATAATTACTTGTAGGGTTTGAGACCAGATATCAGATTGTACGTATTGATATTGAAGCATTTAAACAATGTGGTGATAGTAGATAGGGTTTTATAGAATAAATGAATATGTCAAGAAGGGGAGGTTATTATTCCCTTTATCTTTTAACCAGTGAAATATTCACTAGAATACATGGGAAGAAGAGGAAGTGGAATGATTAGAAAAGGTGTAGTGGAGGTGGTTCTCAATTGGAATCCTTCTCTTCACCTAATGCTACAACTATTATTGTGCCCCTAACGTCCAGTCAGTGTGGAAAAGTTGGTCACATGAGGAATTCTTATTCCAAATACGTGAATTTGTTAAATGGTTGAGGGAATTAGAGAATGTTTTGGAAATTTTTTTAGGGTATGTATATGCCTTGTTATTGTTTGGGATCATTAGCTCCAAAGGATTTGGTGGAACAACCAAATGTTTCAATGATTATAGGGATCTTGATGCAATACAAAGGAGTGAAGCTCTATAATGTAGTAGATGAGATTTTTTCTGAGGTGGAACTGGATCTAATAGTAGTGATAGGTACCATATTTATATCATATTTAGTAGTGATTTCTTTATTCAATATAGGTGAATCAAAATTGTTTATATATGGATTTTTTTTAAAATTCTTAAAAATTGAATGGTTCTCATGTCCTTTGTTATGGAGTTATTAACACACCTTAAAAAGGAGAAAGTGCATGGGTTTTAGTGTTATTTTATGATCATTATTGGTATATGATGTGGAATTAGTATAGGATTTACTCATTCTATAGCTGGATAAATTTGACATCATTATCATGATGTATTTTCTTATTTCTATTCATACCGAGGCTGATTTTAATCTTCATCATGTCTCATTTATAGTGGATGATAGAAGTTGTTAGGTGTTTTAGGGAGAGTGGGATCAGAGGGTTGTAAATGAAGGACCTTCCCACCTATAGCTCAATAGTTTGTTGTCTAAAATAAAAGTTGATCCCCATGAAATTTCATATTTTCTTGTTCTTACTAATATAATTTGGGACTTTTCTATCATTTTACCAATAGAAATCTCTAGTCTTCCTTTTGAGGGGGAGGTAGAGTTTATGATTTATGTGGTGCTAGGACATATAGAATTTTGATAATCCCTTATCACATAGAATCAATGGATATAAAATAACTCAAGATTCAGTTGGATGGCCTGATTATGAATGGTTTTTTCATCCTACTATTTCACCTCAAAAAGCCTTTGTTCTCTTTACCAATTAGGAACACAGTTCACTCTTATTTTCTATATAATATCAGAAGTTTAACTAGGTATTAGTTAATAAAATGTATCCTTCACCTAGTGTAGGTGATTTATTTTATCAATTAGAGGGGTTAATATGGGTTTTAAAGATTATTCTTGAGAAAGAATATCCTCAGATCATATTTTAAAATTCTAACATATTGACACTACTAAAATGTTTCCCTTAACAATGTTATAATATGACTTTATGAGTGATAAAAAAAGTATAACAACAAGGGTGTAGTTGAAATACCTAATATTTTACCAGAACAACAAAAGAATAGATACATTGATCCTTTTCTAGGGATAATAAAATTTATTTTAATTGATCCTTTGTTAGCACTTTTATATGTGATGATAAAAGAAACCATTTTTTAGTGATTTTGTTTTCCATTGATAAAGGGACCATTTATGATTGCTTCAATAATAACTGATAAAGGTTTCCTTCATCATCACTATTAAATAAGCTACAAAAGTTTCATACGATAGTGTTCTGTAAATGGACACTGTAACTACTGAAATATGGTATATTTCAATGTGCTTTAACATCACACAACAATACAAAAAATACCACCATAAATTATAAAAATCAGTTAAAAAGTAAACAATTTGAATAAAATAAAATTTACTACCCAAATACATTAAAAAGAATCTATTATATAAAGAAAGAACACACCTATATAACAAAACTTACCACCCCTACATGAGAAAAATGACATACCAATAAAAGAAAACTATTTTTGTATTAGTAATAATATAAATAAAAATTAAATAGAAAATTTTAATTATAGACTAAACTTTGATTCAAACAAGGAACATTATGTATCAGATTGAGTTGTGTTTTATTCTTGTACATTACACCATTTATTGTTCATCTTCAGACATTATCTGAATAAAAATTTACAAAGTAAAAGATAAAAATGATAAAAAAAATTAATTATGTAATATAATATATAATGATGATAAAATAATATAGGGTCTTTTTATTAGTTTTGGTGATGTGATGTCGTTTTCAAACTAAAATGAAAGCTATATAATGAAAATATGCACTTGGAGTCATACTGGTCACACAATAAATCGGATTGAGGTGTGGCTTATTTTTATACATACCAAATGACTTATGGATCTTTGTCTAAAAGTATCAAAATAATCTGAATTAGTTTCCTTGGTTTTCAGTAAGTCACATTTAATTTTTTTACTAAAATGTCATTTTAAACATGAAACATTCACATTGAGTCACACTAGTCAGATCATGTATGGGTTTTATTTTATATTGATTCCTACACATAAAAAATGAATTATGAACCACTATCATAAATTTTGAAGAAAATGAAAGTCTAATTTCTTGGGATTCATCGAGTGATACTATTTCACCTAATATGTAAATGTTTCATTGATAATTGAAACTTTGAGTGATAATGAGCTCATCAGGCATTAAATTGTGGTGTGACTACATAATATAAGCCAAAAATGACTTAAATATTATTTTCCTAAATTATCAAAAAAATATGAGTGTGTTTGCGGAGATTTGAGAATGCAAGTTGTTTTTTACTAAAATTAATATCAATTTTAAATGAAGAGATGAACTTAGAGTCATACTGGTCACACCATGCATAATATTGAGGTGATTCTAATTCCTAGACATCCTAATTACCTATGGATAATATAACCAATTTATTCAAATCAAATGAATGTATTTTATTGGTTTTGAGTATTCCACTTTTTTTTACTAAAATTGAATTTTATGTAGGAAACAAACAATTTTATTCATACAGTTGACATTGTGTGAGGGTTTTCTGTTGGACTGATTTATAAATTTTTGCAAATGTATTATGAATTATTTTTTTCTAATTATCATGAAAATATGAGTGAATTTGATCTATTTTCAGTGTGTGACCCATTTTAGTACTTAAATGTTAGTTTGAAACTACTAACAGACACTTTGTTTCATATAGGGAACATCATGTATCATATAGAGGCATATATTTTTCTCACATGTTACAATTTACATATGGGTCATTTTCCTAAAGTATCAATGTATTCTGATTGCAATTTCTCAGTTTTGAGTATGTTAGATGTCTTTTTTGTTAAAATTATTATCAATTTTAAATAATAAGATGCAGTTGGAGTCATATTGGTCACATCATGGATTGGATTGAGTTTAAGTTAATTCTTAAACATTCCAAATGAATTATGGATTATTTTACTAGAGTATCAAAACTAATGGATTTAATTTTATCAATTTTGAGTATGTCATGAATATTTTTTACTAAACTTTTATTTTAAAATAAAAAAATGCACTTTTATTCATACTAGTCACATCATGGGCCAATTTGATATGATACTGAATCTTAGACCTCACAAATGACATATAAATCATTTTCCTCACCTATAATTACAATATAATAATTTTTTTATCTTTCAAAGAGTGATCTTTTGTGACTCTAAATGTCAATTTTGAACTGATAACAGACACTTTGAGTCACACTGAGCACATCGTGTATCATATTGATGTTCTATTGATTTATACACATAAAAATTGAATATTTATTATTTTTATAAAGTATCAAAAAAATATTTTTTTTAGTGTTGTGTATGTTCTGTGTTTTTTTGAACTAAAATGAAATTTGAAAATGAAAATAATAGAGTTAATGTTATACTAATCATAATTTACATCACATTAAGGTACGAATGATTGAGTATGTGATGTGTGTTTTTATTTCAACCATCAATGCGAAGCCAAAAAAGAAGGAATGTTTCCATTTGGATGGATGGAGAAACCCCATGATTCTAGAAATTACTCATCCAAAAGCACCGTGTTCACTATTTTTGGGATTTTTGTAGATGATTGATGAAAAAATATGACTTCCAAAAACATATTTTAAAAAAAGAGATAAAAATGAAAAGGAAATTAAATTAATAATAATAGAAAAATGGTTACAAAATTAACTAAATATGTAGAAGAAATTCACATTATCATTATGATTGTATACATTATTGACCCATTTCATTATTGTTGTTATCCCAGTTGCAGCTTCAAACTCCAATCTCTCTCGAGCATTACCATTTTTGAAAGAACCACCCCAACATGATAAAACAATTCATTAGTGAAACAAAACTATTATTATCTTAGTAATACTATAAATAAATAAATTAAATATAACTATAATTAAATACATAAAAAAACCAATTTGAAATAGAAACCACACAATTTGAGTCATATTGGGTACAAAATTTATTTCATTTTGGTATGGTTGATTCCACCATATATTTTCTCCTAAAGTTCATTCAACACTCTAGGGAATCTAAAAATATTCAAGTTTGATAATCCAGAATATTTATTGTATTGAAGAATAAATATAAAATTGCATCATCATGAAAGAATCATCCTTGTTGAGTGCATGATCATAGTACATGATTGAATCATAATTGTTTATGAACTCATTTATCCATCAGTGTATACCTATTATAATTTATTTATTTAAATAAAAATAAATACTTTCATAAGAGTTTCTATGGAACATAATAAAATATATCTTAGCAATTATATAGATTACAAACTCGATGATAAATCATTTACTTTTTTATGGAAATTTATTCTGTGTGACCCATTATGTATTTTCGAAAGACACTAAACTCTATTATATATTTTTTTACCCCTTTTAGAATGCTTTAAACATATTTATATCCCTTTATACTATCCCAATGAAATTGAAATAATGTGAATCCATTAAGTCTTATTAAGTTGTGCTATATATTAGTATATCATTTTTAATGTTCATAGTGATGATAAACACTAACATAACATCATAATTATTTCTTCATCAATATGAGAATATTCATATTCTTATGTATGTTTTATTGAGAATTGTGAGGTTTTTTTATTAATAATCTTGTTAACATGGATCATTTAACATAATATATGTGAACATGCATAATTAATGTTACTATTATGTATTTATAATTCATTTGTGATATTAGATCATGCATCTAATTGATGATCTAATAGCACAAATAATTCCACCACCCACCAAAATGAAACCACTGTAATGTTCTTTTCTGAGAATTCCTGATTCGGTTGATGAGATATTGTAATTAATTATTTTTTAGTGTTTTTGGATAAAGCTAATAACTTTTTTTAAAATGGATATTCATTTAATTTTTTAGTGCTCCATGATTTCTTTTAAATTAATGTTTTCATTTATGGGTATTTTTCATAAGTAAGTTACTTTTCATATTATTTAATGTTTTATTTGATATCACCCCTCCTTGATTACAACGATCTCTCAATATTGTTTGTTCTCCAATAGTTCTCACACACATGAGATTTATTTAATGGTTGAATACACACATATTTAATTAAATATGTTTGTTCGATTATAAAATTGTTCGATGATTAGATTTGTGTTTTATGACTGCCAAGTTACTATTGGATCCACCACTAAGACCATTTCATTATTGTGTAGATAAGTCATGGGAAACTAACTGCATCTGTTTTTTTTATTTTTCATTTTGTTCTTGGTGGGGAGTTTACTAGACACTTTTATAATATTTGTTAGTATTTGGAATGTGATAATAAAAATATTAGCATATGTTAATATATTTGAAAAAATAAGTTGTGATTTTTTTGTTTTTAAAAAATTACTCCACCAAAATTCCTATATAAAATCACATAAACAAGTGGTGAAAACCATTTTTTCAATAATACACCTAAAACACATGCATGATGGATATTATATTAAATTTCAAATGTTGTTTATAACTTTTTCAGAAAAAAAATAACAAACACAATCGTGGTATGATCCCCATTAGACTCCATTTCCCAATAATTTTATTATTTATTATCCAGTTTATCATCTCCTCCTCTACCTTAGTCACCACCTTAATCTCTTTCCCTTACTCCTCCATGACCTCGGTCTCTGACTCCATCTCTGCCTCTACCTCTCCCTCCCCCTTCACTACCACCTCTACCTTGACTCTTTCCAAATAATTTTACAGTTTGTAGGTTAGCACTTCAAAACAAATTTATTTTATCCATTATAATTCTTCGTGAGAAAAAAATAAAAAATATTATATAAGTATTATAACAATAATTCTTCACATTAAAAATATATTTATATGTTCATATCTTGTACAATGTCAAACAAATTGTAGGTAATCACCTAATTTTTTTAGAAAACATTCTAACAACATATACACCGCCCACTCACCTCTAAACAATTTTACTTCATCATATGAGTATGATGGTAATCATAAATATTTATAGTACATAGAAAATATAGGAAAAAAATTATTAGGAAATATATTTAATGAAATTTTAATCATCTTCCGAAATTACCCATATTTGGATTTTGGTCTTTTCATGGGTTATGATCTCTCTAAAAAATTTAAAAACATAATTTCTATAATCATTTCCATTGTCATGCTTCCAAAACTTCAGTGAAATTGAAAAAATAAAAACATTTTTTCCAACATGCTTTGATAGTTAAATATTTCTATTTTTACCTTAATCGGTTTTGATTTATAGTAATTAATAGGATTTATCTTTTCAGACATGAAATGGAATCCATGATTTATTCTATATATAGCGACTAAATTATCATAAAAAAAATTCATTCTAGAACACTGAGTGAAACATTTAATTTTAAATTTATCTATAATATGCTGATGGTAGTGCAATAAAAATTCATAATACACATCATTTTTGGTCATTTTGTTGGATATCAATTCATTGGATCACAAAAATAAACAGTTGGGTTATCAGGATTTACTACGATCAGTATCCAGTGTTTCCTAAAAATAAAAATATGTAATTTGAAAATTTTAAAATATATTTTATGTGAATATATTGTAGTGTTTTACTTCTTCATTGTAGGTCACAAAAAGTTCTTGTTGTTTGATATTTTTTCTCAAATGCTTCATCTATCTCATCTCTTTTCTTCTCAATTTCTTCCTTATCCATTGTATGTTTTCCTGTAGAAAAGATACATGGATTAATGAATCTAGATCATGCCTCACATGAGTTTCCCTTTATATAGAAGTAATACAAACTCATGCAGAAAAATGAATAGTTATTGACTTTAATAAACATATTAACTCAGTATTTGGACATATGTTTTGTGAAAATTTACCTTATGTTTGTATTCAAAACTGAGACTCCTGACCATTCATGCTTGGGATTATTATATATAGTCTTGATAAAAATTATTCCTATCATAAAAATACCACATATTTCTCTTTAATATGGAATTAAATAAATATTTTCCTCTTTAAATGTGTTCTCTTCAGGATGTTGTCATGATAATAAATGGTTCTCTAGAACTATTGGAGAGAAACTACTCATGAATGATCATTTTTATTTGTTAGTTGATTCAATCGATTTCCATGATCGAAAATTCTATTTTTTTGTTTCTTTATCTATTTTTAATATCATCCCACTCTTTAGTCCTTTTTTCATCAACTTTTATAGATTTTTCATTTGAAAAAATTTTGTATAGAAATACCTCATGTATACTAAAAATATTAGATAACCATTCAATCAAAGATACAATAGCATCATTAACCATTGTAAAATATCGATCATCAGGTGGAATTGGGAAATCAACAATCAACTCATAAGATACCTTTATCCATACATTCATGTGATATTTTTGGAGGTCTAACTAGAGTATCTTTTCTATTGGGACATTAATCATCATATGCCTCACAAAGAGGTGGTGTGTGGGTGTTAAAAATTATAAATGAAACACAACTGTATCCAACATAATTTTTGTAATAAAAAGTTATCAGAATATATTTGATTCAAATTTAGGATAAAGAGTACTGAAAAAATGATTTCCTAGGGTATGGTGTGTGGTTGAAGGGAATGACTAACCTCAATGCTAGTGGGGTCATTTGGTTCATGTGTGGATCTTTATTCTAGAAATGGTTTTATTTAATCATTTACTATACATTGGTCTACCAAACTAGACTCGAAAATAATACCAAATAGGGAATCTATTTTTGTTTATAATCCCATCACCATACTATATATATTTTTCATGTGGTTTTATAATCATTAAATAGTTTTGAAGAGACACTCCAAATATAATCCTATAACGTGACTACATTGTTTTAGAAAAAACAAAGCTATTGAAAGTATTTTTTATTCTGTTAAGTTCATTGTCGTTTGTTATGTCTAAACAATAAAAAAATATGAACATAAATAGGTATTTTCAGGTAATACTTTTATAAATCATAATTAATTACTTTTATGACATACTTACACAAGTTTCCCATACTTATTTTTTGTTTTCATAAAATAGTTTACCCTCTTTATTTATGATATCCTCATTCCCTAGCACATGACATGAGATGTTTGGGGCTTCATATTTTTCTTTATGAGCCTTCATGGGAGAAAAGAAACTTATGTTGTTTCATATCACATAAAAATATAATTTTTTATTTAAAATACATACCAATTTCTACTCTAGTGAAACGTACCCCATCTATGGTTTGTGATAGGGGTACATTGGTTTTGATTCATATTCATTATTTTTGTCAATCATTTTCTATTTAATAAATTAATGTTTTTGAATAAAATTTAATATGAAAAATTATAAAAAATAATATATTATTGACTGCAATGCACCTGAAATGATTCCTCATTACGTCGAATAATAAAATTATTCTTTCCTACTTTAATATGGGTTTGTAACAAAATAGTGGATGGGATTTCACTTTCCCCTTATTGTAACTAAGATTTAACTTGGTAAGAAGACTATAAATATCATAATAGGAACAAATAATAGCCATTAAGACCAATTTCATATAGAAATATTATAAAATAAATTATGTTTTCAAGGAATAATGAATTTTAAATCAATGTTTTATTATTTAACATTTAAGTAAAATAGAGAATGTATATAATAATATTAATTTTATATCATTACCATGGGATTCCTTTGTTATAGGATGGATATGGATCCAAAAATAATTATTTATAAGCACATTTATACTCATTATTACCCCATCATAACATGTGAACATTAACTAATTGGGGTCAATAGGTTAGCAGTTTGAATCCCACCATCCATAAATTTTATCACTTGACTTATTGGCTTGATAATTTAATTCCACACTAAGATGTTTTTTTGTTTTTTTTCTTCACAAACATGTTGTAGATCCCCTAATAATCTTGTACTTTCATCATTAATAGTCTGTTCTTCATTGGGATTAGTAATATAATCATAGGAAAAAGACATTGTCTGAATGAGTAGTAAAACATTAAATTTATCATTAATAAGGACAATGTAATCATGGATAATGGATTTGAGAAGGGTCGTATTCATGGTCTATTACAATATTTATGTACACTTTAACTCCATATTCATACTCATTTGAAAAATTATTCAATTGTATCCAATTTTATGTTAATGTTTAGCTGAATTTTGTAAAATAATTACTCCATTATGGTCAATGTTATTCTATAAATTCATTTAAAAATGATAAAATATTCCTGACACAACCTTGAGAAATTTAATTCATCCCCAATGAGCTACACCAACCCAAATCAATGTTACTAGTATTTTTCCGTAAACTGTATCTCAAATAAAAAATCTATATATCCACTATGGTTCACGTGTAGGGTGTGAGTATAAGAAAATACTAATAGTGCCCCTAAAATATACCATAACAAATATATTTGAGTATATATTCAATTTATAAAAAATCAAAATACACATGTAAGTCAAGTCATAATGTACAAACTAAGACACCATTATAATAAAAAGTACCAACATCATTTCATACTAGTGAATTATATTAATCATACCATACATTTATACCATGGTTTCTCCTTGACATTCCAATCATTTCAATAATAAGTGGATAAAATTTTAATCATTCTAGGAGAAACAATTATGTTTCTACCTATGGAAATAAGCACATCATAGGTACCATAAGATTCCAACTCAAACCTGTATCATCCAAGACTATCCCTCAAGGATAACCATGATGTGTACTTATTGTATCCAAATCAAGAAATGCGTATATCATAATATTTTTTATTATGATGTTCATTGGAAATATGGGGAAGTATTAACTTAATTGATACCTTAGGAAATAACCACATAATGGGTTCCACAAAACATTAGTTAAACCCAACATTTAAAAAACCATAAATAATTAGAAATAACAACATAAATATTACATCACCCTCACCCTAAACCATGATGAATCACTAACATGTCTATAGTAACTCTTGTTCTAACATACCATAACTAGAACTCATATAATACCCATCATATTCTACTATAAGATAAAAATTATTATCACATCCACACATGTATTTCTTGTATAAAAATATTGCAATAATAAATTGAGAGGTCTATTAAAAATCATTAAAATAATATGATGTGATTATTGATAGAAAATATTATAAGGAAATATTTATCAAAATTTAACAAAAAATTAGTTGCATATTATGTTTAATATAATAATTTTTAAAAAATTACTCTAGAGAACAAAATATTATACAAGGAAATAAAACTCATTAGATAAAAAATCTGAGAAAATAGTATACAAAGATAAAAAAGAAGACCTAATAAATAAAAGTCTACAAATTGTTTGATTTAAAAAAAATCTAATGTCTATAAAAAAAATCTGGTTACATTTTATAATAATTTATATAGTTTTATTTAGCCAAAAAATTATTTATAAATGGGTATAAGATATTTTTACAATATAAATATTATTAAAACTATATTTTTGTATAAATACAGTAAAATAATTTGAAGAATATATTTATCCTATCAATATATATATATATATTGAACAATTTCATTTGAAATATCAAATATTAAATACATTGATAAAAACTATAACTAATCTAGTATCATAAACATAAGTTTACATAACCTAATGATGAAACATGATAGGCAATTAATTATTTATTTTATAGAATGTGCTATAGGTAATAATTGATCAATGTTATATATAGGGAAAGTTTTCTCAAATATAACATAATTAAAACCATCCACTTTAATGGACTATGATGACAACCAATCTAAAACCCATATAAAATGAGTTATGTAATTATTATTTAATTATTTAAATGATGAAAAAAATATTCTAATGGATAATAAAAAATAATCTCTCTAAATTCAAAAGATACTCTAAAATGCATACAATATAAATTCTTATATATCCTACTAATATTAAATATTGTGAAATTAATACAGATAAAAATATCCTTAATGAAAATGATGAATTAATTTATATATATAATGAGATATTATATATTAAATCTAATTATAATAAAAAACTAAGTACAATTTTTTCTTAAAAAATAGAATAAAACCTCACACTTATTGTTTCATTAAAAAATATGCTTATCCCATGTGTATAATAAACCCACTCATATTCAAAATAACCTAAATGAAATTTTAATTATGGGTTATAACACATTAAATTTCAAAAATATAATTCTAGGAACATCAGTGTTCATTTTTATCATTTAAAAAAAAACAAAAATATTTTGGAAAATACCATTAAATAAAATAATCAAATGTGAGAATCAATAATGTTTAAACCAAATTTTCATTGGAAACATTAAATTTCATATAATATTGAAAAATTTATATATATTAATATACCTATAAATGTATCATTATTTGGAAAAAATTAAGGAACCCGTGAAATAAAAATCATGATGGCCTATAATAGTGTAGTTATAGGGAATTAGGACTCTTCTTTCATAAATAGACATCACAAAGAGACCTAAATCCATAAAAAAATATACATGGAGAGCATAGTGCATCCAAATAAAGATATAATTTTTGAATCTATATTTTGTTCTATAATTTTTTTGGGGAAACTCAAATGATTATAATGAATAGCATTGAACTGCATATTAAGTAGGTAATTAGACAATAGTTTCTTGTTTGTGATAGAATCATGTTTTGAAAAATAATGTGTCAATTAAAAAAATTATGAGATGAATCACTTATCGATAAAAAATAATATTATGAAACAATTATCCTTTACCTACTCTATAACAAAAGATCTCACTCCTTGGAAAGCCACAAAGATGATAATAATGGAATGAATGCGTTCCCAAAACCATGGAAAGAGCAATTAGTGAATGTGGAAATAAGAATGGAAATAATGGGGAAGAATGAGAGAGAGAAATAATGAATAGAAATATGGAAGAAAATAAGTAGGTTTCATCATGGTTGAGAACAGTGAAAAAATGAAAATTGTGGAATGCAAACAAGCAATCAATGAGAGTGGAAAATGTGAAAATGACATACCATAGAATCTAGCCTTGATTCATCTAAGAGAATGTATAGGAGGAGCACTGATAATAGGAGAGTTTCATGAGTTCTTTAGAATCATGATCTATTTAGTTTCTATTAGGGTTCTTTAAAATCAGCTGGATACAATATTATCAATACATTCAAAAAAGAACTGATAAAGATACCTCTTATCAATGATAAATTGATATGTACTGATAAAAGGACCCTTTATCAATGCTTAAACATTAGTGTTGATAAAGGATTTATAATCACAATTATAAATAAAAAATGATGTCAATACCTTTATATAATTTTATATTTATTTAATATAATTTAATAATTATTTTAATATATTCTTATTTATTTATAATTAGAGAAATATTTTTTTTAAAATTATATTTTTTATTTACAATTAAAAATATATGATTTTATAAATATTGTAAATATACATTTGTAAATATATTTATAATTAATTATTTTTAATTATGAATATATTTATATCCTTATATATATTTATATAATTATACATATATAATAATATATATATATATTTAATAAATATATAAATATATTCATTATTTAAATATATTTGTTATGATTTTATAATTATAAATATATTTATATCATTACATATAATATATAATTATTTATATATATATATATTAAATTAATATAAATATATATATTGAAAATAAATTCTCTTTTTTAAAAAATTTATTATAATTTTATAATTATTTAAATATATAATTATTTAAAAATATAATTATTTAAATATATAATTATTTATTTATAAATACATGAAAACTTTTAAAAATATTTATTTAAGTAATTATATAATCATAAATACTTATATAATTATATATATAATAAATAATAATAAATTTAAATATGAATATATATATATATATATTGTAAATTAATTTTTTAAATATATATATTTTAATTTTATAATTTTTTTAAATTCATATAATTATTTATATATAAATATATAAATATTTCAAAAAAAATTAATATTTATACATTTATAACAATTATAAATATATTGATTTATAAATATAGTAAATATAAATTTAAAAATTTAAAAATTTATTAGTATTTATTTACAAATTTACCTTTACCATTATTAATGAATATTTAATATTAAATAGATTCATTTTTAAAATGAGTGATGATGAAAAATTAAAAATTAGTACACATTTAAAATATTTAAAATACTGATAAGTTTTATTAATTAAATATAAAATTATAAGACAATTTGGATATATATTGAAGTAGTGATGAATAAAGATTTAAAAAACTAAAACATGTTGTATATATACAGTACTAAATGATTAAATTCAAAAAAAAATAATGAATATTAAAAAGTAAAAAATAATTTCTACCCATAATAATATAAAAAATAAAGAAAACAATTTACTGAATAATGAAAACCCTTATTAAATGTATCATGTTATAGTGGAATTCTATATACATTAAATTTGAATAATTTACATACATATTATGTGTATGTGTTCATATATAAGATTTCATTAATTGCAGAAATAATTGTATGTTTTTGTTATATATAAAAATGTATTAATTTCATATATGTATGTGAAATCAATTTAACACATGTTTGAAATATTTTAAAATGAAAAATCAAACAACATTGAAAATTAATAAGACGTTAATAATTTTTTAATTATGAAATTTTATTCATTTTCTAAATATTTATATTTATATTTATTATTTATTACTATTTATTATTAATATATATGTGTGTGTGTGTGTTAAACATATTCATTTTTTAATAATAATTATTTCGTTAATAATTTTTTTAATAATTTTTTAATTTTTTAATTTTAATTTTTTGTTTAATTATTAATAATTCTTCATTTATAATTTTTTAAAATTATTATAATTTATTCATTTTTTGTTTCTATATTAAATTTAAAATATATTCTAAAATTTATAATATGTATAAATATATATTGAATTTATTCATTTTTATCAATTGTTTTGTTAATTTATAAAAAGTTTAATATTTTTCAATAGTTACTCATTTTTAATATTTTTTGTTTAATTATTTCATTTGTTAATATTACCTATATATATATTTTTAATATATAATATTTATTAAAATTTATATTTTAAATATATGAATATTTAATTTATTAGTTTCTATCAAAGATTATTTTACTAATAAAATTGATATGTTTTATAATTTTAATTTTTATAGTTATTTCATATTATTTAGGAATATTATC
This sequence comes from Viscum album, assembly GCA_963277665.1. Taxonomy (NCBI): domain Eukaryota; kingdom Viridiplantae; phylum Streptophyta; class Magnoliopsida; order Santalales; family Viscaceae; genus Viscum; species Viscum album. Next base: position 1,042,319,371 of record OY728126.1, read on the forward strand.
ATAAGTAAAAATAATTCACTGGAAAAGGGTGACCATTTTCAGTTCTAAAAATAATGTGCTGATAAAGGGTACCTTTTATCAGCACTGCAAAAAAGCACGAATAAAGGAAATCTTTATCTGCACTTTTTATTAGCGCTGGTAATGGACTTGCTATTAATGTTCTATTTTATAGTAGTGCAAAGACATGTTTTAAGAGTAGGTATGTCCATTATGAATATCTTATGATCTCATTTTTTCTGAATAAAAAACCTTTGGGTTTTAGGGATTTGATGAACTACATATTCCATTAGAATCTCGAAACATTTTTGGTAGTGTTCATAAATGATATTTTGGTATATTAGTGTCTCGAGCACAAGTACCAATACCACTTCTACAAGGTTATGGAAATCATGAAGAGTCGCTATTTGTATGGAAAGATTTCGAAACAAAAATTATGGATCAAAGATGTTTTTTTCTTAGGGTATGTGATTTTTGAGCATTGATTATCAGTTGATTCTAAGAAGGTGAATATTGTTTTGACTTGAGAAGATCCTTAGTATTTCTAAATATTATCTATGGGTTATCATGGATTTCTTAAATTTGTCATCACCATTGATTTCTCTTACAAGTAAGGGATTTAAATTCACATGGGATGTATAGTGTTAGTCTTCTTTCGATGAGCTGAAAAAACTCTTCAAATCTTCCCCTATTATGTTAATACCTTAGCCCAAAAAGGTGTATGTGGTTTATATTGATGATTTTGGTGCTATTTTGGGTTGAGTACTTTTGAAGGATGATCATATGGTGTCTTATGACTCTCATCAACTACAACCACATGATACAAATTACCCCTATCATGATTTAGACCTTGTCACGACTATGGATGTGCTTAAATATTGAGGGAACTATCTTTTTGGAAAGGGGCTCACTGTATTTTATGACCATAAGTGTCCAAGTTAAAAAAAAATTCTTCTGAAAGACATAAATCTCAGGAATAGGTGGTGGGTGGAATAAATATATATATTTGAATTTCACATCACTTACACCCCGAGGAAGGGGAATATCATTACAAACTCTCTCAATAGGAATGTTACATTACATGATGTTTTGGAATCGAAGGAAGATTGGAACCTCATGGTGGATCGTTACTCAGTTGCACATGAATGCTCCATAGGATGTTTGAGGTATAGTTCGGACTAGTTTTTAGTGATCATCCTCTCTCATTGAGTCTATTATGTAGGTTCTGTAGTAGGATGATGAGTTTAGAGGAATTTTAGAAATACTCAATGATGGGGGGGACCATTTATGGTTTCCATCTACCTTTAAGAGGTATTCATTGTTTTAGGGAATATTTTTTCATCCCAACATCTTTGAGGATCTCATATTTTTTTGACTATGATAATTATATATGGCCCATTCATCCTGTGACTGTGAATATATATTATGACATGAGACCACAATTCATGAGGGAAGATCTAAAGCATGGCATTGTAGATTATGTGTCCCATTTTTACACATTTATTCAGATAAAAAACCACATCTAAAACATTTTATTTTTCTCTATCCTATTTCGGTCCTAATTTGTAAATGGGATGAGGTGTGTATTTATTTTTAATGGATTACCATGAACTCTATAGGGAATGAATGATATCTCAGTGGGGTTTGATCAGTTGAAAAATTCAGCTCACTTAAATCTATCCAAGGACTCCACTAAGGATGATTATATGGGAATGAAGTATGTACATGGTATTGTGAGGTTTCATTCTGTTCCTTATTCCATTATTTCAGATAGGGCTTAGTGGATTACATAGAGGTTCAGGAGGAGTCTTTAGGAAGCAATGTGGACCCAGTTCAGGTTGAGTACAACTTATTATCCATAGACAGATAGTTTGATGGATCATCTAACTATGATCATGGAGGATATTCTCTAGGGTGGAATCAAGTATTTTAGTGGATCAAGGGATACACATCTATTATTGGTTGAGTTTTCTCATAATAAAATTTTATAGTCATTGATCAAAATGGATCATTCTCCAGACATATTATGGTTACCATGTAGATAAACTCTTCATTGGGATAATGTGGGAGATTCCCCTTTGGTGGGACTTATTGTTGGTCAAGAGACATTTTTGAGGATTTAGGATATATTTTGACATCTTTTTACATATTATATTTGAAAAAATCACATGAGGATTGACGAAATCATCCTTTAGAGTTTTCTGTCGGTGACTATGTTTTCTTGCCGGTTTCTCCCTACATAGGTCACTGTCAGGTCGAAGAGAAAGGAAAGTTAGATCTGATATATGATGGACCATTTTTGGTCATTGAGGAACATAGGTACGTTTCATATTGGCGTTAATTTTACATTAAATGTATGAGAATTCATGATGTTTTCTACAAATCTCAGCCCAAGAATTAACATCTTAATCCCTCTCAAATTTTGATATTGGAAGAGGTTGAGTTAGATCCAGATGTTCTTGTTGTAGAGAAACTAGAGGAGATCACTTAAGCTCAGATGAATTACATTCATGGGAAGTCAATTCCATTAGTCAGTGTGTTTTGGTGATATGGATCATATTCTCATGATACTGGGGAGTGTGAGTCATTGATGAAGGAGTAATGACCTAACCTATATCCATACAACATTCTCCCACATAGCTTCTTACGGATGGAATGTCTATTTGTTTGGATTTTTTTACAACCTATTAACTAGTTTCAGTCATTTAATTCCACTATTTTTTTTATTCCTATATGTTTGGGTGCATTTTGGGACTCCCAATGATAAAGATAATTTGTTGGGTAAAAGGACCTAACGTTTTGGGATTTATGTTTGTTTGAATTAATAGATTCTGGGTATAAATTTTTTGAAATATATTTGGGGTTCTCACCGTGTTTGGAGAAAATCATTGTTAGTTTTATATTTTGATCATAATTAGTAATGTCCGTAGTCTATTGGGAGATTTCAAATCATGATAATTTTATATTTTGCAAAAGTTTTAGACATTGAGAAAAATGTCAACAACATGTACTTGTTTCCATGATGAAATCATGAACTGGTACGAGGCCTAAATGGTTTACATATACTAACCTATAATCAACATGAAATGATATTAAATCAATTTTTAAGAATATTCATAACATTAAAAATTCACATTCCCAAGCACCACAATATTTTACTGTTGTTTGAAATTTGGAGAACATTATTATAGTTTGGAAAAAGATATTAAACATCCCCCTTAAAGACAATACCCTTTAGTACCCAGACATGAAGTGTTTCTTCATAACATGGGCTGAAAAAACATAAGAAAAGAGTGAGCTTTAAGGCATAATAATTTTAATTTAAGTAAATGTGTAAGAATAACATGAACATAAGTGTATGTGAATATGAGAATACCATTTGAAGATCATACCCTGTATATCATAAATCATAACCATTAAACAATTCATAATGATTGGATGTTCATAATAAATGAATCATAAGATAATAAAGAACATGATACTTGTTAGGAAATCATAGTGATAAGAAAAATACTTGTGGTAAACATATAAACATTTAATATCATTCATATAAGTCAAGGGTCACTACCAAAAACTTATCAATGAACTTTATAGGGACTAAAACAACAGGGAAGGACACAACACCATCCTTGAGAGTAGTACGTTCCTTTTCCAGGAGTAGGTTTCCCCATCTTCCCATAGTGGTTCAGGTTTCCTCATCTTCCAGTACAAGATCATGTTTCTCAATATTCCCATAGTTGATTGAGTTTCCATATCTTCCACATTAGATCAATCACATTGAATTAATCCCCATAATTATCTCATGAGAGATAAGCCTTTACCCATTGCATTGGAGGGAGATATAGGTCCCACCCACTTCATAACGAAATCATATGTATATGTTCGATAAGATCATAAAAACTCATAATATCATAACCCATGAAATGAAATGGGTATTATAAACATGTAATGTTATAATAACCAATGGAACATAGAATGTTTCATAATCATTTCATCAAATAAAACCCAATCAAAATAATCTAATTTCATAAGCCTATAACCTATAAAAGAAAAATTGGTTTCATAAATGTAATTCCATCTAAACCTTAACCACTTAGAGATAGAATATGAATAAAAACTTTGGATTATTTCATATAGGGGCATGAGTAACACTAACATCATTCATCTCAGATTGAATTTAATTTGGAAAGATCTTTTAAAAACATTTATTATATAATACATCCTTTATATTTGAAAAATTATTATAATAACATAGAATAATTAGAAAAACATTATCATTGAAATAAAATTGAAAACATAAAAAGAAATAAAAAAATTTATCAAATCATTTCTTTGAATACACCTTGAAATGTTAAAAACAAATATTTAAATCAATTTTAAAACAATTTCTTTGAAAACACATTGAAAATTTATAAATATATCTTCAAAACATTTTAAAAACAATTATCCTTGAATAATTATAAAAGAATAATTCACATATTTTTAAAACATTTTACCTTGAAAACATATAAAAAATCTTGAAAAAAATTCGAATACCTTTTTCATTGAAAATAATTTGAGTCCTAAATTGAGGGATCAACATAATTTTGATTCTTTTTCTTGAAAATAGGTTTTATAACTGATATCAAAGTCTTGAAAACATTTAAATCCTTTTTTTAAAAAAATATTATAAAAAATATATAAATAAATATTTGAATATCATTCAAAACACCTTGTAAACATAATTTTTTTTGAAAACATCTTACATTTAAATACATTATAAATTCAGAAAACTTATAGATTATTTGGAGAAAATTTTATTTTAAAATAATTATGTAAAGTTATAAATCATTCTTCCAGGAAAAGATAATCATGACTATGGGTATGTCCATAGAAGAAGAACATTATTTTTTCACCTTAATAGATTAAAAAGTTCCTTGATCTGAAAATGACAAGAATACTTCTATTAATTTATTTTGAAAAGGTAAAAAATTATAAATAAATTACATAAAACATAATATAAAGGTATTAAAAATCATGGAAAACATTTTTAAAAAACATGGTTTTGAAGGAACACAAATTTATGACCAAAAGGGGAAACAATGTCCGATTTTTCATCAAAACAATTTCTTATTTATTTTATGTACTAAAGAGTGGAAAACTGTAACAATACATGACGATAAAACTTATATCAATTGTTTATTAAAAATAATTAGTTTTATTTAGATTTGGATCAAAATATTTCATCAATGGAAAAATAATAATAAATAATGTCAATAAATTATGAGACTGTAGCAATAAATGGTTACCACATTGGTAACCTTGAATCATAATCCCCATGTTGGTTGGAGTGGATACTCAAGAGGGGGGGGGGGGTGAATTGAGTTCTAATTAAAATTTCTGTTCAAAATCATTTCTCTTAAAATACCCCAAATTAAAAACAAAGTTAAACTGTAGTGAATTTATATTGATTATAAATGTTCAATTAGTTTCTCAAAGAGCGATTAGGCCTCAGTTAATTTAATCTCAAGAATAAATTGACTTTTGAAACTGATTTACTGATTTACAATAAATATAAACACTTGCTAATTTAACTATCAAAGTAGCTTTAAAAGAATTTTGTATTTCAAAGTAACAACAGCAAACTAAATATATATTATACTTATAGATTTAAATTAAAATGAATAGAAGAGTTAACCAAGAGGTTCAGTCTCAAGCTGAGACTTAGTCCTCTAAAAAATTTATATAAATTGATCCACACCTTGGATTGGGGTTAACAACAATGAACACACTGTCCAGGTACAAAGACCTCTACCACAGTTCATTGTGGGAAACAAACAACAGCTCACAGCTATTCAGGTCTTACTCGACCTCTACCACTATCCATAGTGGGAAAGAAAAGAGTTATACAGTTTGAATGAGGATTTGAGAATCCTCCAGCTTAGCAGAGGAGACAATGTGTGTGTAAGATAAAAAAGGTACACACACTGCTCAAAATGTAAAGATAGAATCACTAAAGAAAGTGAGAAAGAGTTTAGAAAAGCTTTAGTGATTGGTAGTGCAGCTCTGGACTCGTTTGATTTGTCAGATAATCTTCTGAGTCATTCTTTGGTTTTTTTGTTCAAAAAACAGAGTGTCATTTTCTTATTTGGTTTTTGGTCCAGATTAGCAGCCTGAGTGCATGAAGTGTTCGTTGTAGTTCTTCACTCAAGGTGCAGCTTGTGTTCTCCTTGAAAATGAGTAGCTTCGTGTATGTCCAGCGTTCTTGGAGTATGGATTTTTCCTTTCACAAATGCACCGCGTTTGAATGATGTTCAACCCTTTTCTTTTTCACCCGTGTTTCTTCTTAGTTCCTTGATTCTTGTCGTATTCACACCCATTGTTCTCTACATCTCATTTTCAGCTAGGTCTTTGTCTTCCCTTTTGTAGTTTTCAATTTAGTAAAAAATGAATGATTACTTTTTTCATGGGTACTAGGTACGGTTCCCTGACATGGAAACAGAATTCATTAAATAACATTTAATGCATTAGAAACATCAAATGTAACTGTTATCTTAATAAATAAATAATATTGAGAGTGTAGAGTTTGACTAGTTGGTAAATTAGTAGCTCGTGTTGGTAAAGGTGTACATTGGATGTAACAGGTCCTTCCATCGGTAGCTCTTTGATCTTGCATCGTTTGCTCTATATACTAGTGACTTCATTCCATCGGTTTCTCTAGTTCCATCGGTATCTCTTGGACTATCGGTAGCTCGATGTATCAGTGACTATACTTGTATCGGTAGACTTACTCTATAGGTAACTATATGTGAACTGGCTCTATCAGTAGACTTCTATCTATCAGAGCTCTGGTTTTCAGTCAGTAGGCTCTGGTTATTGGTGATTGTCTATGCTCGTATCAGTAGACTTACTCTATCGGTAACTACTGGAAGACATGAACATCGGTAGCTCTATACATATCAGTGACCTTTGTGTATCAATGACTCTTTCTATCAGTTCATTGAGTACTAGTAGCTCTTTATCAGTAGGTATACGCAGATCAGTGACTTACACTTATCTGTTTTTATGAAAAACACATCTGATTGGGTTAGAATTTCTTCAGAACACATATAAACATGGATAAACAATGATTAACATATTCCAGAGATTATTTTAATATTATTATCATTTTTATCATATAATATCAATGATTTGATAGAATTAATATATAAATAAAAATTAATTGGGATTATCAAAGTATATGAAAGCATAATTGGGATTATCAAAAGAGGTGAGGTCGAAAATCTCCCCCCGTTTTGATAATCACAACTTATAATATTATAGTTTTAAAATGGTGAGAAATTGTATCAGAGGATATATAATTAAATTAAATTTTCATAGAGAAAATAGAATGTTATAAACATAATTTATCAAAGGTAAAATTAAATGTGATAGTATCAGAGATAAAAGAAAACTCAATGAAATCAGAGGTAAGATTTGGTGGTATCAGAGAACTAGATGAAATGGTATCAGAGGATGAAAGAAAAAAGAACTAGTATTAGAGGGGAAAATCATGATAACTCTTCCTTAGATAAATTTTCCCCCTTTGATACTTTATCCCCATTATTTATTCTACCTTTAAGACTTCTCCCCCTGGGTGAATATGTCTCCCTCTTTGTAGAATATTGGTAAAATATTTCTCCCCATTTGTGATAATCAAAAAGTGGGAAACCAAAGAGAAGAGGAATAAAAATAAGAAAAAGAGAAGAGATAAAAACCAGTTTTATTTAATATTCCAAATAAGGTACAAAAGAATAAAACAAAATATAATGGATTCCTATCAAACAGTCTAGCCACTTGTTCAATCCACATCCTCAATATGAGATTTTCCTTTTTGTTCAGAAGAGGATTCAAGTGGAAAGGATGCTGGTGAAGGCTTAGGAATCCCAGAAATGATCATAAGAGGATGAGCCACAGAAACTGTTTCTGGTCTGTACTGAGGAGTCCTTTGTGTGATCATAGGTGTGAAGCTTCGAATCGCTTGGGCAGGATTCATCTGAACTGGAGAAGCAGTAGAGGCAGAGGCTTGTAAGGATAGAGGTATAATCACTGTCCTAGTATCAACATGCAGAAAAGGAAACAACAGATTTCTAAAATCCATAATTATTCCTCCTCCTCTCTCCATAGCAGATATAAAGTCATCCTTGTTCTCCATAAACTTGGCCAATGCTGGAGTCAATTCCCTTAGCTTGCTGACTTTCTCTCTGAAATCTTGATTGACAGGAGGCATCTTTATATTTTCCAACAGATGTTTGAAGTGATTGTTGAGTTGATGCTTGGTGAAAATCTTAGAAAAATAGGAGTCCACCTTTTCTTTCACTTCTTTTTGAGAGGCAGAAGCTTCACTCATGTAGTCTTGGACTATCTTCATTATTTCTCTAGCTGAATCTTTTGTAGAAAGCACAACTCTGCTCAGCTCGGATGAGTCCACAGAGCCACTGGTGGAAGCTGAACCAAGATCCTCCTTCATCATAGATCGAATTTGATTCAACTATACTAAGGGTTTAGAAGCAATAGAACCAACAGAGAAGGTTACTGATTCCTTGAAGTTCTTGATCAACCCATTGATAAGATTTTAAAACTTGAGAATCCTTGGTTTTAACATGATCTTTCATGGATGTTTTAAAACTTTCGAACACTGAAACCATCTGGCTTACCACACTCTTGACATAGGCTAAGTCCTTGTCTTCTTGGGATTTTTAGCTCATGTAAGATTCCAAAGAGATAACCAATTTCTTTAAAGCTTCAGGATCTTCTTCCATCCTAGATACTTGAGTCTGGCAGTCTTTAACTTCTTACAATATTTCTGCCATAAAGGTTGACAAATTACAACTGGAGAGAGTTCAAATTATCTTTCCAACATCCGCATCTCTTCAGCTAAACAATGATTCATCTCAGCAAATGAGGCATTAAAATATTCTTTCAACTCATCCTTCAAGGATTCCAGATCAGCCCTTGTGATCATATCTGCAGGTGCAACTGCAGTGGGTACTCTTTCAGATGCTAAAATGACCACTGAGTCAGTCATGATCGATTGAACTAAAGAGACCAGAGAGACTTCCATCTTCTTTACCTCTTCCAAAAAACTGTCCTTATGATTTTTCTTTAAAGTATCCAGGTCATGCATTCGAACAACATCTTCAGGAAACAACTAAGATTCAATATTATAAACAATATTTGGTCTATTGTGAGATTCCTCATTATCTGATTCAAGATTGTCTAAACCACAGACAACAAAACCTGGGTCTTCTGCCCAATCTTCAATTCCACCAGCCACTGTAACACTTCCAATATTAGTTTCATTCTCCCCCTCAATGAGTTCATCCTCAAGTAAAACAACAGCATTCTCAGCAGCATTATCAGCAGGTCTTTCATCCTGAGGAGAATCTTCCACTATCAATTCTTTCTCTGAAATAGTTGGAGAGTCTTCCAAAATAGGAAAGGGTATGTCAACTTCATTTGTATCCTTACCAGACACTAAATATTTTCTAATCACTAGACTCAGTCTCAAATCAACTGAAAGAGATGCTTCACTTTCATGAGCATCTTCTTCATTTTCTACAGCAGCCACTTCAACATCCTCTAAAACAGCTTCTTCCTTATCTGATTTATATTGATCTAGATCTTCAAGAGTTGGGTTAGGAGGTAAGTCAGGGTCTCCTCCTTCATCAGCAGAGGACTCTTCCTCTTCTGGATCATCACTGTATTCTGGCTCCTCTTCATCAGGTCCCAGACCTGGATCCCTCACATCCTTAGGTCTTGAAGGATGATTCATAGGATTAAATTTGTCATACACCTTCTGGTCATAATTGTCCCATTCTCCTCTCCAAGGGTTCCAATTTGTCCTCATGTATTTGCAGACTGTGGATGTGATACAAAAGTTATTCTTCACTACCACTGTCTCATCTTGAGACTCAGCTACCCCCTTTTACTTTAATCATCACATAGATCAATTTAGCAAAGAATATGGCATTTGTCTTTGATTTTGGCCTTGTCATGTCTTCCATTTGGATCATCAGCAATCTGCACAGATTAAATTTTACATAATTTCTTAAGATATGAAGGAGATAGATATCCTAATATCTCAAATTGGTAAAGTCTCATATCCTTGGTATCAAGACATGTTGAAAAAATTTGAACATCAATCTATTCTCTCCATCCATTTCTACAGCAACTACTTGTTTTTGATTTCCATCACTAGTCAGCTCTTCCAAACCAGTCTCATAATTGAAAATTTCACTAGTAGGTGGAATGGCTCTTGAGACATATCCAGATACACCTTCATGCGGAACTTTTAAGAACTCATCCCATTAAAAAGATGACAACGACATCTACTTTCCATTCACAAAAGAGGTTACTCAATTTTCATTCCCATATTTTTCAAAGGTTATAAACTCATAATATTGTTTCAATAATTTTGGAAAGTATAGACCATTGTTGTTCGAAAAACACTCTACCCATTTTTGATCTTCAAGTACTTCGAGCACTAAGGACTTGCTAGGAAGCAACCATTCTACACAGAACTCCTTTTCAATCAGAATAACTCGATTTTGTAGATGAGGATTTACTGGTCGTCTTCCTGATCTTGGTCTGCTATCACTTCCACTTTCTACTGGCTCTGACTTTTGCTTCTTTGCTTTCGGCTCATCAACAACATCTCTAACAGAAGGGAGTTTTGTTTTTTCCGTCTTAGATTCGAGGGATTTACGGTTCTCTAAGGATTCAGGAGATAAGGTTTGAGGGTAAAGGTTTAAGGCTCGGTGGATTGAGAAGTATCTCAGACTTTAGTTTTATCATTTATGAATCATACAATAAATAAATAAAATGAAATAACGCAAAAAAAGATTCAGATTCTGGCGGTAGACAGAAGTTTAAAACAGTGCGCTCATCGGTGAGAATTCCTATCAGTGAGGTTACATCTGTGAGAATTTTACATCGGTGATAATTTTACATCGGTGAGAATTTTACATTGGTGAGAATTTTACATCGGTGAGAAATATTACATTGGTGAGAATTTTACATCGGTGAGAATTTTACATTGGTGACGTTAGCTACCGATCAAGGTTAAACATACCTAACTCATGTCTAATGTAACTTACCCTATATGAACTGAAAGGTTTAGTGAATATGTCAGCTAATTGATTTTCAATACCTATAAACTCAAGAATAATGTCACCCTATTTGTAATGATCTCTCAAGAAATGGTGCTTTACATCAATGTGTTTGGTCCTAGAGTGAGACACAGGGTTCTTGGAGATATTTTTTGCACTAGTGTTGTCACAGTTTATTGAAACATTCTTAAAGTCATATCCATAGTCCAAAAAAGTGTGTTTCATCCATAGAGTTTGTGCACAGAAACTACCAGCAGCTATGTACTCTGATTCGGCAGTGGACAACGCTACAAAATTCTTCTTTTTACTACACCAAGATACTAAGGATTTTCCCAATAAATTACATCTTCCTAAAGTTCTTTTTCTATCCAACTTGCAACCAGCAAAGTCAGCATATGAATAACTCATTAACTCAAAGGACTTTCCTTTTGGGTAAAACAAACCTAAGTTTACAGTATGTTTAAGATACTTAAAAATTCTTTTAACAACAAGTAAATGAGATTCTTTTGGGTTATCTTGAAATCTTGCACACATACACACACTAAACATAATATCTGGTTGACTAGAAGTAAGGTAAAGTAAGCTTCCAATCATACCTCTATAATTGGTTTGATCCACTGGTTTTCCAGTTTCATCTACATCCAATTTACAGACTGTACTCATGGGAATTTCACTCTCCTTAATACTATCCAAACTAAAATGTTTTAAAAGATCCTTTGTATATTTACTTTGCTTCAAAATAATTCCATTTTCATTTTGAAAAACTTGAAATCCAAGAAAATATTTGAGTTCACCCATTAAACTCATTTAAAATTCATTTTTCATACTCTTTGAAAAATAAGTACATAAGGAATGTTTAGAAGATCTAAAAATAATATCGTCAACATAGATTTTTTCTATCAAAACATCTTTAGAAATTATTTTAACAAAAAGAGTTGGATCATATATCCCTTTAGTAAAACTTTTTGAAATAACAAAATTACTAATTCTATCATACCAAGCTCTTGGAGCTTGTTATAAACCATATAAATCCTTAGAAAGGTTAAAAACATGATTTAGAAAATGAGGATTAGTAAATCCAGGTGGTTGTTCAACAAAAACATCTTCAATTATAAAACCATATAGAAAAGAACTTTTGACATCCATTTGATATAACTTGAAATTCAGATGAGTAGCATAGGCAAGTAAGATCCTAATGTCTTCTAATCTGGCTACAGGTGAAAAGGTTTCCTCATAGTCTATCCCTTCCTCTTGACTATATCCTTGTGAAACTAGTCTATCTTTGTTTCTAACTACGTTTCCAGACTCATCAACTTTGTTTCTAAAAACCCATTTAGTGCCTATTGTCAATCTATCCTTAGGTCTGTCAACTAATTCCCAGACTTTGTTTCATTCAAGTTGATTTAACTCTTCTTGCATAGCCATTACCCAAAATTCATCATTGATAGCATCATTGAAATTTTTAGGTTATAGCTGTGAAATAAAGGCTTGATGTTCAACCTGGTTTCTTAGAGAAGCTCTAGCCTATGTCCCTCTATCAAGATTACCAACAACATCATCCGAAGGATGATTATTTAGAATCCTTATTGATCTAGTAAAGGCAGGACTTGAAATTTCAGGTTCATCTATAGGTTTGGATTCTATAGCAGCAGATTCTGGAATATGTTCAGAACTTGATGTTTTTACAGCAGGTTCTTTAGACTTATCATTAAGGTCCAAAACACTCAAATCTTCTTCAAGATTTTCAAGAGAGGTTTTAGGCACATGTGGATCAGTTTCATCAAACATGATGTGAACAAATTCTTCCACACATTTGGTTCTTTTATTAAAGACTCTAATGGATTTTCTAGTTAAATAATTACCAAGAAAAATTCCTTCATCACTCTTAGAAGAAAACTTGTCCAGATTATCCTTTGTATTAAGAATAAAAACTTTGCAGCCAAAGACTCTGAAGTAACTAACTTTAGGTTTTCTATTATTCCACAGTTCATATGGGGTCTTCTTGAGAAAACATCTAATTAAGACTCTATTAATAAAATAAAAAGATATATTCACAGCTTCAGCCCAAAAGTAAATAGTTAGGTCATGTTCATTAAGCATGGTTCTAGCTATTTCATGAAGGGTTCTATTCCTTCTTTCTACTACACCATTCTGCTAAGGTGTCCTAGTAGTAGAAAAGTTGTGACAATACCCATTGTGTGAGAAATAAGATTAAAACTCCTGATTTTCAAACTAACATCCATGATCACTTCTCAGGGTTTTAACCTTAAGTCCAGTAAGATTTTCTACAGATTTGGAGTATTTAACAAAGTTAGAACAAGTTTCAATTTTGTGAGCTAAGAAGTATACCCAAGTATATCTATAAAATCCATCTACTAGGACATATTCATAGGTAATCCCTTCTAAACTAGAAACTCTTGATGGTCCAAACAAGTTTATGTGAACCAACTCGAGAGGTTGAGAAGTAGAAACTTCTTTCTTTGATTTAAAAGAAACTTTATGTTGCTTTCCCTTTTGACATGGATTACAAACTTTGTCATTTGGGAATTCAAGTTTAGGTAGGTCTCTAACTAAGTTCTTCCTAGTCATCTTTATATGTGAATAAATGTTGTAGTGTCCTAATATTCTGTTCCAGAAGACTCTTTATGAAAATCATTTAAGCAAGTAACATTTTGCTTAGCTAAAGAATTTAAATCAACAACATAAACATTTTCATTTATCAAGGTAGAGAATACTAAAACATTTTTAGAATTAAAAACCTTACAAGAATAATTTTAAAATTTCACATTAAATCCATCATCACATAATTGAAAAATACATAATAGGTTATACTTAAGTCCATTAATAAACAAACCTCTAGAAATTATAACTGAATCAGTGTTACCAATATGGCTTAGGCCGATGATTTTTCCTTTAGAATTATCACTAAAGGTGACATGGCCTCCATCAATCTTTATTAAACTTTCGATGCATGAATAATCTCCAGACATATTCCTTGAGCAGCCACTGTCCAAGTACCATACCTTCTTGTGAGAACTCTTTAAACAGGTTTCCTACAAAACAGGTTTACACAGAAAATGATTTTAGTACCCAGATTTTCTTGGGTCCAGATAGGTTAGAAATCAAGGCATTAGGTACCCATATTTGTCTTATGGGTATCATATAATTTACAGAATAAATATATTTTGAAAGGTAAACATTATTTGATCTATAACCATATGAATAACTAGTTGAAGAATACTAATTTACAGAACTGGAATAAGCAAGATTTTGTCTAGACTTAGAGATAAATCGAGTTTTAGTGAACTGTCTCTATCCAGGTTGGTATCCCAAACCAGTAGTGTATTTAGGTGCAACTTTCTTACCTAACATTTGAGTTAGAGTATATTTTCCCTTTGTGAACATTTTTATGTCCTTTTTATGTTTCTCATTATACATTTTTATTTCAACATTTTCCTTTAATAGTTGAGCATTCTTTTCTTTTTCTATTTAAAAGCCAGATTTAACGTTGGCAGGGAGAGCATGCTGTATCTTTAGTGACTTATATTTGTCCTTGAGTTCATTACATGTTTCTTCCAGCATGTTACAGTATTCAAACATTTCAGCCTTAGACATATTTCCATCATTTCCTAAATCACTGTTATTTCCAGAATAATAATCGTTTAGAACAGGGGAAACAAGTACCTCAGATGTGTTGGTCATGAAGCACATGTTCGCACGATTCTTCTCAGAATCAGAAATTTCAGATTCACTTGTGCTGTCCTCCGATGCACTCCAGGTTGGATTCATAGATTTGTTGTGATTTTTGTACTTATAATCATATTTCTTTTTGACTTTTAATTTTGGACAATCAGCCTTGATGTGTCTTTTACTTTTAAACTCATAGCAGACTATTTCATTATCCTTGTCAGCTTTCTTCACATCCTTTTTCTAGTGTCCCTTGTTGTCATACTTTCCTTTGTAGTTAGATTTTCTGAAGAATTTCTTCTTCCTACAAATCTTCTTGGATCTCCTGGCTATTTGAGCCATCTCAGCATCACTATTAGAGTATGAATCTTCACTTTTGGAACTTTTAGTTTGTATTTTCATTTTCTCCTTGTCTTTACTCTTAGAGGCAGTAGACTTGAATACTACAGATTTTCTCTTAGGCTCATCATGTTCCTCCTTGTTCACCTTGAGTTCTTCCTCATACATCATAAGCTTACCAATAAGCTCTTTTACAGGCAGTGCTCCAATGTCACATGACTCTCTGATTGAAATAGAAGTGTCTCTCCATCGGTGTGGAAAACATCTCAGTATCCTTATAATTTGTTCCTTTGGTGGAACTACCTTTCCATGTGATCTCATTGTATTGACTATCTCATTTAACCTGACATACATATCAGAAATAGGTTCATCAATATTCATTTTAAAATTGTCATATTTAATAGTATAAGTATTCAATCTCATTTCTTTAACATTGGTTGTTCCTTTATGAGAAACACCAAAATTATCCCATATTTCATAAGTAGTTTTGCATGCAGATATTCTAATAAAACTCTTCGTCTTCTAAAGCACAATACAGAGCATTCATAGCTTTATAGTTATTATTGTAAGTAGTCTTTATAGGTTCATCCCAAGTTGTTCTTTTGGTTTCTGGAATTTTATATTTAGACTCTATAGCGGTCAAGATATGAAAACTCATACTCTCCAAATTAATTTTCATTTTCACTTTCCACTGGGAATAGTTGGTTCCATTGAAGAAAGGTGTCTGGTTAGTAGCAACACCCTCTAGTCTATTGTTCATACCTAGATTTTAGAAAAGAAATTTTAGAGAGATAAAATTTAGAACTAATAGAAATTTAAGATCTTTAAAGATGCAACTAAAATCACTGCTGAAAAACAGAGTATGTCAAAAATCATTTATAAAAAACAATCCTCTATTACCAAATGTTGGTCGGAGTGGATACTCAAGAGGGGGGGGGGGGGTGAATTGAGTTCCAATTAAAATTTTTGTTGAAAAATATTTCTCTTAAAATCCCTCATATTAAAAACAATGTTAAACTGTAGTGAATTTATATATATTATAAATATTCAAATAGATTCTCAAAGGGTGATTAGGTCTTAGTTAATTTAATCTCAATATTAAATTGACTTTTGAAACTAATTTACTGATTTACAATAAATATAAACACTTGCCAATTTAACTATCAAAGTAGCTTTAAAATAATTTTGTATTTCAAAGTAACAGAAGAAAAATAAATATATAGTATACTTGTATATTTAGATTAAAATGCACAGCGGAGTTAACCAAGAGGTTTAGTCTCAAGCTGAGACTTAGTCCTCTCAACAATTTATATAAATTGGTCCACACCCTGGATCAGGGTTAAAAACAATGAGCACACTGTCCAGGTACAAAGACCTCTACCACAGTTATTTGTAGGAAACAAACAACAGCTCACATGTGTTCAGGTCTTACTCGACCTCTACCACTATCCACAGTGGGAAACAAAAGAGTTATAGTGTTTGAATGAGGATTTGAGAATCCTCCAGCTTAGCATAGGAGACAATGTGTGTGTAAGATAAACAGGGTACACAAACTGCTCGAAATGTAAAGATAGAATCACAAAAGAAAGTGAGAAAGAGTTTAGAAAAGCTTTAGTGATTGGCAGTGCATCTCTGGACTCGTTTGATTTGTCAGATAAGCTTCTGAGTCCTTCTCTGGTTTTTTTTGTTCAAAAAATAGAGTGTCATTTTCTTCTTTGGTTTTTGGTCCAGCTTAGCAGCCTTAGTGCATGAAGTGTTTGTTTTAGTTCTTCACTCAAGGTGCAGCTTGTGTTCTCCTTTAAAATGAGTAGCTTCGTGTATGTCCACTGTTCTTGTAGTATGGATTTAACCTTTCTCAAATGCACCACATTTGAATGATGTTCAGCCCTTTTCTTTTTCAATTGTTTGCCTTCTTAGTTCCTTTATTATTGTCGTATGCACACCAAGTGTTCTCTACTTCTGATTTTCAGCTAGGTCTTTATCTTCCCTTTGGTAGATTTCAGCTCCGGCAAAAAGGAATGATTAATTTTTGCATGGGTACTAGGTACGGTTCCCTAACATGGCAACATAATTCATTAAATAACATTAAATGCATTAAAAACATCAAATGTAACTGTTAGCCTAATAAATAAATAGTATTGAGAGTATAGAGTTTGACTGGTTGGTCAATTAGTATCTCGTGTTGGTAAAGGTGTAAGGTGGACGTAACAGGTCCTTCCATCAGTAGCTCTTTGATCTTGCATCAGTTTCTCTATATACCAGTGACTTCTTTCCATCGGTTGCTCTAGTTCCATCGGTAGGTCTTTGTCACGACTCGCCTTCACCAAAAGGAGGGAAGAGTCAGCAGATTGCCAGGCCCTTCCTTATTTAAGTTGAAGGAGAGATAATGACCACCGAGACCCGCCTTCAATAGGTCCCGGAGTGGCGAGTAGCACCAAGGGCATAGAAATTTCTCACAAATGGAAGGCATTACCCCTTTTTGTTTTATAAGATTGAGAGATAAGATCATGAAACTCAACAACACAAAGGTAAAAGAAAAGTAAAGCCAAAATTAAACCATTCCCACATGCATGTTCCAAAAGTAAATCCATAAGGTACAAAAGGTAACTACAAAGGTAAGTACCAAAGGAGAAAAGAAACAACTGCAACTGCCCAAAAAGGTCCGAGCTAGTATGGTCCTGCGTGATCCCCGAAGTCCTCCTTGAAACCTAAAATCAGTTTTATATACGTAGGGTGAGCATACAAGTACACTCAGTAGGGAAAACCAAAAACTCTCGTGCACAAGTGGGGGAACGTACTAAATTCCCGTGAGAAAAAGGAGTAAACCAAACACCTATCAAGGTAAACTATCCAACCAAGCCTCACTAAGACACACTCCCCAAATAATGCAAGTCAAGTAATATATATATATATATATATATATATATATATATATATATTAAGAGAACATAGATGTTTGGGTACCCCGTGCCACTTTCCCACTGGTTATTGAGATATCCTACGCATCGGACCAATCCCGCCATTCTCATAGCAGTCCCACTGCCACACCCGCCCGCACACACCTGAGCCACAACCACACGCAATCCCACTACTGAAATTCCTCCCGCACACACCTGGGCCACAACTGTCACACGTAACCACACCTTCAAACACCTAGGCCATAACAACCACTACCACGCCCGAAGACACCTGGGCCAGAAGATCCACTGCCACGCCCGAAGACACCTGGGCCACATCCCGGAGACGCTTGGGAAACCACCTGCCGCACACACCTGGCCAACCATCACACCACCCTGCCCGAAGGTTCTTGGGCTAATAATGGACATCAGGCCATCACAGCCTGCCCGAAGATACTTGGGCTGTCCGGGAAAGGGAGCAGAAAAGTAGCTAATAACCAGCCACTAAGAATAGTGTTGGGAAAAACACCCTCCCCATGAAATGGGGGTGTTCGGCACTAAGTGCTCAAGTTGGGTGGGGCACGAATAAGAAACACAAAGCTACACGTATAGATATAGGTAACAAACACTCGCCCAAAGCTTAGGTTTTCCTAACCAGCCTACAGAACACAACACCACTGCTTCCAAGTAACAAGTCACGACTCTCGCCAACAAAACCCATTTGTCCCATTCTTGTTTCATGTTCAGTAATAATGTTTAATTAAGTTTAAGCACTAATGGGAAACTAGTAGGCATAGGCACAAGTCTAGGAAAGTAAATAGTCAAGCATCAACCATAACGCCCACACCTGGTTCTCCACAACAGAGGCTCCCACCCCAATTCGTGATATAAACAAGTACCCCCCCGGTCTTAAAACTCACAACCACCGAATCCATACCAACAGGGGATCTCATCCCCAAATTCACACAACCACCGAGAGTATAAATATAGGGGATCCCATCCCCTGCCACATCTCCAGCAATCAGCCCGAAAAGAAACAACCAAATACCACCACCAACACAAGTCAGGGCCATGCCGATATTTTCAGATTTAAACGGCTCAACACACTCCATGATTTCAATTTTCGTGTGTTTTAATCGGGGGTTATCACAGAAGGATTGATCCTAGTGCCTCAATTTATTTGGCCGGATATACGTGATTAACCAATTTACTTTTCACAGTAGGAGTTTACAACCACAACAGGCCATTTAAAACATCAGCAGGGGTTCATTAGTGCACAAACAACGACCACCAACGGCCTCGATTTTCAGAAGGCATAAGGAAGCACGACTCAACAAGATGGTCATAATATAAACAACATCAAAAATCACAACCCCCCTTTATTTATAAAAAATCCAGTTCATTATCTCCATTTAGGTCTGGTTTGTCCAATCCTACAGAACAGAAGCACGCCCACCCCGCATGATACACAAAAGAGAGAGGAGAAGGAGAAATTACCTACCTGTTGATAGATGATCGACGCTTAGGCCAGACGCAGAACTTTATGGATAACGATGTGGCACGCCCGATGCACCAGAAGATGTTTGTGAAAAGCCACGATCGATGAAAGGGGAAACCACGGCTAACCCTTAGTTTATAAGAGCCGCAGACGGTTGAGGTGAGAACACGTAACTGCATAAGGTGCGGGGGTCGTGGGTTTACCATGCGGCTGGGCAGTTACACACATAGGTCTCTCGGGATTTTTAGGAATTAATTATGGGATTTAAATGGTTTTAAAATGAGTAAAAGAATTAATTTACGTTGAAACTTACGTTGCGGGAGTGGAAAAGTCAGGTACTGGAAGAAGAACGAAAGGCTCGGGAGGGGACACGGTGTCACCCTCACGGTGCCACTGTCACGGTGTCACCCTCACGGTGCCATCGTCACGGTGCCACCGTCACAGTTCCACCATCACGGTGTCACCTTCACGGTGCCACTGTTTTGGTGGAACCTCACTTTTGGAAAAGTAATGGGCCAGGAGAGTCCGGGCCATTACACTCTTGGACTATTGGTAGCTTGATGTATCGGTGACTTTACTTGTATCAGTAGACTTAATCTATTGGAAACTATCTATGAACTGGATCTATTGGCAGACTTCTGTCTATTTGTAGCTCTGGTTTTTCAGTCGGTAGCTTTGGTTTTTGGTGATTGTATGTGCTCATACCAGTAGACTTACTCTATCGGTAACTACTGGTAGACATGCACATCGGTAGCTCTATACATATCAGTGAACTTTGTGTATCGGTGACTATGTCTATCGGTAGACTGAGTACCAATAGCTCTTTATCAGTAGCTATACACAGATCAGTGACTTACAATTATCTGTTTTTATGCAAAACACATCTGATTGGTTTATAATTACTTCAGAACACATATAAACATGGATAAAGAATGATTAAAATATTCCAGATATTATTTTAATATTATTATCATCTTGATCATAGAATATCATAGTTTTGAATGAATTAATATATAAATAAACATTAATTGGGCTTATGAATGTATATGAAAGCAGAATTGGGATTATCAAAACAGGTGAGGTCAACACCCCAGATAGATTAAAATTATAAGAATATTAAAATATAATTAAAATAATTCTATTAGTTATATATCATTTCAATTGGTAGTATATAATACCCAAAAAATAATATAGGTGCATGACATGACATATATCTCAAAGAAGGAAAATTGGAAAAAAAAATACATTACCTATTTGGTAACATTTGAACCATAAATCCCATGAAATAAACATCATAAAATGTTTTTTTAATACCTAAAAATTTAATTATATTAAAAATAGAATATTTTTATTTATATTATATACACCACACATAAAAATTGAGTGGTCCATATGGCATGTATCTCATGAAAATAAAAAGTGAAATGAAATTCCCTTACATTAAGTCTTGACTTTCATTGTACAAGTTCAATCCACCATCATACTAAAAATATGTTTATTATAAATGTTCCAAAAAACAATATTATTAAATATCATACCATATATGATTTTTTGACTTAATATTACCTTTTTATTAACAACTCCATGTTAATATAAGGGTTTAGGTAATATCTCCTTTGACTTTTGTATATGTTTTGGATTTTTATTCTTGATACTCTTACATAAATCATGATTTAATTATTTATATTATTTAAATAATGATAAAAATATAATATATATATTCAGTATATATTTATTTATAATAATCTATAAAATATATAAATATTAAATTAAATACACCGTTCTTTGAGACGGTAGGCTATATTTATTCATGAATGTTGTTTTTGTTTTATTATCCTATTTATAAAAAAAATGTAAATGATATATATATGTTTATATATATAATATCAATCAAGTATAATTATTAGGTTATTTTTTTAAATATGGTTCATTGTAAAAAATGGTAAAAGAAAAATATTATTAAAGAGAGAGGTTACAAGAGTCTAAAAGACAGAATCATGTTACCATCTTTATTATAAAAAAAGGGAAGATCAACAGGGAGATCATCAAGACAGGTAATTTCTTGATTTAATACCTTATTGGCTAGGCCATCTGAAACCATTTTTTCTTCACAATAAATATATGTGATGAGGTTATTTATGTTGAGTGTTGAGCGGGTGTAATCCATTCAATGGGTAGTATTCATCCATGGATGATGAGAATCTCCCTTAGAAATTTCCCACACATTTGTGGTGAAGTCACTTTAAATCCAATGATTATTCCCAAAAAAAGATTTTAAAAATGGAAATGGAATGAATCAAACTCATCATTTCGGCCTCCAGAGAAGAGGCAACACCGAATCTACCAAGAAATAATCAAATAATCTGACCGTTGTGATTACTGAAGATTTCACCACAACCCGCAAGTACCATATTACCTTTGGAGACACCATCCAAATTTAAATTATTCCATCTAGAAAAAGGATCTCTCCAGAACAATTCTATGGTGAGGTGAGGTTGGAAGAAATTTCCATATATCTGATGACGTCACAGGATTCCAAAGTCATGAATAAAGTTGTAGTTGTGGCCCTTTTTCATCGAGACGGTTTCATGTACGACAATAAGGATCCACACTCGACCTATATTTTAATTAAATGAGTAATTTCATTGAATAGAATAATTTATATCATACTAGATCACATGGTGGAGTTTTGTGAAATCATCAAGAAAATGATTTTTAATTAGTTACTAACATTCCATTTCTGCGCATCTCTTTAGTTGAGATTTAATGGAGTCAAGAAGGAACCATCTGCAATAAAATATGTCAAAAATATAGTTAGAAATAATAGAAGTAGTGGTAGAAGAAATAAAAATATGGTTAACATCTACTTTTTGTTCATTACAGAATCTGCATTTAAAGAAGAGTTAGATTCCAAATGACTGATGGTAACAATATGTGGGGACTTTGTTGTGAGCAAGATGACAAATAATTTTGAATCTTAAATCATAATCCAAGGTTTTTTTAATGTGTTTTATCAAAAAATTCATTATTAGAATTACAAAAATAGTGGTTATATATGTTTTTTGAGTTAATAATACCAATGTGGTAAAGTACCCAGATTAACAAATAATTTGTATTTGAGAATGGATAGATTTCAATGGTACACAGAATGACTTTAGAAAGATGATCATATTGAACACTTTGCATATCTTTAATTGAGTAGTTGATATTTTAATGGATTTTATCTATTGGGGTCATAGAAATGAAGGGTGTTATAGTCCATTTATCTAACACTTAATTTATATATGAGATCCTAGAAACCATCCATCTAGAATTATTCATAATACAGAAAAAAAATTTAATAGAAGGCCAGATGGAAGAGTTAATGAAATTCATGTTGACAGCCTAATGTTTGTTAAGAAATATTTTTTTTGAGAATGTAATTATAATCATAATTGTTACAAATATGGTTCCAAGTGAGCTTCTCTTACATGGCCTCATTAATATACCTAAGGGTTTTTATGCCAATACCCCCATTTTCTAAGGGCATGCAGTAAGTTGACATGGGGACATTGACTAATTTAGATTCTAGAGTGCTACCAGTCCAGATATAATTTTTAATAGATATATTCCTATTTTTTATATGACCTACATTCCATTTATTGGCCTTCATGAAGTAAAACATCTTAGAAATAATAGTATATTTAACCAAGATAAATTATTCCTTCCATTGTGAGGGATTTTCCATTCCAAAAATAGAGTTGGTTGAGCACGTGTTCAACTATGTAGAAAATTAGAAGGCTTTGGGTCTATCCCAATAAATGGGAACACCAAGTAATGTAAAAGGAAAAAACCCCTCTTTCAAACCTATATCATTGATAATGTTACATTTCTTGTTGGAATGAATGTTTTTCCCTAAGAAGATACATGATTTATTCTAACTAATGGTTTGAACAGAAACATATTTATAGTGAGATATATCATTTTTGTTTGTAATGTTTCTTTTATCACATTGTTGGAATATGATGATGTTATTGGAACATAATAGGTGGGTGGGATCATTCACATTTCTAGAGACACAAATTGGCTTGATCTTATTCTAATGCACAAGAAGGGTGGGCAGGAAACTAGGATAGTCTTCCATAATTGAGATGATAATGGAAGAGAGTGGATCAAATTTCCTTAATCATGTGGTGAATTTGAAATATCTATTGGGATAATCATTGAACAGAATGGAAGGAGAGAACAAATTGAACAAAGTTATTATTATAGAGATAAATGAATCAATAAATCCAAAACGCTAAATGAACCTTGAAGATAAATCTCTAATCCAAGGAATCAAAATATGTTTTAATGTCATGTTTAATAGAAATATTACCCCCCTGTTGGATTTTTGTCAAGGTATTGCTACATTCAGAGGAAAGAAAAATTCAGTCTTGAATGGATCTACCTTTAATAAACCCAAATTGGTTTCAAGAGACAATTTTTCACATGATGGTTGTATGTGATTTAGAAATTATTTTTGTGAGGATTTTATAGATAGTTTTAATGAGAGAAATTGGTTTATATAAATGAATATCTGAAGCATTATCCACATTTGGAATCAAGGAAAGAAATTGAGTGTTAATAACATGTGGTAGGATTCCATTGGAAAAGAATGATTTGGAAATCTTACCAACATTAAAACAATTATCATTCAAATGATGCTGAAAGAAACCATTGTTGAAACCATCAATACCCAACACACATTCTGGGATGAAACTAAAGACAATGTCTTCAATTTCATGATCAAGAGTGGTGTTAATAAGAAAAGGGTTATCCTCATCATTGAATACCATCATAATAAGATTAGGTAGGATTTCATTATTGATATCATAACCATTAAATATGGATTCAAAATATGAACCAAAATGATATTCAATGTCATGTTCATTGTCTATGAGATTAACCACATCATTAAAGAAATTAAGTGGTTTACAAGAATTTCTTAATAGTTTAAGATATTTGAAGAATTTAGTATTTTTTTCACCTTATTATTATAATTTATCTTTAAAGGACAATTAACTCATGT
Source organism: Viscum album (assembly GCA_963277665.1). Taxonomy (NCBI): domain Eukaryota; kingdom Viridiplantae; phylum Streptophyta; class Magnoliopsida; order Santalales; family Viscaceae; genus Viscum; species Viscum album. The sequence continues at coordinate 1,042,343,968 of OY728126.1, forward strand.
TTTCATTAAAGGTGAGAATAGATTTATGTTTAAACACATGGTTAATTTCATGATTCGAATAAGTGTTGATGTCATAAATACTGTTTTTGTTTTGACGTCTGTTGAGCTCCCCCTAATGAAGTTGAATTTCATTGTTTATTTTTTTGTATTTAGAGTTACACCATCATTTTAGAGTCTGTTTGAGGTATTTTAATTTGATTGTATAAGAAAATGCATAATTTTTGTGATTCATATAAGAATATCATTTTTTATGAAAGTAGTGCAGTCCACATTATAAACCTATACTTTATAAAATATGAAAGGGATCGAGGGTTTGTGTCCCTAATGTATACATTGAACAGAATGGGATGATGATTAGAATTAAACTTGTGAAGAGAGGTTCTAGATATGGTTTCCAAATTGTCCACGAAATAGAAATTCATGAAGGATATATCCATCTTAGTGGAAACTAACATATTGTAATGTATTGTTTTCATGTAAACATTTCATGAGTGTGATTAATTTCATCTATGTTTTTGTTTTCAATGCATGTTTTAAACTCTATAGTGGAAAAATTAGTATGATATGGACTGATTTTTTCAATTTAGTTAAGAATGGAAATAAATTCCCCAATAACAAACCAAGGAGAGCTAATGATAGTAACTTGATAAGAGTGATCATTCCAATGAGGACTCTTTTATTGGTATCTATTATTTAAAAAAAGAACTGAATAAAATAATTCTATCAAGAATAAATTCTAAAGTAAGGTCATGGTCAGAGATATTAAATATTATAAAATTATGTAGATAAATGTGTAAAAAAACCCATAGATATTCAATATTGGAGGTATTTATTTATTTCACCTTAAAAATAAAAACTATTTTGGCATAAGTGAGAGAACATAGAAGAAAATTTTGTTTTTTTGAGAAATATCAACCAACATGGGACGTTGAGTGTTAACAATTATTTTTAAAACAATAAACGTGTCAGAGTTGGAAATTACCTAACAATTTCAAAATAGAATCTTAAATTAAACATATATTTGGGTTCAGAATTCTCTTTTGTTCTTCTAAGAGCCTTTGTTCCTATAAGGAATTATATCTTCTGGGGTTTATTAGGATTATATTTCTCTTCCTACTAACTTTTAACAGTGTCATGAGAGACATTTGATCTATTAGTCATACATGCCTTAGTATTATCATTAATATGGTCATGAAAAAATTCATTTAGGTTCGAATCCATATAATTTTTATTTCTAACATCATCATGAGAAGTTATTTTTATAGGAAAATAGATTTTATGGGTTCACAGAATTAACAATTTTAGAACCAACTACATAATTTATAGACTTACTATAACATACAACATCATGATCAACATTTGGAGTTATATTCAGACATTCTGGGTGATCCAAATTAGTAGTACTATCACTACATTGACAACTATCTATATAATGAAAACAGTGGTAGACATACCTGATATTATAGAGGGTGCCTTGTCCTACTGTAGAGTATATGAAGTAATATCATGCTTCTTAGTTTGTGTGATGATAGGATACATGGATGTGTGCTCACATACAGATTTATCAGCAAGTGTTATAGGAATATCAGCCTTTTCAATGTTATCTAGGATGATAGTAAGGCATTGTCTCTTCTTAGATGACAAACTGTACCCTTCCTACATGGTTTAACAGAGGTCATTAAATTGGATTTTTCATGCAACTAGACAGTATCCAGCACTGATGATGAAAATTACTCTATAGGATTGTTGGGACTCATAGGGTTTTGGTTCCTAGAGTCAGAATCATAACATGTAGAATGAGTAGAAACAGTTTCAAGATCTGTGCCACCATAAGGTGTGCCATCTAATTTGGAGGATATTTCTGCATGGGTTGAGACCCTAATAGGTTTCCCAGTTTCCTTGTTAGATGCCTTACATTCTGATCAAATAGTAATTGTATCCACTTTATAATTTAATCCATCCTTACCTGATCCAAAAAATCTATAAAGGAAAGTAAATGTGGATAGGGTAGAGGTCATAAAATTTTCATTATCCCAATCCTTAATACATTCTATTTATAGTTTCAATGAATCAAAACACTTTGAGGATGTCGTAGTCCACACTCCCCCATCCAAAATCTTTGGATTTACGTATAATGGAAGGAAATAAGTTATATTTTATATAATAATTCCCAAAGAAAAAAAATCATAAATAACATAAATATATTTTAAAAATAATGTTTCCATTATAATTCCTAACCATGAGTGGTGGTAAATTAAAAAAGTGAACAACAATGTTTCTTGTGGTGGTGGTTCCCTATACACAAGAATGGTATGTTTTTTAACCCTTAGATGGATGTGTGTGTAAGTTTATGTCAAAAAATTATAATAAAAATTATTTTTATATTAAGGATACTAGTGATATTATATAATAATTGAATAAGGATAATTGAATATGTGAGGAAACAAATAAATCTAAATTTATTATTTATGAATGTTACCGCTTTTTTAGGTAACACCATTTGGTTTTCACCAAAGGACATACTAGGATCTCTATCTCTAAAGGTGACACTTCAAGGATTGTGAGAGGGCGTTTGGGAGGTTATATTTTAATACAATGGTAAATACAAAGGGATTTAGTGGTGTTAATAAGTTTTAGGGGTGACTACATTTTTATAGTGGATAAGGAGTGACATTCTTGTAAATTTTTGAAAAGAGAATTATACACATGTTCTATCTAAAAAAATAAGATAAAATACTAAAAAAAATCAAATAAAATTTAATATAGCATATAAATATGGGTTTCCAATGGATTTTGGGATTGTTTATAGAAATATTTTTCCATTTCGTGTAAGGTTTAGTCCCTTGTAAAGTAAAATTTAATATCATCACATCAATTAATTTTAATTACTTTTACAAATAATTTTGGTCAAAAATAATTAGTTGACCATATTATACTATAATTATTATAATTATTACTCAGATTTATGTAAATTTTTCCAAATTCAAGTCAAGGAAATTGAAAAATTATGTTTAATGTAAATCCCATAGACATGGTGAGAAAGCAGGTTTTTCAAACTGAAAATGATCAAAATTTCATCAAATAATTATTTCTGAATTAAATATAGCAATGATTCCTATGAATAAAATTTTATTAATATAAATATATTTTATCTATTATGAATTTAAAACAAATTTAAAACTTAATTTTACATTAATAATAATTTAGATGAAAAGACATTTCTCAACTAAAATGCATTATTTTTCACTGTTTATTAACAAATGAAACTTCTCATTAAAATACCATTCATTCACCCTAATATAAATTTGAAATTATAAATTAATAAAATGATGTTTTTTGAAAATAAAATTTATTGAAGTGTGAAATTTTAGTTTTAAAATTGGTTTACCATCAAAAGGGGTATCACAAGGACTTTCATGTAACGCAAGATAACTCATTATTGTGGGTTGCATAAGCTTAACCTGTGGTTGATTATAATGTAAGATAATATTTTTGTTTCTATATTGAAAAATATATATTCAGTGTTTCATGAATTGGAAAATATCAAAATGATTTAATAATTCATAAAAAAAATATTTCAAAAAATTTTAGGGTGTTACATTCTACCCCCTTAAAATGAATCTCGCCCCCAAAATTCATCTGGGTTATTAAAGGAATAAAAATTTAAAATTCATTTAATAGAAACCCATATCATAAAAATGATTACTAAAAATAAATTGAAAAGGTAATCTTGGAAACAAAATATCTACCCAAAGTAACACATCTCTAGGTTTCCACATAGAAGAATATATATGGGAAGTGAAAACATAAACTAGGGGGAAAGCGTAAATAATTATGAAGCGTGATTGATTTAATCAATAAAAAATTAGTGAATGATCATTGTAATTTTTAGGGCCTAAAATTTATAAATATTTTATTATTTAAAGGTGCATAGATTCAACAAAAAAATAAGGTATTGGGAAAACATTTTATTTAAATTCCATTTTCCTAAGTAAGATATACTTACCTGCTTTCACTCCATTCCTTATGTACAATCTCATCCTTTAGTTTTTCCTTGACCAATTAACACTTCAACTATTACTCTAAGTAATGAAGGTGGATTTCTCATTCCCAAAACATTATCATATCATGATATCCATAAATATAATTATAGTTCATTCCATCCGTATTTATCACAATAAAAAATTCCTCACATGTTATCCAATATGCACAAATCCTTATATGGATAGATAATATCTCAAATATATAATACATCATACTAATATTGAAATAAACCATTCCATAGAATAATTAACCATCCAGCCCATCAAAATTAAGAATACCCAAAACATTATAATGAAGTTCCCAAAAACGGATCAACATTGACCCCCCATATCAGAACAAAGCTATTGGTTTTTAAATTCCAAATATTTGAAAACTGTCATCATATATTCTCTTAAAACATGATAATAATTGGTATTAATATAGATTCATTTATAAAACATGCATTATTCCTAATTCTAAAGATTATTGGATTTATTTTTTCAAATCCATAAATATAAAAACTTATTCATGATAACATAAAAAACTTTTTCAACAAATCATTCATTGATTTTAAGGTCATTGATACAATCCAATTTAATTTATCCAATTTAATCGTCTATTTATCCAAGATAAACACAATTTACACTATATATTGAATACATTAACTGTTACCTTCCCATAATCAAAATATAACCTTTTTATTAAATCACTTTTCCTTATCATCAACACCATTTAACATAACCTTTAAAATCCTTATTTAAAAACTTATACTGAAACAACATATATATTTCATGATTCATAAGACATAATATTTGGATTCAAAAACATAAATAACTCCTTCCTCCAACATTATACTTAAACCATTTCTCAGGATTCATGATCATATTACTCAATACCCCTTTATGATAATATTTAATACAAATCATGTCTTAATGTTAATCGACCTCATTATAATCATGTTCTTATGTTTAATGTAAACAATAATGTTAGATAACCCCATACCTGTCACATTCCATTCACGATCTCTTTATCTATAACAATATAACCAATACTCGTACCACCTTCCTGATTATATTCATGAGATTCCCACTATGGAAATCAATTTGTATAATTCCATTAAATTCCACCTCTAAAAAATTCAATATTCCTTTTAGTCCTCATCATTGAATAAAATAAGAAAGTATAGTTTTAGAAACATTTATCATAATGGAAACCACATTATCATGAAAAATCACATATAGGATATTAAATGATGACACATAATTATTTAATCTACGAAAACACTAGTTAATAATAGGGTCCTTTATAGCCAAAATATATTTCAATACTTCATGATGGTTTATAAATATTTTTAAAATTCCCAAAGCATATCCTCTGTGAGTGTCAAACTAGGGGTTCATCATGTCCCTTTGTCGTCTACCAGGTTACACATGAGTCGGTCCTAATACATTTTTTCAGAGTTGTTACCCCTATGTACACCTATGGCATATATACATCCACTTTTCGAATTCTCACCTCAATGAATTTCTAGAAAAAAAATAACACTATCCTTAAACATAATTCTAAGTCATTTTCCTGTAATTTTCTTCGTTATAATAATTATCCTTAGAGACATCCCAAGACATATCCTTAAAAATATCTTTAGGTATCTCACTAAAGGTTTCTAATTATAGTTTCCAAAGGTTGGATTAAACATTCCTTTGATACTAACTATAGTGACACATGTTCATTATACATTGATATTACATCATTTAGATGAATATTAAGCACATTTCCAAACTACATACCTAATGACCGTACTAATTTATTGTCTTTGCAAATATGGAACACATTCAACTAGGTTTGTGAAAGATCTTCAACATCTCCCTTAAATATATAACCCTTTAGAATCCCTACTTAAAACAATTATGCATAACCTGAGTAAAGTAAGCCTAAGAAAGGGGTGATCTTGAATTCTTAGTAAGGGTAATTTAGAAAAATTCATAATCATAACATGAAAATAATGTAATAATATCATGAGAATAGCATTTTAATATAATTTTATACAAATCAAATATCATAAACATGTGACATTACATAAATATTAGAAGATCATAAAACATGAATTTTCAGATAATGACGAATAGGAACCATATTCTCATATCAGTTGAATAATGAATAGACTTCTAGAAAACACATAAACATGTAATATTATTCTCTATAAGTCAAGGAATATTTCTAAAAACTTATCAGGGTACTTTATGGAGAAAAAAACTACTGTGTGGGACACACCACCACCCATAGTCACAGTCCTTTCCATTTAGGGGATCAGGGTTCCCTATCATCCCAATGTGGACCAGATTTCTCCATCTTCCCCTAATCAGGTCTCCCCATATTCCCATAGCGAATTAGGTTTCCCCAACTTTTACATTAGATCAATCATGTTGACTTCATTCCCATCATTAATTAATGAGCAATAAATCATTACCTAATGAATTGGATTGAGATATGGGTCGCACCCATCTCATAATGAAATAATAGATATGTGTTTCATAATATTATAAAAATTCATCAAATCATAACCCATGAAATGAAATGAAATGGGTGTTATAAACATGTAATCTTATCATAAACCATGAAAACGAGACAGGTTTTATAACCATTTCACTAATTAAAACCTATGAAATTAAGTGGGATTCATAAATATATAACCCATGAAAGAGAAATAGGGTTCTCTAATGTCCTTCTATCAAAACATATACCATTCTATGAAATAAAATGAATGCAACATTTGGATAATTTCATTGAATGACCTGGGTAACCCCAATTGATTTCATTTAAGATGAAAATTAATTTCAAAATATCAATTAAAAAAATTTCTTGTGTAAAATATCCTTTATTACTTGAAAAAAATTTATAACATAAAAACACTGGAAAACAAATTTATTCATGAATCAACATAAAAAAATTTAAATAAATATTTAAAATATATTGAAAAAAAATTCCTGATTTTTTTAAAACAAATAATTAAAAATTGAAAACAATTTGAAAACCATTTCTTTGAAAAAATATGAAAACTTATAAATAATACTTGAAAATGGTCTGATACTATTTCCTTGAAAACACATTAAAAACATAAAATGAATGCATGTAAATGTTTTTAAAACCTTTTTCTATGAAAACTTATTAAATAACCTTGAAAAAATTATAAAAATCATTTTCGTTGAAAAACTATAAAATAATATGGAAAATATTTTGAGATTTTCATTCTAGAAAATGGTTTTGAAAACATAAAAATAAACCTGAAATCATTGAAATACATTTCTTTGAAAATTACCATTGAAAAACATATAAAGGAATCTTATAAAAACTTTTAAAACACCATATAAGCGTACAACATATTAGAAAAACATTTTATTTGAAAACAAATTTAAATTCAAAAAATATCTAGAATATTTGGAGGTAATTTTAATTAAAAATATACATGAAAATTTATAAAGGAATATTTATGGAAATTATCGTCATGATGATTGGTTAGTCCGTACATGCGAAACACTCATTTTTCACAGAAATTTTTTAGAAATGTGCCATGATAAGAAATAGAAAATAAGATTGATTTTAAAAACATTTTTTCAAAAGGTAAAACATTTGAAAAAATATCCTTTAAACATAATATGATAAAATTAAGACATTATGGATTATTATTAGAAAACATGGTTTTGGAAGAACATATATTTCCGACCTAAAGGAGGAATAATTTGGTTTTCATAAAAACATTTTCTTAATTATAATAAATAAATAAGAGTGTAAAAATGGTAATAATAAATGAAAATTACCATAGATAACTACTGTATAATAAATTTCATGTGTTTTCTTAAGATATGGATCATAATATTTCATCAATGGAAGAATAATCACAATCAATCTCGATAAATGATGAGTTATAGAAATAAACAATTACAAATTTGGTAACATTGAATCTTAATCCCTATGAAAAAATAAAATTACATGAATTATAAAATATACTGAAAACAATTATATTCAGGTTATAAAATTATAATGGGAATTATATATACCCCATAGAAAATATTGGTGTATAACAGGGAATGTATCTCATAGAAGGAGAATTGAGACAAAAATACTTTATCGATTTGGTATCTTTTGAACCTTAAACACCGTAAAAAGAAATATCATAAAATTGATATTTAAATACCCATAAAATTACTTATTTAATAATTTAATACATTCATGGGTAGTATATAAACCACATAAGATAATAGAGTGGTGAATATGGTATGTATCACATGAAAAAAGTGAGATGAAATTCTATTAACACAATTCTTTTCATTTTAATGAAAGTTAAAAACTCATGTATAATAAATATAAATTTATTATAAATCTACCCCATAACTATATTTTTTATCCCATACCATATATGATTTTTCATGTCTCTATATAACTCATTTATTAACAACTCCATGTTAAAATTATGTTTTGGGTAATATCTGTTTGTTTTTAATGCATAACTTAGCTTGTTATTCTGGATCTGAATACATATATAATGATTTAATTACTTAAAAAATGTATTAATTAAATAATTATAACAAATATTCATTATATAATTATTTATAATAATATATAAAATATAGAAATATGAATTGGAATACACCGTTCATGTATATGGTAGGTTGTATATATGTGTGAAAGTTGTTTATATTTTCTTGTTTAATTGAAAGAACGAATGTAAATGACATATATATATATATATAATATAATTATAGTATAACTATTATATCATATATATCTTATAATTCACTAAAACAATCCTTAATACACTCAACATATGCGTGAATGAATCAAATCACTTAGAGTTGTCAACAATGCAGACTTCCCCAAACGAAATATTTATATTTAAAAAAATAAAAAGGATGATGTTTTTTGTTATATTATAATACCTTATGAATAAAGAAATATTAAAGATAATATATATATATATATTATGAAAATTTATTTTCTATAATATTAACCATCCATGGGAGGTGGTTAAGTAAAAACGAACAACATCGTTTCACCATACACAAGAACTGCAACTTTGTTATCCATTATATGGGAGGGTGTGTAAGTTCAGGTTGAACCCTTAGAATAAAAAATAAAATTATATTTAGGAAATTAATTTTATTATAAGATCATGTTATATATTAAATTTAAGGGGAGTAGAAATAAATAAAACTAAAGTTATCATTAAAGAATCCTACATCTTTCTTAGGTAACATTGTTCGGTTTTCAACAAATGAATTCCTACAATCCATTTATGCACAAGGATAGGATTATATAATGTTGGTAGGGATATTGGAAGATGATATGAATAGATTTTTTGTGATCTAAATAGATTCATATGTTTGAATAAGTTTGAGTGGTGAGGTCCTTTTTATAGGGGAAGATTTTTGGAATTATTGTAATTTTTTTAAAATACAAATCCCCATTTTTTTCCTAAGAAAAGAGTCACAAGTAATAATTTTTTTATTAATGGTATAATAGGTTCAAAATATTTCTATTAATTGTATTTTGGATAACGTTTTATTTAATTTTGGCCCGTAAGTGTAAGGTTTAGTCCATTGTTAAGCTAAGTTTTACCTCAATCACTCTAATAAATTTTAATTATTTTATCGATCAATTTTTTCAGAAACTAACTTGATAGTATTTGAATAACAATACTTTATTAATTATTACCATGGATTTCAGTTTTTAAATATTAAATTAATAGAATCATAAAAATTATGTTTAATGCTAATCCTGAAGGTGTGTTGAGAATGTCTATTTTTTAACTAGAAATGATCAAAATTTCATTAAATATTTATATCTAAATTAAATATAGAAATAATTCCAATGACCTGTATATGATTAATATATATATATATATATAGATATATATTATCCATTGCGACTTTAAAATAAATTTGAAATATAGTTTAACATTAATAATTATTTAGATTAAAATACAATTTTAAACTAAAATGAAGTATTTTTCACAATTAATCGAAAAATGAAACTTCTCAAAAAAAACAAAAAAACATCACCCTAAAATAAACTTGATATTACTAATTAGAAAATAATTTTTTTAAAAATATAAATTATATTGGTGTTAAAATTATTATTTAAAATATGTCATCTATCCAAAGGCTGTAAAAATTGTTTTTGCATAAAACACCAGATAACTCGGTGTTTTGTGTTATGTAAACATAATATGGTGTTGCATTTAATGAAAAGAAAACATTGTGTTTAAATATATAAAAATATATATTCAGTGTCTCATGGAATAAAAAATATCAAAAATTTAAATTAATTTGAAAAAAAAATCACAAAATCTCGGGGTGTTACATTACACGCCGTGAAATAGGATGACATCATGTAATTTAAAATTCAATATTTTGGTTAATGTTTTGAAAATATTCCATGATTTGAAAATTTTAAAAATGTTGAAATGTTCAATATCAGTATTTTGTGTGTGTGTTGATAGGTTTTTTTTGGAATCTTTTTAATTCATAATTACATGATGTGAATGGTTTAGACACCCTATAATTCTCACTATTTGTGCTTTTGATGGAATATAGCTTTTAACATCCCATGATTTCATAGTATGTTATTTCCTATAAAGTAATTCAATAGCTTGAGCTACATGCAACACCGAGTTTGAGCACACCACTACTTACCAAACTAGTCATTCAAATGCGGTTGGAAATAGTATTAACCGAATTTTGAATTTTATATTGCCCATATAATTTTAAAATCCATATTATGTGTTTCTTATACATAATACAAGAACAAATTCATTTTTTCAGAAAAAAGTAGTATTTTTTAAAAAAATCAATTTTGCCACCTTCTAATGGAAAATCCTTTTTAAAACCAATATTTGACAATTTTATATATTCAATTTTAAAAAATTAAATTCTTATTTATAATCAGGCAATAAAAATTTAGTTTTAACAAATTCTTCGTACTTTTTGGAAAACATTCATATTTTGGTGAATACTAAAAAATACGAAATTTTAATTGAAAAAAAACTTTTATAGTAAAAATAATTTATAGGGTTAAATTATTCATTTTAATGGTTTTGTATTATAATTATATTAATTTTTTATATTTTAATAAATTCAGGGTCATTATAATCAATTTCACATTTAAATTTGACATAAATACATGTCAATATTTTGATAGTTTTTACATTTTAAAAACCCGCTTTTCGGTTTTTTCAACGTGAATTAATTTTAAATTAATTAATTAAATGTCATGACCCATCCCAGTGGGGCCCGAGCTGCAACTCCCCAAGCCCGCCTCCAATAGGCCAAGGGCTGGTGACTAGCACCGAGTAGGCATGCTACTAACATGGGAGGCATTGCCTATAAACCTGTACACACGCACACACACCTCCAAGCTCACAAAGATGAAAAGTAAAAACTACTAAAAGGAAAAGATGCATGCATACACTAAAACCTAACCAACAGAGTACGACAGGGAAATAAAGTATAGTAAAGAAAAACCCTGGGCCAAAAGTACAAGCCCACCAAAAAAAATTCTGCAACAAAGTCCAACGTGTAGAGAAAGGTATTGGGACTGCAACCTGTCGCCGAAGGAACACACCGTGGCCTGTCTGATCTAACTGAACGTCGTCCGGTCCTGGTCCGCCTAGAATCCTGTCAAAGGCTCGCTCGTCTGCACAAGAAATGACACGTGCTGGCAAAGCCCGCGAAAGGGTGAGTATAACAATACCCAGTAGAACACCCCGAAAACCACAAAGGAAATTCAACAAAGAGAAAATACCACAAAGAAAGGCACAGTCAGCTCTACATAGTATATGTCTATGGAACATATAACAAGAATATCCAGAAATACTCATACACAAACGACCTTCACGAAACTTCCACTAGGATCCAACTCGAAGATTCCACTAAGCATACCATCGGGAGAACACACTCCTAGGTCTGAAAAGAGACATACGAAGTAATCGTCTCGGGAGAACACACTCCACAAGTACCTTGAGAACATTATGCTCAGATGAGGATCACAACCAAGTCATGGAGTGATTCTGACAACTCAGTCTGAGCTAATCCGCTAAGCAGAGGATCGACGCTCGGGTAAAGTTGGTCACGTCGATACCAAGAACTCTACCTAGGGTTATAGGAATGAATAGAAGATCCAGATCTAAGTCTCATAGAGGGGATTCCAACAACTCTATTCAGGAAGTTCTGCTGAAGGGATCATACTCTTGTATAAAGGAATTGATACCAGAACCTTCAGGGAATTACCAAGGGTACGAACTCTAAGAACTAGTCCAAGTCACAGAAGGAAAGTAGCTCAAGCCTTTAAGAAATTATTACACGGTGTGTAGTATGATTACACTCCATGTGCCTTGACCCCGGGTACTGGCCGTGTAAACGGCCTGTGTCATTCATTCAAACCGTGCAAAACCAAACTACACAGCGTGTAGAAAAGTACACACCGTGCTCTTAGACACCGGGTACTGCCTGTGTAAACGGCCCATGTCCCTCGGCTTGCCGGACAGAAAGAAACTACACGACGTGTAGATGAAAACACACGCCGTGTTCGAGCACCTGGGCTCGCTCCGTGTACGCTGGCCATGTGCCCGTACACGGTCTCTGCCTGTGTCCGTGTCACCTGCCTATGTACCAGTACACGGGGTCCCCAGTGTATCTGGACGGGTTTGGCCGGGGAGGGGTATACACGGCGTGTCCGTGGCCGTGTACCTTGCCCGTGTCCATGTACTCTGCTCGTGTTTGTGTACTCCCAGAGTACACACCGGGTAACCCTACTGACGAACACACGTTGTGTAGCCATACTACACGGCGTGTAGTCGGGAAATTTCCAGAATCACTACCTTCCTCCGTGCACCTCGAGTGAACCTCCGGATCTCGATTCTCTGTCCGTTTGCCGCGAAACTACAGATGCAGGGCCACCTCATCCTCATGAAGCCGAATCCGTGGGTTTCAGGCCTTCAATCATCTCCAAAATCTGATTCCTCCATCCAAGCGGAAATTGTCCAAAGAACAATTTCTTCCGATCCGCTTCGATCCATCCGCCAAAACCGTCATCGCACCTCCGCAAGACTGCTGTGGTGTTGATCCTTTAATTTGGGATCATTTCATCTTAGAACGGGCGTGAAACGATCCATTGTTCATCACCCTGCGAAGAACGCGATGAATGCTCATGAAGAATTCAATAATTGGAGGAAGAACACACAAAAAATCGAGAGGGACGAACCTCGATCGATGTTTGTGTCGATCTTGGTTCATCACTGTTAGAAGGATGAACGAAACCAAACAATTTACAAGATTAAAATCTCCAAAAATCCCCGCAAGATCCCATCCTACAAGAACGGTTGATCCGTGGGCAAATATATTTGTGGATTAGTCCACGTTCATTGAGGAAATCAAAAATGGGGAAGAATTAAAATCACAACAACATCCTACCAAGATTTGCTGTGTTTGTTGGCGATGATCTGGTCACTGTGTTGTCATTGCCCGAAAAAATTGTCAAGAACTTCGTCGTCGCGTCGAGAGGTCTTCTCCAGATCCTTCAGACGAAATCAGGGTTAGGGGGATTGTAACACTGACCCTCCCTGCAAAATCTCTATTTAAACGAATAAAAGATTTCGTTGCAACAAGGATTTAAATAAAATATTTTAATAAAATAATTTATTACGATTATGCCCAAAATGCAGATTTCACCACCGACCTGTGCCGACCGAAGTTAGGCCTCACCTAAAGTAAAATCGCTGCTCTGAATGTAACGGTGCCCTCAGATTTCTGATCCGAGCACTTATTCAGGAGTTATTCCACTTTTTCAAGAAAACTGCACGTGGACGTAATTTAATTATTAAATTAAATTCAAACATTTTTCCGGTCTCACCGGGCCCCAGAACAACACGTCGTCTTAGAGCCTGGTCTCGAATTAATTCCCATATAATATTAAAATAAGACATTAAAAAATCCGGGACATTACATCACACCCACCTTAGGGCTTTTACGTCCTCGAAAAGCCAAAACAAGGGCTACTCAAAAAGATGTGGGTACTGCATGCGAATCTGAGCCTCCCGCTCCCACATGCTCTCCTGGAGATTTTTGTGCTGCCATCGGACACGCACCAAGGGAATAGCTCATCCACGAAGGATCTTCTCCTGCCGATCCTCGATCTCCACTGGGTACTCAGCAAAGGTCTCTCCATCATTGATGTCCAGCTCACCCCAGTCAATGACGTGCGATGGATCATGCACGTACCTCCGTAGCTGCGACACACGGAAGACGTTGTGTACCCGGTCCATCTGAGGAGGTAGATCCAAGCGATACACCACCTCACCGACTCTACTCAGAATCTGGAAAGGGCCAACAAACCTCAGAGATATCTTGCTTCCTTGGACAAATCTCTGCAATCCTCATTGAGATGAGACCCGAAGGAACACATGGTTTCCCTCCTCGAACACCAAAGGCCTCAGCCTCCGGTTGGCATAAGACTTTTCTCTACTCTGTGTAGTCTTAATCCGCTCCTAGATGACCTGCACCTCTGTAGTATCTCTCACCATTTCTAGGCCCATGAGTGCTGACTCTCCCGGGTCAGTCTAGCAAAGTGGCAACCTGCAAGGTCACCCGTATAGAGCCTCGAATGGTGCCATACCAATAGTGGAATGATAACTGTTGTTATAAGAAAATTCCACCGGTGGTAGGTGATCCTCCCAGCTACGACCTAAGTCAAGTATGTAAGCTTGTAGCATATCCTCGAGGACCTGGATGGTCCGCTCTGTCTGACCATCAGTCTGGCGATGAAATGCTGTGCTCAAGCGTAACTGAGTCCCAAAAGCTTCCTGAAATTCCTTCCACAACCGGGATGTGAATCGAGCATCACGATCTAAGACGATCGTGGATGGTACTCCATGAAGCTGAACTATCTCCTGCACGTAGAGGCGTCCCAAGCTCTCTATTGAACTATGCTCCCGTTGTCTAGGAAGTGGTCCGACTTGGTGAGTCGATCAACGATCACCCAGATGACATCATGTCCCCTGGAAGTACGTGGTAAACCCATCATGAAGTCCATGGATATCTCGTCCCACTTCCACTATGGAAACTCAAGGGGATGAGTCAAACCTGCTGGAACTTGGTGCTCAGCCTTTACTTACTGACATGTAAGGAACCGAGATACAAACTCTGCCACACTCTTCTTCATTCTTGGCCACTAGAACTGACGTTGGAGGTACTGGTACATCTTTTCCATGCTTGGATGCACCGCCAAAGGGGAAGTATTGAACTCCCTCAGAACCTCCTCCCGCAACGTCACTGGTACTACCATGCGCCCTCTGAAAAGGACAATGTGCTCTCCACCTTCTAAAAGTCCATCAGCAGCATCACCTATGGATATCTGAGCACGTAGAGTCTCACAGCTAGAATCCTCGCGTTGTGCTTCTCTAACTCATTGTAAGAGCAGAGGGGTAACAAACATCGATTGAAGGTAAGCTACCTCATCTCCATCCACGAAGGAAAACTGCAAAGAGGCCAACTTCCTTGTCGCCTCATCCAGTAACTGCAAAATGGACTTCCTATTGAGAGAATCTTCCACCATGTTCCCCTTCCCAGGAGTATAAACGATCCCAATGTCGTAATCCTGGAGGAACTCAAGCCATCACCTCTGTCTAAAATTCAGATCCTTCTAAGAAATGATATATCTGAGACTTTTGTGATCAGATTAGACAGTAAACCTCTCACCCATCAGGTAGTTCCGCCACATCTTCAATGTGAAGACTACCACTGCCAACTCAAGATCATTGGTCACGTAGTTCTACTCTTGTGGTCTAAACTGACGTGAGCCATAGGCAATCAATGCTTGCCTCTGCTCAGGACACAACCAAGCCTGGTTCCTAATGCGTCGTAGAACACTACGTACTCGACACCCTCCTCCGGTAATCTCAAGATCGGGGCGCTCGTCAGACTCTGTCTCAACTGCTGAAAAGCCTACTAGAATTTCTCGGTCCACACGAAGGGCTGTCCCTTTTGGGTCAAAGCTGTCATGGGCGCTGCAATCCTAGATAAATCATGGATGAATCTCTGATAGTATCTTTCCAACCCAAGGAAACTTCGCACCTCCATCACGCTCTGGGGTGGCTCCCATGCTAGCACTACCTCCACCTTTGCTGGGTCCACTGGTACACCATCCGCTGAGATAATGTGCCCTAGAAAATTTACCTCCTGTAACCAGAACTGACACTTCGAGAGTTTCCCATACAACTGGTGCTCTCGAAGTGTGTTCAAAACCATCCTTAGGTGTCTCCCATGCTCCTCCTCGGACGCAGAGTACACAAGGATATCATCGATGAAGACCACTACAAACCAGTCTAGATAGGGCTGAAAGATCCGGTTCACGAGTCCCATGAACACTGCTGGGGTGTTTGTCATTCCGTAGGGCATCCCCAAGTACTCATAGTGACCGTAGAGACATCTGAATGCCTTCTTCAGTATATCCTCCTCCCATACTCACAACTGGTGATAGCCTGATCATAGATCAACCTTCAAGAACCATCGTGTCCCTCTCAAATGGTCGAAGAGGTCATCGATCCTCGGTAGTCGATACCAGTTCTTCACGGTCACCTGATTTAGGCGCCGTAATCCACACACAGCCTCAAGCTCCCGTCCGCCTTCTTGGAAAACATCACAGGGGCCGCCTAGGGTGAAACACTGGGTCTCACAAAGCCCTTCTTCTTCAAGTTGTCCAACTTCATCCTCAGCTCACGAAGTTATACATGATCCATCCGATAAGCCGATGCTGATATCAGTGTCGTCCCGGGTTGCAACTCGATGTAGAAATCTATCTCCCAATAGGGAGGTAGCCCGGGGAAATCCTCCGAAAAGACATCCTCGTACTCAGCCACCACTGCTGGAAACTGGAAACTCGTAACATCTACCGCGCCAAGGGCTAGTCTAGCCAACTGGTGTGAAATCAGTTGTTCCCTCCTACGCACAAGTCCATCCTGTGCTGTCTGGGTCTCTCTTTCACCGAAAAAAGAGAACCTCATTCCATCACTACGGACACACCGCACCCTTCACCTAGAACATTCAATCTGGGCATGAACTGTGGATAACTAATCCATGTCAATAATGAAATCGTAAGGCCTCGATGCAACCACCAAGAGGTTCCAACAGAAACTCTCACCTCCAAGGGTTAGGTCACACTACCTGCAAAGGTGTGTGATCTCTGAATCTTCTCCAGTCGATGTTTCTAAGCGTAAGGGTTGAGTCAACGGCTCAACTAGAATCTCAAGGTGTCGAACAAGATAAGATTCCATAAAGGAATGACTAGCACCTGTGTCTATCAATACGGCAACCAAAGTAGAAAAGACACAGATAGTACCTCTAATTATTACGAGAGTACCTGGGTCAAAAACCTCTGCAGCCTACAGCTGTCCCTGCCTCTGTCCACCAGCTCCCTGAGCCTGGGGCGGTCCTCCTGGGGGTGGTGGTGGTAAAGGGTCGAAACACTGACCACGTCCAACTGCTCTCCCAGCTCCTCTTCCATGTCCACCTCCTCGTGGATCTGGCTGCTCCACACGTTGCCTCTGCCTCAGTGATCCATCCACTGCTCCCGTGTTAGTAGCACGGCGGGTCGGACAATCTCGTGCGAGATGCCCCCTACTGTCACATGTGTAACATTTCCTCTCTCGAGGTTGGCTGTATGAGCCCTATGAACCCTGTACGGCTGACCCCCTATCCTGGGATATCCTCTGGAAATGTCTCCCATGCCTGGGTCCCTGACGTCGGCTCCCTGCCGCCGAGGTCTCTGCTTCAGCTCGCCCACTACTGACAACTGTCAGCTATCCCTGCTCCGCCAGGAAACTCTCGACCACCAAAGCCCGCTCGAGCACCCCAGCATACGTAGGAATACTCATAGGGATGATGCTATCTCGGATATCTCTGCGCAAGCCCTGATCAAAATTCCGAGATTTGAAGTACTGATCTCTGACCATATCCATCGAGTACCGCGAGAGGTCGGTAAACCTTGATGAATAGTCACCCACCGTCATGGTTCCCTACTGGAACTGAAGAAGCTCCTGTATACGTACTTCTCTAAGGGTAACCGGTGAAAACTCCTCCTTGAAGAGATGCTCAAACTCCGACCATGCAAGATTCGTCTCATTGTGATTTTAGATGACCAAACTCCACCATCATCCTGCCGAGCCCTGCAGAAGGCTCTCTGCCAGGATCACCATCTAGTCTGCTGGTGTCCTGACTAAGCGGAAGACTCTAGTCACTGACTCAATCTAGTCCTCAGCTGCCTGAGGGTCAGGATCACCTCAAAACCTGAGGGGTCACTGTCTTTGAAACTTGTGGAGTGTGCTCAACCTGCGCTCCTCCTCCACTGGTACAGCGGGCGCTAAACACTGCCCCACAGGTTGTGGAATAACTGGCACGCCACCTGGTGGTAGAAATGGAGGATATGGTCCATGTATCAAAGCTTCATCATTGAGGGAGTCATCCTCGTGATTGAGCTGCTGGATCCTAGCGAGTACGGGTCCTGGAGGCATCCTGTTTAAGAAACAAGATGTATCACAGTCAGTGAGTATATCTAGAGAGCTGACTCAAGAAGGACATGGAAACCACAACCCATTCCTATATGATGCATGTAACGTTATTTTTTCCCATGTAACTAGTGTTTTCATGTTCTGAGTCAAAAAACAAGTTATCAGAGTCCTAAGGCATGGATACGTCGGCCGCTGCACCAACACTGGGGTCCCTGTCCTGAGAGCCGAACTCGAAATACTTAACACTATTTCCCCAAACCAAATCATAGACTCTCTGTCCTAAGGTAGAACTGGCCACCTATGATACCACTCTGTCACGACCTGTCCCAGTGGGGCCCGAGCCACAACTACCCAAGCCCACCTCCAATAGGTCAGGGTCTAGTGACTAGCACCGAGTAGGCATGCTACTAACATGGGAGGCATTTCCTGTAAACTTGTACACACGCACACACACCTCTAATCCCACAAATCTGAAAAGTAAAAACTACTAAAAGGAAAAGATGCATGCATACACTAAAACCCAACAAACAGAGTACGATAGGGAAATAAAGTACATTAATGTGAAACCTTGGGCCAAAAGTAAAATCCCACCAAAAGAAAGTTTGCAACAAAGTCCAACCTATAGAGAAAGGTACTGGGACTGCAACCCATTGCCGAAGGAACACACCTCGGCCTGTCTGATCTCACTGAACGCCGTCCGGTCTTGGTCTGCCTAGAATCCTGTCAAAGGCTCGCTCGTCTGCACAAGACACGACACGTGCGGGAAAATCCCGTGAAGGGGTGAGTATAACAATACCCAATAGGACACCCTGAAAACCACAAAGGAAATACAACAAAGGGAAAATACCACAGAGAAAGGTAAAGTCATCTCTACACAGTATATGTCTTCGGAACATATAACAATAATATCCAGATATACTCATACACAAATGACCTTCGTGAAACCGCCACAAGGATCTAGCTCGAAGATTCCACTAAGCATACCATCAGGAGAACGCACTCCTAGGTGTGAAGAAGGAGATATGAAGTACTCGTTCCGGGAGAACACACTCCACAAGTACCTTGAGAACATGATGCTCAGATGAGGATCACAGCCAAGTCATGGGGTGATTCCGACAACTTAGTCTGAGCTAATCCGGTAAGCAGAGGATTGGCGCCCTGGTAAAGTTGGTCACGTCGATACCAAGAACTCTACCTAGGGTTCGAGGAATAAATAGAGGATCTGGCTCTAAGTCCCATAGAGGGGATTCCAACAACTCTATTTAGGAAGTTCTACTGAAGGGATCATACTCCTGTATAAAGGAATTGATACCAGAACCTTCAGGGAATTACCAAGGGTACGAACCCTAAGAACTAGTCCAAGTCACAGAAGGCAAGTAGCTCAAGCCTTGAAGAAATTATTACATGGCGTGTAGTATGATTACATGCCGTGTGCGTTGACCCCGGGTACTGCCCGTGTAAACAGCCCGTGTCGTTCGTTCAAGACGTGAAAAACCAAACTACACGGCGTGTAAAAAGTAAACGCCGTGCTCTTTGACACCAGGTACTACCTGTGTAAACGGCCCGTGTCCCTAGGCTTGCCGGACAAAAAGCAACTACACGGCATGTAGATGAAAACACACACCATGTTTGAGCGCCTGGGCTTGCTCCATGTATGCTGGCCATGTGCCCGTACACAGTCTCTGCCCGTGTCCGTGTCGCCGGCCCGTGTACTCGTACACGGGGTACCCCGTGTATCTGGCCAGGTCTGGCCGGGGAGGGGTATACACGGTGTGTCCTTGGCCGTGTACCCTACCCATGTCCGTGTACTCTGCCCGTGTCCGTGTACTCCCGGAGTACACGCCGGGTAACCCTACCAACGAACACATGTCGCGTGACCATACTTCACGGCGTGTAGTCGGGAAATTTCCAGAATCGCTGCCTTCCTCTGCGCGCCTCATGTGAACCTCCGGATCTTGATTCTCACGTCCGTTTGCCACGAAACTCCATATGTAGGGTCACCTCGTCCTCGTGAAGCCGAATTCGTGGGTTTCGGGCCTTCAATCGGCTCCAAAATCTGATTCCGGCCATCCGAGTGGAAATCGTCCAAAGAATGATTTATTCCGATCCGCTTCGATCCATCCGCCGAAACCGTCATCCCACCTCCACAAGACTACTACGGTGTTGATCCTTTAATTTGGGATCATTGCGTCGCAGAATGGACGCACAACGATCTATTGTTCATCGCCCCGTGAAGAACACGAAGAACACTCACAAAGAACGCAAGAATTTAGGGAAGAACACACAACAAATCGAGAGGGACGAACCTTGGTCGATGTTCGTGTCAATCTTGGTTCCTTACCGTTAGAAGGTTGAACGAAACCAAAAAATTTACAAGAATAAAATCCCCAAAAATCCCCACAAAAGCCCATCCCGCAAGAATGATCGATCCGCGGGAAAATCTGTTCGTGGATTAGTCCGCGTTCATCAAGGAAATAAAAAACAGGGAAGAATTAAAATCACAACAACATCCTACCTGGATTCGTTGTGCTTGTTGGCGATGATCCGGTCGCCGTGTCATCATTGCTGGCGAAAATCTTCAAGAACATCGTCTCCGCGTCGGGAGGTCTTCTCCAGAGTCTTTAGAGGAAATCAGGGTTTGGGGGATTATAACTCTGACCCTCCCTGTAAAATCTCTATTTAAAATAATAAAATATTTTGTTGCAACAAGGATTTAAATAAAATATTTTAGTAAAATATTTTATTACATTTATGCCCAAAATCCAGATTTCACCACCGACCTGCGCCGGCCGAAGTTAGGCCTCACCTAAGGTAATATCGCTACTCTGAACGCAACGGTGCCCTCAGATTTCTGATCTAAGAACCCATTTAGGAGTTATTTCACTTTTTCAGGAAAACCGCATGCATGCATAATTTAATTATTAAATTAAATTCAAACATTTGTTCCGGGTTCACTGGGCCCCGGAACTGCACGTCGTCTCAGAGCCCGGTCTCGAATTAATTCCTATATAATATTAAAATAATACATGGAAAAATCCGAGACATTACATCAGACCCACATTATGGATTTTACGTCCTTGAAAAGACAAAACAAGGGCTACTCAAAAAGATGTGGGTACTGCATGAGAATCTGAGCCTCCAGCTCCCACATGCTCTCTTGGAGATTCCCGTGCTGCCACTGGACACACACCAAGGGAATAGCTCATCCACAAAGGATCTTCTCCTGCTGATCCTCGATCTCCACTGGGTAGTCAGCAAAGGTCGCTCCATCATCGATGTCCAACTCACCCTAGTCGATGACGTGCGATGGATCAAGCACGTACCTCCGTAGCAGTGACACACGGAAGACGTTGTGTACCCGGTCCATCTGAGGAGGTAGGGCCAAGCTATAAGCCACCTCGCCAACTCTACTCAGAATCTGGAAAGGGCCAACGAACTTCGGAGATAGCTTGCTGCCTCGGCCAAATCTCCGTAATGCTCGTCGAGACGAGACCCAAAGGAACACATGGTTTCCCTCCTCGAACTCCAAAGGCCTCCGCCTCAGGTCGGCATAATACTTTTGCCGACTCTGTGCAGTCTTCATCTGCTCCTAGATGACCTTCACCTTCCCTGTAGTTACTCTCACCATTTCTAGGCCCATGAGTGCTGACTCTTCTCGGTCATTCCATCAAAGTGGCGACCTGCAAGGTCACCCGTATAGAGCCTCGAATGTTGCCATACCAATAGTGGATTGATAGCTGTTGTTATAAGAAAATTCCACCTGTGGTAGGTGATCCTCCCAGCTATGACCAAAGTCAATTATGCAAGCTCGTAGCATATCTTCCATGACCTGGATGGTCTGCTCTATCTAACCATCAGTCTGGGGATGAAACGGTCTACTCAATGGTAACTGAGTCCCAAAAGCTTCCTGCAATCCCTTACACAACCGAGATGTGAAACGAGCATCACGATATGAGACAATTGTGGATGGTACTCCATGAATCCGAACTATCTCCTACACGTAGGGGCGTCCCAAGCTCTCTACTGAACTCTGCTCACGTATGGCTAGGAAGTGGGATGACTTAGTGAGTCGATCAACGATCACCCAGATGGCATCATGTCCCCTGGACGTACGTGCTAAACCCATCACGAAGTCCATGGATATCCCATCCCACTTCCACTCTGGAACATCAAGGGGCTGAGTCAAACCTGGTGGAACCTGTTGCTCAACCTTTACCTGCTGACAAATAAGGCACCGAGATACAAACTCTGCCACACTCTTCCTCATTCCTGGACACCAGAACTGACGTCAGAGGTCCTGATACATCTTTTCCACGCATGGATGCACCGCCAAAGGGGATGTATGGAACTCCCTCAGAACCTCCTCCCGCAACGTCACTGGTACTACCGTGCGCCATCTGAAAAGGACAATGTGCTCTCCACCTTATGAAAACCCATCAGCAGCATCACCTGTGGATATCTGATCACGTAGAGTCTCACAGCTAGAATCCTCGTGCTATGCTTCTCTGACTCGCTGTAAGAGTGGAGGGGTATCAACCATCGACTGAAGGTAAGCTCCCTCATCTCCATCCACGAAGGACAACTACAAAGAGGCCAACTACCTTATCGCCTCATCCAGTAACTGCGAACTGGACTTCCTATTGAGATCATCTTCCACCACGTTCCCCTTCCCAAGAGTATAAACGATCCCAAAGTCGTCATCCTGGAAAAACTTAGACCATCGCCTCTATCTCAAATTTAGATCCTTCTGAGAAAATATATATCTGAGACTTTTGTGATCAGAGTAGACGGTAAACCTCTCGCCCATTAGGTAGTGCTGCCACATCTTCAATGCAAAGACTACCACTGCCAACTCAAGATCATGGGTCGCGTAGTTCTGATCATGTGGCCTCAACTGACGTGAGCCATAGGCAATCATCGCTTGCCTTTACTCAGGACACAACTAAGCCCGGTTCCTGATGCGTCGCAGAAAACTACGTACTCGACACCCTCCTCCGGTAATCTCATGATCGGGGCGCTCGTCAGACTCTGTCTCAACTGTTGGAAAGCCTGCTGGCAATTCTCTGTCCACACGAAAGGCTGTCCCTTTTGAGTCAAATCTATCATGGGCGCTGCAATCCTGGAGAAATCATGGATGAATCTCCGATAGTAGCCTGCTGACCCAAGGAAACTCCGCACCTCCGTCACGCTCTGGGGTGGCTCCCATGCTAGCACTGCCTCCACCTTTGCTGGGTCCACTGCTACACCATCCGCTGAGATAATGTGCCCCAGAAAGTGGACCTCCTGTAACCAGAACTTACACTTCAAGAGTTTCCCATACAATTGGTGCTCTCGGAGTGTGTTCAGAACCATCCTTAGGCGTCTCACGTGCTTCTCCTCGGACGCAGAGTACACACAGATATCATCGATGAAGACCACTACAAACCGGTCTAGATAGGGAAGAAAGATCCATTTCACGAGTCCCATGAACACTGCCGGGGCATTTGTCACACCGAAGGGAATCACCAAGTACTCATAGTGACCGTAGCGACATCTGAAAGCCGTCTTCAGTATATCCTCCTCCCGTACTCGCAACTGGTGATATCCTGATCGTAGATCAACCTTCAAGAACCATCGTGCCCCTCTCAACTTGTCGAAGAGGTCATCTATCCTCGGTAGTGGATACCGGTTCTTCATAGTCACCTGATTTAGGCACCGGTAATCCACACATAGCCTCATTCTCCCGTCCGCCTTCTTGGCAAACAGCACTGGGGCCGCCCAGGGTGAAACGCTGGGTCTCACAAAGCCCTTCTACTACAAGTCGTCCAGCTGCATCCTCAGCTCACGAAGCAATGAAGGAGCCATCCGATAAGTCGATTCTAATATCGGGGTCGTCCCAGGTTGCAACTCAATGTAGAAATCTATCTCTCGATTGGGAGGTAGCCCGGGGACATCCTCCGGAAAGACATCCTTGTACTCAGACACCACTGTTGGAAACTGGAAACTCGTAACATCTGTCATGCCAAGGGATAGGCTAGCCAACTGGTGTGAAATTGGATGTGCCCTCCTATGCATAAGTTCATCCTGCACTACCTGGGTCTCTCTTTCACTGACAAAAGAGAACCTCATTCCATCACTGCAGACACACCGCACCCTTATCCTAAAACAATCAATCTGGGCATGAACTGTGGATAACCAATCCATGCCAAGAATGACATCGTAAGGCCTCGACGCTACCACCAAGAGGTTCCAACCGAAACTCTCACCTCCAAGGGTCAGATCACACTGCCTGCAATGGTGTGCGATCTATGAATCTTCTCCAGTTGGTGTTTCTAAGCATAAGGGTCGAGTCAATGACTCAACTGGAATCTTAAGGTCTCGAACAGGATAAGAAGCCAAAAAGGAATGACTAGAAGCTGTGTCTATTAATATGGCAGCCAAAGTATAAAATACATAGATAGTACCTCTAATCATTCCAGGAGTACCTGGGTCATAAACCTCTACCGCCTGCAGCTATCCCTATGTAATGGACTGGACCCCTCTGGTCCATTCCTTTGTTGAAATCGATGTGGTCAACACGACGCGCGTTATAATGATTTTTTTATACTGATGATAACGTAAAAATATGTTAATAATAATTATGATGACATAAATTTTGTGATTAATTAAACTAAAAAGAGAATAATCATGATAAAATGATTTAATGGATGTTATAATTAATGGTGTGAAGTGGGAAGGTGTGCGACCCATTAGACGTTGATAAATGAAACATGCGGTTTATTATTAATCGAGTAATTGTTGAAATTAAATTTGAATAATAAAAATGGGTGTTGTGTTATTAATATTATTCATAATATTAATAATAATGAGAAATTAATGAAATGAGTCATGGTATTTATTGCAAACAAATAAATGAAGATGCATAGAGGAAGCGAGGTGGTGCATTAATAATATTAAATGTGAGTTATTATTATGTAAGATAATAATAATAACGATGATGTAAATATGTATATATATATGTATATGTATATATATCGGGATAATTAAATTAAATGGTTTTAATTTAATAAAGTAAACCTTTTTAAATTAATTGGAATTAAATGGGGGCACACAAATCTTGCAGCGTGATTGCGTTACCGTAAAAGTATCTTTCCACCCCTATATTGTGGTGATATTAATTATATGTTTTATATAATGTTTAATAAAATTTCTATAATAAATGATATGTTATGGGCATAAGGATGAGGCACATGGACCCATGTATCTTTCATAATTTATATAATAATTAATATATTATAATAATGATAAATGAAAAGAAATAAAATGAATGAAATGCATGGGGAGGGGATGCGTTAATTCCACTTTCCCCTTTTATAATTATACATTTTATATATTATTCTATTAATAGTTTAATAAATAATAATAAATGAAAAATAATGAGGTGCCACTTTTGTTTGGTGCGTGATGAATTTTTGAGAAGAAAGGAGATTGGAGAGAGAAAGAAAAAAAAAGAATAAGATAAAAAAGATTAAATGAGATAATAAATGAAAATAAATAAATAAACAAAATAATCAAAATCCCATGTGAGGCGCATGGGAAGTGAATGTGTTAGGCGTGAGTGAATTGAAAATTTTGATTGGAGAGAGACATATATCCTCCTTTTTTTTAAATAAATATAATAATATTATTATTATTTTGGGTGATCAAAACATAAAAAGTCTATAACTTCTTCATATGCTGTCGGAATGACGAACCGTCAGTGGCAGTGTAATCCTGTAATTAAGACGGAAATTTTAAGACCAGTGATAGATAACTTTTTATGACTTATGTATCGGGTCAACGAAACACACATATTAATAAAATTGACGTTATTATTAAAACGCGTGGAAACCGCGTGACGTGTCGTGTGTTGACCAGTCAAAACGCGTAACGGGTGTACGGTCACACCGTGTATTCATCAATACATGCTGCATACTGTTTTACCTTTTCGTTGCCTATATAAGAAAGGGTCGCGGAATATTTCCAAACCAATCGCTTCTTCTTCGCACGACGACACTCTTGGATGATCAAGAAGTCTTCCTCCTCTAACTTCTTTGTCCGAACTCTGATCGTCGATCCGTCAGCGGCCACAGGATCATAGCGACGAGACGAAGCTTCTAAGACCGAACTTGTCACCTTTCCTTCCGGCCTTCTTTCTCCAGCTTCCATCCTAGGAGGCGTTTGTCGGGTTTGGCGAAGGTGGAGGACACCGAAGGACATCGTCGTAAGCGACGTGATCAGGACCTTTTGAGGTAGGGGTTTACCTTCGTCTCTCTTTTTGGTGCAACATGCGGGGTGGGATATTTTTCTTTTGTTCCATGGGATGCAGTTGAACTTTAAATAAAGATAATAACCGGATAAAGAAGGGTTTGGGGTTTTGTGCTGTTTCTATTGCCTTCCAGTTTCTTTATCTTCTGATTGTGATTTTGGATTGAAAGACCTTTGCCTACTGAAAATCAAGGCCGTTGGTGGCCTTTGCGTGCGAAATTGATATTTGAATTGTTTGTGGTTGGTTTTGTTAAAAAATGGAAAATGGATAAGCACGTAAAGACTGGCTGATTAAATGAGAATGAAAACCTTGTGTGATCACCCCGGTTGAACAAAGTTGGAATAATGAACATGTTGGTGGTTTGGTTGTTTTGTGGAAAATGCCTTTATTTATGAAAAGTGTTTTGATTATGAAATGTGTTTTGAAGTAAAAGGTGTTTTAAAATGCGGAAATGTTTTGTGTGTGGAAAGGGTTTTATGTGTGGAACTTTGAAATAAATGAATGATGGAATGTTGTATGGTTGTGATAATCTTTTGCAAATGAAATGGCATGTGGTTGCTTGCGTTTTACCTAACCTTGGTTGTGGATGGAAGGGATATGTTTGTGAAAGGTTTTGTCTGGATGATAGTTTCCTAGTAGTAATAATTTGTTAAACCATTGCATGAAACATGAAAACCTAAATGGGGTTGGGGGATGATTGTTTGGTTGTTGATGCATGCTTCGTGGTAGCAGTGCCGAGGCACATGCTCGGTTTCTATTTTTAAGAAGCCATAGGTTGGGCTGTGTGTTTGGTATATGTATATATATAATTGTATCTTTGTGTTTTGTCGCACCACACCCATGTCAAGAACCTAGTGCCGAACACTCCCATTTTATGGGAGAGGGTGTTCCCCCTTAGTTACTAGCTCCTTCCTTCTCCTTCTTCCATAGGCTATGATGGCTTGAGGTGACCTTACACCCAAGAATCTTCGGGTAGGTCTCAGAGGCTGTGATGGCTTGAGGCGACCTTTAGCCCAAGACTCTTCGGGCAGGATTATCATTCCCAAGAACCTTCGGGATGAGGCCCAGGTGTCTGCGGGCGGGTTAGTGGTTGTGGCCCAGGTGTGTGCGGGCGAGATGCGTGGTTGTGAGGCCCAGGTGTGTGCGGGCAGGATGCGTGGTTGTGAGGCCCAGGTGTGTGCGGGTGGGATGTGTGGTTTGGCCCAGGTGTGTGCGGGCGGGAAGAGTGTGGTAGCGTCAGGACGTTTGCCGTTAGGAAGAGCAGCATCTAATTAAGTGGTAAATGGTGCGGGGTACCCAATACTTTTGTTCTATATATATACTAAACTTGTTTGTGTTACTTGGTGAGTGTGACCAGTGAGGCTGGGTGGATAGTTTTTCCTTGTTAGTTTCTGGTTCTTCTGTTTTCTCACGGGACCTTATGGTGTCTCCCCACTTGTGCACGAGAGCTTTAGGTTTCCCTACTGAGTATACTTGTATGCTCACCCTACGTTTACTTTCAGGTTTCCAGGAGGACTACCAGGGTCGTGCGGGACCCTACTAGTCAGGCAGTTGGAGTTGTTGCAGTTGTTGTTCTCTTGTTTTCTTTGGCATTGTACTTTTGAGCTTCCTTGTACTTGTACCTTGTTATAAAAATTGTTTAAACATGCATGTGGGCTTGGTTTGGGTTTATTTATATACACTTGTTCGTTTCCCTTTTTGGTGGTTGACTTGTCCTATTTCCCGATCCAAAATAATAAAAAGGGTAATGCCTCCCATATTTGTGAAAACTCATACCCTTCTTTCTAGTCGCCAACCCGGGGCCTACTGGAGGCGGGACTCGGGGGTCATTATCTCCCTTTCACCATTGCCAGCTCAGGAGGGGCATCTTTGGTGGGAGGGGGTCATGACAGAATGGTATCAGAGCTGATGGTTGAGAGATAGGATGGAGTCTGGAGTTAGGCACAGTGAGGATTGGATGGGATGGTAGGGCAACAGTGTTCGTTAATCTTGGTGTGTGACATAGGCCAGGGAAGACCGGCTAGGACACGAGATTTTAGGGCCCCCCGTGATCCGATGCAAGGACTCTGAGCCTACCGAACGACCAAGTGAGACTATATTGATTGCAGGGTAGAGACCCTAGGGAAGGTACATGAATCATCATGTTTGTGTTTTACTTGATTTGGGTGTTCTGGGAGAGAAATTGAAATAAAATGATAATTAAAACTTTGAGTTTTTCCTTACTACTTGGGCTTAGGAGATCCTTGTTTACCGTACATCTATGGCACTTGGACGTTAACAGAAATGCAGAGGAGTGGGACGCGGACAATTTCAGGCAACAGAAGTGGAAACCCCATCAAGGCGAAAGATCGAGAGAGATGTTTCATGTTTTACTTAAATGCTCTCATTTATGTTTTGTTTAAATCCAGGAGCATCACACTCAATTGTTGAAACTCATTCTCGCCCATGATTTGGGCCTGGACCTTGTTTTTCATGAGTCTATAATGCTATGTTGTTTCCCGCTTTTCTTTAAATGTACGCGAAGAGCCCTATCATGTGGGGAGGGGAAGACCTAATCCCTAATCGAGATGCATTAATGTGGATGCGATTTAACCCGTGCAGGCGAGTCAGTGCCGCCTAAAGCAGATAATATCTCAACATGGGAGAAGGAATTCCTCAAGCCATGTGTCCGGGCAGTGTGTGGGTTGTACGTTGTTGGGTGCAGTGTAAGTTGGAAAAAAAACCCTAATATATGGGAAAGGAAAAACCTGATCCTTAATCAAGACGCATTAATGAGGACGCGATTAAACCCGTGCAGGCGAGTCAGTGCCGCCTAAAGCGGATAATATCTCGACATAGGAGAGGGAATTTCTTAACTCACATAATTAGGGTTGTCGGTTGTTTCTTGTTATGACAACAGCCCTAAGAGTTATCTTTCGGAGTGGTTGTTTGGATCTTTTCTTTTTCTTGGTTGGTTTTTAATTCTCGAGGACGAGAATGTTTTAAGAGGTATCTGATGTAATGGACCGGACCCCTCCGGTCCATTCCTTTGTTGAAATCGATGTGGTCAACACGACGCGCGTTATAATGATTTTTTTTATACTGATGATAATGTAAAAATATGTTAATAATAATGATGATGACATAAATTTTGTGATTAATTAAACTAAAAAGAGAATAATCATGATAAAATGATTTAATGGATGTTATAATTAATGGTGTGAAGTGGGAAGGTGTGTGACCCATTAGACGTTGATAAATGAAACATGCGGTTTATTATTAATCGAGTAATTGTTGAAATTAAATTTGAATAATAAAAATGGGTGTTGTGTTATTAATATTATTCATAATATTAATAATAATGAGAAATTAATGAAATGAGTCATGGTATTTATTGCAAACAAATAAATGAAGTTGTATAGAGGAAGTGAGGTGGTGCATTAATAATATTAAATGTGAGTTATTATTATGTAAGATAATAATAATAACGATGACGTAAATATGTATATATATATGTATATGTATATATATCGGGATAATTAAATTAAATGGTTTTAATTTAATAAAGTAAACCTTTTTAAATTAATTGGAATTAAATGGGGGCACACAAATCTTGCAGCGTGATTGCGTTACCGTAAAAGTATCTTTCCACCACTATATTGTGGTGATATTAATTATATGTTTTATATAATGTTTAATAAAATTTATATAATAAATGATATGTTATGGGCATAAGGATGAGGCAAATGGCCCCATGTATCTTTCATAATTTATATAATAATTAATATATTATAATAATGATAAATGAAAAGAAATAAAATGAATGAAATGCATGGGGAGGGGATGCGTTAATTCCACTTTCCCCTTTTATAATTATACATTTTATATATTATTCTATTAATAGTTTAATAAATAATAATAAATGAAAAATAATGAGGCGCCACTTTTGTTTGGTGCGTGATGAATTTTTGGGAAGAAAGGAGATTGGAGAGAGAAAGAAAAAAAAGAATAAGAAAAAAAAGATTAAATGAGATAATAAATGAAAATAAATAAATAAACAAAATAATCAAAATCCCATGTGAGGCGCATGGGAGGTGAATGTGTTGGGCGTGAGTGAATTGAAAATTCTGATTGGAGAGATACATATATCCTCTTTTTTTTTAAATAAATATAATAATAATATTATTATTTTGGGTGATCAAAACTTAAAAAGTCTATAACTTCTTCATATGGTGTCGGAATGACGAACCTTCAGCGGCAGTGTAATCCTGTAATTAAGACGGTCATTTTAAGACCAGTGATAGATACCTTTTTATGAGTTATGTCTCGGGTCAACGAAACACACATATTAATAAAATTGACATTATTATTAAAACGCGTGGAAACCGCGTGACGTGTCGTGTGTTGACCAGTCAAAACGCGTAACGGGTGTACGGTCACACCGTGTATTCATCAATACACGCTGCATACTGTTTTACCTATTCGTTGCCTATATAAGAAAGGGTCGCGGATTATTTCCAGACCAATCGCTTCTTCTTCTCACGATGACACTCTTGGATGATCAAGAAGTCTTCCTCCTCTACTTCTTTGTCCGAACTCCGATCGTCAATCCGTCAGCGGCCACAGGATCGTAGCGACGAGACGAAGCTTCTAAGACCGGACTTGTCACCTTTCCTTCCGGCCTTCCTTCTCCAGCTTCCATCCTAGGAGGCGTTTTTCGGGTTTGGCGAAGGCGGAGGATACCGAAGGACGTCGTCAGAAGCGATGTGATCGGGACCTTTTGAGGTAGGGGTTTACCTTCGTCTCTCTTTTTGGTGCAACATGCGGGGTGGGATATTTTTATTTTGTTCCATGGGATGCAGTTGAACTTTAAATAAAGATAATAACCAGATAAAGAAGGGTTTGGGGTTTTGTTCTGTTTCAATTTCCTTCCAGTTTCTTTATCTTCTGATTGTAATTTTGGATTGAAAGGCCTTTGCCTACTGAAAATCAAGGCTTTTGGTGGCCTTTGCGTGCGAAATTGATATTTGAATTGTTTGTGGTTGGTTTTGTTAAAACATGGAAAATGGATAAGCACGTAAAGACTGGCTGATTAAATGAGAATGAAAACCTTGTGTGATCACCCCGGTTGAACAAAGTTGGAATAATGAACATGTTGGTGGTTTGGTTGTTTTGTGGAAAATGCCTTTATTTATGAAAAGTGTTTTGATTATGAAATGTGTTTTGAAGTAAAAGGTGTTTTCAAATGAGGAAATGTTTTGTGTGTGGAAAGGGTTTTATGTGTGGAACTTTGAAATAAATGAATGATGGAATGTTGTATGGTTTTGATAATCTTTTGCAAATGAAATGGCATGTGGTTGCTTGAGTTTTACCTAACCTTGGTTGTGGATGGCAGGGATATGTTTGTGAAAGGTTTTGTCTGGATGATAGTTTCCCAGTAGTAATAATTTGTTAAACCATTTCATGAAACATGAAAACCTAAATGGGGTTGGGGGATGATTGTTTGGTTGTTGATGCAAGCTTCGTGGTAGCAGTGCCGAGGCACATGCTCAGTTTCTCTTTTTAAGAAGCCATAGGTTGGGCTGTGTGTTTGGTATATGTATATATATAATTGTATCTTTGTGTTTTGTCTCAACACACCCATGTCAAACACCTAGTGCCGAACACTCCCATTTTATGGGAGAGGGTGTTCCCCCTTAGTTACTAGCTCCTTCCTGCTCCTTCTTCCATAGGCTATGATGGCTTGAGGTGACCTTACACCCAAGACTCTTCGGGTAGGTCTCGGAGGCTGTGATGGCTTGAGGCGACCTTTAGCCCAAGACTCTTCGGGCAGGCTTACCGTTCCCAAGAAACTTCGGGATGAGGCCCAGGTGTCTGCGGGCGGGTTAGTGGTTGTGGCCCAGGTGTGTGCGGGCGAGATGCGTGGTTGTGAGGCCCAGGTGTGTGCGGGCGGGATGCGTGGTTGTGAGTCCCAGGTGTGTGCGGGCGGGATGCGTGGTTTGGCACAGGTGTGTGCGGGCGGGAAGAGTGTGGTAGCGTCAGGATGTTTTCCGTTAGGAAGAGCAGCATCTAATTAAGTGGGAAATGGTGCGGGGTACCCAATACTTTTGTTCTATATATATACTAAACTTGTTTGTGTTACTTGGTGAGTGTGACCAGTGAGGCTGGGTGGATAGTTTTTCCTTGTTAGTTTCTGGTTCTTCTGTTTTCTCACAGGACCTTAGGGTGTCTCCCTACTTGTGCACGAGAGCTTTAGGTTTCCCTACTGAATATACTTGTATGATCACCCTACGTTTACTTTCAGGTTTCCAGGAGGACTACCAGGGCCGTGCGGGACCCTACTAGTCGGGCAGTTGGAGTTGTTGCAGTTGTTGTTCTCTTGTTTTCTTTGGCATTGTACTTTTGAGCTTCCTTGTACTTGTACCTTGTTATAAAAATTGTTTAAACATGCATGTGGGCTTGGTTTGGGTTTATTTATATACACTTGTTCTTTTCCCTTTTTGGTGGTTGACTTGTCCTATTTCCCGATCCAAAATAATAAAAAGGGTAATGCCTCCCATATTTGTGAAAACTCATACCCTTGGTGCTAGTCGCCAACCCGGGGCCTACTGGAGGCGGGACTCGGGGGTCATTATCTCCCTTTAACCATTGCCAGCTCAGGAGGGGCATCTTTGGTGGGAGGGGGTCGTGACACCCTACCTCTGTTCACCAGCTCCCTGAGCCTAGGGTTGACCTCCTGGGGGTGGTGGTGGTAAAGGGTCGAAATGCAGACCACCTCTAGCTTCTCTCCCAGCTCCTCTGCCACGTCCGCCACCTCGCGGATTTTTCTGCTCCACACGTTGCCTCTGCCTCGGTGGTCCATCCACTGCTTCCGTGTCAACAGCATGGTGGGTCGGACAATCTCGTGAGAGATGCCCCCTGCCGTCACATGAGTAACATCGCCTCTCTTGAGGCTGGCTGGATGCGCCCTGTGAACCTTGTACGGCTGACCCCCTATCCTGGGATATCCTCTGGTAATGTCTCCCATGCCTGGGTCCCTGAAGTCGGCTCCCTGCTGCCGAGGTCTCTGCTCTAGCTCGCCGACTACTAACAACTGTCAGTTGTCCCTACTCCGCCAAAAAACTCTCGACCACCAAAGCCTGCTCGAGTACCCTAGCATACGTTGGAATACTCATAGGGACGATGCTACCTCGGATACCTCTATGCAAGCCCCGCTAAAAAGTCCGAGATCTGAAGTACATATCTCTGACCATATCCATCGAGTACCGCGAGAGGTCAGTAAACCTCATTGAATAGTCAGCCACCATCATGGTTCCCTGCTGGAGCTGAAGAAGCTCCTGTATACGTACTGCTCTCAGGGTAACAGGTGAAAAATCCTCTCTGAAGAGATGCTCAAACTCCGACCATGCAAGAGTCGCCTCGTCGTGAGTCTGGATGACCAAAATCAACCATCGCCCTACCGAGCCCTGTAGAAGGCTTGATGCCAGGATCACCATCTGGTCTGCTGGTGTCCTAACTAAGAGGAAGACTCTAGTCACTACCTCAAGCTAGTCCTCTACTGCCTGAGGGTCAGGATCACCTCGAAACCTGAGGGGTCTCTGACTCTGAAACTCATGGAGTGCGCTCAGCCTACGCTCCTCCTCCACTGGTATAGCGGGCGCTAAAAACTGCCCCACAGGTGGTGGAATAACTGGCACGAAACCTGGTGGTAGAACTAGAGGATCTAGTCGCTGTATAGAAGATTCATCACTGAGGGGGTCATCCTTGTGATCGAGCTGCTGGATCCTAGCGGGTACGCGTCGCGGAGGCATCTTGTTTAAGAAACAAGATGTTTCACAGTCAGTGAGTATATCTGGAGAGCTGACTCAAGAAGGACATGGAAACAACAACCCATTCCTGTATGATGCATGTACCATTATGTTTCCCCATGCAACTAGTGTTTTCATTTTACGAGTCGAAAAACATGTTATCAGAGTCCTTGTGTATGGATACGTCTGCCGCTGCACCAACATTGGGGTCCCTGGCCTGAGAGCCGAACTCGAAACACTTAACACTGTTGCCCCAAACCAACTCACAGACTCTCGGTCCTAAGGTAGAACCGACCACCTCTAATACCACTCTTTCAAGACCCGTCCAAGTGGGGCCCGAGCGCAAACTCCCCAAGCCCACCTCCAATAGGCTAGGGGCTGGTGACTAGCACCGAGTAGGCATGCTACTAACATGAGAGGCATTTCCTACAAACCTGTAAACACGCAAACACACCTCTAAGCCCAAAATCTGAAAAGTAAAAACTACTAAAAGGAAAATATGCATGCATACTCTAAAACCCAACCAACAGATTACAACAGGGAAATAAATTACAGTAAAGTAAAACCCTGAGCCAAAAGTACAAGCCCACCAAAAGAAAGTCTGCAACAATGTACAACCTGTAGAGAAAGGTACTGGGACTGCAACCCGTCGCCGAAGGAACACACCTCGGCCTGTCTGATCTCACTGAATGCCATCCGGTCCTGGTCCACCTAGAATCCTGTCAAAGGCTCGCTCATCTTCACAAGACACGACACATGCAGGAAAATCCCGTGCAAGGGTGAGTATAACAATACCCAGTAGGACACCCCAAAAACCACAAAGAAAATTCAACAAAGGGAAAATACCACAAAGAAAGGTATAGTAATCTATACATAGTATATGTCTATGGAACATATAACAAGAATATCCAAATATACTCATACACAAACGACCTTCGCGAAACCGCCACTAGGATCCAGCTCAAAAATTCCAATCTGCATTCCATCAAGAGAACACACTCCTAGGTCTGAAGATAGAGATAAGAAGTACTCGTTCTGGGAGAACACACTCCACAAGTACATTGAGAACATGATGCTCAGATGAGGATCACAGCCAAGTCATTGGGTGATTCCGAAAACTCAGTCTAAGCTAATCTGCTATGCAGAGGATCGATGCCTGGGTAAAGTTGGTCACGTCAATACCAGGAACTCTACCTAGGGTTCCTGGAATGAATAGAGGATCCGGATCTAAGTCCCATAGAGGGGATTCCAACAACTCTATTCAGGAAGTTCTACTGAAGGGATCATACTCTTGTATAAAGGAATTGATACCAGAACCTTCAGGGAATTAGCAAAGGTACAAACCCTAAGAACTAGTCCAAGTCACAGAAGGCAAGTAGCTCAAGCCTTGAAGAAATTATTACACGACGTGTAGTTTGATTACACGCCATGTGCCTTGACCCCGGGTATGGACCATGTAAATGGCCTAGGTCGTTCGTTCAAGCCGTGTAATACCAAACTACATGGCCTGTAGAAAAGTACACATTGTGCTCATTGACACCAGATATTGCCTGTGTAAACAGCCTGTGTCCCTCGGCTTGACGGATAGAAATTAACTACATGGCATGTACATGAAAAAATGCGCCGTGTTCGAGCACCTGGGCTCGCTCCGTGTATGCTGGCCATGTGACCATACACGGTCTCTGCCCGTGTTCATGTTGCCTGCCCATGTACCAGTACACGGGGTACCCCGTGTATATGGCCGGGTCTGGCTGGGGAGGGGTATACATGGCGTGTCCGTGGCCGTGTACCCTGCCCGTGTCTACGTACTCTGCCTTTGTCCGTGTACTCCCAGAGTACACGCCGGGTAACCCTACCGACGAACACATGCCGTGTAGCAATTATACACGGTGTGTAGTACAGAAATTTCCAGAATCGCTGCCTTCCTCCGTGCGCCTCGGGTGAACCTCTAGATCTCGATTCTCATGTCCGTTTGCCGCGAAACTCCATATGCAGGGTCACCTCATTCTCGTGAAGCCGAATTTGTGGGTTTTAGTCCTTCAATAGGATTCAAAATCCGATTCCAGCCATCCAAGTGGAAATCATCCGAAGAACTATTTCTTCCGATCTGCTTCGATCCGTCCACCGAAACAGTCGTCGCACCACTGCAAGACCACTGTGGTGTTAATCCTTTAATTTGGGATCGTTGCGTCACAGAACGGGCACGCAACGATCCATTGTTCATCGCCCCGCGAAGAACACAATGAACGCTCACGAAGAACGCAAGAATTTGGGGAAGAACACACAAAAAATCGAGAGGGACGAACCTCAATCGATGTTCGTGTCGATCTTGGTTCGTCACCATTTGAAGGTTGAACGATACTAACCAATTTACAAGAATCCAATCCCCAAAAATCCCCGAAAAGGCCCATCCCGCAAGCACGATCGATCCGCAGACTAATCTGTTCATGGATTAGTCCGTGTCCATTGAGGAAATCAAAAAAGGGGAAGAATAAAAATCACAACAACATCCTACCTGGATTCTCTGCATTTGTTGGTGATGATCCGGTCGCTGTGTCGTCGTTGCCGGTGAAAATCATCAAGAACGTCGTCGCCACGTCGGGAGGTCTTTTCCAGAGCCACCAGAGGAAATCAGGGTTCGGGGGATTGTAACCCTGTCCCTCCCTGCGAAATCTCCATTTAAAAGAATAAAATATTTCATTGTAATAAGGATTTAAATAAAATATTTTAATTAAATATTTTATTCCGGTTATGCCCAAAAGCCAGATTTCACCACCGACCTGCGCTGGCCGAAGTTAGGCCTCACTTAAGGTAAAATCGCTGCTCAGAAAGCAATGGTGCCCTCAAATTTCTGATTCGAGAACCCGTTCAAGAGTTATTCCTCTTTTTAAGGAAAACCACACGCGCACGTAATTTAATTATTATATTAAATTCAAACATTTGTTCCGGGCTCACCGGGCCCCGGAACTGCACGCCGTCTCAGAGCCCGGTCTTGAATTAATTCCCATATAATATTAAAATAATACATGGAAAAATCCAAGACATTACATTAAACTTCTATTTTTAGAATTTTTTAGAATAGAATTCAATTTTGAATTTGTAATATCAAAATTATCTTAGGGTGATTTTTTGGTATTTTTCTGAAAACATTCAATTTTTGAGGAATAATGAAAAACGTTGTGTTATAGATTAAAACAGATGTTTAATTTAAATAATTTTTTTATATATATTTATTTTAAGTGAAAATAGATATATAATACTTATATATGTTCCATATAATTCGTTGGAGTCATTTTATAATAAAATTAGATGTATAAATTTTTATTGACCTTTTTACCGTCTTTTACACACCTTCTAGGAGCATTTTCAAATTTGAAAAAAACATAATTTTACCACTTCTGAGAGTTGGATTTCAGAAATATGAGAGACAAGGTTGACATCAGTATGTAAAATTTGGTTCAATAGAATGAAAATAATTTTGGTTGAATAGTAACCTTTGATTTTTATTTACCACAGTTAAAAGTAAATATGGTATTTAAGGGTAAAAATGATATTATGGTTACCCTAACACATGTATTAATTCTATTGGATAAGTTTAATTCGGCAAAAAAAACCTTAGGAATAAACTATGATCCTCTTTGGTTCACTTGGATTAGATTAGGACATTTATTATTATTTTATTTAAAGAAGATTAAAAAGAGTTACATTCAATGTTCAATAACAAAATTATTTTTAATATAGGGTAATACAATATAGAAATTAGACAATAAATATCCATTAGAATGATAAATATATTTCCTACATAATTGTATTTTATTTATAATTTTTAGGCATTATATAATTTAATTTATTTATGACACAATAGGATGCATTAATTACTTTATTAATGAATTATTAAAATAATTGATATTATAAATATCAAAATAAATTAAAATTGAGACCTATGATGAATTAAAATAATTTTTTAGGTTAATATGACATGTTAGTATTGATTAAATAAATTTTATTCTAAGTGATCAAATTTTTATGGCTTTAAAAAAAATCAAATACTAAATAGTGTCAAAATTGACATAATTGTGTTTTTAAAATAGATACTATATTATTAATTGATATAATATTTATAAAAATAAAAGGTTTGTCCAATGGACTTATATAAAGATATATATATTAATAATTAACCACTTGGTTCTTGATTGTCTTGTTATAGTTTGTTTATTAACCATATAATATAAAAATACAAAGAGACATGGTAAATGTCAAACTATTTAACTAAGAGTTAATTCTAAAATATAAGTTTAATATGGTGACATAAACCAATATAAAACCTTTGGGTTGAATTTTTTTCAACCGATACCCACCTTATCCTTTAAATAAATTATTTTGGAGCCATTTGAAACCAAAAATGACATTCATATAAAATAATTTTTTGAGCTTTTCCTAAAGTGACCCACACCTCTCTTATAAAAGGGTATTTCCCCTTCTCTTAATTTCACACCTCCAAATCTATTTTTTCAGCCAAATTCTACCAAAATATACTCCCAACTATTTTCCATTCAACCTTTAGGCCTTAATTTTATCATAAATCCAACCTATGGTTCCTTTTTGATCAAGTCAATATAAAACACCCGAAAAAGTGGTAATAATTTCACCACCTTCATGAAAGTTCCTTCCTTCTTCCACTTCCTCTTTCTTTTTTTTCCATACCAAAATTATAACTCCAGTAAATTCTACATACTATTTTATTATTATAATTTTGGTACAACCATATTCATTTTTCTATCCATTATATAAATGACAAAGTCCCCATACGTGCGTACGTACGGATTACCGTCTCCATGTCGTGGTGGAGTTTGTTATTCAAACCCTTAATTATTTGGATGGGTATAATAATGAGTATAACTAATGTAAATAGTAAATATAACATGATATTGATTCTTAATATATGATATAACATCCAATTATATATTATTTCACCATCAATATAATGATATTGTCGCTCGTGCGTACGTACAAATTACAGTCTCCCCGAACGTGATGAGATTCATTCCCCATTATAATCATTGATGAATAATTTAAATTTTATGATTAAAAATAATGTTTATAAACATAATATAATTATGTATATGAATAAAATACATCATATCCATAACAAAAATGTCTTACATGACTAAGCATATAAAGGAAAATGAGTCAGTTAACAACCAAAATGATGATACTACTAAAATATTGTCAACAATGAAATATTAAGAGATCATATATGATAGCATATTTATGTTTTTGGTTCTTGTATAATTTAATAACAATGGTTTCACCATTATATAGGAGGTTAACCTACCATATAATGAGGAAAATTACAAGGTAGTGGGTCTCTTATCTCACTTTTAATTCCTTGTGATTTTCATTGTTCGCTGCTTATTTATTGCATGTGGTGTATTGTGTACTATGATATGATATATATTATCTTGATTATCTTTTTATTCATGGAATTATGTGATTAATTTGGTGTTTATTTCCTTTTGGTCATACGACTTGATTGATTACAACATGGTAAGGGGTTTTCATCTCACTTCTTATTTATGTGAGATTCATGCTATATTTCCAATATTTCCTTTTGTGTAGTGTATGTACTGCCCATGATTATATTCCTTATGTAATATAAATTAATTTAATCATATTTAAATCTTCATTGTATGGTCCTTCTTTCATCGGGTGTATATTTCATAAGTCCCCAAATTAGTAAGGGAATTTTTAATTTCGATTTCCACTCATTGGGTTTTACGCAAAATTCATTGATTATTTTTCTCCATGATTATGTGTGAAATCACTTTTTATTTATTTATTTAGTAATTTCTACTCCCCATTGTGTGGTTATTATTTCTATACACATAATAACTCCATTGATATGTTCTCATTAAATCGATATGAACTTGAAAAGAGTAATCTTAACTCAATTTTCATTCATGGAGTTAAACATCCAAGTCATTAGTGTTGTTGTTACAAGATTATGTGTGAATGTACTCTGATTCTTTTAAACTAAATATCCAATAATATTTAGTGTATTTATATTTTTCACACATAATTATGTCATTGATTTATCCTTAACCTAAGGATATAGTGTTTATATGGTATTTTAATCTCATCTTACATTCCATGGAGACTTCTTTATTAATATGCTCCAATTCACTTTTATTTGGTGTATATATTGTACTTTGACCTAATATAACATGAATCCCTTAATTATCATGATATAATTAAGTTTTTATTACCTCAATTATTAGTATTCAAGAGTCTCTCATTTGGTTAGAAACCCTAACTAAAATATCATTTTAAATGTTTTAAAAATTTATTCTTCTAAATATTTCTCATTAAAGTCATTGTTTTAAAAATGGTTTTAAGGATTTCATTATATAGAAATTAATGTTTTAAAATTAAAATTCCTTTTAAAGGTTTCAAATTTGTATGGGAAAATTTGATTTGAAAATATATTTTAAATAGATTCTTGATAAATAGTGATACTTTTAAATGTTTCCAATAAAAGGGGGGATATATCTCTCAAATAGTTTTGATGATTATTTTCATCTATTTTAATATCATTCATCATTCTCGATTGAGGTTAATTTATTATAATACAACGTTTCATATTGTATTGAATGAGTTATGTTTGACTGTGTATGTGCTATTTTTATACCATTCATGGTTTACTATTAATGTAATGACATTTCATATACTATTTTTAATACTAAAGATTAGATTTTGCATCATCCTTTAATATGAGGAATGAATTGGACTTAGTAAGTGACGAGTGAAGCCTGCTATAGCTCCTCGATGCATCAGTAGGTATCATGAGACAAACTACTATCTTGGCACAAGGACTTGACAAAGTCTTATATTTAGTCTTGGTACAAGGCCTTGACTATGTGGTTATGAAGTCTGGTGTAATGTCCCAACCCGACTTACCATTCAACCCAGTAGCCGGACCGGTCTCCACATGGCCTCAAGCGTATCTACCCAAATGCCCGAGGCTGTCGACTAATAGCGAGGGCCTAGGTGAGTCTGTGGGGAGACTATGCCCTCATTACCAAATCATCACTACGAAATTAAAAACGTACAATAACAAGTGAAGGTGACCAACAGACAACACATAGACAGAAGAAATAGATAACATTAGAAGGATCTAATTTATATATGTTGGTGCAGGTCAATACAACACAATACAAGTACAAAAAATACCAAAAGAAACCAAAATGTATCCCGAGTCACATCGCAAGCCTCAGCTTGGTCCCGTGCACTCCTACTCCGAGAAGAAAGTCAAGTACCTGTACTAGGGCCTTTCCCCTTATCCATAACTGAAATCATATAATCTTATTGGGTCCAAAAACATGACCCAAACAGGGTGTGACACAAAATCCCAGTAGGAAACCACCAAATATTCGTGCTAATCTGTCAGTGAATATATAAACAGGCAGTGTAATATAGAAAGCCGTTAACAAGGGAAACTAACAAGACTGACCCAAGCTTGTTCTTTGGCTTGGAATCGCTTCAAGTATCCATTCCATTCATTAATAAATTCATTCATGTGTTCAAAACATTCCATGAACCCATTCCTAGAATACTCAATTTGGTAACCAGGCATTGTTTAGGGAGAAAATCCACCAAAACCCTACAAGCCCGTCCCGGGTAACCTCCTAGGTACCAAGCCTCGCTCTTGGTGCGGTATAGTCTGTCATCTGAGCCCTTCCCTGAGATCCTATAAATAAGATCGGGGTATCACCCATTACATATCGTGCGCTGTTGAGTATGTCCATGGCATCTCACTTGGGATCCATGATTCACTCAGCACTTCAGTAACATGTCTCGTATGAGTCTGTCCATGGCAACTCACATTTGTTCCATGGTTCACCAGTTTCACATTTAAAGAAGTTAAAATCATTTAACTCACGTGGTCTAGCAATTCAATAATTTTCATACAAGGGTAAAGGTGAAAAACTCCATCCCATACCAGAAACAATTTCAATTACAATTTCATTTTATTTAAATTCCATTCATATTCAATTTCCATTTTAAATAACCCTCAAGGGAATGGAGAAACATTCCTCAAAGGAATCCTATGTCAAAAATCCATAAAAGTTTCATTCAAGGCAACACACCCAAGGGGTGGTTCATGTCCAAGGAGTACAACCTAACTCAAGTGCATACCATCTTATTCAAATTACATACGACATGCTAGGTAATAACAGGGTTAAATTTCAGGTTTAGCGACACCCCAAAAGTGAGTGCACGGTACTCCGACATATATAAACAACATGACAATCAGCGAAAAGCACGATACCACATACCTTACGCTCGTACTAGATAGCACATCCAGTATCAGGCTCTAATTTTCCCTGGTTTGGATGAAATCTGAAGAATAGACGAAGAACGATAAATTAGTGCATATGAGCCTTAATCCAATCTGCGTTCGTTATGACCAGAAGAATCGAGAAGGATTAAAAAGGAATTCATGACATACCGTTGCAGTTCCAACGAGACGAATGATGATAGAAACAGAGATTGGATAGAGGAGTTGGATCAAAATATTCCAAATCCTCCTTGAGAGCTTCCTCCCTAATGTGTGGTTAAAGAGGAATGGGTTTATATTAGGTTTTATAACATTTAATTAATTTAATTAAAAATTAATTAAAAATCAAAACATAGCAGGTCGCATGGTTTACCAGTAAGGACTGAAAAACCATGTGGAGACCATGCAGACCTTTCTGGAAGGCACGTGGAAACCACACGACCACCCTTCATGGTTTCCTCAAACCGTGCACAGGCCGTGCCCCTGACTCTGGAAGGCCTGCACCAAGGTGCACAGTTTACCCAGGTCATGCGCAGGCCGTGCGAAAACCATGTGCCAGGCCATTTCTAGCCTAAAACTTGGTTCCGGGCTCCAAACAAGCCCCAGACACCTCCGTAACTCCCTCAGTCAAGTTAGTCATCCACATTAGGCCTCAACTGAAATATTTAAACCGAAAAGAAAATGGATCTGTACCTTGTATGAAAACCCTGGTTCTTACAATATTCCCCCCTTATAGCAATTCGTCTCTGAATTTCTCTCAGAAGGGTGGTCAGGATTCATCGGCGAATAGCTCTAGCCACTGAGCACGTACGTCGGCCTCCCGCTCCCATGTATCATCCTGTAAACGGTCGTGCTACCATAGAACCCATACTAGGGGAATTGACCAGCCCCGAAGAACCTTTGTGCTCCTATCAACGATACGAATCGGATTCTCCTCAAAGGATGCTTCTACCTAAAGGACGACCTCCTCAGGCAGGAAGGTATGATATGGGTCTGAAGAGTATAGCTGTAACTGAGAAACTTGGAACACGCCATGCATAGCTCTGTACCTCTAAGGTAACTGCAACCAATAGGCTACCAGCCCAAGCCTCTCCATAATCTCAAAAGACCCAACATATCTCGGCGATAGATTACCTTGTCTCCTGATCCGCCTGTGTCCTAGTCTCAGTGAAAAACACAAGAAGACCTGATCCCTGACCTCAAACTCTAGGGGTCGTCTGTGGCGATCAGCATATGACTTTTGACAAGACTGTGCGGTAGCTATCCACTTCTGTATCAACTGGACCTACTCAGAGGTCTCCTGAACAAGACACGGTCCCAGTAAAGCGGTCTCACCTACCTCTAACCAGCATAGGGGTCATCAGCATGGCCTACCATATAATGCCTCGTATGGTGCAATCTGTATAGTCGAATGATAACTGTTGTTATAAGAAAACTCAACTAGGGGAACGTGCCTCTCCCATGAGCCCCCGAAATCAAGGACTCATGCTCATAGCATGTCCTCAAGCACTTGTATCATACTCTATGACTGGCCATCAGTCTGAGGGTGGTATGCTGTTCTCAGAAGCACCTATGTACCCAGCGCCCTCTGAAAACTCTGCCAGAAGCGTGATGTAAATTGAGTGTCACTGTCTAAAAAAATGGTGTGTGGGACCCCATGGAGTCGTACTATCTCTCAGATATACAAACTTCCCAGCTCATCCACACTGAAGGTCTCCTTGATCAACAAGAAATGAGAAAACTTCGCGAGCCTATCAACCACATCCCACACAACATCGTTACCTCAAGGTGACCTCAGCAAACCAGTCATGAAGTTCATTGCAACATCATCCCACTTCCAC
Organism: Viscum album; assembly: GCA_963277665.1. Lineage (NCBI taxonomy): Eukaryota > Viridiplantae > Streptophyta > Magnoliopsida > Santalales > Viscaceae > Viscum > Viscum album. Next base: position 1,042,388,798 of record OY728126.1, read on the forward strand.
TCCAAGATAGGTAACTGCTGTAAAAGCCCAGCTAGACCCTGGTCTACCACCTTCACCTGGTGACAGGTGGAACATCTCACGATAAAACTAGCCACTTTCCTCTTCATACCCGACCACCAGTACTGTCGGTGCAAGTCACGATACATCTTAGTGTGTCCGGGATGAACTGCCCAAACCGAAGCATGAATCTCCCGCATCTTCTCCTCTATAATATCCACTGTAACCCATACATGTCCATTGATACAAAGAACTTCATCCTCGCCTATCGTCCAAATAGGAGGAGGGTCCTCACCTGACACACCTTCCCATAGAACTAGGCCTTCTGAGTCTGATAGCTATCTTATCCTTACTCTGTCCAAGAGGGTAGAAATCACAACTAAGGATGATAGAGAAGACTGCCCTTGGATATTATGCACATCAAGATTCATCTTAGAGAACAAGGACATAAGCTTCCATTCGTTGCTAGCCTATTTCACTGCCTGTATTTGAGTCCTCCTGCACAATGCATCAACCACTACATTTCCCTTACCAGGCATATAATCATGATCAAAATAAAAGGAATATAGGTACTCCCTCCACTGTCACTGCCTAAGATTCAGATCACGCCGAGTAAAGATATATTTGAGGCTCTTGTGGTCTGTGTACACCACAAAATGCTCTCCCAATAAATAGTGCCTCCAACAGCGCATAAAATGAACAACTACTGCTAGATCAAGATCGTGCATTGGATAATTACTCTCATGTGGCCTCATCTGCCAAGATCCATATGCCATGACTCTGTCTCCCTATATCAACACTGCACCCATCCCAATACCTGATGCGTCACAATAGACAGTGTAACTCTTTCCCTGTTCTGGTAGTATCAGGACTGGTGCTGATGTCAGCCTTCCTTTCAGCTCCTGAAAGGCTGCTTCACAAGACTCCGTCCATACAAATTTCACACCCTTCTTAGTCAGGCCTATCAACAGCACTGCTAAGCATGAGAAATACCATATGAAATGCCGATAATAACCAGAAATCCCCAAGAAACTCCATATGTCAAAGAAATTCTTGGGTTGTTCCCAGGAAACCACAACTCTAACATTCTCTGGGTCTACAGGCACTCCTGTCTCAGAGATAACATGGCCCAAGAAATGAATTTGATCCATCCAAAAGTGGCACTTAGTAAGATTTGCATATAGCTGATGCTCTTTTAGTGTATTCAGGACGATCTCAAGATGGTTGTAATGGTTGTTTCGATTTCTAGAATACACCAAAATATCGTCCACAAAAACCACGACAAATGAGTCAGAGTAAGGATGGAACATGCAATTCATCAAAGCCATGAAAACCACTGGCACGTTCGTGAGACCGAACGACATAACCATATACTCATATAAACCATACCTGCTATGAAAAGTTGTACAAGGTATGTTTATATGTCGAACACGCACCTGGTGATACCCTGACCTCAAATAAATCTTCGAGAACACCCTAGATCCTCGAAGATGATCAAATAGGTCATCTATCTGCGGCAAGGGATTTCAGTTCTTAACCAACAATTGGTTAAGCTTCTGATAGTCCACACACAGCCTAAGAGTCCCATCCTTCTTTTTCTCAAAAATGAACGACGAACCCCACAGAGAATTACTGGGTCGAATAAACCCCTTTGTCTCCAAATCTTCGAGCTGTTTCTTGAGCTCTTTCAACTCCTTCATATCCATCATGTAAGGAGGAATGTATACTGGTGTAGGTCCTCGCACTAGCTCAATGGAGAACTCCACCTCTCTCTCAGGAGGTAAACCTAAAAATTCGTTAGGGAAAACATCCCTAAAGCGCTCAACCACTGGAGGAAAGTACATCTAACTCACTCCATGATCATCCAAAAACAAACTAGCGATCTAGACTATCATCTCATCCAGGCCACGTTGTTTTGGTCCAGCTCAGCTTGCCTGGAGATCCCACTCACCTTTAAGAGTATACACTGCACCTTCTGGTGATGTGAAAATCACCCTCCGGTAGTAACAATCAACATAGGCTCAGTAAGCTACTATCCAGTCCATACCGAGAATGACATCAAAACCTATCATTTCGAGAACATAAATATCCCAGATGAAGTGACACCCTCCAACTTCAAGGGGGCACCCTCTGCACTTACGTACAACCTCTTACCTAACTCCTAGTGGTGTGTCTAGCGTCAAGACGCCATCGGAAGACAACACATCTAGACCAAGGATTTTCACTATAGGCGCAGATATAAAACTCTGTGATGCAACTATATCAAAGAGGGTCAATGAAATAATAGATGCTACTAAGATCGTACCTCTCACCATAGACGGTCTTGCTCCCCGATCCTTTGCAGTAGGTTGCACAACATACATCTGGCCTGAACTACAACCATGTGATACAACCTCACTACCCGGAACTGGCCCACTTTGACGTCTCAGTGTACCCTTTGCCTAGCTACCTCTGCCACGACCACTACCTCGGCCTGATCGGACAGTCGCACCCCAACTCCCTGTCTGATGAGAATCTTCTTACCCTTCTCCTGCATAAAGAGTCGGTGTAGACCCTCTATCGCTGGCTAATGGTGAGAACGTTCTGCAGAAACGTTGAAGATGACCCATCTTGCCACATGATCGACACTTGACTAGGTCCCTCAGACACTGCAGATTCGTGTGTCCCAGCCTACCACACTGGTATCACCTCATATTACTAACCGAAGATAGGTTCTAACTATTAGAATCACCGTGTGAAAGGTCCAGACAACACTTCCTACTAAAAGTCACTGTAGTACCTGATCTCGATGCCGAACTGCTCTGGATCGCACCTCCAGCCTCTCTCTGGTTACGTTATGTGATTAGCACCTGGTTCACAATTCCAGAAATAATAGTCAGCATCAAGACATTTACTTGAGATCAGATGTCATATATCAGATCATCCTCAAGACTCATGGCCCTCGACAGCTCATCGCCCATCAGGATAGGTACGAAGCACTGAAGCTCAGTAAAACGGGCCGAGTATTCCATCACTGATAACGCGCCCTGTTCCAGATGCAAGAACTCTCGGAATCGATCGACCCTCAAAGTATCAGGATAAAAGCAATCGTATAAGGCCATATGAAACTCTAACCAAGCCATCTCCCGATGATGATCCGACTGAGTGATCACATCCCCCCACCTCTTGGGGGAATCACGCAGCATGTACGTAGCGATCTTGACTCTCCTCTCCGGAGGTGACTCCAAATGCTCAAAGATATCTAGTATCGCCTCTAACCAGGACTCTGAAGCCTATGGTCTGCCATCATTTGAAAATGTAGGCGAATTCGGCTGCTGAAACTCCCATGTCAACTCTTCCATAGTCGGGGCAGGTCGTTGTGCTCCCTGAATGGTCTGCATAAAACGCAACAAGATCTCACAGAACTGTTCCTCAACACCTATGTCTGGTATAACCGCTGGTGCCGCATCTGGCACAATTGGAGTTTCCTCTAGTAGCCCATGGCCTACCATCTCTGAAACATGGTCATCACCACTCTCCTGATATATGACCGGAGGTCATCGTGATGGCATGACTCTGCAATGCCAAACACACGCCTCAGTCCAATATTTTTAACTATATTCGAAACTCACGAGCACAAAAACTAGGACAGGACAGGTCAAGACCTTCCTAAAATCCACATCAACCCACAACCTACTTCTAAATCTAGGACTGCATAAGGAACACTCACTAAACCCCTAGAGTCACTACCTCTTTCCCACTCAGAAGTCGGGTCTAGGTCAGGCTCTATTTTCAACATTCATTCTTTTAACATTCCTTTTTTCAAAAGCTTTATCCAATGGTCCACCAAATTCTGGTCCCTGAGGGTTCATAACACCTCATGATTAAAAATTTGATTCCCAAATAACCATAAAATTTAATTTCATTTAGAATTTACATCCCATTGGTGCGTCATTACCCAATATATAAGGGCCCATACTCTTTAGGAATTGAAAGATGTCGTCACTCTTCATTCATTGCACCCAATATAACACAATAGTAGGCACACATTTCAATCGACTATCAAACAGTATGCAATATCTATCACAACACCTATCACAACAGCATGCAATATCTAATGCATCCTAGATAGAATGGCATAATTCATGACATGTGATTCCTAAAAAGGTGCCTATTTGATACTTGAGATGGAAAACCCTCATCTCATCAAGTTGCAATGAAATAGAACCCACAATAATATCAATAGAATCATCCAAAAACAATGTTCATCACCCAAAAGTGAAATTAGAACAACTATAATAAGCAAAACCTGAAAACACAATTCCATATGAGGAAACTTGGCTTTTCCCTATACGTGGGTTTGCAACTCCCAGGCACAGTTTATTACCAAAGTCCCATCCCTTCCTACTCCTGTTTATAGTCTCCAAATAGTAAGTCAAATTAGAAAAGGAAAACCCCTTTGATACAACTTTTAACATCCTGACCCAACTTACCATTCAACCCGGTAGCTGGACCGGTTTCCACATGACCTCAAGCACATCTCCCCAAATGCCAGAGGCTTCCGACTAGCAGCGAGGGCCTAGGTGAGTCCGTGGGGGTTACTATGCCCACATTACCAAAGCATCACAATAGAATTACAAACATACAATAGCAGAAGATGATAACCAATAGACAACACATAGAAAGTATAAATAGATAACAATAGAAGGATCCGATATATATATGATGGTTCAGGTCAATAAAACACAGTACAAGTACAAAAAATACCAAATGAAACCAAAATGTATCACCAGTCGCATCACAAGCCTCAGCTTGGTACTGTGCACTCCTACTCTGAGCAGCAAGCCTAGTACCTGTACTATGGCCTTTCCCCTTATCCATACCTGAAATCATATAATTTTATTGGGTCCAAAAACATGACCCAAACAGGGTGTGAGACAAAATCCCTGTAGGAAACCACCAAAGATTCATGCTAATCTGTCAGTGAATATATAAATAGGCAGTGTAATATGGAAAGCAGTAAATAAGGGAAACTAGCAAGACTAACCCAAGCTTGTTCTTTGGCTTGGCATCGCTTCAGGTATCCATTCCATTCATTAATCACTTCATTCATGTGTTCAAACCATTCCTTGAACCCGTTCCTAGAATACTCAATTTGGAAACCAGGCATCGTTCAGGGAGAAAATCCACCAACACCTTACAATCCCATTTCAGGGAACCTCCTAGGTACCCAAACTCGCTCTATGTGTGGTATAGTCCTTCATCTGAGCCCCTCCCCGATATCCTATAAATAAGATACGGGTATCGCCCATGAAATATCATGCCCTGTTGAGTTTGTCCATGGAATCTCACGTGGGATCCATGATTCACTCGGCACTTCAGTAACAAGTCTCATATGAGTCTGTCCATGGCAACTCATATTTGGTTCCATGGTTCACCCATGACTTGGTATCACACTTAGAGCAGTTCAAAGCATTTAACTCATGTGGGCTAGTAATTCAAGAAGTTGCATACAAGGGTCAAGGGGAAAAAATCCATCCCATACCCCAAACCATTTCAATTACAATTTTATTTTATTGAAATTTCATTCATATTCAATTTCCATTTTTAACAACCCACAAGGGAAAGGAGAAACATTCCTCAAAGGAATCCTGGGTCAAAAATCCATAAAAGTGTTATTTAAGGTAACACACCCAAGGGTTGGTTCCTTCCCAAGGAGTACAACCTAACTCAAGCACATACCATCTTATTCAAATTACCTACGACATGATAGGTAATAATAGGGTTAAATTTCAGGTTCAGCAACACCCCAAAAGTGGGTGCGCGGTACTCCGACATATATAAACAACTTGATAATCATCAAAAAGCATGATACCACATACCATAGGCTCATACTAGATAGCACATCTAGTATAAGGCTCTAATTTTTCCTGGTTTGGATGAAATCTGAAGAACAGGCGAAGAACAGAAAATTAGGGCATATGAGCCTTAATCCAATCTATGTTCGTTATGACCAGAAGAATCGAGAAGGAATAAAAAGTAATTGAGGACATACCATTGTAGTTCCAATGAGATGAACGACGATAGAAATGGAGATCGGACGGAGGAGTTGGATCAAAATATTCCAAATCCTCCTTGAGAGCTTCCTCCCTACTGTGCATTTGAAGAGGTATGGGTTTATATTAGGTTTTATAACATTTAATTAATTTAATTAAAAATTAATTAAAAATCAAAACACAGCAGGTCACATGGTTTACCCGCACGGCCTGAAAAACCATGCGTAGACCATGCAGACCTTCCTGGAAGGCACGAGGAAACCACACGACCACCCTGCACGGTTTCCTCAAACCGTGTGTAGGCCGTTCCCCTGACATTGGAAGCCCTACACCAAGGCACACGGTTTACCCAGGTTGTGTGCAGGCTGTGCACAAACCGTGTGCCAGGACATTTCTAGCCTAAAACTTGGTTTTGGGCTCCGAACAAGCCCCGAACACCTCTGTAACTCCCTCTGTCAAGTTAGTCATCCACATTAGGCCTCAACATAAATAGTTAAACCAAAAAGAAAAAGGATTCATACCATTTATGAAAACCTGGGTTCTTACATCTGGCATTATGAATTCCATCATTTTAAAATTGGATATTGATATTATCTGTGAATATTTGACTAGTAGAATATCCATGTGAATATGTAAATAGAATTATTTGATTTATCTTTTCCCTATTATGTTGAATTTTATGTTTAAAAGGATTTGGTTTTAGTCTAATACATTGACTTAAATGTTTGTTCTTATTTAAGACAGTTTCCATTATATTGTTATCCTTAATGAGCATCTGGGCTGACCCCTTTCTTATGTTTTATTTTTCCAAAGATGAAAAGAATTATATTACGATTAACTTGAAATTTTTTTCAAAAGGATATAAGTGTTTTCAAAGGGGACACAATGTTTTTTTTATTTCATGATGTAATGTAAATCTTATGTATGTATCTAGTACTTCAAAGGATACTAAACTGATAAGTCATTCAGGACATGATTCCTTGTATAATTCAAATGTTATGTAATAATGCATCGATTCTGGTTATCTGGGGTTGGGGCATTACAGTTGGTATAAGTGGAAGTTTAGTACAATCCTTGGAAACTAGATTTAGAAAAAAAAACTCTGATTAAGAAACACAACCCTAAGACAGACATTGAGGATTAGTATAGAAGAACATCCAAAAATTTGGGTAATGTAAATATTATGTGAGATTTCCAAACAATGCATCCATATCTGGATACGATCAGGTAGAGGCGGCACTGGCATAGATATATCTTGGAGTGAAAACACTGACAAGGATTTTTGGGCTTGACCCAGGGTGTCCTGGTACACAACAACGGGCCTTGATGCACTAATGGTTACGATACTCCTCAGGGATATGCTTAGGACAATTAACACATTCTTTAAAAACCGATTAGAAGGATTTTAATATAATATGGGAATAAATAAATTTGGTTAATCTTAAGGTGTTTTAGATAGAATGTATAGTGTTATGATTTTCTCTAAATTCTTTTATGACTCATATCAAATTTCTTGTGTTAGTCAATGGTTTGATTCCATGGAAGTCATAGTAACATTGAACATGATGTACAAGGGGGGAATGATGGTGGAAATGAGAAACAAAATGGGTTGTTGATAGGAGTAAAAGATATCGTGTTTATGCCAAATCAGGTTTCCAAAAATATGATCAACAACATATATATTAACCAACTCCTAGATTCAAAAAAGAAGAGAAAGGCAGTGAATGATAAGATCTCCAGCAGTGAAGACCATGTAAAAAATAAAGCTCAATTTCCATCATGTTTGAAATTTGGAAGGAGACACCTAGTAAAGTGTCTCAATAGAACTAATAAACTCTTTATGTGTGGGAAAGAAGGACATAAACTAATGAATTGTCGAGTACCATTGAATAGTACTATGGCAGAAAATAAAAAAGATACCAAGAATCCATTTATAGTAATTTTCCTTAAATGTAGTGGACCTTGCCTTTACCCGAGTGAATGACCATTTATTTAGGATAACCTCTTGGTCAAGGAAGAACCTATGTGGAAATAAATGGATGTGGAAATGTTTAAAAGTATTAGTGCTCTTTTTTGATGGGATTACATTGGAAGACTTTTCTCTTATTTGTGTAACCTTGCTGTTTGTTCTGTGAAAATTCTAGTTTTGGAATAATTAACATTTATATTGTGGATATAGTTATAAAGAACCATTTGGGTTTATATGATCCTTGAATTTGAGGCACTTACAGGTTATTAAATTATGGGAAGAAAATGTGAGGTATGAGATAACATATGTGGTGAAATTATGTTATGGTTATTTTCAAGTATTTTTCTCATTTTGGGAATATTATAAAATATAGTTTTTGAAAAAGGAAAACACGAAAACCATGTGAAAACTCGTCGCATCAGACAAAGCTATGGTAATCAGACCCACAACCAGAGTGAAATTGGGATTTATCGACTACCACTGGACTACATGAAGTACATGGTTAGGGTGACTAATTCTATTTAGTTAAATGATTTTATTGATCAATAATAAGTTTATTTGGGATCTTATGTCTTATCAAATGGATATCCTTAGTATTGGGAAATGATTTGGTGATTAAGAGGTAAATGTTATTTTGGAAGACGTTCGCTCTATTTGGAACACTATATGCATAAGGAAAATAGAATACTATGAGATTTTAGTTGAGGAGTAATGGTGTATTTTTATATATGTTTTTATTGTGAATTTATATCCATTTGGGTTATTTATGGAAATGATTAATCTTTCACAGAGAATATGTTATTAGGTCAATTAATTTAAGAATGTGACATTAAGAGTAGTCGATGTTATTTGGAGATACAATTTATCATCGAATACTGTGTAATAAAATTATTCTATGTTGTGGGTTTCGATATTAGTTAGGATTATATTGAAGGATTTTAGGGAAAATTGTTTATTGAATGGTATTTATTGAACTTTGGGTACTGTTGGTTTAATTTTATAAAATAAGATTAGTATTTCTTTCTCTAAAGGATTTCCCTTTTGGGGGATCATATAATCTTTTTGAAACCATTTTTGTTTTGATTAATCTCTAAAGACAAAGTAAATATATAGTTTATCCTTTTTGGATCATGCAATTCTCTAGAAGTTGATTCATGTGCTTCAGGTGTGACGAAGTCATCATGAATACTCATCGTTTGAAAAAAAAGATAAGTAAGTTGTAAAAATTTATTAAAGGATGAAACTCTACATAAAAAGTAAGCACATATCTTTATATTCTTAGTCTATCTCATAAATAAATTCCTCAAAATTATGAAAATGAACTTAAAACAAAAAAACTTTGTCCATTTACTTTTCCTACTAGGAAACTAATGACCATTTATCCCATCACAAGTTTGTGGTTTTATTATTGTTAACTTTCTTCTGATCATATTTTCTATCACTAGTGACCTGTGTACTTCTCTTTCATTCTTTTAATGTGATACTTTTATTGAATCTTTTTTTGTTGTGGGACATTAAATGAAGTTCCCAATCCCAATTTGAAAATTGGGGGGACACAATTTCCAAGATGGGGGAATAATGTAACACCCCATTATTTCATAGTAAGTTATTTTCTTTATACTAGTTAAATAGCTTACGCTAGACACAACATCGAGTTTTTGCCCACCACGACTTACAAAATTAGTCATTCAAAAGAGGTTATGAATAGTATTAACTATATTTAGAATTTTATATACCCTATATAATTTTAAAATCTATATTATGTGTTTCTTAGACCTAATATAATGAAAAATTCATTTTTCAGATAAAAAAAAGTATTTTTCAAAAAATGAAATTTTCCCACCTTCATATGGAAAATAATTTCTAAAACCAATATTAGACATATTTATATACTTTATATAATAAAATTAAATTCTTATTTAGAATCAAGACATAAAAATTTATTTTGAATAAATTTTTTGTACTTTTCTGATAACTTGAATATTTTGATGAATACTGAAAAATACTAAATTTTAATTGAAAACAACTTTTTTAATGGAAATAAATTTTAGGGTAAAATTATGAATTTTAATGGTTTTGTAGAATAATTAGATTATATTTTTATCATATAATACAATTTAGGTAATTATATGTAATTTCACATTTAAATATAACATAATCACATGTCAATATTTTGATATTTTTTATTTTATTAGAACCCGCTTTTCCGTTTCGACAAAGGGAATTAATTTTAAATTAAGTAATGAAAATTATATGTTATGAATTTGGTAAATTAGAATTCATTTTTTAATTTTTAATATCAAAATTATTTTAGGGTGTATTTTTGGTATTTTTCTGAAAACATTAAATTTTTGATAAATAGTTAAAATTATTGTGATGTAGTTTAAAATCGACGTTTTATTTAAATAATTATTTATTTAATTTAAATTTATTTTATGTAAAAATAGATAAATAATACCTATATAGGTTCAATGTAATTTATTGGAGTCATTTTATAATAAAATTAGATTTATAAAATTTTATTGAACTTTTTATCGTCTTTTACCCACCTTCTAGGAGCATTTGTAAATTTGCATAAAACATAATTTTATTATTCATGTGAGTTAAATTTTAAAAAACCTAGAGACACGTTTGATATCAGTATGTAAAATCTGGTGCAATAAGATGAAAATAATTTTTGGTGAATAATAACTTTGGTTTTTATTTACCACGGTTAAAAGTAAATACAGTAATTAACGATAAAAATGATATTATAATTACCCTGACACATGTCCTAATAATTTTTGATAAGTGTAATTCGAAAGAAAAAAACCGTAGAAATAAAATATGGCCCTCTTTGGTCAACTTGGATTAGATTAGGACATTTATTATTATTTTATTTAAAGAAGAGTTGAAAGAGTTAAATTCAATGTTCAATAACTAAACCATTTTTATTATAGATTTAGAAATAATATAAATTTGAACATGAATATTAGTTATAAACATAAAAAATATTTATTTAATAATGGTATTTTATTTATAATTTTTAGACATTATATAATTTAATTTATTTATGACACAAAGATGATATAGTAATTACCTTATTAATGAAATATAAAAATAACTGATATTATAAATATCAAAAAAATGTTAATTGAGACTTATGATGAATTAGACTTTTTTTATAGGTTCATATTTCATGTTAGGGTTGGTTTAATAAAATTTATTCGATGTGATACAATAATTATGGCTTTCAAAAAAATCAAATACTAAATAGTAAAAAATGTCATAATTGAGCTTTTAAAACAAATATAAAATTATTAATTGATATAATATTCATAAAAATATAAGGTTCGGCCAAAAGTATTAAATAATGTTATATATATTAATAATTATCCACTTGGGGTTTTCTTGGTTTCTTATAGTAAGTTTATTAACCATATAATATAAAAATACAAAGAGACATCGTAAATGTCAAAGTATTTATCTAAGAGTTAAATCTTAAAGATACAGTTAATATGGTAACCTAAACCTGTATAAAATAGTTTAAGATGAGATAATTTCTACCTTTCCCCACTTTATCCTAGAAATAAATAATTTTGGAGCCATTAGAAACTGAAAATTACTTTAGTATAAAATAATATTTAAAGCTCTTCCTAAAGTGACCCCCACCTCTCTTATAAAAGGGTACTTACCCTTCTCTTAATTTCACACCTTTAAAGCCATTTGGCTCGGCCAAACCCTACCCAAATATCCTATAAAACATACTCCCTTAAAACTATATGCCTTACTTTTATTATAAAGCCAACCTACAGAGCCCTTTTGATCAAGTCAAAAGGAAACACCCATAGAAGAGGTAATAATTTCACAACCCTCTTTCATGTTCTTTCCTTCTTCCACTTCCTCTTTCATTTTTTTACCATAAAAAATAATAAATCCATTAATTTAGACATACTATGATGTTATTATAAATATGTTACAACCATATTCATTATTCTATACATCATATAAATGACAATGTCACCATATGTGCATACGTACGACTTACTGCCTCCACGTAGTGGTGTAGTTTGTTATTCCAACACTTAATTATTTGGGAATGTATAATAATTAGTACAACTGATGAAAATAATAAATTAAACATGATAATAATTCTTTATATATGATATACCATCCAATTATATACGATTTCACCATCAATATAATGATAATGTCGCTTCTGCGTATGTACAGATTACCGTCTCCACGAACGTGAGTAGATTCATTCCCTATCAGAATAATTCAAGAAAAATTTTCATTTTATTATTAAAAATAATGCTTATGAACATAATATAATTATGTATAGGAATCAAATACATCTTCTCCGTAACAAACATAGATTACATAACAAATCATATAAAGGAAAATGGACCAGTTGGCACCCGAAATGATGATACTACTGAAATATTATTAAAAAATCAATGTTAGTAGATCATTTATGATATATTATTTATGTATTTTGTTCTTTTAAAATTTAATAACAATTATTTCACCATTATAAAGGATTTTAAGCTACCATATACTAAGGAAATTTACAAGGCAAGGTGTTTCTTTTCACACATTTAATTCCGTTAGATTTCCATTGTTTTCCACTTATTTATTTCATGTGGTGTATTGTGTAAATCCATTTGATATATATTATCTTGATTGTCTTTATATTCATGGTATTCTGTGATTCATTTGGTGGTTATTATCTTTTCTTCATACGACTCAATTGATTACAACATAGTAAGGGGTTTTCATCACACTTCTTATTTCCGTGAGATTCATGCGATATTGCCTATATTTCCTTTTGTGTAGTGTATGTACTACCCATGATTGTATTACTTATGTAATATAATTTAATTTATCAGTATTTAAATCTTCATGGTATGATCATTATTTCATTTGGTGTATGTTTCATAAGTCACATAATCGGTAATGGAATTTTTAATTTTGATTTCCACTCATTGGGTTTTACACAAACTTCATTGATTATTTTACTCCAAGATTATTTGTGAAATCACTATTTTTTTATTTATATTGTAATTTACACTCCTTTTTGTGTGTTTATTCATTTTATTAATATAATAAATCCATTTAAAAATTATCAACTCATCGATATGAACTTAATATGAGTAATCATATCTCAATTTACATTTATTGAGTTAAAGATCAAAGTCATTGGTGTTGTTACAAGAATATGTGTGAATTTCCTCTGATTGTTTTACATTTAATATCCAATAATATTTAGTGTATATATATTTTTCATAGATAATTATTTCATTTATTTATCCTTAACCTAAGGATATAGTAATTATAAGGGATTTCATCTCAACTTACATTCCATTGAGACTTCATTGTTTTTATGCGCCAACTCACTTTTATTCGATATATATATTGTAATTTGAAATAATATATCACAAATCCCTTTATTCTCATGATATTATTAAGTTTTTATTACCTCAATTATTTGGATTCAATCATCTCTCATTTGGTTAGGAACTCTAACTAAAATATAATTTTAAATGTTTTAAAAATTTATTCTTATAAATCTTTCTCATTAATGTCGATGTTTTAAAAATGGGTTTAAGTATTTATTTATATAGACATTGAATTTTTAAAATTAAAATTTATTTTAAAATTTTCAATGTTGTATGGGAAACTTTGATTCAGAAATCTATTTTAAATAGCATCTTGATAAATAGTGATACTTTTAAATGATTTCAAGAAAAATGAGGATATTTCTTTTAAATAGTTTTGATGATTATTTTCATCTATATCAATATCATTCATTATTCTCGATTGAGGATGATTTATTATAAAATAAAATCTTCCATATTGTATTTAATGAGTTTTGTTTGACTGTAGATATTCTATATTTATACCATTCATGGTTTATGTTTAAACTATACACAATTCATATACTAGTTTTAATATGAATGTTTAGATTATGTTTCACCCCTTCATATGAGGAATGCATGTGACTTAGCAAGTTATGGGTGGATCCCACAATAGCTCCTAAATGCATCAGTAAGTCTCATGAGACAAAATAGAGTCTTGGAACAAGGCCTTGACAAAATCTTATTTGTAGTCTTGGCACAAGGCCGTGACTATGTGGTTATGAAGTCAGGAATTATGCATTCTATCTTTATGAAATTGGATATTGATATTACATGTGATTATTCGACTTGTAGAATATCCATGTGAATTAGTAAATGGGATTATTTGATTTATATTTTCAATATTATGATGAATTTTATGTTTAGAAGGCTTGCGTTCTTGTCTTATACGTTGCCTTAAATGTTTGTTCTTATATTTGACAGTTTCAGCTATATTGTTATCCTTACTGAGAATCTGAGCTCACCACTTTCTTCTGCTTTATTTTTTCCAGGAAGCAAGGAAGTATATTATGATTAATATATAGGAATAGGGATATGGATATAAGAGTTTCCAAGGTGACACAATGTGGTTTTTTTATTTCATGATGTAATGTTAAACTTATGTATGTATCTAGTACTTCGAAGGATACTAAACTGATCCGTCTTTTAGGACATGATTCCTTGTATCATGCCAATGTTATGTAATAATGCACTGATTATGGGTAATTGGGGTTGGGGAATTACCTAAATAGTGATGGATTATTAATTAAACTATAATATCTTCTCTTTTGAACTAATATTTATCCTAAGAAATTTTGGAGACCTATGTCCCTTCAAGATTTCTTTGTCCATAGATTGATCATTAGGGGTTTTTTCACAACATCTCTCTGGATAAGTGATATGTTTACTTATTCATTTACCTTGAACAATCTAGCACCATTTTTCTATGTTTTCAAATCCATTGATCTTTTGGTGTTATTCCTTCTAGATATTTTGTGTGATCTTTTTACTATGGATGACACTATATTGGTTGTTGTGTGATGAGTGTGTTTTATTTGAGGTTTTTCCTAATATACACTTTCCACCATCATCATTTTTATAGGATGTGATTCTAAGACATGATAATAAATCTCATGTCCTCCATCATTGAACATGTTTTCCTTTCTATTTGGTGGATCTTATTATGGGAATGTGTGAAACTAGTTTTAGGTAAGTGGTTCAATCTCTAGCCTATGTTGGATGAACAATTTGGATCTATTTTTATAAAAAAATTATAAAGGAATTAGAATGATTTAATTCTATGTGTTGAAATAGGTTGTTGAGAAAACATCAATTTCCCCTTATTTTTGTAATATAAAATTAATTATAAAATCATTATGGAGTGCATTTATAAAATATTTTTCGATGCATATTTTTGATGAAATATTTTATAAAATATATAACATGGGAATCCTCAGGAACATAGTTAGAAGGTGTAGTAATAGGCCTCATCCATTTGTTAGGGGTTTCACTCATTAGGTGTTCCTCTACTTCTTAGACTATTGTTTTTTGGATTTGATAGACCCATGAAAGGGATCACATTATAGTGTGTTCAAATACTATCAATATTTGATTCATATATCTAGATACATGATGCATGTGATTGTCAATGTTTAGGATAAAATGTCCTAGCTAGACTATTCTATAGTGATCATTGGCATGATGTTTCCTGCACTTTTTATATTTTACTATGTGTAGCTTTCTCTTCGATGCCTTTGATATGATATGTGATACATTCATTAAGTTTATTTTACCGCTTTCATGTATATTACATGCTATGAACTATTATACCTATATATTTTAGAAATATTGAAAGAAGGGGAATAAAATGATTTTCCATGATTTTGATATAAAAACAGAGTAACTATTTATCATGCAATGTTTGCTTTAAATATGAAAATTTTTATGATTATTGTAAAAATACATGATATAAAACCCCGTGTTGGGATCCTATGTAGCCTATTTATCTCAAAACCTACAAACCCCTTCAGTGATACATAAGAATTTCTATTTCCATTGATATAGGGAAAGGAAAGTCACCACCATGAAGCAGCGAGGTCTCTATCAACTATATCTGGGTAGCTGGTTGTGACATGGTGGGATCTACCCACACTATCATATCGAGTTGTCATTTTGGTTTGGTTTTTCATTTTTTGTTGGACTCATCTCTTGGATTTTATTTAGCTATATTTGAGTTGTGTTGCTTATGTTGTTTCATTTTTTATATGTCATATATTTCTTGTTTAATATTCTATTTCTAATTCTCATCATATATATATATATAACATTTTTTCTACTTCAGGTTGGGTGAAATCAGTCCCTCATGTTTTTATGCCCTGGTGATAGTCGATAGACTATGAGGATTGGTAATTCCTTTATGGTATGTGATGGTTTGGGTTGTGTACTAGTTTGAGAGTGTATCCATGTTGGGTTTGTCATAGTTCCTATTCATGACTTGTTATCAAGAATGAATGTCATGGACCTTCATGGTGTGAAGGAATAGTCACACAATAAATATTATTGTCTAGTTCTATTCCACTAATTTTATTGTCCAACCTCCTCGAAATCTTTTAATGAACTTCGCATTATATTATTTAATTTATCACAACATGAATCATGATCATTTTTAATGTTTTCTCTTTGAATCTAATTTAAATGAAACTTGAAATGTATTGATAATGAAATAAAAAATCATTATGGTTTAATAAATTTAATTTAAAATATAATTTTATTTATTTATAAATATGTATGCCTGAAATGTTGATCTCAAATCCCCCATACATGAAATGATTCTTATTCTAAAAAATTAAATCTCAAAAAATTTCATAGGATTTTCATTCTACCATAATTTATATATCAATATAAATAAAATCAAGTGATTGATTGGGGAATTAAATGTTCAAGAATCACATGAAAAAGTTTCAATGACTCCTAAATTTTCAATGAAACAAGAGAAATATATATTTTAAATTTTTTCTTTTGACATAACTACACATATTTGTAATTACATTAATATTTTTCAATAATAATAAATGTGAATGAAAATTAAAATTTATATCACTTGGAATTTCACTTCATTCATTAATAAAGGTGAAATGTAAATGGTGTTTTTCTCAAACCTAGAATCTTGCTCCTTACAATAGGGTTTAATTTCATCGACTTCCTCCATCCCATAGATAAGAAATAATAATTTAGTATGGTGATTTTATTGTTTGGTTTTGATGACTCTATAGATTAAGGGTAAGTGGAATAATTATGTTCATATAAGTAAATACCAAAAGAATGTTAATATCTAATAAAAGCATCATGACAATTAATAAGAGATAAATAAAACATTCCTTGTTCACAAAATTCATCTCATGTTTTCCCAATGCTCAAAGTAAGGTCATGAGAAAAATAATTATAAATAATGATTCACCTAATTAATTTTATTATAATTTTTTTGAATGATATATTTTAACAATTATCTCAATTACCACCCAACTCCAAATGATAAAAATCATCGTTCATCTAAATGTCGATTATTTACCATCCAAGAAACAACAATTTTTTATTTTATTTAATTTATAATTTTTTGAAGAGGGGTATAAAATGAAATAGAATAAATGATAATAATTAAAATTTTCCCAAAATCCCATGAAATACCCACACAAATATGTATTTCAATACATACACCCCTTCCACTAGGGAACCATCTCCTCACAAATATTTTTTTGGTAATCATGAAAAATATATAAAATAGGGCCGTAAATAATAATAGAATTTTCAAATGTTTCTCCTCCCTTATAAGGCTATTGATCGATTATAATGATCAAATAATGATTAATGTAACTGTGGGACATAAGATAAGGGATAAAAAACATGCCACAATAATATTAAAAGTGACTTCTTATAATCATATTTTTAAAAAGATGTAAAAAATATTCTATAAGAAATGATGCCTGAGTTTTACTCAAGAAATATGCTCACGAAAATAATGGAAATTTTATGAATAGAAAATGTCGCTAGAATTGGAACATTTTTTTGGTACAATCACCTATGCTAATTTAAACTAAATTAAGATAATTCATATATATTTCCAAAATTCAAGACATGTAATTTTTTAGAAAATTTTCATCTCCCAAAATTCACCAGTCACTCAAATCATGAATTGTCAAATAAAAATCCCTTGATTATCTTTACTAATTATATTCCGATTTTTTCATTCAAAATTCATTAAAAAATAAATTAAAAACATGTAATAATAATTATCCTATGTAGTGTTTTTCTCCAAGATCAATTATCAAGGAAACAGCTCGCGATTAGGGATATAATTTTTAATTGAGATTTCTTAAGAATAAAATTTAGGCGTGAAGAAGAAAATTACTGAAATTAAACCCAGACATGCCTATTGATGTAATTTTACATATATTAAGGCCACCTATTTTTTTACAATTTAAAACATAATTATACCTTCTTTTGAACATGAAAATTAAAATACACAGGTGAAAGTGCATGCAAATTTTCAATAAAATATAAAAAATGGTTTGGGGAGCTTAAAAATTGAAAACATAGAAACCTCAAAAACTCAGGTTTCCTCTCGAAAGAAATATTATTTAGACTCAGTAGCTCAATCATTCATCTTTATCTATCATGATAGAGTATTAGAATAATTATACCCCGGATGGATCCAAAAACAACATCAGGTGTGACAAGTCTAGGGTTGAGTGGACTCCTCCCTTATTTCAAAAATAGATTAACTCAATGATTTTTATTTCATTTATCCAACCAACATTAGTTATTTTATCTCCTCAATTACCACTATTATTATAAATAAATATTATCCATTTTTATTACTATGGATGATAATGATATTTTGATTTTATTTTAGGAAGGCCACCACATTAGCTTCATAAAATCAATTTTGTTGAAATTAATATTCCTTTACATTGTAGTAACTCATTTCTCCATGTATCTTGAAACAAACTTTCTTATTTACCACTCTTAAATATAGGAAAACAATTTTCAATTCTATTAGTGCTCTTTTAATCAGTCAAAAAATTCTCTTATGAATAATAAGTATCTACTCCTCAACCATATTTAGTTCCAAAACATCCACAGGTAAGATAAAATTATATACTCTATTTTGAATTTCTTCAATTTGTCTTCATGAGTATTCTATTATGGAGTATTATTGTTGAAGTGAATATCTTATGAGATTCAAGCAAAAATGTCTATTTTTATGGTGGTGTAGGATATGATATCCGGTCCCACACATAAATCACAAAAAGGTATTCTGAATTTTTTAAACCCAATATAAATATTAATTGAAAAACTACTTGGGTCATGTTGCATTTTTGGTAGATCCATTAAAACAAAAATAGAATATTCTGTCATGATAGGTATTTTTATAATTTTTTATAGATTTTTTAACCTATTATTTTACATGTTTTCAACACATTGTAATGTTTTATAGTGTTTCCTAGAAGAAAATATTAATTTTCAACTTTTGAAACTATTAAATAATCATAACACCCTATACATAACGATTTTCTAGATTCACTCTATCTAGAAATTATATACGTGGATTAAATAGTGTTTGGGTTTCATCTCATAAATTTTCCCTAGATTTTCCTTTATGTTCTATCAGTTATTATTTTTTTGTTTCTTTCATGGTATCAGATATTCATTGAGGATCTTCCAAAATATTAATGCAATTTCCATAAATTCTACAAATTGGTTGTTTCCTTGGTGAATTAAGAAAACTCAAGTCAAAATTTTTCAATGTTCATCATCAATCTCATATACTGGGAATCCTATATTTTTTCAGGGATTCATTTTTATTTATTAAACCTATTTTAATTCATCAATTACTACCCCAGTCATGGTAAAAATATATAAATTGTTTCCTCTAAATGGTGAATTTTTTTAATGGGTGATGGACCTTGTGGTGATTTTTATGGTATCCTTGTTGTCTTGTTTGGAAAAACGAATCTTGCGTGTTTGTAGCCTCTAACCCCCAAAAATTATTTTTGATATTACATGTAACAACTTGACCCCTCAAAACCAGAGCCGGTACATTACTAATTACATTTCCATGCTTAAATGAAATGATATCAAGAAGGAACGACCAATTTATGAGTCTTGAAGAAACTAGATACATATATATAACTCAGATTACATTGGGAAATGAAACAAAATACAATACATATCAAAAAATAAGAACTGCATCCACAAAAACTCAATAAATGATATTCTCTTCATAACCTTTTGAAGATAAAAAATGAAAGGGGTTAGTTTAAATGCTCAGTAAGGGTTACAAATAGTCTAACCAAGAATCAATAATTACTAAATCATAAACAACTTGGCACAATCAATATGGCATGGTAAATAAATGAAAAACTCACACCATTAATATACTAATAATGAAACATCATCCACAAATTATTTCATTTTGAAACCACAAAGGATATTAATAAATGATAATGAATAAAGGGAATGCTGATTAATTGGACATCATGTATATGGAACATGATACCATTATACCATAGAAGCAGTTTATGTCTATGGGTAGAAACCCTTCTGATTATTTTGGAAACAAACTCGATGGGTTTGTCACCAACTGATTGTCACAATATACCTTTCGATGCATCAAGGGGATATAGTGGGAACCACCCATCCCTACATGTCCCAAGAAATATTTATACATAGATTGAATACAAGTACAATATTCCTTCTCAATGTCAATATAGAGTACAAAATATAGATTCATCAATATTTCAATAGTAAAAACAGCATACCAAATAAACTCTATATATGAAACGATATACACCTTAAGACAATAATAATATCAATGAATACAGAATATTGATATATAATAGAAATATAATTTCAAATGAAAAGTGATCCCAAATGGTTATTAGGTACACTACATTATATTTATTAGATACACAATACAACGTACGTCAAAATGAAATGGAAATTGATACAAAGCTTATTACCACATTGTAATCAATCATATCGTGTGACTAAATATTAATAATCATAAAATGGATCATTTAATACCATGAATATAAATGGAATCAAGATAGTATATATCAAATGACCAAAAACATAGACCACATACAAGAAATAAGTGGTGAACAATGGAAATCTCAGAGAAATTAAAGTGAGATGAGAGACCCCTTACAAACATTTCGCCATGGTAACAAGTTTTCTTGGGAGGAATTAATGAGTGGAAAATGGGTATATCGTCATTTATATATAATAAGGAATGTATGTGGGAGATAAATGAAACCCCATCATTATAAATTAAAAATAAAAGGACACAACATATATGGGATTCTTGAATAAAAGTGAGAGAGAGGATCCCTTAAAAAGAACGTATCAATAGATCGAGGAATAATAAATGAAATTATTATATAGGAAAAACAAAAACTTTCACAATAAAATTTTAGATACAATAAAAACAATCATATTTCATTCACACCCATTCTGGTTAAATCATAACCAATGAAAAAGAAGTTTAACTCAACAAATGAAAATTGAGTTAAGATATCGCTTACAAAGAATGTATCATTATATTGAGGAAAAATCAATGACATAATTATATTTGAAAAACATAAAAACACACAATAAATGTGGATATAGATAATAAAACAATCATAGATCATTCAATTTTATTTTGGGAAAGACAAAACCAATGACATTTATGTTTAACTCAATAAATGGAAATTGAGTTAAGATATTACTTACAAATAATGAATCATTATATTAAGGAATAATCAATTACATAATTATGTGTGAAAAATATAATCCACCAAAATAATAGTTGATATATTGAATAAAACAATCACAGATCATTCACACATATTCTGGGAAAGACAAAACCAATAAAATTGAAGTTTGACTCAAATAATGGAAATGGAGTTAATATATCCCTTATAGAGAGCGTATCATTAGATTGAGGACTAATCAATGACATATTTATTTATTAAAAACATAAACCCAAACAATAAAAGTAGACATAAATAATAAAATAGTCATAGGTCATTCACACATATTATGGGAAAGAAAAAACCAATGACATTGATATTTAACTCAATGAATTGAAATTGAGTTAAGATATCCCTTACAAAGAACGGATTGTTATATTGAGGACAATTAAATGCCTAATTATTTGTGAAAAACATTAAACCACACAATAAAAGTGGATATAAATCAATAAAAAATCATCGGTAATTCACACATATTCTGGGAAATAAAAAACCAACGACATAGATATTTAACTCAATGAATGAAATTTGAGTTAAGATATCCCTTACCATATGCTCAAAGGTGCTATTGATTGTCCTTAACGACATGAATACTAAAATTTAGTTTAATTAATGAGTAATTAAAGAACCTAAAAAATTTAATTTATATGGTATAAACTTATTAGTTTCATTAATGACCTTTTTAATGTGTTTAAGCGGTTCAATTTTATTGTTTTAAAATCATGTTCTTTCTTAGTTTTCGTGATCCTTTTACTTGAATTCATGAATGGAAGTTCGAATTAAACGTGGTTAAACATAAATAACTGTTAAAATATGTTATTAGTGAAATTAAAGAGTTATAAATGTTCTCATAATGATTTTGGTTATATACAATTGTGATGACTCATTCGTTAACTTAATGATAAACGCTTGGATTTATCTTGGCGGTTTTGAGCACAATGAACTTGTTTTGTATTATTATTCCATATTATGAGTGTGTAAGGATTTAAAAAACATCAAATAAGATAAAATTAACATATTACGATCTGGTTAAACCCTTAAAATGGTTTACTAACAAGTCTTGAAGATAGTAATGCAAATTGAAAAACCATCTTCCTTGGGTGTGATAAATTAACATATCTGAGACGGTTTTTGAATGTATAGTATTAAAGGATGGGAAAAACAGATATTTTGATGAAATATTCCATTAGAATAATCAAAATCCAGTGTATGTAAGGTACTGTAATTATCATTGCATTTGGATGAGGGTAGTTATGGAGAGAGAAACAAAAGAATAAAACATGTAAAAGAATTTTGAAAAAAAGAGAAGAGTGGTTCACCTCTCGAGTACTCAACTTTGATAAACTCTTTAAGACCTCTTTTTTTTGGCATTTTAGTGATACCATAAGGGCATGGACATGGGTAGAGGTATTGGGAATAGTATTTGAATGAATTTAGGAATGGATTGAATCTTGAGTGGTGTGGGAGGAAGAGGGGGTGATGGGTGGTTAATATAGTGGAGGGGAGGAGAGTTTTCTTAATATTATAATCATTAATTTATTATTTTTTCACTAGAAAATAAATAGTGAGTACTATATGTCCTAGAATAGTAATAAGAACATGAGAGTTTGGGATTTGGGTTCTTACATAACTCATGATGCTATGAATAGTTAATTTAATTTATAATGTATTTATACAGGAAATTAATTTATTATACTATTCACAAAAAATTCATGTATTTCCAAAAAAACTCAAAAAATCACCCTAAACATTTTTTGACGTGTAAAATCCATAAATGAACTCCGTTTTTCAAAAATAATTTTCTACGTAAGATAAATTTAATTTTTAATTAAAATAAATATTTAATTGAAAAATATAAACACATAAAATATTCATCTTCATGTTTATGGTGCCTATATTTATTTATACTTCCATGGGTATGGATACCATTCATAAGATTCATATTACTATTCATATGTTTAAGTCACTATTCATAAGGGTATGTTACTATTCATAAGGGTAGGTTACTAATCATAAAAAATTATATTAATTCTATTAGACTCTAAATATCACCCTGATCGCAAATGTGTATGTCCGGTTTCCAAAATTCAAAATACAGAAGTGGGAAAATTAAGATTAAAATATAGTTATAAATATATACATAAAACAATGTTTCAGGAATTCAAATTTATTTTTAGAAAACCTTGGGGTGTTACATTATCCACACCTTCTGGAAATTGCGTCCTCACAATTTTATATACTTATTAAAAAAGTGAGGGTACCTTCACCATGGTGTCAATCTGGTTTCATGTCTCTCTTGCTCACATAAATAGAAGGTCCATAAATTGAAACAATGATTAAGAGATCCTTCAAAATCATTTGCTTCCATTATCCAGATGCACCTTGTACAACATGGGTCATATAGGTGTTCATAAAAAAATGGTTTCGGAAAATAATAATGTATGGAAAATAATTTGAAAACATATGACAAAACATGATTTTTATAAAATAGTCAGACCAAGTTTGAGATGAAACATTCAATCAATGGTCCTTTTAAAATTAAATTAATATGTGCTGAACGACTATACTTTAAAAGAAAATATAAATAGGTTATGAAAGGGTCTCCATCTTCAACACCTTTTTAAAAATCATAATAGGCTTCAAAATATTTTGATAAGGTCAAATATTTGAAAATTCCTTGATAATATTTAACTTTGATTTATAACTGACATTCCTTCATCTGAAAAGTTATAAAAATAGGATTTAACTTAATGAGTAGACATAGAGACTAACCATATGTTTAACGAAAACACTAATCCCGAATGTTTTCTACAAGTATTGATTCCTCTTATTCCATTAGGATTCATTTCAAAATAATTTTATACACTAGATTAGGTTATGAATCATTATTTATACTCTCAACTTGAAATGTAATTTGCATAAATTAAAATTCGATGCATAGTTAATATCATAAATATGATTTCTCTGAAGAAAAAATAAAATTTAAATCCTTCATAATGTAATTTAATGAAAATGTGAATTATCCAAACCCTATCCCCCAGGTGTGTTAATTCCAAGAGTGTCGCAAGGCCCATTGTCCCGTACTAGGATAACCTGGGTCATGTCTGAAACTCCATATTGATTTTTTCACTTCTTGGTACATTTGTTCAAGAGGCACCTCTACAAGTTTGTTTCCAGGTAGGGATTAATTTTCTAGAAAGATCAACATAATCTATTCATACCAAAATTCCAGGAGGTTTTTTTATGTTTGTACTAAAATACCATACCTCCTTAGGTCTTTGTTCCATAATCTACATTTTGTAATATAGTTTTCATGTTCACTACAAAACATCCTTTGAAAGTAATTGTGACACTCTAAACCCTCTACACCAGAGCCGGTGCATTACTTATTACATTGACATGCTTAAAAGGAATTAAAACCTGAAGGAATGATTGGTATAGTAGTCTTGAAGAAACTAGATACATAGATATAACTTAAATTACATTGGGAAATGCAAAAAAATACAATACATAACAGAAAGTAAAAACAACATCCACAAAAACTCAATAAATGATCCCCTCTTCATAACCCATTGAAGGTAAAAAAAAATGAATGGGTTAAGCTCAAATGATATGTAAGGGTGAAAAATATAGGAAACAGTAATCAATAATAACTTAATAATAAACAACTTGGCACAGTCAATACAGCATGGTGAATAAATGAAAAACTCACGCCAATAAATATACTGAGAAAGAAAATACATCCATAGATTTTTTTCATACTGAAAACCTCATTTATAGTAATAAATGATAATGAATAAATTTAATTCTTATTAATTGGAAATCATGTATCTGGAACATGATACCATTATACTGTCAGAACGGTTTATGTCTGTGGGTAGAAACCCGTCTGATATTTTTGGAAACAAACTCGAAGGGTTTGTCACCAACTGATTGTTTCATGAGACCTATCGATTCATTGGGGGGATATAGTTGTACCAACCCATAATGGTTTGTCCAAATAATTCTTTATACATAGATTGAATACAAGTAAAATATTCCATCTCAATATCTTTATAGAGTAGAGAATATGGACTCATCAATATTTCAATAGTTAAAACAACATTCCAAATAATCACTATATGTGAAAGGGTATTAGGCTTAAGAAAATAATCATATCCATTTAACCAGAATATGTATTAATAATAGAAATATAATTTCAAAGGAAAAGTGATCTCAAATGGGAATTAGGTACACCACATTATAATTATTAGGTACACAATACATAGTGCTTTACAATGAAAAGGAAATTGAGACAAAGCTAGTTACCAGATTGTAATACATCATATCACGTGACCAAATATTAATAATAATATAATAAATCATTTAATACCATGAATATAAATGTGATCATGATATTATATATCAGACAAAAGTACACATACACCACATATAAGAAATAAGTGGTGAAAAATAGAAATATCTCGGAAATGAATGTGAGATGACAAACCCCTTTAAAACTTTTTGGCATGGTAACATGTGTTATTATGAGGGATTAAAGAGAGTTAAAGGGGTATAACATCATTTATTTATCATATGGGCACTATGGAAGTTGTTCAAAAACAATCCTCATCACTATGAATTAAAAATAAACGCACACAATATAGAGGGTATTCATGAATAAAAGTGTGAGAGAGGATCCCTTACAAAGAACATATCATTAGATAGAGGAAAAATAAATGATATAATAATGAGTGACAATCATAAACCCCACAATAAAATTGGATATACAATATAAAATAATCAGAGTACATTCATACATATTCTTGAAAAAACATAACCAATGACAAAGATACTTAACACAAATAATGGAAATTGAGTTAAGATATCCCTTACAAAGAATGTATCATTGGATCGAGGAAAAATCAATGAAATAATTTTGTGCTAAAAAAATAAATCCACACAATAAAATGGGATATATATCCTAAAACAATCATAGGTCATTCACACAAATTTTGGGAAAGACAAAACCAATGACATTGATGTTCAACTCAATGAATGGAAATTGAGTTAAGATATCCCTTACAATGAACGCATCATTGGATTGAGGACAAATAACTGACATAATTATGTGTAACAAGACATAAACCTTCACAATAAAAGTTGATATACAAAATAAAAAAATCATATGTCATTCACAAAAATTCTAGGAAAGAGAAAACCAATGACATTGATGTTTAACTCAATGAATGGAAATTGAGTTAAGATATCCTTTACAAAGAAAATATCATTATATTGATGATAAATAAATGAAATAGATATGTGTGACAAAAATTATCCCAAAGAATAAAAGTGGATATATATCATAAATCAATCTTTGGTCTTTCACACTATTCTACGAAAGACAAAACCACTGACATTGATGTTTAACTCAATGAATATAATTTGAGTTATGATATACCTTAAAAAGAATGCGTCATTAGATTGAGGAAAAATCAAAGACATAATTATGTGTGAGAAAAATAAACCCACAAAATAAATGTGGATATACATCATTAAATAGTAGTAGGTCATTCACACATATTTTGGGAATGACATAGCGAATGATATTGTTGTTTAACTCAATGAATGGAAATTTAGTTGAGATATCCCTTACCTAATGCTCGAAGGCGTTCTTGATTGTTCTTAATGACCTGAATTATAAAATTTATCTTCATTAATTAGTAACTACATAACCACATGAACATGTAATTGATATGGTATAACCTCATTAGGATTATTAACAGCCTTTTTAATGCGTTTAAAAGGTTCATGTTTATTGTTTTGGAAGCATGTTCACCATTAGTTTTCATGAAATGTTTACTTGTATTAATGAATGAAAGTTCATCTAAAATGTGATTAAACATCCCAAATTGTTAACATATATTATTAGTGATATTAATGAGATATAAATGATCTCATAATTATTTTGGTTATATTCCATGAGGATGACTCATTTGATAATTTAATGATAAATGCTTGGATTTGGCTTGGCGGTTTTGTACGCAGAGAATTTTTTTTATTATTCCATATTATGAGTGTGTTATGATTTCTAGAACATTATATAAGATAAAATACATATATTTTAATCTATTTCAACCATAAAAAAGGTTTCTAAACCAGTCTTGAAGATAGTAATGCAAATTGGAAACTCGTCTTCCTTGAGTTTGATAAATTAACACATTTGGGAAGGTGTTTGAATGTATACTATAAAAGGAGGAGAAAAATATATTCTATGATGAAATATTCTATTAGCTTAATGAAAATTAAATACTTGTAATGTACTTTAATTATCACAAAATTTGGATGAGGGGAGGTGAGGAGAGAGAAACAAAAGAATAAAACTTGTAAAGGAATTTGAAAGAAAAGAGTATAGAGGTTCACCTCTTGAGTACTCCTGGAGAAATTCTATACGACCTTTGTTTTTGGATTTTTCGTGAGACAAAAAATTCTTGGGTGTGGGTATAGGTCTTTGAAAGAGTATTTTGAATAATTTAGGCAAGTATTGTAGCTTGAGTGGTGTGGGAGGAAGAGGGGGTGAGGGGTGGTTTATATATTGGAGGGGAAGAGAGTTTTCATAATATTATAATCACTAATTTATTATTTCTTCTCAAGACATGAAATAGTGAGTATTACATGACCTAGGGTAGTAATAAGAGCATGTGAATTTGATATTTGTGTTCTTACATCACTCATGATGCTTGGAATATTTAATTTAATTTATAATGTATTTATACAGTAAATTAATGCATTTTACTATTCACCACAATTCATGTATTTTAGAAAAATCCAAAAAATTCCCCCTAACCATTTATTGACATGTAGAATCCCGAAATTAACTCAATTTTTCAAAAGTAATTATTTATATATTATATATTTATGTTTTAATTAAATTTTTTATTTTATCAAAAAATACAAACACTTATAATATTCATCATTATTTTTATGGTGCATAAATTTATTTATACTTCCACGAGTAAAGAACCATTCATAAGAGACATATTAAAATTCATAAGGGTAAGTTAATATTAATAATCGTAGGTTATTATTCACTAAAAATTATGTTAATTCTATCAGACTCTAAATATCACCCTTATCGCAAACGTGTATGTCCGTTTTTCAGAATTCAATACACAGATGTGGGAAAATTAAGATTAAAGGATCCTTATAAATATCTACATAAAAAACCATTCATTTAAAATTATTCTTAGAAAAACTTGCGGTGTAACATTATAATCCACATAATTTACATCTTCAGTACACATACCTTTGGGGATAGTAAAATCCATCGATGCATCAAACAGTCTTACATTATCCTCCATTTAGGTTGACCTCCATTCTTGGTTGATAACCTTATTCTATCCTCCAACTAGGTTGCATCTATATTTTGATATGAAATAATTTTTTTCATCTCATCCAAAAGTATATAATTATCCTCTGGTAATTTTATTACCAATGATCCACCCATTTTGGAATCCATGGTAGACCTATATTATTATGAGAAAACATTATAAAATATTTAAATTAAAATCCAATTTTTATAACCAGATGGGGAAATTTTTTATTGAAATATTTATATAAATCCTAATATATATATAGAGATTAATTTTCTAATTGGTAAAAATTTAAAATATCTACTCTAATGTTCACAGATTTTTAAGGGGGGAGAATCGAGTTAAGAAGATTCTCACCCACACATCCCATATAGTGATGGAATAATGTAGGAGGATTTCAACATATTATTGTGATTTATCATTTAATTAAAATTGAAAGTATTATATTATTACCAAAATCATTAATAAATTATTTAATTTATAAGTTTCACATAGTTCAATGATACTCTATATTTGAGTGTTCAGACCATCGTGTGGAAACCTAGAAAATTTGATCGAAAATTAGATCATTTGAATTATTTATAATTTTATTTGGAATTGACGTTCAATGACTATAGGAATAATTAATTTAGGTTTAGTCAACAAGAAAAAGGTTCATTCATAGTCCATGAGTGTATATATCTCTTATAGTCCATATTATGGTCCTCCAATCATTTTCTCCCATTATTTTCTAGGAACACCTTCTTCTTTTTGGTTATATATTTTCATTCTTATGATTCTTTGGAAATATAGATCTCATGTTAGACCAACCTCATTTCCATTACCATGTGTGGATTTGGCATGTTTTTTGGTATGATATGAAACTATATCAAGAAAATATCACGTATAAAATTGTGAGAAAAAAAAATTTGGATCACATTATAATTAACTTTATTATAATTAGAAATTGTCCATGGAAATGATGTTTGAATGTTTAATGGATAAAAGGGTATTTTTGATTCCTTTTGGGGATTCAAATATACTAATTTATTTTTAAACTCAACCATACGTGAAAAATATAACTAAATAAATATAGTATTGTGTATGATATTTAAGCTACGCGATTATATTATAAAAATAGATAGAAAAATTAAATGATTTGTTATGTTTAAATGAGAATGAGATAAATAAATACTGTTTGAATTCAAATGGAATACATTTTCCAATTTCAGTAACTTCTAGGTTATTATGCTTGTTGATTAATTACTTAGACAAATTTAGTTATGTTGTTGGTGGAATTAAATTTATGAACACCCATGGTCTTACTGATTTCTCTCTAATTTATTATTTTTCTCATTTTCATAGGATTAGTTACATTGGGTGTGTTGATTAATTAAATGATTCAAAATCATGTTTAAGAATAATTATCCTGATCTGTATAGCGATTTTACATGAAATAAGTTAAATAATATCAAATTTTATGATTATTCTTAATTAAATTATCAATGGTCATGAAGACATAAAGGAGAAGTTAAGGGATTTTTTTTAATATACAACTCAATATAAACCAAGAATAAAATAAAATATTCTTCTAGTATAATCTACTTATGATTACATCAACCTTTATATAAAGAGACTGCCCCTCATGTTATTCATTAGATGGTGAGGGATGGGAGATAATGAAATTAAATAAATCCTTTGAGAATGATGATGTATCTGGGTGTAAGACTCTATGGTTCCACACATCATAATGAGTGCTAGACTATATCTTGGAAGGATTATTTTTATAAGAGCACCCTAACCTTGTGTTAGTAAGCAACATTTCTCCACTAAGATTTTTTTTTGAAATTATCCATTTTATGAGTAAAATTAAACCATGGATGTTATCGATGATTTCTATTCAAGACCCAAACGTTAATGAAAAAAATAAAAATATATAATTTTTCATCACCATATTTCATGGAATGACAATGGGTGCTAGAAAAAGAAAAATAATACCTCACCCTGGCTACTTATTTCATGTCCCAAGTTTACAACTTGATCTAGATTGTGAAATACTTTGAAATTTATAGTGTGAAGGGATAAAAATGTTTTTTATATTGTTTTCCATACCTATTTATCTTATTTTTTCCTCCGTCCTTCTCTTCATGTCATAGATTCTTTCCATTAACTTCTCACACCATTAATCATATTCACATGATGCGAAGCATTATCATTTTTTGTTCCTTTTATATTTAAATACAATTTAAATTAAACCGTTCCATAACGGAAAAAATAATAATCAACAAATAAAGAGTAATATATTTTATTTAAAAAACCATGGTATTTTATATTAAATATAGAAGCATTAAATGATTCTGTCACATCTATCCATGAATGGAATATTAGGCCCACTCATTATATATTAGGGAGATGGTTGAGTTTATTGTTTATCCGACCCCTTTTGTAATCATTACCCTTTAGTGAATATCTACCATGCCCACATCAACTTTCTTATATCAAGACATTGATGTAATTACTATGAAAATCACACACATTTTACTTTTTTAAAATTCAGGATTTGGGGGAATGATGATAGATTTGGAAAATGATTTAATGAGAAAAAATATAAATGTTAATATTTCAAATGATTCGAAATTACATAGAATTATAAGCATTGTGAAATTTAAATAAAGGGTTTTAATTGAAAATGGATGTGGTAGAATCAGATTCATTTTGTCGGTATAATAACATCAAAGGAAAAATGTCTACAATGAGAGGGTATATATAGTCGTTAATTAAAAAAATATGAAATGGGAGATAATAACATTAAACTAAAATCAATTAAATTGTTTAAATTTGTATTATAATATAATTATTACAGTTAAAAATGAATCATAATAATTTGAAATTGTTACCTTTATATGTAGCATCTCTAAACATGGAAGGAATCCTTAAGATCATATGAATTACGTTGGAGGAAATTAGATAGATATAGGGAAGGTTAATTCATTATTTATTCCTTTGGATGTTGTGGGATGAGATAATGGGTTGGGGTGAGATCCATTTATAGGTGAAAATGGGGGTTTTTTATAGAAAATTGTCATGAACCAGGCTGGGTCGCCATCCGACCTGACATCGGACCTAGTCTGTGACATGGCCCGAAGGGCGTTCCCAATCCCCACGGGCTGGAACAAGTGCCCGGTTATCAAAGGTAACATGTGGGAATGGTTTACCCAAAAAAAGATATATAAAACAATCAACAAGATAGATAAACTAAAACTAAAACCATACTACTAAACAAGACCCTAAACTAAAATAAAATTCAGTAGTCTACAACTTAAAAAAACATCTAGAAAGTAACGATAACCAAATAAAAATGATGTCTAACTCAAACCTTCAAGCAAAAAGAGAGGTGTGACATCCACGAGCCACAAACACCAACTTGCATGAGAAGACCATCAACAACCTGAACCACTGCTGATGAGTTCAATGCTTTGAACTCGAATGAAAATGAAACAGAATCAACATACACCCAAAGGTGTATATAGGGTGTGAGCCAAAATCCCTGTAGGACATCACCCAATAAAAACGTTCCACACAAAATTATTAAATGAAAAATACATTTTCAATTTTAATTAAAGAAAAGATGTAAATACTGGAATAGTTTTAAAGAAACCAGGATTATGGAAAATAGT
The DNA here is from genome assembly GCA_963277665.1 of Viscum album. Lineage (NCBI taxonomy): Eukaryota > Viridiplantae > Streptophyta > Magnoliopsida > Santalales > Viscaceae > Viscum > Viscum album. The sequence goes on from OY728126.1 coordinate 1,042,421,479, forward strand.
TTCAAATGGAAAAACTTAAATTAAAAACACACACCATTACTTTTTAAAAATTACTAATGTGTCACACCGATGAGCGTGAAGTATCCGATGAGAACTTATACGGGAGAGGCCGCAAGGGTGTTAGCTAGCTTGGCTCCCTAGATCTTTGTGTCACGGTGAAACGTGGCTTAGAAGGCCATGACCCTCAGAAAATGTGGCTTTGAAATCCACGACCCTCAGAAAACATGGCTTAGAAGGCCATAGACCTTAGAGAAGCATATGTTTAGTTAGTGTTGCAATTTTCAGTCCTGCCAGTTAAACTGGGTCAACTAACCTCTAGAACAATAGCCCACTAGTCTAGTCCACCCTCCCAGATACCCGGGATTCCCGGTTTGTGCTCAAACAAGTTTAAAGTTCATGTCACCTGTCACAATAATGCATAAAAACCAAACAGTGTACCTACACATGAAAAATCACAATTCACACACCCAAACCCGTTTTTAAAACCATACACGCACCAAAATCTTTTTAAAACTTAATCTGCACTGCTTACACTTTTAATTAAACTAGATTCATAGTTTAACATAACACTTTGAAAATTAAGCAAACCCCTAAGAGAATTTAGTAAACAACTTTCAAACTTGTTGCAAATCTATAAAAGGGAAAAAAGACATTCAAAACCCCTTTTCAAAATAAAACATATTCCGACACACTCCAAAATATAAACCGCATCATTCTCACTCCCTAACTCACACACTCCACAATTTACAAAACAATAATAAACAGTCCAAACGTAAATGTTTATAAAACAATTTAAAATAAATCTCTTGAAGTTGACCACTAAATCGACACGTACCCCTCTTTTACGACTAAACACACAAGACGTCATGCCTAGAATAAACTTCGCACCACTTTCAAAACTTAATAAGATGACAGCATAATTCAAAAGTCACCAACAGAGTTCTCATCAGAATACAAACTCCTAATATAAACAACCTACTAAATAATTTCCAATGAAAATCTAACTTCATATAAAACCAAATTCACACAACAAAAATTAATTGAATAATACGCCAAATAAATTGGGCACAGTATATTAATTCATCAAATAATATCTTAGATGTGCAACCACCTAACTTTGACGGCGAGACTTCCAAACTTGGGTATGAAACTCATATCGCAAGCAATTCGCATAACAACCAACCAAATTTATACCAAAAAAAATAGAATCGGACCAAAGAAAACATCAAAACCAGACCAAAACCACATAAACTCTAACTGAACCCCATTGAATTGAATGAAATCAACTAGAACAACAAAGAAAATTTACCATAGTGGTTGGATTCCAGAAGGAGTTGTGGGGGATGCCACTGGTGAGGAGTGGCCAAGAGGCTGTGCGAACGGCCGGACGTGAGCGGCATGGGTGATCATGTTGGAACCAGGTAGGGGTGGAAATCCAGTGGCGAGGTGCAGGTGGACATCGAGGGTTCCAAGGGGTGACAGAGGGTGAGTGCGAGGGGAGAGGGGGCAAGCGAGGGAGAACGGAAGTGGCACAATAGAGTGGGTGTATCCGGAGAACAAGGCAGCGGTGCAACATGGCTTGGCCGGAGAGGTTGCTGGTCACCTGAGGAAGGTCAGCAAAGGCTCTCGGACATCGCAAGAGGGTCACACGCGGGCAGGTCCAGGAATGTGGGAGGGGTTTCTGGTGAGTTTGTTTGTTAGGCGGTAGGCTATGGGGGAAGCGGGCCATAATGAGAAGGGACAAGGGTAGGTGAGATCTGACGGGAATAAGGGTAAGGGGGGCAATGAAAAAGTGAAACACTAAACTAAGAATGAAATGAAAAAAGTAAAAATAAAAAATGAAACCGAAAGAAACAAAACTAATAAAAATATTAATATTAAATAAATAATAATATTTATAAACTAAAACCTTAACAATAAAATTAAGAATGAGAATAATCTATAGTGGAAATAATAAAAATTTAAGGTGATAATAATAAAAATGACATTTATGATATTAGTAAAAGTGGTAACAACCTAACATAATATGAATAATAATAATAATTATTACCGTATTAGTAACTTAATAAATATTATATTATTAGTTAATAATTATAATATTCATAAACAATAATATTATTATTATCATTAAAAAAATTTCATAATTTTTTTTAAACTACTTATTTTCATTTATTTCAATTTCATTACTCACCATCATTTTACTATTACATTATGTTTTAACTCATTTCTGAAAGCCGGGCAGACCGCACGGTCTCAGAACCATTCCTTGCCAATACGTCCAGTGACGCAAAACCGAAAACACTCATAATAATAATAATAATAATAATAATAATAATAAGATAATAACATACCTAATAACCTAAATAATAAACTATACCATGATCAACTTAATAAAATGCTATTAATAAAAATAAAACTCTCAATTAAATTATTATCCATGAAAATAATAATATTCTCAAGTGACATTAATATTATCATTATTATAAAAACCCTTCTTAATTCATCTTATTTCATTAGTTGACCATCGGGTAGGGTGTGCGGTGGACCGGGCGAGGTCACGCTGTGACCCAAGAAAAGTCGTGTAGCTTCGACCGTGCCCTGCCTGTGCATCAGACACCACCACACCTACAATATTAATTTATCAGAAGAAAGTAAAAAAATTTAATCGTTCTCAGCCCGCACTTTGACAAAGATTGGAAAAAGTGAATAAAAATAATAAAAATAATAAAAATAATAAATAAAAATTAATTTTGAAATATAGGTGTGACAATTCTCTCTACCATAGAACATTATATCCCCAGAAAGCCACAACTAAGATTGACCCAAAATTAGAAAAAAACACCCCCTTAAGGTTCAAAGAGGATCCCCACCAAAAATTAATTGAAGAGAAGAAAATGCATCATGCTTAGAGAAGGTGACTAAAATGTCAAACTCAAAAAACTCGTAAAAATAATTTCAAATATGTGTCACCCGCCCCAAAGAACTTGAATGCCTCCGGTTGACTGATGGAGGGATGATACTCTCGCACCCATGGAAACCAACTTTAAAAGATGAAACATCTCAAGCACTATCAAACGAAAACCACACCATTTGGATTGAAAGAACAAACAAGGTCAAACCACGTCCAAGGAACACTCTTGTCACTTTTCACCAAGCCATCCTTAGAAACAGAACCAAAATGTCAACATGGGGAAGTTCGAGGGGATCCCCACCATTAAGAACCTACCAACTCCCAAGGCGAGATTGAAAGACCGAAATGGGGAGGTCCGAGCAGACTCCTTGCCATTAATGAAAAGTCCAACATCGAATCATTCAAGAGAAATTTGTGCAAGATCCAATGTGGGTTTCCCTACCATTACAACTAACAGAAGATATAGAACATTGAAAATTTCCTGATGGGGACCAAACCCCCGACCACAAGGGGCGGGGTGGTAAGGGCCTGACTACAGGGGCATCTAATGCATCACCCAAGACAAACCAACATTTCCACATTCCTGGGAGAGAACCATTCAACTTTGTGACCAATTAACCCGAAAAACCCCATAAGGAGCACTAAAATTGATTAAATCTGGTGGGATGCAACTCCCAAGATTTTATGGTGATAAGAAAACCACACCTCCTCATGGAATAGAGAAATCCCACGCACCCAAATGGGTCATCTACAAGAAGTGATTTTAACTGCTTCCACCTCCATCATTGATGACAGAAATAAGGCCAGGGTCCCATACACTCTTGGGGATCCTGACCACATGCCTACTTCACTACGAGGCCTACGGCTGGAGCCCTAATGATTGAAGCATCTTCTTCCTCGCAGTCAGGCATGGAAGACTCATAAACAAAGGTTATCCCTTTGGTGTCACACGCAACTATACCACATCCGAGACAACACCAACAAACACAAAACACCAAGACATACAACTACTCTCTCACAACACATCCATCTAAACATGGGTTTAGATATTGATCATACATCACCTCTTCACCTTCACCATGAAATATAAGAAGGACAGACGCACAACCCCCCCCCCCCCCCCCAGACGAGGGCGTACTCTTATAAAAACATGGATTCTCAAAGGGTCCCGTGAAATCCACCCTCCTCTTCAAGAGATCTCACGATGCAGACATCACCAAACATGACCCTTACGACCAATTGAAGCACTAAAATCCTTTCAAAACATCAGTCATCAATGATAATTCTAAACCGCCTTCACCCTTCCCTGCTAGAATTCCTTTCACTATTTCTAGGGGAACTTTAGAGACAATGGTGTCAAACCTCATAACCGATGACTCGGACAACTTAGAGAGATCGAAACTCTCTTCAACTCCCCCCACGTTTGTCATCCCGCTATGAGAGGATCCTCTTAGTTGGAAAAAAGAGAGGGTTAAATTTTAGTATTCAAGAAGAGAGTCCCCTGATCAACTGGAGGGTCGGACAATGGCGAGTTGCGCATGTACACACTTCAATCATATGTTAACGCTTTAGGGGTGCATATAGAAGTCAAGAAAGAAAACCATGGACCCAACCAAATTGGTCCAAAGGTCAAAACATACCACAAGAGAACACTAGACGTGCTAGGGGAACAACTTCAATGGCTTCCTGAAGCACTTTTCAAAAAAATTCAATAACTACATGATTGAATACCAACTTAAAAATAATAATTCAATCTCAAAACACAAATCATTCAGAAAGGATCCATAGCTTAAAACGCCTCACATCCGACATTTCCAAAATGTAAGGACACACCACAAAATCACCAATTATTTAAAACACCATATTTTCCTTTAACAATTTTTTTTGAGAAAGAACGAAGATGGTGGGTTGAAGAACCATCAATGGGGTCCCATGGGCCTCACACATAAATGTTCCCATGCCACACAAGCACCCACCTCATGTCCATCCTTGAACTCATATTCATGGGCCATTAATCATTTCCCTTTCCATATACACCCATGCATGTGGTTGCCCATGAGAAGACCAAGGATCAAAACCAGACCCTTCCATTTTTTTTTTCAAAACCAAACATCCAACCCTCACTTTTCAAACCATACACATCATTTCATTTTTTTAAATCACATCAGTTGAAAACATTTTCCAAGACCAAAACATTTTCACAAAAAAACCAAATTTCCACAATTCCAAAAAAAATAAAAAAGGAATGGTGCAAGGGAAAACTAGTGTTAGCGAGTGACTGGAATATATGGTTGGAAGCCATACACCAATCACGCCACTACCATAGAGGGTATTCTGGGACAACGGCCTCAGGTCCACATTGCTTTCCAGAAACTGTGAGATCACTAAGACCACTGACCTTACTCCATTTTCATTTTCCCTATACAAGATTAACCACAAGGACTGATGACACAGAACAACCTCAACTTATTCTAGTAACTTGAGTCCCACCATGCAGTGTGCTAGCCAGACACCTTACTCGTAGTCAGGATGTCGAGTACCGACAACCTTAACTCCAGTATACCATGAATCTATCACAAAAGAACACGACCTAAGAGATAAATCCTCCTCTGATACAATTTTTTCACGAACCAGGCCGGGTCACCATCCGACCCAATGCCCGACCCGGTCTGCAACATGACCCGATGGGCGTTCCCAATCCCCATGGGCTGGAACAAGTGCCTGGGTATCAAAGGTAACATGTGGGAATGGTTTACCTGAAACAAGAGACATAAAACAATCAAAAAGAGAGATAAACTACAAATAAAAACAAACAACTAAACATGACCCTAAACTAAAATCAAATTCAAAGGTCTAAAACTTTAAAATTCATCTATAAAGTAATGGCAACAAAAGAAACTAGAACTCTAACTCAAACCTTCATGCAACAAGAGAGGTGTGACACCCACGAGCCACAAACACCAACTTGAATGAGAAGGCCATCAACAACCCAAAACACCACCTCTAAGTTAAATGCTTAGACATGGAATACAAATGAAACAGAATTTACATACACACAAAGGTGCAAGTAGGGTGTAAGCCAAAATACCAGTAGGACGTCACCCAATAAAAAGGTTACACGCAAAATTATTAAATGAAAAATACATTTGGAATTTTAATTAAAGCAAATAATTAAATACTGGTACAATTTTAATGAAAATGAGATTAAGGAAAATAGTTTCAAATGGAACAAGTTAAATTAAAACTCACACAACCTTACTTTTTATAAATAACCACCGTGTCACACAGACGAGCGTGAAGTAACCAATGGGCACTAATATGGGAGAGGCCGCATGTGTGTTAGCTAGATTGGGTCCCTAGATCTTCATTTCTTGGAGAAACGTGGCTTAGAAGGCCAAAACCCTCAGAAAACATGGCTTAGAATGACACAAACCTCAGAAAAAGTGGCTTTTAAGTCCAAGACCCTCAGAAAAGCATATGTTTAGTTAGTGTTGCAATCGTCAGTCCTGCTAGTGAAACTGGGTCGAGTCACTTCTGGAACTCTAGCCCACTAGTCTAGTCCACCCTCCTAGCTACCTGTGCTTCCCGGTTTGTTCTCAAACAATTTTCAAGTTCTTGTCGCCTATCACAATAATGCATAAAATCAAAACAGTGTAATTTCACACCCAAAATCACAATTTTCACACCCAAACCCACTATTAATACCATACGCACACCAAAATCTTTTTAAAACATAATCTGTACTGGTTACAAATTAAATTAAAATAGATGCATAGTTTAACAAAACACTTTGACAATTAAGATAACCCCAAAGAGAATTTAGTAAAACGTTTTCAAATATGTCTCAAAACTCCAAAAGGGAAAAAAGTCATTCAAAACTCCTTTCTGAAATAAAAAATATTCTAACACACTCCAAAATATAAACTACATCATCCTCACTCCCTAACTCACACACAGCAGAATTTACAAAACAATAATAAATAGTCCAGAAGTAAAAGCTTATAAAAAAATTTAAAATTAATCTCTTGATGTTAACAACTAAACCCACACATACCCCTATTTTACGACTAAACACTCACAATTTCATGAAAAGAATACAATTAAAACCACTTGCACAACTTAATAAGATGACATCACAATTCAAAAGTCACTAACAAAGTTCTCAGTAGAAAACAAACTCCCAATATAAACAACCTACTAAACAATTTCCAATGCAAATCAAAATTCTAATATAACCAACATTTCACAACAAAAAATAATTGAATAATACACCAAAGCAATTAGGCCTTGCAAATTAATTCATCAAATAATAACTTAGACGTGGAACCACCTACCTTTGACGCCGAGACTTCCAAACTTTTGTGTAAAACTCCAATCACAACCAATTCACATCATTACCAACTAAATTTATACCCTAAAAACAAAATCAGACCAAAGATAAAATCAAAACTAGACCAAAACCACATAAACACTTACTGAACCCCCATTGAATTGACATAAAGAAACTAGAATAATGAAGGGGGTTTACCCAAGGTGTTCTCTGCAGGAAGGAGTTGCGGGGGAAGCCACTGGTGAGGAGAGGCCAAGAGGCTGTGCGGGTGGCTGGAAGGGAGGGGAAAGGGCGATCGAGACGAAACCAGGCAGGGGGGAAAATCCAGTGGTGAGGTGCAGGTTGACACTGAGGGTTCCAAGGGGTGACAGAGGGTGAGCGCACTGGCAGAGGGGGCTAGCCAGGGAGAACAGCAGCGACACAACATGGTGGATGTGTTCGGGGAACAAGGCAGCAGCACAACAGGGCTTCACTGAGGAGGTTGCTGTCAGCCAGGGAAGGTCGACGAAGTCTCTCATACATCACTAGAAGTCCGCACATGGGCATGTCCGAGAAGTGGGGAGGGGTTTCTGGTGAGTTTGTTGTTTGGGTGGATGGCTATGGGGGAAGTGGGGCACAACGTGGAGGGCCAAGGGGAGGTGAGATCCGACGGGAATAAGGATATGGGGGGCACCAAAAAATTTAAACCCTAAACTAAGAAAGAAATGATAAAAGAATAAAAAATAAAAATAAAACCTAAAAAAACAAAACAAATAAAAAAATTAATATTAAAAAAAATTATAGTATTTATAAACTAAAACCATAAAAATAAAGATAATAATGATAATAATTAATGTTGAAAATAATAATAATGTAAGGTGATAATACTAATAACGACATTTATGAAATTAGTAAAAGTGGTAACAACCTAACATAATATTAACAATAATAATAAATATTACTGTATTAGTAACTTAATAAATTTTATATTCTTAGTTAATATTAATAATATTCTCAAAAAATATTATAATTATTATCATTAAAACAATTTCTTAAATTTTATTAAACTTTGTATTTTAATTTATTTCAATTTCTTTACTCACCATAATTTTATTATTCATTTATGTTTTAACTCATTTCTGAATGTTGGGCACACCACGCGGTCTTAGAACCGTGCTTTGACCGTACGTCCAGTGACACAAACCCCAAAATTCTCATAATAATAATAATAATAATAATAATAATTATAATAATAATAATAATATAATAACATACCTAATAAACTAAATAATAAACTATACATTGATCAACTTAGGAAAATGTTATTAACAAAAATAATACTCTCAATTAAATTAATATCCAAGAAAATAATAATATACTCAACTGAAATAAATATTATCATTATTATTAAAAACCTTCTTAATTTGTTTTATTTCATTAGTTGACCATCATTTAGGGCGTGTGGTGGACCGGGCGAGGTCGTGCGATGACCCATGCAAAGTCGTGCAGCTTTGATCGTGCCCCGCCCATGCGTTGGACACTGCCACGCCTAAAATATTCATTTATCTGTAGAAAGTAAAAAATTTAATCTGGCTCAGCCCTCACTTCAACAAATATTTCCAAAAGAGAATAAAAATACAAAAAATAAAAAATAAATTTTATTTTAGAAATCCGGGTGTGAAAAAACTAATGTTAGTTAAGGGGTATAAATGGAATAAAAAAAGGTGTTATGTTGGATGGGTGAATTAGGTGAATTAGTTGGAGAAATGGTTAGTTAGATATGTGTGTATGTATTTAATACCTAACATGCAAATCTTATAATGTGTATGTTTCTGTTTCATTATTAAAAATACTAGACACTTTGTTTACCCAATTTACCCTTACTAATATGGATTAACAAGTTACCAAGGTTGTTATTTTTTTAGTTATGAATTATTATGACCAAGTTACAAAATTTTTACATTATGAATTAGAAATTGGAATATATAAAATATAATTGAACATATAAATGTGAGAAAATAAACTTTTAAATAAACACATATAATATATTAAAAAAATATTGATTAAAATGCCTTTTATAGATTAAGTGTCTTTTATTCTTATTTATTATATATTATTAATTGAAAGAGTATTTATATATATTTTATATGTTTTAAATTCATAGTGAAACCATAAAATAATTTAATTATACTTATTTTGATGATATTTATACATCTATTATAAAATTATTAGAAAAAAACCATCTTACTTTTAACATGGTATTTAATCTTTAACTGAAGTAATTTATTTTCATTTACTAAAAAAATATTTTACTTGTCAAATAATATGGGCCTAATAATTCAAAATTTAAGGTCTATTTTATCAAATAAAATTTAAATGTATAGGGGAAATTAAAATAAATTTTAAAATTAGCATGCGTAGAACCCATTTTTATAAAAGTGTGTTTTTAAGGATAAAAATTACGTTTAGGATAAAACTATCAATGATTTTTATTTTGATGAAATAAATTGGTTTATTATATAAAAAAATAAATTTTAGGTGGTTTTTCAATCCAAAAAATATAGATTTTTCTTCAAAATAATATTTAATTAAACAAAAATACTAAAAAAATTTATTTTATTATAAAATATTACATAAGTCCATAAAATGATAAACATATATTTTATAATTGAATAATAATATTTCAAAAATATATTTTTTCACTCATTCAATAAATCATTGATCATTGAAAATTCTTTATAGAAATCTAGTTCAATCTTATATAAATAAATGTTATAGTTTTTGAAAAAAATTATTTTCCACTATTTACAAAAAAACAACTCTTTTGGAAAGATCATGAAATTTCATCTTAACATAAAATATTTATTACATTTTTAAATATATAGTTTATTTATTAATTTTAAATTAAAACATTTTTAACTTTATATTTTAAAAGATACTTATTAATATAAATGATTTTCAGAGTATGCTTTGTTGGATAGTTTAAGATATGGTGGTAAGCTACCACCATAGGGTCTTAGGTATTCCACCATACCTTATGAAACATCCACATGAGAAACTAAGGAACCAAAAAGGAATATAATTGAATAAATATTTCATATAAGTATGTGTAAATATTTTTATTCCCAATCTAGGTCCCAATTGTCAAAATAATCCCCTTACCATATCAAAATTCCAATCAAATCTCAAATCATTAACCAATAAATATATTGTTCATTAAAAAAACCCAAATATAGGTTTTATCATCCTATAAAATAATTATAATGTCCCCCATACATAATTCAAACCTATCTCTGTCATCAATTCAACATTATCTCACTTTTTTACCTATTAAAAAATAAACATGCTTATGCTATACAATTGCAAACACCAAGGATAGATCCACCAACTTTTTCTCCGAACTCCCAATCAAACCAATATAAAAACATAACAAAACATTCAATTAAACTAAATATGAAATTTCATAACCAAAATGTCAAATAATATATAAAAAACCATTCAGACATCTTCTAGACATCTTTATCCAAAAACATCCATTTTCACACGTTGATGTACTATCTAAACACCCAATCAAGATGTCTTAGATTATAATGGAATCATAAGATAATATAAATTCCCACATTTAATTATGAACCTTGAAATGGGGTGTAATTAAATGGTTGTATCATCGAAAATATTCTCCATCCCTGAGGCTCTTGAAAACTATTTTCATTTTGATTTTTCACCACTTTGGAAAATCATTACTAGCATTCTTGTTTGAAAAACGTGAATGTTTTTTTCTAATAATTATTATAGCATGGAACATTATTTTGAAAACATATATTTATATATTGTATTTACAACATGATATTTATGTTTTTTAATTTTAAAATAAATGCATTAGGAATAGAATATTGGGATAAACTACGGAGTTTTAATACTCACTCCTATAATGTTCCTATATTTTTATCCCTTGTGAAGGTTTCCCCTTGAGTTTGATAGCCTTGGGAAATTTGTGATTATTATTTTGGAGTTCAACCAGTGGATTCAAATAGAGTTAATTGGTTGTGAGGTTTAGTATGTTTTGTTTTTAGTTTAGTTTTACTTTTAGTTTCTTGTACAAATAATGTTCATTTCTATTTCTGTATAACTATTTTTTTGGGCAGTCCGTTTCTTTCTGCAGTTTTTTTGATTGTTTATATTTGGGAGAAATAGTTCCCTTATGTAATCTATATATTCATTTGGTAATTTTCACTATCCTCGTAAGATCATGAACGCCTCTCGGGATATGTCACTAGCTGGCCTGGCTGACTCATTAAGGTTAGACTTGGGATGGTTCGTGAAAAAATGGTATCAAAGGAGGTCAGCTCTTAGCAGACCAAGAATTTTAGAGTGTCCTTGTTACTTTAGAGATTTCAAGGTATATGGAGTATGATTATTGGGACTTGAGGGGACATTGGGGTAAAAGTGATGAGAACTCTTGCTCATTCTAATTATCGAGTTTCCATATGAAGTCTGGTTTTATTAATGTCCTTTGATATTGTTAATTATTTCGAGTTTGGATATAACAAACGGTTTTTGAGTAATGGACTCTATGATCTCATAGGGCATGGAAATCCATGTAGACATGGGGAATGGTTCTAATAAATCTCACCATTTTGGTGTTGTTTTTGACATATGACCTCCAACCATATGGTCATGTCACCCACCAACACAAGTTCCCTTTTGTGGGTCTCTTGGACAATTCTAGAATTCTGATTTGTTTTTAAAATCATTCTGTGAGAATTATGGAAATTTGTTTTAAAGGAAAGACTGTATATTAAAAAGTGTTAAAAGGGGTTTTCAAAAATTAAATATCATAATGGTATTCCAAGGTTTTGTTTTTGTGAAAATAATTTTGGGGAGGACGTGGAAATGATTAACTGGGATTGGATCTTCCCTAATATAAACTTTTGGTTTTTAAAATAAAATGTTTAGAATGTGTGAATAATTTTTAGGTGATTCTAAATCATTATTTTAATTGAGGTATTTTTGGATATTGAAAAGTATTCGAATTTGATGAATTATTTTTTCAAATTGGTTTTGAGTGTTTAGTGTTTTCCTAGAAAGGGTATTTGTGTCAATGGCAATCATATTATGAAAAGTTACCTTGCTGAATTTTAGAAAATGGGAAGGCGTTCTATGGAGTATCTTGTTTGTTTACAAATATGTTAAAAGTTAAAGTTGGATGGTTTTTAAGAAAATGGAACTTCAAGAAGTATGGTTTCTTTTGTGAAATCAGAAAATCATTTTTACTTGGTAGTCAGTGTTCTTTGGGAAGGTAAATGATTTATTGAATGATATTGTTTTTTAACCATTTTTGTTTTCATGGATGCTCACATTCATGTTTTATTGATTCCTAGAATTATGATCTATATTTAATGGTGGTTGGGTTCCTAGGGTGGCATGTAAATGTGCATGTGAGTGAGACATTATGAAACACCATTGGTGAATGTGAAAATCCACCACGTTAGTTTTTTTTTCAAAAGTTATTTGTGCTGAAAAATTGTGGAATATATTTATAAATTTATGGATATATGGCTAGTTATTATATGTCTTTGAAGATTATTTTATTCATTTTGCTTCCTTATGATCTATAATTCATAATATTATTGTGTTGTGAGATGTGATCTTATTGGTGGCTAGGTTTTGGAGTAATGTTTACTGGGTTTCTAAAGATGTGTTGGATGTCGTGATGTGGCCATGGATAGTTATCCATTTGAAATATTTCCTGTTGATTGAAATAAATATTCATTTATAATGTTAAATCCACCTCTTTGAAAAATGACCCATCCCATTTGTTGTAATATATATCTTTTGGGCTCTAATTATAGTGCCTTTATGTTATGATTATTATCTCGGTTATAGTGGTTATGTTTTGTGATTCATGATGTGTTTCACCAAGTCCCTTATTCATTTCACTCTTCATTATAAGTAGGTTAGAATGGTGGTGTGTATCCTTAAGTCTCTATTGGGTATTGGTGTTTTGTTTGAACTAGTTTGTTTCATGAGGTAATATGATTCATAGCTTCTGACTGCGGGACAATAGATGCTTCAAATATTATGGCTCGAGCCATAGTCCCCGGGGTGAATCTTTTCACGCAGTTAGGAAATCCCTAGAGGTGGGGAGAATATAATTTGGCTCCAACCTACACTGTTGTGGGAAGTCAGTTTCTATGTATCTATTGTGGTTCTTCATCAATGTGAATTTCTTCCTGTTGCAAAGAGCATGGTGGACTTACCCCACACACTATGTCTAGGGTTATGCCATCATGGATGTGGGTTTCCAATCACTATCCCTGTGTGAACTCCCTGTGTAAATATGGTGTAGTCATGGTGTTTCCAGTTCAAAGGTGAATATTGTTGGGTATTTCCTTTATTTATTTTCTGTATTATTGGCCTAATGATTGGGTCACATTCCCTCCCCTCCCCAGGTGGTAGGTGTCTATATCGGTGCTGAAAGTGTTGGTCCAGTTATTTTCCCCTCCGTTCGAGAGTGGGTGATGTAGATGATCATATTGGAACCCTCTTAATGTGGGGTTTTAGGTTTTTGTGAGATTAATTTGGTCGGACTATGGAGTCGAGGTAGGATTATATCTCATGTTTAATTCTTTTTTGTTCATTTCTAGATGGAATCTAAGGGTGTGGAGACCCACTGTAGGACTTGAAGATCTGTCCTCTAAGGATTTGATGGATGGTAGTTGGGATTTAATTTTGGGGATCATGTTATAGTATCCCCCTAAATAATTGGATGTTTTGAGTGAAATTTGGTTTTGGTGATGATTTTTATCATTTGTAGAATCCGAACAATATTGTTCTTGTCTTGGTTATGGAGGTGGTGTCTTGATCTTTCTATTTATACTTAGGAAGTGGTTGTGAGTTGGTGTTTTGTTTGGGGAAAAGGATTAAGTTACATATATGGGGAATTTTTTTTCATTGGATTGAGATGTTGTATTTCGTTAATACATAATACTTATGTGTTTTCTGTCAGATTTAATGTGTCATGACTTTATGGGGGCGGAAATCTTTAATGGTGGGAGGAATTGTCAAACCTCTTTTTAATGTCATTTCTTGGTTAGATCTGGTTCATTGGAAATCCTGAAAATTTTATTGGGTTTTGGGTGAGATTAATTTTGAGTATTAAACTTACATATATGGCTAATTATCCTACTTTGGGTTCCTGATTTCTTTTTTGGGAGTTTCTGGATAAAAGGTTGTTCATGATTTGGGACAAACCATGAGCCCATTTCCAGATTTTAAAAAAATTGATTCTTTTATTACTCAATTTTTTTCAAAAAAAAAATAACCTATTATAATTTCCACTTATCCTAAATTTAAATATTCAGACAACCATATCCTTTTGGACCCATCAAGATTTCATAATCATGATTAATTTGGGTTAGTTATTCAGTTATTGGGAAAAATCAATGGCCCATTTCCCATTAAAAAAAATAATATTTTTTCATATCTTATTACTTTTTTGACAATGTTCAGTGATTAAACCTCCCTCTCAAGTCCAAAATAATAGTCTCACCCCCATGTTCCATTTTCACTATTTGGATCTCATCTTAGTCCCAGATTAGTGTAAAATGTCTCAATGTGTCTCAAATCTTCTAGATTTTACAAGGGTAATTTGTCTCATTCATAAATCATTCAATTCATACTCTATTTCCCAAAAATATTCTTTCCAAGGTTCTTCAATATATTATGTTCCTCTCCAAGGATTTCATATCCATTCTATTTCTGATATGGGTTCATATCTAATGGAAGACGATGAGTTTTCTAGTTTCAATTGTGAGATTCCTTCTCTATTCTCCACACTCTTCCTCCTCCTTTTGCTATTTCTTGGATTTATATTATCCCCTTGTAATTATATAACTAGGGTTATATTATGACATGTTTTTTGATGGGGGTTTTTCTCTTTTGTGGTCAGTCGTCATAGTTTTAGGGTTTATAAACCCATGGATGGTGATATCGGGTGTGCGTTTCTATTCCACCAAGGATCTGATGTAGGGAATCCATTTTTCTTTCCATTATCATTTAAGTTTCATAATTTTCTTAATTTTATCACATGATATATATGTTTATTTTTTTTCAGCATTTTTATAATTTTCTTGGTGTAAAAAATGGTTGTTTATTCCTTGTTTAGTGAAAAGTAGTGTTGTTTTGTCATAAAAGTTCACACCTAGTATTCATTTAAATTTTCTGTTATCTATCACACTAGGTTTGTGAGGTTTAGAACCTGCTTTATGTTATTTGGAAAATTTTTAAGTTTTTTGAAAAGAATTAGGGAATTAAATTGGTGTTTTATTCCTTGTCAAGTTCCTAAAATAAATTGATTTGTTTAAAAGGGCATGAAATGTGTTTGGTAAATTTCCTGGTTATCTTTGATATGTTAAGTGTGATTTAGAAATTATTTTTCAGTATTTATAAAGTAATATGATGCATTAAAAATGTTATTTATGGGTCTTTATATGGCTTTAAAATGTTAATATGGGTTTTCAAACAAATGTGTTTGAATTTACAACATGTTTTGTTCCGTGTTTCCGAAAAATGGATTGTTTCACATCCTTATGAAAATGGTTGTGTTTTGAATACGTAACTTGAGTTTTTAAAGGTTTTAATGAATGATTTTTTCTGATGTAAATGGTGTGTATACACATCCTTAAAAAATTTGAAGTGTGCGCCTTGGTCAATAGTTAGTTTTGAGAAAGGATTAAAAAGATCATTTGTCATTTTTATTGTAAAAATTGTTTCCATGGGTATTTCATGATGTATATATTGGGTCTACTTTATGGTCCTTGAAATTGATTTATTAATTGGTTTTGGGGCTTCCAAATCTGGTTTGATATGGTGTTGATGGTTTTTATGAATTAAAATATCATTTTTGAATGGATTTTTGGTGCAAGGCCTTGTTATATTTCTTGACATTGTTTTAAGAGAATTTTGGGTGTTTGTTGATCTATGAATGAAATGTGAGACATTTTTTTGTACATTTTATGTGTGTATTATTTTTAAATGGAATATTCATGAGAAAATTTCATTTTATAAATGTGTAACTTTTCTGATCACAGAATGGGAAAACCCATATATCAAGGTGGTTGAACATGAACTAGTATGCTAGTGATCTGGTGGAGTTTTGTCCCAGTTTTAAATAAGAACAATGACGATGAATACACTAACTAAAATATGATGATGATTATTTTGGGTAGCACAAGGTTAGGGATTATTCTACTACTAGTGGATCATGTTCCAGAGAATGGATACTTTTTATTTTTACTTTTACACTGAGATACGAGGTAGCTGGGGCCCACAATAAACTAGTTCTTAGGGGTGTTCCTATGACTTGTTATCATTGTATATTTTGTACTCACTTTCATAATAAGGTGTGCTTATTTGGTAAATTCAGTAGTGTGTGTGTTTTATTTAAAATATTACATTCTTTAAATAATACATCTTTAAAACTATTTTTATTTTGATGTTTCACCACTCTGAAATTTTGTTACTATTATTGTGGTTTATAAATCCTGCATGTTTTTGCCTAATAATTATTATTTCATGGTACATAATATGGAAAACATAATTTTTTATCATGTATTTAAAACTAGAATGTAAAATTTCTCTTATTTTAAAAGAAGTTCATTGGGAATTGGATATCTGGATAACCTGCGGAGAAATATTACTCACTCCTATAGTGTTCTTCTATTTCTAGCCCTTGTGTAGGTTTCATCTTGAGTTAGATCGACTTGGGAGACATGTGATAATTATGATGGTGAGTGACCAGTGGGGTCACATTGAGTTATTTTGTTGTTAGGTTTGGATGGTTGAATTGTTGGGTTAGTTGTACTTTCATATTGTTGTACAAATAATGTTTAGTTCAATTTTTATGTATATATTTTTTAGGTTTTCCTTTTCATTATGTTGTTTGTTTTATTGTTTATATGTGGGATAAATCACTTATTTTTTCACCCTATTGATTCCCTTGGTTCTTGTTTCCATCTTGGTAGGATCCGGAATGCCTCTTAGGACTTGTCACAGGCTAGCATGGGTGACCAATTCTGGGTCAACTCGGGCTGGTTTATGACATGATACATATTCAATAACATTATAATTTTACGTTAGGAAAAAACCAATTACCTTCTTTGATGCATCGTTATATATCAAAAACCATAATTTCTCGACATTAGAGTCAAAATATGATCATTGACCAATCTTCTATTTAGTTATTCATAACATTCTTCACATTCCTTTATCTATACAAACATCACCCCATCACATGTTATCTTGGTTAACATGTTATCAAATTAGGAAAAATTCTAAATTAATCACTGATAATAATCTACCAAATGAAAAAAACTACATACCATTGTTAAATTCATTAGTTTATACCATTCTATGACCACCTTTGCATTCATAAGATCAAATTACATTCTATCCATGGAGATAGTATAACCATGAAATAAAAGATCTTGAAACCATAAATCACACTTACTAAATTTACCATAAAACACGTTTCTTATAATATTATCAAGTATGATCCTCAAGTGATTACAATGGTCCACATTGATTATATAATACAAAAAATATCATCCACGAATAGCAATATAAAGAATCGTCAAGATATTCATTGAATACTCTACTCATTAGATCCATAAAAACTATGTGTACATTATTTGATCGTAATAGAATTACTATACAATCAAAATTTCCATACCTAATTCATGATTCTATATTTATAATTTATTACTTTAATTTCAATTGATTATTTCCATAAATAAGGCCATTATTTGAAACATTTTTGGAGTCATGAAGTTTATCATATAAATCAATAATTTAATGTTGTAGTCCTCCAAACACAGGAGCGACACAACCATGACCCATAAAAAATAGAAATTAATAATCTATAAATGATATAGTGAATACATAGATATAATTATGTTCTATATATCATATATATAGTTTATATTTATCATCTTACCCAACCATGATAGGTCTTGATGGAAAACATGTCAAATCAGTTTGTGACGTGGTAGTCTGTCGTACACCCAAGCGGCGTTATCATTTCACATTTGAGGGAAGAGAATATGGATATAGGTAATGAAAATATCACAATAATATATCATCATATTTTAGATACTGTAATTATTATATAAGAACAAATTAATAATATTTTAAGGATGTTAATGAAGAAAAAAATGCCTAATTCGAATTTTTACCTCTTCTCAAACAACCTATTTATGATTATACATAAAGTATTTATAAAAAGAATTAATGAAGAAAATATTCATGGATGAGGGGTTCGATTTAGGTATGTGATTTGGGTATATTTTTGCTGAATAAATAGTTTTTATGTTTTGATGAAGAGAGACGTCCGTGTGGAATTTATAAGTGAGGTGAGTGGGACACTTTAATTTTTTTAAAAGAAAATTCTTTCTTAAATGTTTTTCACATGAAATAATGGAAAAAAGGAGTATTATCGATAAATGAAAATCATAGGGTCCTAAAATATATTTTATCAATTTTTAGGACATTTAAACCCTTCTATTTCTTTTTTAATCCCTTGTAAACCCATTTTTACATTAACAATGGTAACTAATTTTTTAATTTTTCACTATAAATTATTATAAAAAATTAAGTTTAAATTATTATAAAATATAAATTATTCTGATTACAAATATGAAAAATATTTTACCAAATTTATTTTACAAATGTAAAATTTAATTTTAAAACAAAACATGAAGACGTGATGAAGAAGGGTTTTTAAAAAGAAAAATATCATAAGTATGAAAGGTTTAAATATGAAAATTCAATATAAAATTGATTCCAATTACCTATTTTTTTATTATAATATAATGGAACTAATTTTAATTTATTAATAATTTAGAATATATTTATTATTTGTGAAATAATATAAATTGAGAGGCCATTTGAAATAAAATTAGGTACTTTTCAATATTAATAAAAAAAAGAAACATTCCAAAAAAAGAAAAAACTAACTGTAAGATAATTTTTATATTCTAGTTTCAAAATTGAATTTAATTTTTTCAAATAAATTTATCCAATTTTTGAAATATTAATTTTTATCATATTTCCTCTAAAAGTGATGAAATCGTTTCCCTTAAAAAAAACTTTTTAGAAAAAAATTCTTTTGATATCAAAAGAATTTATTTTATTTTAAATACCTAGCTATTCATTTAATTTATTTTATATATTTTTAAACTGTATATATTTTAAAATTTAGTTATTGCCATTCTAAAACAAAAATTTAATGGATATTTTATAGTTATATTCTTTAAATAATAAATTCTCAGTAGAGTATCATGTATTGTTTCAACCTATTGTTGCGAGAGTCGTAATATATCGAATATATTGAATTTATTTAAACGGGAAATATATCAAAATTTTATATGGTGTGATAATACGATATCTAAATATTCATAAGACATTATCATCTCAATATAAATATTCACATCAAATTTTTTTTAAAAAAATTAACACATCATAATCTAAAGAACTAACATTCCTTAGATCATGGAAAATATAATAACAATTTGATACATTATAAAGTATTTCTCCAATTTTCTGACTATATTAATATTCATTGATTAAACTATTACTTCATCATTAAGTTCTTAAGGATGTTTTTCAGATGAAGAAAAATATTATCACATTTTAATATATCTCATTTTGGGTCAACCAATCACATTAAAAAATGTATATATCATATCACATCACATCTATATAAAAAAAAACCATCTTCCCTTTCATAAACACAATTATTTGAATAATTTTTCCATTCAATAAAACTAATCCAAAAAATTCTTAGAAAAAAATTATATTTTTTATCAATACAGTTTTTTTTAACTTTTTTAGAATAAATTAAACATGAAAATCAATTAAGAATATTTAGGAGAAATCTCATAAATTAAAAAAAAATATTTTTCCCTTTCTAAAAATCAGGAATATCCATTTGAAAGGCATACACACAATATTTATTTTCCATTTAAAAATAACCTAAACATCAAGGAATCATATCAAATTCATAATTTAATATTCAATAATAAATAGAAATATTTTTCAATTACATAAACATCCATATCACGTATAAATCATGAAAACATACATTTATAATTTAATCATGTTATATTTTTACACTGAGTTGAATCAATTCCATGAATATATAATATGTCACATAATATTGTTAATTAAATCTCTAATAATAATTAATTAAGAAAAAATAAATTATTTTCTAGTCACATTTCAATTAACATGCAACTTTTTCCATTTTTGATCCATCTCAATATGTCTTCCACATAAAATCATATAAATTTTATTCATGTACATATTCTAAATAAACATACCTATATATGGTGAAATATACTAATCACACACTTTCAATTTTTAGACTAGTATAAAATCACATCAAACAAAAATCAAGTGTAAACATACCTAACTAATATCACTTTCTAGAATTCCCTTAACATATTTAGATTCAATTATAAATAGGTTGTACAAGTATCATTAGGTGACTTATCATGTTCGAAACCATTTTATCTCCACCTATACAAAATTATAGAAAATAAAACTCTATCAACTATTAATTTATATTTTTCATCCCCAAATTACAAAATCCGGAAATGATGTTTTACCATCACATGCATTTTTTGGTAAAGATAAAGAAATATTGTGAGTATTTTAGAATAATTTTGATTTTGATTATCAGTTTTGGGAAAAGATTTATTGCCGATATGGTCCATGAAAAAGTATATGTTTACTTTTAATGTATGTTTGGAATTAACAAAAAATCCAAAGGGAAAGTTTGAAGTTCCATAAGTGGCAAAGATGTATTTCTTACAAATTACGTTTTTTCTATGTTTCAAGGGTAAATTAATGGGTGAGGGAGTGAGTATTTTCCTGTAAACATGATGTTGGATTCCCACACATAAAAATTAAATACAAAAAAATCTTTATAATTAGAACATGAGTTTTTATATTGTTCGTCTCCTCCTGAGAATGTTAATCATTTTTTTATTCGGATGACCATGTGATAGATTATCCACTAAAATCATTTTTTTTTCAATATATGTGGATTTTATATGGATTATCCTGAAACCATGTCACACTATATTACATAGTTGGGGGTTTACCATATGACATAGGTAGACAAATATTTCATCCCACGACAGAACATCAATATTGTTTCCTTCCAACTGTTCTCCTCAAAATTAGTTATCTATGTTGAAATTTATCACTATATCTATTCAAGATGTCACTTCATAAAAAATATAATCTACTTCCCTAGAAGTATACTCTTTTAATACCTTATATCCTTTAAAAATATCTATAGGGAACCTAGTATCTATATATTTCTAAGATTTCCAAATTATTTGTAGAATATATATAATTTCCTCTCCCAACACTGAATCTCTAGAACACTTCCATAAAAAATATTAAACAGAATGTAACATTGAATTCCATAGTGGCTCATAATTTATTCTACAAATGAAAACACTGAAACACTGGTATATTGTTATTTATTCCACGTAGCCGCTAGAATATTTATTACTTATATCATATTCATTTTAAAACTTATTCGAAATACTGGTTATTCGTAGAAATAAATGGGTGGATTCTTCCTTTTATTATATTCTTTTAAAAATAAATAGATTTTCATTATGTATATTATTGAAACTCCCTTCTTCTTCCTTGAGAGTTCTTCTATTTACTCAGAACACTCATAATAGTAAAAAACTCATCTTCATCAAGAGAGATTCTTGATAACATCATATTTCAAAATTCCATCATCCTTAGAGAGTGTTATTAATCTCTTTGATATCTCTAAGTATTCACTACTTAATAGTTTCTCTATAAATTTCTTAGTTTTAGTACACTACATCCAACAATCCTTCATCAATCTAGTTATTTTTCTATCAATGATAATTATTGTATTAGTTGATTAATTTTTTGATTTTTGGGTGTTTTATTATTTAAATAAATTGAAATATATATGAAATATCAGTCATGGAAAGATCAAATGAACAATATCACCCCATGATATACATATATCATATTTTATATCCACTTTTGTCTCAAAACAATAATATGATTCCCTATAAATGAGTTTTTTTTTCATTTTTAAAACATCTAAATAAATCTATATTTATTATTTTTATAAACCTCATATTTCTCCCCTTATAAATATTTCATGAGAATCCAAATCTAAATATTCATCAATGAAGTATTATAATAAAACCTAAACTAACAGATTAGTATGTATCAACGTATAGATTGAGTGATCTTAGAGCATGAATGTTTCCCTGAAAAATAATTCAGATCTTGATTAAATCCTAACACAATACATTACATCTCAACTCCAAATTCCTCTTATCAATTTATAATCAATAATTTTTATTGATATTTAAGTCACTGAAGATGAGAATATGAATCATATGAATTACTTATACAGATTTGTGAAAATATGAAGGTTCTTCTTATTGGAAAGGAAAAATTCCGAGACTTCCAAATATGATTCATTAATTCCTTTTTTGAATCACATATACTTTTTTATATTTAAACATAGTATTAAAATATAAAAAATAAAATGATTTTTATCATTCATTGATTAAATGAAAAATAAAAATATTTAACTTCAAAAAAAATATTATCTAAAGTAAATCCAAACATTATCACCTCTTTATTATCTTATATACATTTTTCTCACTCAAAAAAATTATAATAATAAATTAAACTCTCATGGTCAACCAATATATCAAATTAAAAATATCATTATTAATCTTAAAAATGTGTGTTGTTTCTTTTTTATTTATCAGGATACTATTTATTATAATTTTCTCAAACCTATGACAAAATAATGTCATAACATATATTTCATGATATATCTAATATTATAGAAAAAATGTTACATCATCAAAATCTAATACCACTTCAAAATCATAATTCATGAATCTTTAAAATATTATAGTTGGTTGATAAACCTTGTGATGGTTTATCAGAAAATTATGTACATATGTCTGAATCTTATGGTGGAAATTACTAACATTAGGGTAATATATATCAAATTTACACTTAGGTTTTCCTAGAATAATTGAGATAAAGTCAACGTTACGAATACATCTATAAAACATATGATAAAATGTATGATTCTTTTGCAAATGTTGTCTAAACCTTTTGATTTTTATATCTTAATATTACAGTATATGGTTGTATGAACCTTATTGGAATCCTATCAGAACCTTATGTATATCTTTTATCAAACATATGAGGTATATAACAAACCTATCCAAATACATACTAGTTCTTATCCTATCTCTATACTTTAAAATAGCCATAATAAACCTTCTTCCAATGAATGTTTCTCTACTAATTTCAGAAACCAAAATTATTGGTACTCCAGGGATAGCCTATATTTACCTTTAGGATATATTATTTAAAACATTATACATATTTAATACCTTTCAAGGATATTTATACAAGTTTTATAGTACATACTTAGTATTTATCTATTTAAAACTCCTCCACATCAAGTAATTTAAAATGCAATACATCTATACGTTTAGTACTTATATTTGGATTGATGTTCCAAACTAAAATTGTCTTATGTATGTGATTACAAATATAATATATCAAACCAATTATAGATAGAATACCATTAGATTATAATTCTATTTCTGACAAGTGTATGGGTAGCCAAATTCATTTACAGTTGGAGGACACACACTCTATCACCCATGACTTTTATTCTTCAAAATTATATTTAAAAAATCTATTTTGAAAACATATAAGAAATCATCCCAAAAGTTAATATGATATCCCCCTTTTTTTACACTTAATTAAAAACTTACTCTAACCATCAATGTTATCCTTCACCCCAAATTGAAAAAAAAATTAATTTTTATCTTCCCCTTATCAACAAAACTTGTGTAATAGGGGACTTCAACAAATAATTAATCTAATTTTGAGAAATATATATTACACATATTTTTCCTCCCCACTTTTGAGTGGATCAGTCCACTTATAATAGATAATGGTGGAATAAAATTTTCACTTATTAATAAGACATTTAAAAATCATATCTACGACTACATTGGATATACTATTATAGAAAACAAGAGAATTAAATTTATCCAAAAATCTCACCAGAAATAGAAAAAAATTTATAACAACATTGAATACGATATCATAGGGGATGGTCACACAAATTTGATATAATTTTTATAAAGATGTTCTTTTCTTGAAAAAATGAATGAAAACAATTTAATTAAATGTATGTTTTTTCTATATTTGTCTAGTTATTCACACCTTGATAATTATATTCAATATAGATCAAAAACAGGGTTTGTAGAGTGAAAATCATACCCAATCATTCCATTTGTATGTGGATTCATGAATTCCAAATAAAATATTAAAGGATGAATCTTTCTATTTTTCTGAATCAAGGAATATAGCATAGAAGGGAGTGAATCAGGGTAGTGACATTTTTGAATTTTATTACTTGATCATGATCTATCTCTCTCTTTTTTAAGAACATTATAAAATAAGATATTTTAGTATATGATTACTATATAAAATATATTTTGATATATACCACACCAAGAATAAATAATATAAGATATACTATAAAAAAATAATATTTAAATAATACCATTATAACCAATTTATTGGATTGAATGATATGAATATGAGCAAAAAAGTTATTCAAACACATGTTAAAAAATGTCATAATAATTTTTTTTCAATGACTAGAAAATTAGTAGTCAATTTTTAATGATAATAATTATTTCATATAATGTTAAGAATAGTTAATGTATAATAAGGTAATATTTATATAAATTCATATTTGTTTGTATATTAAATGTTTCATATAATATAGAAATTTTAATTTTTATTGATTTAAATTTATTGAAAATTTATTTTTAATACATTTAAACAAATTAATATCCATTCGTTCTTAATAATTAATTTTTTAGAAATGATGAAAAAAATCATTTGATTGTAAACAAGATATTTTTTAGAAAACTATTTTACATTTTAAAAGTATTTTAATCATAATAAATTAAATAAATAAATTTTGATTAATGGTATAGACAAAATATATTTATTACATATTCAATAAAATAAATTAATAGTCTTTTAATTGTTTTTACTAAGTAAGGAATCAGAATAAAATCATTTTATACTTCAAAAATACTATTTTCCCAAAAATAGTTTTTACATATTATATGTGGATATTAAAATTATATTAGAACTTTTTTATAAATTTTATTTTATAAAATTAATATAATTTTTATAACATCATATCAAAATTATCTAATGGTACTTTTTTGGAGTGGTAAAAAATAGTTGATTCTTATGTGAATAGTGAAAATGTTGCTTTTAGAAATACTATAACTTTTGTGTCATAATTAGTATATAATAATTAATTTTAAATATAATAATTTTTTTAATAGAGAAAATATTTATTTATGGATTATGATAAAAACACCTAAAACATTATTTTGAATTTGGAAACCCAAACACGACTTTTAGGAACCTCAGTTAAATTTTAACTTAATAAATACTATTTTTGGTTAATGTTTATTTAATTGAGCGGTTGATTAGAGAAATTCGTTTTTAGATGGATCTAAATGTAAAATAAAATTTCTTTAATTATTAATAAACTAAAATAACTACTATAAATCAATTTTATAGTTTTGGTTGTGTAAAATCATTTTTAATCATAAAAAGGCATTCTTTTAAAAGCGTTTTTTTGTCGAGTTTTATGAACATTTATTAAAGGAAATTTCTAAAAATTTCAAAAATTCAAGATGATAAAATGGTTTCAATATTTTTAATCATCTGCTACATATTTATTTTTTTGGTTAGAGATATTTTATTTTCATATTCATTAGTTACAATTGTAACCAATTATCCCCATTGTTAAAAGTAAAATGAGTTAATGGGGGTCAATAAAAGGGGTAAGGCTTTATGTTAACAAAAAAATATTTTTTAAAAACAATTGGTTAGTTTTATTACAACACTATACATATTATCATCGTTACTATGACAATTCATATCCACTTGACTTGATTAATTCATATAATAAATAATAATGTTTCAACTATTTAAATTTTTTCCAACCTCCACATTTATAAAAGGAATCCTCATCCTGTAATTAATCCATACTTATTGAGCCACATAGCTCGACCAATTTCTGACCATGTTTTTCTCAATAACTCTATCCACATATTATAGGTTTGTTTCTTACAAAAATAAAACTTAAATAAGGTTTAAGATGTAAGATAAGAGAGATTTTTCAAAGAAGATATAATCATATTATCAAACTCTTTTCAATTTATTTATTTGTAAAATGTAATCAAAATTTCTATATCCATCTTAATATAATAAAATTATTGTCCCAAATAAACTTCTGTTTTATTATTTTTGTGGAACAATGATTATCAACTTCTTCTCCATCTCTCAAGAAATGATAACATCTCATTGGTGTATATGTAAACTACAGCCTGTACAATGTGATGTGATTCATTTTTCATTTTAATTTTTCATGGTTGATCAAAAGGATATTTTAATGGTTATATAAAATATTTTTGATATAAATATGATTATAGAAAACATAATCATTATATCCTTTCACTTATTTGAAACTTTTTGGAAAATGAAAACATGAAAATGTGTGGACTACCGGCTCCATGAATGATGTATGTCATTTATATATTACTTACTTCAATACATTATAATAAAATTACATAAAATTAATAAATATAATAATCAAAAAATTTCAAAAATTATCAATATGATGAAACAATATAATAAATCATTTGAACACATTGAACATAACAAAGTGATTATGGGGAAATTGTCCAACCAACATTAAGTGGAAGATGTAAGAAAGAACCATACAATGAATTTATTCCAAATAAATAATCATCATCAAATGAATCATAGATGAAAATGGTACTTAAAAAGTATACAGTAAATATAAAGTTATTATTTAGAATGATATAGTGTATATAATGAAACTTGAAGCAATGTAAAGGGATTTTCATATCAATTCCACTCTATTGACACACATTTTATAATTTTCACCTGTTTATATTTATATAGTATATATAAATCCTATTTGAGATATTAAATGATTAATTTCTCTTCATTAATGGTATTTAATGTTTTAATTAGTGTTTTATCTTTTAAGGGAATTTGATTTAAAGGCTATTATAGTGATAAGGGTTTATTTTACAATATTTCAATTATTTGGGATTTTTCATGTTTAAATTTTTGTTGATATAATTTAATACTATATATTTCATAAACCTCATCCATTTTCTCCTCTTACTGATATTTATAGTTTTCATGTTTTTTTTGCAATAGAAAAAACTGATATATATCTTATAATAAAAATTAACACTATTTTTAAATTTCTAGTATAGAATCTATATCTTCCACATCCATATTATTCTACCTCATTTATCGAAGTATTTATAAAATTTTAAATTATTTGTAATAGTATTATTTTACAAGAATTTAATTTATATACAAATGTTTAATATAAATGTTTTAAAAAATTCGAGGAAAAATTGTTTTGTTTTTAAATAATATTGAAAGGAGTATTATTTTTATCATATATAGAATGAATAGATTTTACAATCACCATGAAAATTATTTTATATTTATATTACTCTCTATGTATCTATAGTTTTTAAAAGAAATCATTTTCACATTATTTAAGGATATTTTTAGTTATTATATTAAAAAATTTGATATTTTCTTCAAGTAGTAAAAAGATATTTTTTATTTCTTAAGTGTATTATATCATCCACTATACATTTTAATTTATAAGTATAATATTCATTAAATGTTATAATATTTTTCAAATAATTTTATAAAATACACTTTTGGGACTCATGAAAGTGGTTTTGAAATGATTTATAACTTCATTATCACAACAATGTTAAAAATGATTTAATGAAATTTATTTTTAATATTCAGCTTCTATTTTACTATTTATTTCTCAGAATAGTTTAATTTATTTCAAATCATTCAAATATAATAAACTTATGGTCTTATATCATCAATTACTGGTTTATGGTTTTTAACTCATTTTATTTACAAGGAACGATATCAGTTCCTTGATGTTATGTACTGTATATGAATCCATTTTTATATTATAATTATATCAATATTTTTTTGTGTCATGAATATTTATATCATTTTAGTATTTTCATTATATTACACTATTACTACATATAGTTTTAATTGAAGTAATCCTATTAAGAATGATATTTCATTTAATGGAGTAATATTGATGTTATATATTTTAGATTCAATAGGGATATTTATTGATTGATAATGCATATTGATTATGTATTATATTGTTCATTTAATATATGAGTAATGAATTAAAATTTGTAATTAATGGTTAGGACTCTACAATAGATATTCTCTTGATGGATCAATGGGTTTCATGAGACAAAAAATAATGTGTATTTTTATGTGTTTGTTAGTACATGGAATTAAAATGTATTGTAACAATGCCTTAATAGTATATAAGATGTATTGGAATAATGAAGATATGGTAAGATCCATACTGTCATGTAATGAGTCCTTGAAGGTAATATCATGACTATTTTGACTCATGAATTTTTATTAATAATCTTGTTACTATTACCCGTGTAATTTCTATTTTGATACTATCCATGCATATATTTTGGGATCAAGTTGTTAATTAAATGGTTTATTTATTATCCATGATGTGATATTTATTAATCATTATTTATTCATGATAACATATTTTGTATGTTACCCTTACTGAGCATCAAAGCTCAACCCATTATTTTGTTTTCCTTCCAAGGGATATTATGATGTGATATTTGAGTGATTTTAAATGATGAAAGAATGATATTAATTATATGTTATTATTTACAAATATTTCATGGAATTATTATATGTATATAGATTTCCAATTATATTAATGTGATCTTTTGTTGGTGATTTGATACATCATATCATGTAGCAATTTAATAAAGTAAACATTAGCTTTGGGTTAGCAGATTCAAGGTTTCTACAAAACACTTAATTTTCTCACTCTTGTATCTATATTCAATAAATAAAGCTGGAATGCAGACACATGTGTTCTAATTGGATCAACCAAATTATATAATCCAAGGAGAATGTGATAAAAATGTACCAATGAATTTGAAACACTTGGAACACAACTTTTGATGTGATTATAAAATTGAGTAGTTTCAATGTCCCTATGTATTTACATTCCACAACACATTTCAATTACTCTATACTATTATTCATATAAATGTTACCAATACAACTTAAATATATATTTTCCACTTATACAAATGATTTATGAGAATATAAACATAAAATGGTGTTTTAAATTCTAAAAATCTTGTATAACTTATATAGGAAATGAATTCTAAATTTTTTCTTCTAAAACATTAGCTTTCCATTGAATGGTTTGATATAATTTATTCTTTTCAAAACATTGAAGATCCTACTTAATCTCCATTCAATTTATATCTATATTTGGTTCTTTATTGAGTCATTAATTTTTAGGTATTCTATTGAACATCATTAAACTATTCATCCTCATAATTCTGAATCCAATAGTTTTGGGCAATTCTCATTCTATAAAGACATAATGACAAATAAATGCTTCCTTGGAGGGTTTTTATAGCCATTTTGATTCATTATGACTATGAAATACATTAAAAACATGATTTTTAAATATAAAATTTATATTTAAACCACTTATGTTCTAAAATATAGAAATTTATTCTTCATGGAACAATCTATTTATTATGGCATAAAAAATGTCAATTCATGTAAATTCACACTGAAAAACATGAAAATTTGAGTCATCCTCATATCTAAATTTTTTTGATAAATAAATCACATTCAATTAATTCCATATAAAATTAAATCACCAGATATTTTCCATGTGTACTATGAAATAAATTTTAATCATTCCACATATCATAACACTTGCAATTTTTCAAGGAATGAGTAAGATTTCATTAGTACCATTTAAAATACCTAAAAAATATTGAATAATAGAGTCTATCTTCATTGAGTGCTCATAACTAGGGAATAATAACTATAATCCACATAGATTCAGTTGTATCATGTAATATTTGATTATAGAATAATCCTCTCTCAGAGGGATCCCGTAATATCCTTCTTTACCCTTCCACGGTGTAATAAATAACATTATAATGTGACTTTAACCAAAAGGGTTGTTTAAGTATGTTATAAACCAATCAAAACTGTGTGAACCACTATTCATAACTATATTAATAGATATGATGTCTATAAGATTAATCTTATTGAAATATCATTTTCCATAGAATTAAGATTTCAAGCTCTTGTGATGGAATATCTATCTATTTCATAGAGCGAATACTATTATGTAGCCATAATTCCTCGATCTACTTCCAAAAAATCTTTACCCACTTTCACTATATATGATATTTATTTGAAACATTTTCTACATTATATTATCAATAAACTCAATCTAAAAAACTTCAAATGGAGGTTTTTTTGGTAATCTCACATTTTGGGTTTTTCAAAACTTCCAAAAATAATTAAATGCCTTATTGTACGAAAAATAGTAGAACTTATTCAATTTAAGTGATAATAATATATAAAAATATTTACCATAAAGAGTTTATCAATGATTAACTAATCAAAATCTAGGATCCCACATGTATCAATATTGGTGTGAAAAACAAGAGTTTTGTGAGATTATCCACATTAAAACACGTCATTGGTGTTTATATAATTAAAAAATCTCTTTTAAATCATCTCCACCAGATTAAGGATTCAAGAACCCTACCCTATTTAAAAATAGTTGTTCTCCAACAATGAAAATAGGATATAATACCCTATAATATATTCTCTTCTGAAAACATTAACACCTTCCCCACTTTGTTAATAATCCAAATATTCAACACATTGTTTTTTTAGAAAAGAGACTTAAAAAATAAATTGTTTTATTCAGAATAGAAAATTACTTACTAAAAATATAAATTTTCATGGGGGGAGTGGTTTTCCATTATACAACTCATAGAGTTAGTGAAATTTGGTTGAACCAAAAAATCTTACCATTTACTTTGAAATCCACCTTTTGTAGTTCCTTAGTCATGATATCATCAACTTTATCTTTAGTAGACACATATTTCAATATCAATACCTAATTATAAACCATCAATATTTTGAAATTATATTTATTATCAATGTCCTTGGTTCTAAAATAGTGAATTTTATTTTTTTCTAGGATTCAATAACCTATAATTTTTCAACATGGTATTGATAAGAGGAACCATAAAAAAAACAATGTATCAATGTTTTTTTTCATATATATCAATTTGGTAGAAGATTGAGTGGATGTTATATATTCAACCACTATAGTGCTTGAAGATATATAATAATTCACTATTCATAGATAATATATGAAATGTCTTTGAAAATAGAAATCACCATATAACATTAACATTAATTCATCCAATAAACCTACCAAAAATGCATATGTAAATATTATTAAATTCTATTATGGTCTATTATAATAAAATATCCTAAATCCTATAATATGATTAATATACTGAATAATTAATCAAAAAAATCATATAAAACTCTTTGTGATTGTTTTGATATTGGGAAACATTACATGTGGAAAAATGATTTTTGGTTGAGTGGATCTGATGTTTTTAATACTCGTAATGATCTACCAAAAAGTATCATATCTAAATTCTTTCCATCCTCATCCATTAACAACTACATTTGAGTATCTTTTGGTGTTTTAATTAGACAAAACTCAACCATTTGAATTATTTTAAGTTCTTAAATTGAATTATTGGGATTGAAAAATTAATTTCCCATTCTTTCAATGCATTGTTTGTAAAATAAGGAAAAACTAAAACCCATCCATGAATGAAATCTTGAATTTTCAAGACATGCATTATAATAATTGATTAAATATGGTGTCATACAAGAAGCTAAATATTATTTAATTAACATAAATATAAACCAACTATCACATATATTTATCCTTATTAATGTATAGTTTGTGATCATACCCTCCCCATTGAAATATAATCCTATTTATGTACTAGTAAAATATGACGGTCTAGCCCTCTATACTTTCTATAGTCTGTACAAGGAATAATTCAATTTAAA
Organism: Viscum album; assembly: GCA_963277665.1. Classification (NCBI taxonomy): domain Eukaryota; kingdom Viridiplantae; phylum Streptophyta; class Magnoliopsida; order Santalales; family Viscaceae; genus Viscum; species Viscum album. Next base: position 1,042,453,920 of record OY728126.1, read on the forward strand.
AAAACCATTTTTAAATATTCATTGATAGTAAAACCATATTTTTTTTTAATTTAAACCATATCTAAAACAATTATACTAATTAATATTTAATTAACATCCATTTGATATATTTTGAGACCTTATTTCATAGCCATAACTAGAAATAATATGATTATTTCAAGCTGGACCACAAGAGAAAATGGCACATTTACATCAATACATTTAATTATATAACATATTTTAAATAATACATATTCCTTATTTGTTGTTACTTTTCCATCTTTATTGTGTTTTATCTAGAAAACTCACATAGTTCAAATATATTTTTTATTTTTTATCATTTGATTAACTTCCCACATTTTATTCTTTTCAATTTTATCAATTTCAAAATTCATCACTAGGACCAAACTCTCACCCTTAAATATAATTTAATATTTTTATGTGCTAAATTAAATAGAAAAGATATTTTATACTGATACATCATCTTTCTTGTTTTAAATTGTGCAGTCTGGTAGCCCAGAAAAAAGTTATCTATGATTTTTGGCATGTTCGACCAGTTATTTATAGTTTTTATTTCTATTACACTCTCCTAATGATTATATATATATTTTAATTATTTGATATCCCATCTAGATACCCATATCTGACACATTTATTCATAATTTTATTATTCAAAAAAATGTTTATTTTTGTTTTAAATATACACACAATAATCTAAAAACAACTTATCTATATCAAAAAATATAAGTCTTCAATGAATTTCGCATATTGGATTTAAATTATTTTCCTCGTCCATTTTTTACACTTTAATTAATTACTATTTGATGAATATCCAATAAAAACTCTTTCATCACCACAAGATTCAAACCTCATATTATTCTTTTTATTTATAATTAGGAACGTACTTCCACACACTCGAAAGTATTTAAGTGTTGTATTATTATAATACCAAATCTAAAAAAGGGGTATTATTCTTATATATACATTGCATAAACCTATTCGATATTTACTCTATGGTGACCATTTATGCCTACCAATATGTATTTGGGAGGTTATTATCATTTAGAATAATATAAGACACATTTTTTACAACATAGTTACCTCTCACATAACCATATTTTTAATGGATTACCCACTACCAACATTTTATTTTGAATATCATGTTTCTTAAATATACTTATCTTATTATGTTTTTGGTAAAGTAAACATCATTTTTTACTATTGATTTTCTATATTTTTAATACCAACAAATTTTCCACTGGCCTCTATTTTTAGGTAATAGACATGAATACCTCATATTTTTGAGAAATCAATATAATACATGTTGTTATATAGAGTTAATAAATAAACTAAATGTATTAACACATTCCATCAGTTTATTTTGGTTTCATTGATCTATACACATCTATAAGAATTAACTTAAAAAATTATGAATAAATTCCTTTATTCGGCTTATAAATTTTCCTCATAACACTCTAGTTTGGTTGTTATCATTCATAGTTTTATTTTACGTGAGTGACTAAAATGTGATATGAATGTATGGAATTAAAAAAAGTAGAAATTTTTAAAATTAATGGGGTTTCAATAGGTATTCAATACTTAGTTTTATTTTCATGTGTTCTTCTGTATTAGAAAATTGGAACATATATTTAAGATAAAATGATCATAAAAATAGTTTTGTAATGACCAATAGTTTTATAAACAATATTTCACTTCCTCCAATTATTTATGGTATTATAAATCCCATATATCACATATCTAATCCAACAGAAAACATTTTATAGGATAATATATTTTAAAAAATTCCTTTGAAATTTTGTTAATAGTCAACATGTTTATTTTTCTACAAAATTTCTAAATTTCAGTATATATGGATATTTATTAAATTTTTTAAATTCTCACATTTGAAGATGTATTTTAATGATATAAAATTAATGTTCATACCCATCACTAAAAAATTATATTAGTCCAAAAATATGTGAATTTTCATACAATGTTTGTTTTATGGTTAAGAATTGAAAATATTGTTTTTAGGTAACTCCTATGTTTTAATTATTTTATGATAAAGATTTAATGTCTATTTAAAAATATTCAAGATAAAACATTATTTAGGGAATTAAATAATAAATAAGTTATTACATTTATTAACACATTCTTTAAATTTCTAAAAACCATGCTTTTAACCAAAAATCATTTTTTATGTTATATGAGTGTCATAATAGAATTGATTTTTATCACATTAACAAATTAGGGAAGGAAAAATGAATTATATATTTGGATTAATAAGTTTCATAAAAATGAATATGATTAACTTCATTATTTAGACATAAAAATTTACTTTATAAAAGTTATAGCATTATAAGTTAAATAGTGTAGCAGGTTAATGTTAAAAAGTAAGGGATTAAAATACTTAAAATACAAAACAATTGATGGATTTTATGTATTTATCTGGAATAAAAATCCTTTAAAACATAAATTATCATCAAAATTTGATTAAATTTATTCCACAAAAATTATTTTAGCATTAAATGCAAAATTATCACTATTTAATTACTTAAAACCTCCCATCCTCGAGTATAAATACTACCCTCAAAATAAATTTCTCCAAAAAGCCATGAAAATATTCAAATATCTTCCAAAACCTCCCTTACCCACTCTACTCATGTCCAATTGTTGTTATTTTCTCCCAAAGACCAATTCCAAATTCCTTAATGTGTCCTTAAAGGAGGTGAAATTCAAGAGGTAACTTTCCCAAACCACCTCTCTTAATTTATTTTATTCTTTTACCTTATTCTCACCTACATCATACATAAAATAATAGTAAATAAAATATAATTTAAATAATATAATTTTATATTTACAATGGAGTATATTATATCTCCCCCTTTTCTCATCTCCTCATATTCATAGAAACGAAACCATTGTCCAAATTAGGGCGGCCAACTGTCTCTATGGATAATGATTTGTTGATTTCCATTACCTCCGTCAAGGCAGGTCATAAAATTATTATTCATGTTGAATAAGATTTTAATAGGTATATAATAACCAATTACATTTTATGTAACTGTTATATATACATAATATTACAAAAAATGAAACTAGTTTTTGATTGTTAGAAAAACAAAAAAAAAATAAACAAAACATTTATCATTAGCTTTTCAGGAAATTGATCATCCCCATTATAGAATAAAAAATGATACATGTTAAAATTTATTTCTTTGGATGTGTAATATTACCATTTAATTTCACATCTTGTTTTTTATTTCTATTTTAAAAGAACATCCATTATTATACATATGTGAACAAACAAGGAAACCATAAAAAGAACGCTCCTAAAACTACAGAATTGATCTTTATATCTCATCAAAATTAAAATAAGTGAACATAATATAATTATGATAAATTATATATAGATGGAAAAGTTGATTATTTAAGTAATATATGAATATAATTTTATTATCCATTAAATTAAGTGAAAATATATAACACATTCATAAATAAGGTAAAGGATCTCTACAAACCACCATATTTCCCTTGGGGTCACTTTATCCCACATTTCCTTAACATATATCTTCATTTTAATTATACAGTTATTCTATATTCGGTTTATATATTACCAAAATATTAATGTATCTCTAATAATATTTATTTCAGTTTTTATTGCATATTTTAAAAGGTTCCCTTCACAAATCCATCATGATAAGGAAACCCAAATAAAGGAAACTTCTCTATTTCTTTCCCATTCCCATGCACACTCCATAAATAGTTTTAGTCCTCTAATTGTATTATAAAATCACAAAATTTACCATGAAAATATATCTTATTTCATTTATGGTTTTATTCAAACAATGACGTTTTTATCATCTTTAAAAACTCTTTATTACTTTCCTTCAACCCACGCTTAAGTAACAAATTTGTAAAGTTATCTAAAAAGTATTTTTAATGTTTTCATTTCAGTTGGACTTAATTATTTAGGATATTTTTGTATATTCATTTATAAATAACATTGAATGATATAAATCAGTTATTTCTTGGATATAATTTTCATATGCCATTTGGTTATGCCTTATAACATGATTACAATACCCATTTCATTCTTTGGGTAACCCTTTTGCTTATTCCTTGTGTTTGATTCTTTATGTGGAACACCTATTAATGAAAATTTAATAATGGATGAAAATAGATAGATATACAATGAATTAGTTAATTTTTTAGTCTTGTTAGATTCTTTGTATGGGATTATGGAGTATACATAATCAATTATGTGACATTATTCACCATGTGATATAGTCTAGGATGTTAGCCTTAACTATTATTCATAACATGTTATATGTTTATTTTACTTTCCTATGTTACCATGATCATGTAATTTAATGATAAATATTTCATATGTCCATGTGTTTATTCATTATCCTTGCCTTATAATTTATTCCCTTATAACTCATGTAATGTGCTTCAATACCATGTTCAAATCAATTGGAATTCATTATTCATTATATATTTTTATTTCCTTTACTAATATCCAATATTTATTTAAATCCATTCATTCTTGGACACCATTTTTATGGACTATTTTGTCATTAGTTATGAAATTATTACAATACCCATTTCATTCCAAGTTTAATCCTTATGTTTATTCCCTTTTTTGATTCTTTATGTGGAACACATATTCATGAACATATTATAATGGGTGCACCCCGATAACAATCAAATAAGGTAGGTAATGTTTTATTATCATGAGATTTTTTGTATGAGATTAAGGAGTAAAAAATTACCTTATGGGACTTTTCCCACCATCTGATATAGTGATAGAAGTTATCCTTGATTCAGGATTAGGTCATGTTATATGATTTCAACATTTTACTATGTTTCCATGATCATATTATTCCTTTTCTACATGTTATGATTCCATATTTGTATTCATAATACATGCATTTTATGGTATCAAGTACTTCCTTCTAACTCCTGTGATATGCTTCTATCCCATGTTTATTCCCTTTTTGATCTTTTTTTCCAAATCTGTTTTTTTATGTTTTCCCTAGGTTCTCCAATGTAGTTATCAGAACTCGAAGGGGAATATGAAGGCTCAGAGAGATCCCTTACCTTATGTCCAAATATGTTATGAAATTTAACTTAATGTCATGGATAATAAAATTATATTCATTAATAAATATATTAAATAACATTCAATCTATATATATTTATTATAATTTTATTATGTTCATTTATGGACATTTTTATGAGATATAAAGGTCAATTCAATCGTTCTAGGAGCGTTCATTTCTTGTTTTTATGGTTGGTTAACTTGTGTGTAATTATGTATATTCATATATAATGGAAATAAAACACTTGTAGTTAAATGAAATGGTATAAATTCACATATATATGTTTAAATGGTACTATATATTATTTTTTATTTCATATGTTAGGATGATTCGTTAAACGAAAAGATAATGATAAATGTATAGTTTAGTTTGGGTTTTTTTACCACCATGAACTAGTTTTGTTTTATTAAATATTATATATATGTGTTATAGAGCATGAAATAGGTTAAAAAATACCTGTTAAAATATCATTGAATCTGAATAATACTTTTATGACCAAAATTAAAGGTGGTAATGTAAAACAAAAATACACTATCTATGGACACGGTTAACCCCAATAATTTAGAAAACGGTTGGGTTTATTTGAATATGTGGAGATGAGAAAAGGGAAGGATAGAGGGTATTCCATTATAAATATAACAATATAATATATACTTGATATTGGTTTTATTATTATTTTATAGATAAATGATATTAGGATAAGGTATAAGAGGAAAATAAATTAAGACAGGTGTGTAGAGAAAGTTACTTCTAGAATATCACCTCTTTGACGGACCCATTAAATAAAACGGAATAGGTATTTGGGTAAGACCAGAACCACATGAACATGGGGTGAGTGGGGAGGATACTTTTTATAAGATAATTGATGATTTAATGGATTGTGTGGTGATATGAGGTGGTGATGGGTGGTATTTATACTTGATGAGGGATGGTTTAGGTGAATAAATAATGACTATTTTCTATTTAATGCCAACCACTTTTTGTTAGAATTAGTTTAAAATAATTTTGTTCAGAATTAATGTTGTAAAGACTTGTTGCGATCAATAAGTATCTCAAAACCCCATTAAATGTTGATGGTTTTATGTATTTTATGATTTCAACTTTTAACTTTATCCCACTACACTATTAATCATATACCGTAGTAAATTGTTTTTACAACAAATTTTTTTATTAAAAAAAATGAAATTGACCACATTTACTAATTTGTAACATATTACAAAAATATTCAGAATATTTTTCTTGATTAAATTTTTGAAAGTAGTAAAAATCAGTTCTAATGGGATATCCGTATAACTCGTAGATTTTTTTTTTAAATGTTCAAATCATGGTTTTCAAAAATGCTATGAATGTGTTTGAAAATATAATTTTTTTTTGTTATTTCACTCCCTAAATAAATTATGACCAAGATAAGGGTTGATAAACTTTTAATCATGAGAATATAATAATTATTTCATAGGTGTTGTGTAATAACATTTTTTTCATTTTGTAACGCAAAAAATAAAACTTTTTTAAAAATTGAAAAAAAATAATGTAAGATAGTTTTGAAAAGATGGGGATAAAATGAGTATTATTTCATAAAAATATTTCTATAAATATTTGAATTTAAACATTTAAATAAATAACTTTATTTATTTAAATTTATATATTTCATAGAATAATTTACATTCTGGCCATTATAAAAGATACATAGGACTTTATTAAAATATGTTATCTTGTAAAAATTGTTCAATTCGTTTATATATGTAATAAATATGATTTTAAATACCTGAAATAGTTATATTATTGGAAATTCTATTTAAAAAATTCTAGATCATTACATTCTTCCCCTCTTAGGAAATTTATCGGCTGAAAGTTTATATATATATATATATAATGATGAAAATATGAGAAGGTACATCTCCCTGATCAATTCATCTAGTTCCTGAGTCACCTCTTCATATTTTTGGTTCCTCCATGTTACATTGACCTTTTGAGTGGTTCTATTTCATATAAACTTATATCTATAGTCCAAGATCATATCTGAATACTCCTCCTAAGAGAGATCATTTTATTGTAGTACCACCTCTAAATGCAGTACATGTGAGGGTTCTGGTATGTACATCCTCATGAGGGAAACATGGAATACAAAATGTAATTGAGAAATAGTTGGTGGAAGTTCAAGTCAATATGTCACAACTCTAATGCAAAAAATAATCTAAAAGGGGTAATTGTGCTGGGGAGTTAGCTTTCCCTCCATCCCAATTCTCATGAATATCTTTCATAAAGATATTTAGATGAATAAATTATCTCCAAACACAAACTCCAAGTCCCATAGATTATTATCTTCATAGATCTTCTATTGAATTTGGGAATCCTTGATGTGCTGCTGAATATTATTCACCTTTCTACCTTTGTCTTTACCAATTCGGATCCTAGAATCTTACGTTATCAAATATCATACTAGAATGAAAGTATTCTACATATCTTCCTATAAATGGATTTATATGGAACCATTAATATTCTTTAATGGAAAATATTTTTTTAAGAGGACTCGTGTAATGGAAGATGATAATCCCATCCTTTTTTGATGACCACTCAGAATGATCTATACATGTATTCCAATTTCTATAGTGTACACTCATACTAGAAATTATTTTGAGGGTGAGAGGTACTATTAATGTTCAACATGATGACTAATGAATTTTAGAGCGTTTTAATTATAGTGGTGGTAAATCCTAGTTATCGGTTGGATATAATAAATAATGGTACTAAATGTATCCTTACAACTTCTCTGATTAAAATCTATCTAAGCTGATCAATTGAGAATTAATATCAAATTGAAATAAAGTGAGTTGCCTTCGTTATACAATCCATAATCCATATAACATTTTTTTTCAGAATTTCAACATAATTCCAATGACAACGCGCATGGTGATGTTTTACCATTTCCATTTAGGTACAGGTAATGGTTTCATAACACATTTAGAACACTTCCTTTAATCATTCAATTTTGTACATACCGGGGACATTGATTCATATTCCTCACTTACATTCTTCATATTATTCCCCAAATATTTCTCACAAATATCTTGATACATATTTTTTCTCCTTGGGTGGCTTGAGAAGATCTATATTTTCTAATCATTAAAAATATCCCTATTTATCTCAATATTTGATTCTATACATAGATTTGACTAAAATCTTACGACTCCTTCTTCATCAATTATGAAATACGAGGATCCCTTATTCTTGATAGCTTCCACCTTATTCTGAATCTCCATATCATATTTTTGATCATTCCTATACATAGAATCTACCAATTTATTTTATTTACTATGATGGATGTGGATTGAGATGTCATAATACTTGATGAGCTCTAACCATCATCACTAGAACAAGTAATGTTACTTTTGTGCGTATATATTTCAGGAACATTTGATCTGTATATGTCTCCCACTTCTCCACATATAGATAATTCCACCATGTTATCAACAAAAACATCATAGCCGCCAACTCTAGATCATTTTTCAGATAGTTTTTCTCATGAAATTTTAGATTCATTAAGGTGTAATATATTAAGTTATCATTTTTCATCTGTAAACAAACTATTGCCTCTTTTGACACATAAATATATAGCACAAATATTTCCCTACTTATCTATGATGTAAGTACTTCAACGGGGATAATCCTATTTTTCAAATATTTTAAGGAGTCATCACATTCACTGGTTAAGAAAATATTTACTCCCTTCTAATACATCTTGGTTAGTAGGATGGATAATATTGAAAAATCCTATAAAAATCATCAGCAATACCCAGCTAGAACAAGAACACTATGGATATCCATTATAGATGTTGGTTTGGGCCACTCCTCAATTTCCATTATCATAAAAGGGACTATAGATATTCCTTTTTTGGTGATATAATTTCCTAATAATAATAATTCTTCAATCTAGAATTCAAATTTATTATACTATGAAAATAGTTTCTTCATTCACAACCTCTTTCGTAGATTATTCAATGTACCTCCATGACCCTTCACGACCTTTGATTATATCAGAATTCCACCTATAAATACAACCAAAAATTTGATACGGAAGTATCTAAAGACTATTCATTATGTCCATAAATATTCCTAGATAATTATTGAGCATGATGGAAATCCATATGAACTCATAACTTTAGTTCCTGGTTTGAAAGGTAGTTTTGAGAATATATAATTTCTACCACTTTAATTGGTGATATCCTGGCCAAAGGTCATCCTTAGAAAAATACAAAGACCATGTTTTTCATAAAAATTGTCATCAATCCATGTAATGGGATACATGTTATTTATTTTCATTTTATTGAGTTCGGGATAATCATTGAAAATGGATATTGATCCATCATTATTCTTGACAGATATGACTAGCGTACCCCATGGTGAAGCACTCAAGATTATAAAAGCCATTTTTTTTGACATATTCTAAATTAATCAAACTCAATAGTGGCCATTAAATATGGTTTCTTTGATATATGTATTGATCCAAGTCTAAGTTCAATAAATAACTATACCTCTAGGTTAGGAGGAATACTGGGCAATTTTTCAGGGAACTCATCAGTGTAGTACCTCACAAATGGAAGGTATTCAAGCAAGATCATTTAATTTTTCTTAAATATTTTAGATATATATATTTTCTCATTAGGAAACAATATCCCCACTTGATTTGATGATTCTAAAGGAGACTCATCCTCCTCCTTACAATTGTACATAATTGGAGGATACCTCGGGATGTGAAAAGAGATCTCCCTCTACTAATTGTTGATTTTATAATTTTATAAAGATAGAAAATACATGATAATTATATAATAAAACCCCATCAATTTATGTTATATAATATTTTATAGGAGGTTCCATCCAAAAGCATTGATCGGGGATGAGTTATACACATTAGATGTAGTAAATTTCTTATTTCCAGTTCTCAAATATAATTCAACATTTATATTTTGATACGTTGTTTAAATAGATCTAAAAAACATGAAAGATATAAATTAATGTCTAGAAAAAGAAAGAAATAGTGTGTTCCATATTCATGAATGAATAACCAGTGTAGCTATCATAACAAAATTTTCTGGCTTCTCCTCAGATTTACTGATATCAAATTCACTTAATTGCATCCTTAGAGGCTATTGTAACAAATTATCCTTGAAAATCCTTTCCTTTTGGATCACATAGTTCTCATGTTACATATAGTTAAAGAATTTCACAATATGAATAGTGTTAAACTGAACCATCCTTCCCACTTACTCATCAGTGGGTTTCTTCATTTATCTTGGGTATTTATTAGCTTGGTGCCCCTCTTTTTTACACATTAAGTACCTTCTCACTTCCTTTATATAGTTTCCAAGTTTCTTCTTACAAATTTTTTGATAATTAGAATACTGGGTCTTTATTACTACCTGATAATTTTCTTTCAGCCTTTTGGAAGGAAATTCTATATTACATTTTTATCTTCATTCCCATGAGACCACTAAGAATAACTGATATCCATCTCAACATTAAGGTCACAAATAACAATATCTTCCTATCTATTTGTGTCCAAATTTGAAGAGTCTTCTTTAGAATTAATTTAAAACCAAAAAACAAAATTTCCATATTAAATTCAATACTGGTGAAAATATGAAATCATACCTTATAATCCTTTTGATTTTACCCTCATATGCACTCTTATAATCATCTTCCTGTTACTATAGACTGAGGAACTCCCTCTCCATATTAAGATGATGAGTTTATGGAAATATTTAGTATAAAATATTTTCTTGAATTCTTCCCAGTACATGGAATCAATTTATTTTTTAGACTTAATTTTTTATCATTTTCCTCAAACTATTAGTTTGGGATAATTTTTTGGGATTTTCTATAACAGGTTATTTTTTTGGTAAAAAAGTGAAAATAATTTTTTTTAAAATCATATGAAATAACTATTATATGATCCTAAATCCAAGTTTATTAAAAAATTATTATTGATAAAAAATTATATTTTGTTTGAAATTTTAAATACGGTGTTACATTTTGATACAAAAGAATACAGTGTTTGAAAACCACGATTTTAACCCTTATAAAACTATTTTAGTTAGTTATATAGGTCGCACATTAGAATGAATTTTTACCACTTTAATAAATATAATAATGTAATATGAGTTAAATATTTTAATTTATAGTGTTTAAATTTTTTAATATGATTAATTTCAATTTTTGGACATAAAATAGTTACAATGGGAAAAGCAGTTATCGCAATATCAGTTAAATAGTGTAGACGAATAATGTTAAAAGGTAAATGATTAAAATTACTAATAAAATAAAACATTTAATGGGTAGATTATGTATTTATAGACTATAAAAATAAAAATAATCTTTAATTATAAAAATAAATTAAATTAATTCTTCCCAAATTTGATTGGCCTTAAATATAAAATAATCATTATTTAATAACTTAAATCCCCCCTTCAGTTATAAATAACACACATCACCACCAGATATCCAAAAAATATTTGAATATCCAAAATTATCCATAAAAACTGCTCATAAATATTATACCCACTTCTAATTACTTCTTGTATCAAATATAGATCAATTCTATGTTCCTTATGGGGTCCATCAAGAATGTGATATTCCATAAGAATCAATCTATAACCACATATTTTAATTTATCATCATTATACACATTATGATCACCTAAATAATCTATAAGATAATAATAGATCTCTTATCATGTATATAAAGGAATTTTATATTTTTAATTGAATATTTTATATCCTTTCCTTTTCTCATATCCTCTTATTTATAGAAACAAAACTATTGTCCAAATCGTGGTGGTTTACCATTTCAAAGGATAATTATTTTCATCTTCCATTCCCACTATAAAGGATCTTCATAAAATTATTATTCTAGTTAAATAAGATATTAATAGGTATATTATATCATATTTCATGTCCAATAACTAATATAAAAACCCAATATTTAATAGAATAAAACTAGTTCATGATGGTCAGAAAAACCGCAAAAATAAACTAGACATTTATCATCAACTTTTTATGAAATGAATCATCCTCATGTAAGAAAGAAAAATTATACAAAGGAATTTTTATACTTACATATTTTCATTAATAAAATTTCATTTTACTTATGTTATTTTATTAACATTTTAAAAGAACATCAATAACTATACACTAATGAACCAACCATAATACCGTGAAACGAACGCTCCAGGAGTGACGAAATTGATCATTATATCTCATTGAAGTGGCCAAAAATAAACTTGATAAATTTATAATAAATAAAATATAGATGTAAATGGTTTTTAATTAAGTGGTTAATGAATCTAATGTTTTTATCCAATAAATGATACACAATTGAAGAACTCATTTTCACTAAGGTAAGGGGACTCTCCGAACCTCCATATTTCCTTTGGGACACACTTTTTCTCAGTTTTCCTCAACTTATAACATCTTTATTCTTATATAAGTCTCATATATTGTTTTTATATTTACGAAAAAATGTAAGTATCTCAATTCGTCTTTTGTTTAGGGGGAATTGCATGTTTTAAAAGGTTTCATTCTAAAAACCGCAAGATATTCAAACCTAATTATATGAAACATCTCTATTTCTTACAAATTCTAATATACACTCAATAAAATATTTTAAATCTAGATTATTTTTATAAAATCATTCAATATATCTTGAAAAATTATTTTAATTCATTTTTTCTTTTATTCTATCAATTATAATTTTATCCTTATTAAAGACTATATTTTTTTCCATAAACAAACGCTTAAGTGGAATATTTTCGAAGTTAACTAACCAATATTTATAGTGTTTTCATTTAAATTGGATATCATTATTCTTGATATATTATTATATTTACATTATTAACATTCAAAAATCATTTAAATTGCCTCCTTTAGGGATACAATTGTTATACAACCTTTTGTTATTCCTTATGACTTTATTAAAATAAATATTTCATTTCATGGGTAACCATTACGATTACTACTTATTTTTAATTCCTTATGTGTAAAACATATGCATGATTATGTTAAAATTGGCGTGCTCAGAAATTTATTTAATGAATTGGGTAATTTCATAATCTCTTGAGACATTTTTTATAGGCTTAAAGAGTAAACCTAACACATTATTGGAATTTTTTTACAATGTGATGTAGTTTGGGTAGTTAGATTTAACTCATATTTATTATAAATTATATGTTTCTACCACATTCCAATTTTTCCATAACCATATTATTCCATATTCTATAGGTTATGCTCCCATATTTTTATTCATGGTCTGTGCCTTTTATGTTAGTAGGTATTTTTTTCTAACTCATGTGTTTTGATTCAATCCCATATTCATTCCATTAATTAGATTTTTAGTTGATCCCTTTTTTCAATGTTTTTTCCATGTTATCTTCTATTATTAATTGATGTAAAAGGGTGTTAGGATATCATTTTGGAGATTAATAATTTTTTTTTTCTAATTTCATGGTTTTTTATAATCAATCTAGTCTGATAAAGACACTAAAATTTTCAATAAATGGTTTGTATTTTATGAATAATTATTCTTAAAATTCTGTAATAAGATGTGTAAAAGGCTTGGGTTGATATAGTTGATATTAAATAATTTTCTATTTATTTATGTGGATTAGGACTACAAAACAATATTAATAACTATATATACAATTATATCACCATGGATAACCTAGATTAAAAGAATTTAGGGAATCATAAATTTGGATATAATTTTCATTTATAAGTTAATCCTTCTATCTTCATATTTTAATTTTTATATTCACATTTTATATGAATTAAATTTCCCATATTTTTTCAATATAATGTCTAGAAATAGGAGAACCCATGTGAAAAAGAAATGTGATTGGTGATGATATGATTACCCTAATGACTTTTCAATCCTAATTGGAACATGACCTCGTAGGTACATGAAATTACTGGCTCAACTGGATCATGTTGTGAATAATAACTTGAATCAAGTGGATCACCCTCTTTCCCTTAGGAAAGATAATGATAAAGTTGAATCCTTTAGTAAAAAATGCAATCCTATATATATTCTATGTTCTAAATCAACCATCCTAGAACAATAGATATTTTCCTCTAAGAAAATATTATTTCTCCACCAGTTCTAAGAAGAAGATAATGTAATGCTTGTGGTCTATTGTTTTGATTGGGAATTTGATCAGTTGTGGAAATTGATCAACAAAATGAAGTTTATATAGGAAATTAATTCCATGGAATGGGAATAATTCAATAAAATATTTTTCAATAACTATTTTACACAAATTTTCATTCTTAAGATGGAGAGGGAGTTCCTCAATTTGAAAAAAATGAAGATGATTCAATCAAATCATATTATTAAATCTTTATAAGTCATGCATGGAATCTTTCCAACTCTATCATCATTATTTTATGCAATGTGGAAAATTTAATTAGTGGTTTTAAATAAAGTCCATAAATAAACATAGTAATCCAAGAATTTTATTGTTTTGAAGATATTGTTAGTAATTCCTTGAATGTTGAGATGGATATCAGTGATTATCAATGTTCCCATGGGACAATATATGAGAAACACAATATGGAATTCCCTTAAAAAAGGATAACAAAAAAATATCATGGAGGAAAGAAAACCCAGAATCCAAATTCTCAAAAGTTTAGGAAGAAACATCCTAGAAACTACTGAAGGGGAATTAAAAGGTGAATCAAGAGTGGAAAAGAAAGGAACCACGATGACCAATTCTAATGTGAAACGAATAAATCAACTGATGATAAAGTTGAAAATAAGGTTTATATGAAGACTATACCTACAGTGTAGTGATTTAACTAAAAGGATAAAGGTAACTATGTGAGACAACTCCCTATTACAAGGGTTTTAGGGGAAAATATGTTATAGAAACATCTAAGGAAGCAAGGAAGGAAATAGGATATATCAAGTGTGGAGGGGGAGCCAAAAAATATATATAGTGAAATGTGGAGAAATATTTGTGACATTAGTTGACCACCCAACACATATCCCAATATAATTTATTAAATATATCAAAAGTAACAGGGGTAACATGATATTTATTGTGCATTCACCAACCAATAATTGAAATAGATTACAAAGAATAATGAACAAACAATATAAATAAAAAATTACCATTAAAATATTCTATTTTTTAGAAATAAAAAAATCCATGAAATTTTCTCCCATACAAAGGATAAATAATGATTTTCATATCCAATTGAAAGTCAACTAGATAATGTTAAATGAGGAGTAGTGTTTCAACTTCTCAACTAATTTAGAACTCATGGATATGTCAATCGTAAATCACATCATCAAAAAATCACAAAATTTTGAATTTGAAGAACCTAAAACTCTTAGAATTTTAAAAACTATTCAAACACCACATCAAAATATGGATGCTGAATTTTTATGTGAAAAATTGGGAAATTATTGAATCTATAGTTTATAAAACCTCCCCAATTTTTGAATAATAACATGAATCATGTGGAAAACCCTCCTCCTCCATGGAAAGAGAATGTTTCCATAGAATCCTTTATGTGGAGAAGGCCTCCCATATTTTGAAGATATTTTGATCCCCTCTTTATAGAACAATGGATTAACTCCATTGAAAGGACATTCTCTATCCTCTAGTACTTGGAAGAAGAGAAAGTTGTACTAGAAGTCTATCATTTTTAAGGGGAAGCTAACTAGTGGTGAACACTGATCAAGAATAAAATATCCTAGTAGGAAATTGAATCCATATATTTGGATAAATTTAATCCGTGTATTTGGATGAATTATAGAAGATGTTTTTTCAAAAAATATTTTCCTTCAACCCTCCATCTCAATATGAAAAAGAGAGTTCCTTGGAATCAATAAGAAGGAAGATGAGTCCTTCAGGGCTTACGATGTTCTTCCAAAAAATGTTTTCCTTGAACCCTCCATCTCAAGATGAAAAGAGAGTTCCTTGGACTTAATCAGAAGGAAGATGATTCTGTCAGGGCTTATGAAGAAAAAATCACTAGGCCTGAAATGTACTCTTATGGATTTGTAATGAACATCAAAAGGAAGGTAGACCACTTATTTAGCGGATTAAATATAAGTCTATGAAAAGTGTTTGTGATTCAAGAATTTGAAAGTTATGGGGATATTGTCAGTTGTGCCTTTATGTTTGAAATGTATATTGGATACTATCAGTAGTAACTTCTTCCCAGTGACAAGAATTATAAAATGGAGAACAACAAGGGGGGTTCGAAAAACAAATCCCAAGATGGAATGAATTCAAAATTTTCCCCATGTAAAAATTATGGGAAGAAGAATCCTATGAACTATCTGAAGGTAACCAAGAATTGCTTCAAATGTGGAATGTCTGGTCATCTGGATAAAAACTGTTGATGGGATTTGATGAATCCCGCTAATATGAAAGAAGAAAGGAATGTTCAGATCAATACTCGGCATATAGTTTAGTGCTACAACTACAAGGATAATGATCATTATGAAATCAGTTTCCCGAAGCTTAGTGTTGTCAGAGGAAATCAACAACAACCTCCAAGGAAACATGGAAGGGCTTATTCTATCACTACTGCTAAGGTGGAGCTGAAAAATGATGTGGGGATAGGTACACTAGTTATTCATTCAATAATAGGAAACATACTATTTGATTCTAGATCTACACATTCTTTAATATCATTCATTTTTAGTACAACATTTCAAAACCACAGATCAAAATTTTGAGGAAAAGTTATTTGTGAGAACAAAGAACAGGGAAATCGTTGCATCCATGGTTTATAACTCCTCCTCGATTAACGTTTGTGGACTATACCTCCTAGAAAATCTCATCATACTTTCATTAGTGGAGTTTGACACTATCTTGGTCATGGATTGGATATCTTTATACAAAGCTAACATCAACTGTCACGAAATAAGGATCCGTATTCACTACTAAAGAATCCTGTGAATCTTAACTAGTGTAAGGAGGAAGATAAATCCCCTTTAGAATCATTGTATCAAGTGTGGATATGAATTCTATATGAGAAAGCATGTCTAGCTCAAACGATTGGGATGATGGAGAAAATCATGATTGAAGACATGCCTATCATGAGGGATTACATAGATGTATTCCCTGAAGAGTATCATGGTCTTCCTGGTGGCCAAGATGTTATGTTATAAACTGATCTTATTTTTGGATCACTACCTATATCAATGAAACCTTAAAGAATGGATACCATAGAGTTGGAAGAGATGAAGAATAAGTTACATGTGAATCTGGAGAAGGGTTTCATACTCCCAAGTGCTTCACAGTGTGATGCACCCATCCACTTGATCAAGAAGAAGGATAGATCAATGCGCCTCTACACTGATTATCGTGACATCAATAAAATCACAGTAAAGAAAAAGTATCCCCTTTCACAGATAGACGAATTGTTTGATCGGATTTAGGGGGAAAGATATTTATTTATGGCGAACCTTTGGTCAAGATATCCATAACTAATGGTGAGGAAGGAAGATATTCCAAAGATTGCCTTTTGAAAAAGTTATGGACACTATCAGTTCATAGTGATTCCCTCCAAACTCACAAAATATGTAGAAGTTTTAATTGATTTATTTAATATATTCTTTAAGGATTACCTCGACAACTTTTTGGTAGACAATATTGACTATATTCTAATATAGTCCTAGAGAAAGTAGTAACAAGATGAGAATTTGAATACTATGTTAAAGAGTGTGTGAAGGGAGAATTTGTATGAAATGTATAGTTATTTTGAGTTCTAGATGGAGGAAATATCATTAATGGGGCATGTTATCACTAGAAAAGAGATATCTATGGACCCTTACATGAGAAATACAATTGAAAAGTGTCCTAGGCCAAAATATGTAACATAGATCCATAATATTTGGGGTTTATCTAGGTATTATCGAAGATTTGAGAAGAATAGTTAACAATTGTCAAACCCAATAACCAAGGTGACTCGAAAGGGAGTAAAGTTTTTCTAGACTATGAAATGTGAAGAATGATTCAAGGAGTTGAAAAAGTGTCTTATCACTATGCCAATACTCATAATCCCAACAAGTAGAGAACTCATTGTGGTGTACAGTGATACTTCAAAGAAGGTATTAGGATGTGTGCTCATGAAAAATGATAATTTGATAGCAAATGCCTCAAGTCAGCTAAAAATCATTGACCAAAACAATCCCACACATGATCTGGAGTTGGAGGTTGTGATCTTTATGTTGAAAATATGGAGGCATTATCCCTTTGGGGAGATGTTTGAGATATATACTGACCCCAAGAGTCTGAAATACATATTCTCACAAAAGATCATAATATGTGCTAGCAAAGATGGAGAGTGCCCATTAAGGATTATGACTTCTCAATCCACTACCATCCCGATAAGGTAGAAAAGATGGTGGATTCTCTATGTTTAAATGATCCTACTTATTTATCAATGATTAGATTTGAAAAGGATACAATCATCTTAGATTTTTAGTGGATGTACGTGGGAATCATTAAGGGATGAACAACGATAATCCTTTCTCAAATGATTTCTCAACCATCCCTCATAGATAAAATAAAGGATGCTCAAGGAAAAGATGTGGAACTTCAAAAAAGGGTGGAAACTGTAAAAAATGAGAAATCCTCAGAGTTCATGATTGATGAGGTATGATTTGTATGATTTGGGCGACTATTTTTTGTACCAGACAATCTAGAGATAAATAAGGATATTTTGAATGACATACACGGATTGACCATCACTATTCACCCAGGGAGCACAATGATGTATCAATATCTCTATAAAAACTCTTAGTGGGACAATAGGAAAAGAGAGATTGCTGAATATACATTAATGTGCCCGGTATGTCAACAAGTGAAAGCTGAGAGGAAAAATTATAAGGGGATGATAAAACCACTACCCATTCCATCATGAAAGTGGGAAAACATCACCATTGACATTGTCACTAAACATCCATGTACACCCATAGGAAACAATGCTATATGGGTTTTTGTGGACCATCTTACAAAGATAGCTCACTTTATCATGATTCAAGAGGAATTTTCATTAGATCAACTTGCAAGAATATACATAAAATAAGTGGTAAGTATCCATAGAGTACCACTATCTATTGAATCCAATCGAGATCCAAGATTCACCTCAATGTTCTAGAAAATTCTCCAATATTCTCTTAGCACTGAACTAATTTTCAATATGGCCTACCATCCTCCTAGTAATGGCCAATATGAGAAAACAATTCAAACACTAGAAGATATGTTGAGATAATGTTCTTTGGAAATCAAAGGAGGATGGGACCAATATCTTCCACATGTTGAATTCTCCTACAACAACAGCGTCCACTCAAGCATCTGAATGTCACCATAAGAAGCCCTTTATGGGAATTGGTTCATAACACTAGCGTGTAGGGATAAATTCCTTGAGTGTAAGTTTCTAGGACCTGGAATTATTTAACAAATGGTAGACAAGGTGAAAGAAATCAACATCATATCAAGGAAGCCCAAAGTAAATAGAAGAGTTATGCAGAAAATCGTTGACGATACTTTGAGTTCAAAGTTGGAGACATGGTATTTCTACGTATATCCCCAGGGAAGAATGTTTGTGAGGTTTGAAATGAAAGGGAAGATATGTCATAGGTACATTTGACCTTTAGAGATACTTGATTGTGTTAGAGCTGTGGCATATTGAATAGTACTTACACCTACGATGGACAAAGTACATGATGTCTTTCATGTATCCCTCTTAAGAAAGTACATTCCAGACCCTCCACATGTACACTCTTCGGAGGTGGTACAGTTGGAGGAAAATATTCCTTATGAGGAGCAGCCATTGAAGATCTTAGATCATAGAGATAATGTTTTACAAAACAAGACTACCCACCTGGTCGAAGTACTATGGTGGAACAACATGTAGAATGAGGAAAAATAGGAACTGGATGAGGCTATGAAGTAAAAGCAGGAAAACCTATTTATGGCATAGACTGTAAAACAAAATTTCAAAGGTAAAATTTCAAAAATGGGGATGAATGTAATGACCCAATATTTTATCAATGGAAATTCATTTCTTATAAAAAATTTCATATAAAAACACGAAAACACAATATAATTAACTACTAAGTGATTTTTTATAATTAAACATTAGTTTGTTACTTATGTGTTTGGAATTTCAAAAATATAACTTACACAGTTGCAATTAGCATGTTATTTGGAGTCTAATATGACCAACTTAATTTTTGCTGAATAGTAACATACCCTTATGAGTAGTAATTCTACCCTTATGAATAGTGATATACCCAAATGAAAATTAACCATTCCTCTGATAGTATATAAATAAAATTCAAGTGAATGTATAATGTACCTATATTTTCGAATAAGTAAATGAATGTTTTAAAACGGGTATTTTAATAATAAATTATGATTTTAATTAAATATTAAATTAATAATATTTAGAAAATAATATTTGAAAATAGGATTCATATTTAGAATATACACATCGATATATGTTTAGGGTGATTTTTTGAGATTTTTCTGAAATACTTGAATTTTTTATGAATAGTAAAATATGGTAATTTAACACACATATATATTATAAGCTAAATAAACTTTTCCTAGAATTATGGATAATGTCACCACACATGGTTAGAATTAACATGACCCATTTAATATTTTTTTTCATGGAATCATCACTATTTCTATTCTTGAGGTAAGTTAATAAACTAATGATTACAAAATTATTAAAACCCTCCTCTCCACTACAACCCCCCAATCCCTCTTCTCTTTACTCCTGTCAAGATTTTTGACTTGCCAATTTTCATCCCAAATCACTCCTCAATATCTCTACACACTTCCAACATACCCTAGTATCATCAACATACCAAATCCTCTCCCATAAAGAAGCTCTCAAATAAGTTGGATTGAATAGGTAAAATTCCTCTTTTCTTTTCTTTCATTTTATTTATTTTATTCTATTTTATTTCCTAACCTATAATCATCCAAATGGTTCAAAAAAACTTGTACCATATATGTAATGTAATGTTTTAATGATAATAGTGTATTTAATAATCATATATTTATTCCCCAAAAGTTATTTGAATGAAATTAAAACACCATTTGAGATGTGTTGATTTTTCACATTCAAGGACAACGGTTTGTCAATTTCTATAATCATATTTAATTATGGTCATGAAACCATTTCTATTATAGTTTAATCAGATTATTATATATATATACCTTATTTATATTTCATTAATCCTTTTTTACAAATCATATTAATTTATAATGAAAGACATGTTTGTTATAAAAAAACAAACCAATTAACAAAAACAGCTGTCACTAATAGTTTATATAATAATTCAAATTCACTCTAAGTAACCAAATTAAACTTGAAAACATGAAATCTCCTAGATATTAACTAATATAATATATCATCAATTCAAGACAACTAATTTTATCTAACATGTTTATCTGAACATGAATATAAGTGAACTGATCATTAAAACCAATTAAGAAAACTACCACGAACAATGAAATTGAACATTATAACCAATCAAAAATGTCCTGAATTTACTAAAAAGGGTAATAATAAATCCATTTATTATATAATAGTATCTATAATTATTAATTATTAATCCTAATTTTTTATTCAGGTCATTAATAACAATTGTAGAACCCCACCAGACTTAAGGTAAAGGATCCCCTTCATTTCACTCTCAATCAAGATTGTTCTCCATGCTAAGACTTTTCCTGTTTAATAAAAAATAATGGGGTATGATTTAGAACCTCACCCCTTACATCCCTCATGATATATAAGTGATGAGATACCCCATTTTCTCTCTCATCATTCCCAATTAGGTACACCCGATACCATGCTAATAACTTGTAAAGAATTATACCCGAACCTCCATTGTTCTTTCATGTTTCCTTATCTTTATTTATATAAAATTGGATTAATCTTGTATATTTATGTGAATATTAAAATTATTTTTAGTTTTAAATAATTAATTTATTAATACCCTTTCATCACTCTCTTTCAAGAATGTACATATTTTTAAAATATTCACTCTATAGTACTTTCTGATAAGCAAACTTGTTTTACGGGAACTTCCCAAAATCTTACTCAATTTCAAGTGCATTATATCAAATATTTTATCCAGTATTTTATTTATAATATCAGTATTTTTATTCTGAAATTTTTCTTGGTGTACATCAAATATTATATAAAATGTTTTCTCCTTTTGTATTTAAAATTATCTATATTATTTTCCTTAAAACAACAGAAAAATGATTTTATGATAAAATTTATCAAATAAATTTCCTACATGTTGTCATTTCAGTTTGATATCACATGCCATGATATATTCCAATTTTAACTTATGAGCAACAATGTATGTTCTAATTTCTTTATTCATGAACACTTTCATGAAACACCTATTGCTTATTCTTTATGTCAGATTGTGATACCCAATTCTTTCCATGGGTAACCCATATGTTTAATTAAGATTGATTATGTATGATTATTAATGTGAAAATCATGTTCATGAAATATAAGATGGGAGAACCCAAATATAACTCTAATTCATTGGTTAGATTTAATTATCACAAGATTCTATGTACAAAGGTCTCGGTAGTTAGCCTTGGCTTGTGATACTATGGGAAATGAGAATGGTGGTTAGCCTTAACATGTACTACTATGGGAAACGTGATTAGTGGTTATCCATGACCCATACTAAATAAATGTTTTATGTTTCTTCCAAATTTCTATGATTCAATTTTTAAAAGATCCCATGTTTTATATTATGGTTCCATATGTTACATTCCTTTTTAAATCATCATGTCATACCTTCTATCCCATGTGATAATGCTTTTTTGTCATGTTTATTCCCTTATAGTACATTAGCTCGTCCCTTGGTTCAAGTTTTCCCTAGGTTATCCTACACAGATGCATGAGAAAAATGGAAGATAGAAACTCATTATGTAGTTCAAAAAAAAATCATTTTTCTGTTTGATTATGTATCGAATCTTCAAAGACACTAGACTTCATGATAATTAGCTTGTACTCAGATATATAATTACTCTTAAAATCATGTAATGTTCTATGAAAATGGCTAGGGTCACTATATATCACTGCAATAGTACATACACTTCCCACATGAAGGGATCTATTTATGGTATACACCAATACATAAAATTATGGATTTGGTTTTTTACTTATTTAAAATGTTAAATTAATATCATTTGATTTAAAGAAGCTGAATGTTAATGATTAAAACAACCCCATGCATGATCTAGAGTTTGATGATGTGATTTCCACATTAAAAATATAGAGGAATTATCTAAATGGGGAGAAGTGTGAGATATATAGTGATCAAAATATCCTCAAATATATATTTACATAGAAATATATTTATATGAAAAAGTTAATATTATTAGAGATCATCATTTATTATAACTTCTCAATCCACTACCATCATGATAATATAAATAAAGTGGTGGATGCTCTATGTAGAAATGATCTTATAAATTTATCAATGATGGGAATTGAGATGGATTGAATATACTTGAAATACAATGGATTGAAATTATAATCATATGGTAAGGTAAAAAATCATTAATTCCTCAAATAATGTCCCAATAATCCCATTAATTAAGACAAATGAGGGAAAAAAGTTTCTGTGGAGATTCAGAAGAAGGTAGAAGCTATCAGAAATGGTAAATCCTCATAGTTCAAAATGAATGTGTAAGGAGTCCTAAGAATTGGGATATGGCTATATATAACATCATATTCTAATAAAAAGAGGTATATTTTGAATGATGCACCAAGCTTGACATTCTCCATCCACCCAAGGATCACATTGATGTATCAAGATCTCATGGAGCACTATTGGCGGGAGAATATGATGAAGGAATTGTAGAATATGTGTTTGTTCCTGGTACTTCAAAATGTGAAGGAAGAAATGAAAAAGTATAATGAGATGATTAAAAAAATACATATTCCTATAGAGAAATGTAAAAAATTCCACATAGACATTGAAATTGGACATCAAAAGACATCCATTGGAAATAATTCTATATGGGTTGTTGTGGATCATCTTATAAAGACATGTCACTTGATTGAAATTCAAGATGACTTCAAAATAAATTATATTTTAAGGATATACATCATTGAATTAGTGAGTCATCATGGAGTACCATTATAAATTATATTTGATCTATATCTGATATTTAACTCAATGTTATGGAAAAGCCTCCATCACTCTATAAACATTGAGTCAAAATTCAGTATGTCCTATCACCCTCAAACTAATAGACAGTCTAAGCAGACTAAATAGATAATATAATAAATGATGAGATCATTATCAAGGTACTTTAAAAGTTTATTATATCATAATAATCCATAGCTTGATTTCTTTTACAACAACAGTTTCCACTCAAGCATCCAAATGAGACTATATTATGACTATTATGGGAAGAGATGTAGAACACATGCATTCTAGGATGATGTTGGAGAACAAAAAATTCTTAGAACTGAAATGGATGAGGAAATGGTATAAAAGTTGAATACCATTAAACATCACAATAGTTATTCTCAATGTAGAAAAAGAGCTACGAATATAATCATCAATGATAATATGAGTTTGAGATTGGAGATAAGGTATCCCTCCAAATATCTCTATGGAGTAGATTCAAGAGATTTGGGAATAAATCATAGTCACATCCTAGGTACATCGTCCCATTTGAGATTGTTGATTACAATAGATAAGTGGAATGTTAAATATCAGTTCTATGACCCCTTTCTCAAGTACATTATTTATTGTACGAATCCCTCTCAATGTAATAAATACCATATCACTCACATGTGTTAAATTAAGAGATAGTATAGATGGAAATTGATATATCTTATACGGAGCAGCTAGAGAAGATATTGGGCTACATATATAAAGTTATATGAAACAAATCTACTGACCTAGAAAATGTATGATGAAGGAACCAAAAATATAATGAGGCAACATGGGAACTAGAGGGAGAAATTATGGAGAAGTAACATCAGATGATATCACCTTTATATGTAAAATGAAATTTCAATGGAGAAACATTCATAATCAGGGAAGAATGTAATGAACCAAAATTTTATAAATGGAATTTTAATTCTAAAAAATATAAGCTTAAATCACATATATCACATATATAAATAAATGAAACACTTTTGACATGATAATATAATTCAACGAAGTCCTTTTTAATTTTTATAACGTTCAGACTATTTATTTTTATATGAAATTGATCAATTTAAATAAATAGGGATATTTATTTATAAGATTAATGTATCACATTTATCAAAATATTTTAATGAAATAAAAATTATTTTTAGACCCAAAACATTGGGATTATTTTAGAGTACTTATTTTGAGAATTTTATAAAAAAGTTTATTTTTGGGTTAGAAAGTAAAATTACTATTTTTACATAACTCTTATGAAATAATTATTTTATGATCATGATATCAATTTTATTAAACGATAATAATGATAAAAAATTATTTATATAATGAAATAATATATAAGGTGTAACATTTAGAGACACATTCGTTTCATTAAAAAACAATTTTAACCTTTAAAAACTATTTTTATGAGTTTTATGGGTATCATATTAGAATTCAATTTTAAAAATATTACTAATTAAACCAATATTTTTTGTAATATTTGGATTCAAAAGTTCTATATTACTTAATAAGGTCAATTTTAATTATTGGACATCAAAAATGATACCGTGTAATATACAATGATACCATAGTGTAAGTTAAATAGTATAGCGTGTTAAAGATAAAAGGAAAGGCATAAAATTCCTAAAAATTAAAATATTTAATGGGGTTTTGATGTATTTATATACCTTAATGATCCTATAAAACATTAATAATATAAAAAATTATTTTAAATCAATTCCACCCAAAGATTATTTTCCTTTAATTTAAAATAATCATTATTTAATCACTTAAAACCACCCATCTCAAGTATAAATACCTTCCATCACCATCCCATTACATCTAAAATAACTTTTATCACATAAAATAACTGAAATTATATCTCCCCCACTCTCCCATTTTCCAATTGATATTGGCCTTACCAAAATTCCAATTCCAATTTCCTTATGTTGTCATTTAAAGAGGTTATATTCAAGAGATAACTTTCTCAAACCAGCTCTCTAAATTTATTTTATTCTTATAACTTTTCCCAATGTAATTCATCCTAAAAAAATAATATCTACAGTATAATATAGGTATTTGAAATTTATATTTATAATATAATGTCTTCTATACACCCCAATTATCATCTCTTATTATTTAATAAAATAAAACCATTGTCCAAATTAGGGTGGTTAACCATCTCTGTGGATAATGATTTTTTGGTTTTCAATTACGCATTCAAGGATGATAATAAATGAATAATTATGTTAAAATAAGATAGAAATAGGTATATTATAACCTCTTTTATGTTCTACAATGAATATATTTACATAATATTAAATAAAATGAAAATAGATTATAGTGGTAAGAAATACCTTGAAAATAAACTATAAAATTTCATTATCATTTTATCAAATGAGTCTCCCTCATTTTTGAAAGAAAAATTATATATAATACCATTTTAATTTATATATTTTAATTAATAAAATTTTATTTTACTTCTGAGTTTTATTTCCATTTGACAAGAACATCCATTATTATACACAAGTGAATCAACCATGAATCCATGAATCAAATGATCCAGGAACTCCCAAATTAATCTTTATATCTCAATGAAATGGTCATAAATGACCAAAAATAATATTACAGTAAATAAATTTAGATGTAAAATGTTATTAATGAACTGATTAAGGAATGGAATGTAATTTTCAATGAAATTAATTTCATGTTGAGAACACATTCAGTCATACGGTAAGGGATCTCTCCGAACATCCATATATTATTTGGGTTATCCTTTCTCTAAATTTTCAAGAACATATACCTTCATTATTATTAAATAATTATCATATATTATATTTATATATACCAAAAATATGTATTTAAATCAATTAATCATTTGTCTAAGTTCAATGAAATGTTTTAAATGGTTTCCTCCTCAATAGATCACTATAAAAAACTCGATTAAAGGAAACATCTCTATTTATTACCCTTTATAAAATAAAATCTATATTCTATTTTAGTATTTTAATATTATTCTAAAATCACTCAATTTTTTAGGGAAAAATATTTTAGTTCTTTTTTGGTTATATTAAAACAATTATTCATTTAACCTCCTTAAAAACAATTTATTTTATTCCTTAAAACATGCTTAAGTGGAATGTTTTTAATGTTACTTAACAACTCATTTTAATTTTTTTATTTTAATAGTAAATAATTATTAATTATATAATATTATATTTTATTTATCAATATCCAATAATTATTTAAATCTATTTTTTCTTGGATACCATTTTTATACACCCTTTTGGTTTTCATTAGGGAATGATTACAATAGCCATTTCATTTCCTACATAACCCCTATGTTTTTTCCTTATGTTTGATTCATTATGTGGAACAAAAATTTATGAACATATAATAATGGGTGATAAAGGTTAGATATATAATAAATTTAGTAATTTTTTAGTCCCATGTGATGTTATGAATGTGATTAGGTAGTAAACCTAACCCGCTATGGGAATTTTTACACAATGTGATAGAGTTTTGGTAGTTATCCTGACTCATGTTTATGTCATGTTACATGTTGATTCTAACTTAATATGTTTCAATGATCATATTATTCCTTACTCTATATATTAATCTTAAATATGTTTATTCATTACCCATTCAATTTATTTTAAAATTTATTTCCTTTTAGCACATGTGTATTTCTTCAATCCCATGTTTATTCCCTTATTGGGAATTTTATCTCATCCCTTTTTTATGTTTTCATCATGTTATCCTACATATATATAGGAGATAAAAGGGTTTTATGATCCCATTATGGATATTAATAAAAATATTTCTTATACTAGTTTCATGTTTTATAATAATGAACCTACTATTATAAATACACTAAAAGTTTAGATCTTTAGTTAGTATTTTATGGATAATTATTCTTAAAATCATTTAACAATATGGGTAAAAGGAATATGTCACTATAGAATGGGGTATCACATTATAATTTATTTTTACCACTATTATAAATTGAATTGAAAAAAATGGATTGAATATTTATATTAATAAGGTTTAAATTTGGTAATAAGGCCAATTCCATTTTTTGGAAATAAAAAAAGTCACGATGGTAAAAAATGTTACCGAATTATATGTTAAACAGGGTAGAATATTAAAGGTATAATGAAATGGTTTAAAATACTAAAAACTAAAAAATTTAATGGGGTTTTGATGTATTAATTCACTATAACAATTATTTACAACATTAATCATTTCCAAAATTATTTGAAATTATTTCCACCCAATGGTGGTTGGATTTAAATATAAAATAATTATTATTTAATAAAATAAAACCACATCTACTCAAATATAAATATCATCCCACACCATCCCCATTATCCACATAGGAATTAATGATCATAAAATTTTGTGCACACCCTCTCCTACCCACTATCCCCACATCCAAGTGCTATTGGTTTAACCCAAACACCAATTCCATGTTTCTTAAGGCGTCCATCAAGGATGTGATATGCAAGAGGTAACATTATCAAAACACATATATTAATTAATTTTCCTATTCTAACTTATCTACACGTCCTTAATACATCAAATAATAATTAAATAAAATATCATTTATATACTATAATATTAAAATTATATTGAAGTATCTTCTTTCCATAGCTTTTCACATCTTATCTTACTCAATGAAATTAAACAAATGTCTTAATTATGGAAGTTAACTCTCCGTGGATAATGGTTTCTTCCATTACATCCTTCAATTATGGTTATAAATATATTTTTATTCTCAAATTAGATTGTAATATGTATATTATAACATATTTAATATTATTTTACTAATATATATACATATTATTAAATAAAAAACCAGTTCATGATGGTTAGAAAAACATGGAAAATAAAATAAAAATTTATCATTTACATTTGGTAAAATATTCATCCTCATGATAGAAATAATAATTATATATAAGAAAATATAAAATTATTTATTTCATTAATACAATTTCAATTCAATTCTATAGTTTTGTTTCCATTATAAAAGAATATCAATAATTATAAACAAGTAAACTAACCATGAAACCATGAAACTAATGCAGGAAGAATAATGAAATTTATATTTATATTCATAAATGAACTAAATAAAACTATAATAATTCAAATATAGATGTAAAGGGTTATTAATTAAGTGATTAGTTATACAAATTTTATTATCGAAGACATTAATTGAAAGTGAAGGAGACATGCAACTATATTGTAAGGGATTTCTCTGAACTTCCATGTTTCTTTTCTATTACAACATCTCTCAATTCTATTCAAATTATATCTTTATTATTATTATATAATTATATAATATATTTTTTTATATTTACCACACATAATTCTTTAGCTTATTTCTTATTTAATTCAAACACAACAACATGTTTTAAAAGGATTCCCTATCAATACCCTTGGATAAGAGTACCGAATTGAAGGTAACATATCTATTTATTACAAATTCTCAAGTACTATATAAAAAATATTCTAATACTCCAATATTGTTTTAAAATTAACAAATTTTTATATGGAAACAAATTAGTTAATTTCTAGTTTTATTCAAAAAAACACTCTTTTATTCTCATTAATGTCTCTTTATTCTTTTCCTTAAAACTGTGCTGAAGTGGAACATTTTTAAAGTACCTAACCACTATTTTTAATATTTTTATTTCAATTTGAATAAATATTCATGATATATTCATATAATTATTTTATTAATATCCAAGAATTATTGAAAACAGTTATTTTAGGGATACCACTATTATACACAGCGTGGTTATTGTTTAGGACATGATTAAAATACCATTTCAATATATTGTAACCATTTTGATTATTTTCTATGATTGATTACTTATGTTTCACAAATATGATTGAACATGTTATTATTGGTGTCCCCAAATAGCACTCCAATGCATTGGGAAATGTTTTAGTCTCATGATAGGTTATGTATGGGATTATAGAGTAAACGTAATCCATTACAGGACATTGTCCACCAAGTGATATTCTATTATAAGTTATCGTTAACTACTGTTTATGTCATATTATATGTTTTGGAAAAATTCCTATGTTTCCATTATCATATGATTACATGTTCTATAGGGTATGATTCAATTTTTTTATTCATGATACATTCCTTTTATGTTTTCACGTATTTTCTTCTAACAAAAGTGATATGATACAATCCCATGTTTATTCCCTTACAAGGGTTTTTAGATTATCTCGTTTGGCTATGTTTCACTAGGTTTTATAATGTATTAATAGGAGACTAATGGGAGTTAATATCTCATTATCGATATTAATAAAAATATGTTTTATTCTAGTTTTTTTCTATAATTTATAATGTCTTCCTAAGTAAATGTATTTTTCAATCCTTAGTTTCCATTTTATAAAAAATTATGCTTAAAATCATGTAATGATATGTTTAAAAGTATTGGGCCATTATAATTTGTATCAGATAATAATCTAATTATTTTTAATAGTTGGGACTAGAAAACATTATTAAGAACCCGAGTGATAATACTATCACCATAGATAACATAGATTGAATACTTAGGGAATCAAAAGTTAGGATATAATTTTTTATTTATAATTTTATCTTTATATATTCATAATTTAATTTTTATATTTCTATTTTTTATGTATTAATCCCCCGTTATTTAATTTTTATTTTATAGTTGGTGGATATAAATATAAGAACCCATGAAAACATCCAATGAGATATTAAATGTAATGATTTACTTAATAAGATGTGAAATATGAATTGAATATGGTGTTTGAAATTCATGAAAACATAAGATGAACTGGATCAATTTATGAATAATATGTGGAATCATGTGGGACACCCTACTTATAATAAGAAAGATCACGTTGTGGTCGAATATGTTATATGACAAAGGCCTTATAACCGTAGTGGATATTCGGACCCCATCATCGCCAAAAAATTGATTAACTCTATTGAGGAAATATTTTATATCCTTAAATTATCAGAAGAAGAGATAATTGTGCTATTTGTCTTTAATTTTAATATAGAATATGATCAGTGGTGGGAATTAATAAAAAACAAAAATTATAATTAAGAAATTTATTCCATGAAATGGGAAACATTCATGAAAATATTTTTCAATTAATATTTTCCCTCAACTCTCTGTTTTCAAAATGAAGAGAGTGTTCCCCAATATTAAGAAAAATAAAGACAAGTCCATTAATGAATATGAGGAAAAACTCAAAACACGTTCATGATATGCTTTCAGGGTTCTCATTATCACTGTATGTAAGGTGGATTTATTCTGTAGTGGTTTGAAATATAGTATACAAAAATCCTTAACAATTAAATAATTTGATAATTAGGAAGATATTGTTATATTATTCATTAATGTTGTTATATAGTAATTTGATTCTTTGTGGTCTCATGGGATGAGAGTCATGAAGTGAAATAAGAAATCCCCTTCAATAATTTTAACAAAAAAATATATCATTGAGGATAGAAAACCCATCATCCCACTGGTTAAATGTGTTGGATGATGTATCTTCAAAACTCCATAATGGGGAACAAGAAGGTGCATTAAATTTAGAAAATAGGGGCTCAAGGATAATCAATGTAAATGTGAAATTATGAAACCCACAAATGAGATAAGGGAAAATAAGGTTTGGATGAGAACTATGAATACAATGTAGTGCTATAACTTGAAGGAACTTGGGAACTATGTGAGCCCATTACCCAATAAAAGGAATTTAGAAGACAATCTATCACATCAACCTATAAGGTAGCAAGGAATGGAATTTGTTATAAATATTTCAAAGGTGGAGCCGGACAATTATGAGGTGACTTGTATGCAGTTATTCATTCAATAATAGAAAACATAATATTTTATTATGGTTTTACACATTATTTTATATCATGAAATTTTAGTATAAATACTCAAACATCACATAAAAATAAATAAGTTGAATTATATGTGAGAATATAAAATAGGGAAATTTTTCCATCTAATGTATGTAAATCCTACTCCATCATTTTTTTGGACTCAACCTCCCCAAAAAACACATATTACTTAATTCGGTACTATTTAATGCTATATAGAGAATGGATTGTCCATGATTATACAAATCTAACATCATATTTTGGAGTCGGAGATTAGTCTCTACATTTGGAGCCATCCTTCAATTCTGTACAAGTGTAAGGAGGATGATGAATCTTATTCTAAATAATAAACTCACGTGTGGATAGTAATATATTATGATAAAGAATATCTATATTAAATGATTGAGATAATGGATAGGATCGTGCTTAATGTCCTTCCCATTGTGAGGGACTACACTGAAGTTTTCCCTTAAGAACATCATAATCTCTCTTATTGATCGAGCGATTCAATTTCTTATAGAACATATTTCCAGATCTTTTCCCCTATCAATTACACCTTATAAAGTAGCCACCATTAAGTTAGAATAATTGAAAAATTAGTTAAAATAGAATCTATATAGGTGTTTCATACACCTGATTTCTTCACAAGGGGATGAGCCTATCCTCTTTGTAAAGAATAAGGATGGTTCAACTTGTCAATGCATTGATTATTGTTATCTCAAAAAATATTGATAAAGAACAAGTATCCCCTTAAATGGATATATGAATTTTTTTGATCAATTGGATGGAGTTACATATTTATCTATGGTGGACATTAAGTTAGGATATCACCAATTAATGGTGAAGGAGGACAAAATTCCCAAGACTACCTTTTGAATTAGGTATGTACACTATGTGATCATAGTGATTCTCTTAGGGATCACTAGTGCTCCATAAATATTCATGGACATACTGTATATACTCTTTATAAATTACATCGATAATTTTTTGGTGGTATTTATATATGATATTCTAATATAATCCAAGAGAAAGGAGGAGCATGGGGAGAATTTGAATACTATGCTAAAGACCTTGAGAAGGGATAAACAATATGAAATGTAAAATAAATGTGAGTTATAGATGGATAAATTACCATTATTAGGTCATGCATTAGCAATGAGGTAAATATAAAGACCCTTATATGGTGAAGGAAATTGATGAGTGGTCCAAAACCAAATCTGTAATAGAGATCCATAGTTTCCTTAGTTTAGATAGGTGTTATCGATGATTTGTGAGGAGCTTTTAAAAATAATCAAACCCACTATCGAATCTGACATTGAAGGGAGTACATTTTTTGAGGACCACTGAATGGGAAAAATTAATTAAAGAGTAGAAAAAGAGGTTTACTACTACGCTAGTATATTCACTACCCAGAAGTCAAGAACTCATTATGGTATATAATGACACATCAAAGAAGGGATTAATCTATGTAATGATGAAAAATGATAATGGAATAGACTAAACTTCACGTATAATGAATATCCACGAGAAATACAATCCCAAATAGGATCTAGAGTTAGTGGACGTGATAATCACATTAAAAACATGGGTTTATTATATCTTTGGGGAGAAGTGTGGGATATATACTAAAAATAAGATCCTAAAATATATATTAACAGAGAAGTTTCTTAATATTAACTAGTAAATATGGTTAGAGATTATCAGGGATTATAATTTTCTAATCCACAACCATCCATGTAATGAAAATAATGTAAAAAATGCTCTTGTTAAAATAAATCCTGCAACTTTATCAATAATGGAGACCGATAAGGATTTAATATTCATTGAATTATAAATTATGGACATGGGAATCATAAGATAACAAAAATAATCATTCCTTTATCAAATTATTTCCCAATAATTCCTTTTAAACAATATAAAAGATACATTAAAAGAAGATTTATAGATTTGTAAGAAGGTAGAAACTATTAGATATGGATAACCATCTAAGTTAATAACTGACAAGGAGTCCTAAGATTTGGGTTATGAATGTGTGTTACATAAAATCAAGAGATAACGGGGGATATTTTGAATGATATTGATAGACAGACCATATAAACACACCTAGGGTGTAGAATTATGTATTGAGATCTTCTGGAGCACTATTGGCGGGACAATATAAAGTAGGAGATTATTGGATTTACATCAAATGACTAGTATATCAGTAAGTGATATCTAAAAGTTATTATTCTATAGGGATGATCAACATTTACCTATACCTATGAGGACATAAAAAACATCACCCCAGACATTATCACGTAAATTTCAAATACATCCAAGGGAAATAATGTTAAATGGGTTGTTGTAGACAATCATACAATGAAATCCCACTTCACTCCAATTCGTGAAGAATTATTACTCAATAATCTTGCATTAATACTCATATGAGAAGTAGTGAGGATTCATGGAGTACTGTTATCGATTTTATCATATTGAGATCTGAGATTTACCTTTATGTTCTGGAAAGGATTCAAACATGATCTAAAAATTAAACACAATTTAGTATGGTCTGTCACCCTCAAACTGATGAATAGTCTGAGAAGACCATACAGACATTGGAAGACATGTTGAAAGTATACTCAATAGACATTAAGGGAGGATGAGATCCAAATCTTTAACTATTCTATTTCTCTTACAATAACAGTTTCAACTCAAGAATCCAAATGGATCCGTACGAATCCATTTATTTGAAGGGTTTTATAACAACTGAATGTTTTGATGAAGTTGGAGAATATAAGATAATAGAAAATAAAAAATGGTATAAGAAATGGTAGAAAAGTTTGGGACCTTTCAACAACAAATTTTGGATACCCAATGTTAATTGAAGAGGTATTAATATAATCAATGAAGGGACCTAGATATTGAGGTTTGAGGTAATGTATTCCTTTACATATCTCTATGGAAGAGAGTCATGAAATTTTGGATGAAGGGAAATCTATGCCTCATTTACATTAGACCCTTTGAGATTCTTAATTGCATCATAGATGGGGCATATAGAATGGTAGTTCTACAAACAATTTCCCATGTACAAGACGTATGCCATGTATCCCTCTTTAGAAAGTATATACCAATCCCTCAAATGTACTAAATTCATCAATGGTATAGAGGAAAACCTATTTTGATGTATTATACGGGTATCACATTTGAATTTATTATTCTAACATTAAAAATATGAACAAGGAAAATTGATGGAATTCTTGGTATTATATGGTATAAATTTGGAAATAAGGTCAATTTAATTATTTTTACATAAATAATTTACCGTGTAATAAACAATTACCATAATTGAAGTAAAATAGATTAGTTGTTTAATGATAGAGGTAAAAGGATTAAATACCTAACAAATAAAACATTTAATTGCTGGTTGATGTTTTAATCGAACTTAAACAAACATGAAAAAATTAATTCACAATCAATTTATATGAAATTAATTCCTCGCAAATGTTGTTTGATTTAAATATAAAATAATCATTATTTAATCACTTAAATACACCCTCCTACAAGTATTAATACCATACTTTACCACCCCATTTCTATTCACAAACTTTGAATATCTTAAAATATTTGTAAAACCATCTCCTGCACATTTTACAATTATCCAAGTTCTTCTATTATCCCCCAATTACAAATTCCATGTTCATAAAGGTTTTCATCATGTATTTGATATTACAGTGATAAATTTATCAAAGCACATATCTAATCTATTTTAATATTAAAAATTATCTTAACCACTATCATATATCCTAGAATAATAAATTCAGTTTCATTTACATACTATACCATTTTATTTCTAATGTAATATATTCTATCGAATGATTTACTCTTATCATATTATTCAAACAAACAAAACTATTGTCCAAATTATGTCAATTAACCATATCTATAGATAATGATTTCTCATTTACCATTACATCATTATAATACAGTAATAAAAGCATCATTTTAGTTAAATAATATTTTAATTGGTATATTATAAAATATTTCATGTTTTTCACTAATATGTATACAAAATATTAAATAAAATAAATCTAGTTTGTGATGATAGGAAAACCCACCAAAATAAACTAAAAATTTATCATTAACCAATTAACAAATGAATCATCCTCATGTTAGAGAGAAAAATGATATATGGGAAAATTTAAAATTAATGACATGCATTAATACATCTTTTTATCAGTTATGGTGTTTTATTTTTATTTTATAAGAACTTTCATAACTATACACATGTTAACCGGCCATGAAACAATAAAACGAATGATCTGAATATGAAATTGATAATTATATCTCATCAAAGTGGAAGAAAAACAAATTAATAAAATTATAATAAATTAAATTTATATATAATAGGATCCTAATTAATTTATTAATTAATCTAATTTGATTATACAATAAAATAAGTACATGTGCCGAACACATAATGACAAAAGGTATGGGATCTCTCAGAACCTCATTATTTCCTTCGAGTTAAAATTTCTATTATATAACCTATGATTATATCTTCATTATTCTTATATTATTATTCTATATTATTTTTATATGTACTTAACAGACATATGCATGTCAATTAATCTTTATTTGATATATAATTACTTGTTCTAAAAATATTCCTTCTCAATACCCCATGATAAGCAAACATGATTAATAAAAACATCTGTATTTTCTACCCATGGTCTAGTAGACACCATATAAAATTTTAATCATCCAATATTTTTCCAAAATAATAAAATTTACCATGAAAACTATTTTAGTTTATTTCTGGTTTTATGAAAATAATTAATAATTTATCCCCACTAAAGAATCTATATTCTTTTCGTTAAAACCACGATTAAGTGGCACATTTCCAGAGTTACCTATCCTCTATTTTTATTGTTTTAAATAAAATTGAATATCATTATTCATGATATATTGTTATATTTCGTTTATTTAATCCAAGAAATGTTAAAATCAGTTTTTTCATGGATAACATTGTTATATGCCATTTAGTTATGCATTATTACATGATTACAACATGAATTTAATTTCATGGTAAACCCATATGTTTATTCATTATGTTTTATTTTAATGTGGTTTACATATTCATGATCATGTTATAATGGGTGCACCCAGATAGTGCTCCAATAAATTCAGTAATTTTTTTAATCATGAGAAGTTATATATTGGATTAGTGAGTAAAACTAATCCATTATGGGACGTTTTCCACCATAAGATATAATCATATAAGTTATCCCTTATTTATATTTATGTCATGTAACATATTTCGGCCAGTGTTTCATGTTTCCATGGTCATATTATTTCATGTTTATATGTTATTCTTCCATATGTTTATTCATGATCCATTCAGTTTAGGTTATCATGTGTTGCCTTCAAACTCATGTGTATGCTTCAATTCCATGTTTATTCCCTTATTATGATTTTAAATCATCCATTATGTCTTTGTTTTCCCCAGGTCATCCTATTAAGTTATTTTATTTCAAAGGGAGTCAGTAGATCATTATGGATATTAGTAAAAAGTTATTTTATTCTGGTTCTATTTTTTCTAAATATCTACCTAGTATTCCAATGACACTAGACATTTATATCCTTGGGTTTTATTTTATAAATAATTATTCATAAAATCATGTAATATTATGTGTAAAATTCATAGGTCACTGTAACATTAGGATTTATGAATTATGGATTTTCATGTATGCATATGTTGATTCAAAACTATTATTACTTATTTGATCAGGGACAAAATTCACCTTTAAAAAAAGACCATTTTTGGGGGTCCATGTTTTATTGTTTGTGGGTGTATAATTATCAAATTATTTTTTGGATAAATTATTTCTTTTTCTTGTAGAATGGTTCATTTTGGGAAAAACTATTTTGGCTACCATTTTTTCTAGTTTATAACAGTTTTGGTGGAATTTTATTATCTATTTTTTTTATTAATCAGGTTAAAATATTTTGATAGTCTCAATATTGTTCTGTAAAACTATAAACTAGGAAGAAACTAGTAATAGTGGAATTTAGGAAAAGTGACATGGGGTTTCTTACTAGGGGTTTATACTCACCCTACATATTAACATCTATGTATATATAGATTTTTTCTTACATGATATATGAAAGGGAAATGGTTCGTATGTCACTATTAGAACACCTTGATAGCAGCTGTCATAGATTTTTGATAATTCATTTTTGATTCCTTATTGGGCCTTAATATTTAATTTTTTTACACTATAGTGACCTAGTTCCTAAACAAAAAGTATTTACTGATTATCAACATACATTTAAAACAAATACAAGTTAAAGATCTTATGGACTATTTCATTTCAATGATTGGGCATAAAAATATATGAAATTAAATATAAAAACATAAACATTATTTAAAACACCATAATGTTTCTCTAACATCAATGGATCCTCTAAAACATCATAGGATATCCTGGGTAAAATTGAAAAGTAAAAGGGTGATGTAGATGGAATAGTACGGGAAAAAATGGTAATAAATAATACCATTATTTTAGAGATCCATAACATGAAGTAATAGAAAGTATATCCATATGAATGGAAACATGGAAAAAGTAAATGAAATCATATGATTTTGGAAACATGGAAAATATGGAAACAACATAAGTTATGACATAAAAAACATAAGTCAATAGTGAATCCCAACACCATAAGCATAAAGTGGAGAAAGTAACCTAGTGGATTGGGTTGACTCCCCATTCCAATAAACATAGTGTAAAAAGTCTCATGGTGGATTTGGTTAAATACCAGATCCATTACATAGCATATGAAAAGATATAATGTTTCACCAATTAATTAAAATTCTATAACAGACTCACCCATTTTATGGTTGTAATGTAAACCCCCATTCCTGGTTTATAATGGAATCAACAATACATGGTTTAGAATAGAACCACACATCAATGGTTTAAAATTAAACCAAAATTCATTGGTTTAAAAAATAAATCCCTTCCACTTATCCATACACATTTGTTCTATAAAAAATTAATCATTCATCATATCATAATGTAACTATAAAAAAACTTGTTTATTCCAACAAATCATGAAGTACACTTTGATTGAAAATAGGTTTCATTTAACATATTAAGTAACTCTATATGTAAATAATATTCAATAAAGATAATAAATCATAGGGTACTTACCCCATATTGATAATGGTTATAAAAATAATATAATAATTCTACCAACTCAATTGATTTTTGGAATATTGGTGAATAATGTTAAATCAATGGATTTAAGAATTGGGTATTCACATTGGAGGCACATTGGAATCAAATTATGGATATACACTAAAAATGATTATGCAAGAAAATTTATTGATTGGTCATTACTTCCATAGAAGTGATCAATACTTAATACTTCCAAAGAAAAAAGTTACATGTCATTATTTATTGAATATCATTAATCAGTCACAAGATATATCAAGGGATGTTTCCTTATATTGATTAAAATTATTTAAGAGTTATAGAAATAAGATTATTTTAGAAATAATAAATACCCTTGATATTTTGGAATATTTTCAAAATATTTTTTTGATAATATAGAAAATTATTTTTATTTATATGTCATGTACATCATATAGATGAATTTTCATATATAATGACGAAACTATTGGGTGGATATGATTACACAAATAATGTTGGAATATATTATTTTTTTTAAAACGACCCTTATGATAAAATTATGGGGTTTTACATTATTTTTTTCAGATAAGATAATGGTAGTTAAAAATTACATTTATAATTTTTTAAATAGATAAATGGGTGTCCAAAAAATATATATATTGGAATAAAAGGAATTTTCTTTTAAAATAAATTTTTCTAAAAACCACACATCATTAAAATATTATAACAATTATGGTTTAGAAAAAGGTAAGAGAATAAAAATACCACGAAGGATAACTAGAAGATAAAAAAATAAAAGTGATATTATAGTTATATTATATACAAATTACACTAATGGGTTATCATATTCAATAGGTCTTGATTTTTAAATGGGGTTTGAATTGGTATCCTTCTAGCATGAGTGACATTAAAATCCAAAACATTGAATGAGTTAGGGAGTGTGAAATTTATCATAAATTATTATTAATATAGGATTTAATAATAAATCATATAAATTAGTTATAATTTATAACAATAAAAATAAATTATATGAAAAATATAACAAACGTCTAAAAGAGAGGAATTTGAGATAAAACCCCCTTATGGAATTAGTAAATTTTAACCAAAAGTCAGTGTATATTTTGAAATAACATGTTTCTATGAAAAAATTGGATTATATCATAGATAATAAAAAAAATAATTGGGATGTATATAAACCATATAAATATTAAATTGGTTCATAATATTATAATAAGACTAAATTAGAAGGAATTTATACAGAAACTCCTATCTTGTTCCATATTTATTCTACGCACAAGCCTAACTTCTTGAATAATATAATTTACTTCATTCTATAAATAGGTAATAACCATTCAACTATATTTACTATTTTCTCTTAAAAACTATATTTATTATTCATATGTTCATTAAATTTCTTATGTTATTTATTAATAACATATTTTCCTTTCCTTCATCGATTAATCAAGGATGTTTGGTCAATTATTCTTTAACTCCATATGTATGCTAACCCTGGTAGAAATTTCTTTAAAATAATATCATAATATAAATATATTATTAATGTTATTTACATAATTCATAAGCATTAAAAAATATTTTTAAATCCAATCATCATAGGTAGTGACTATAATTGAAATTCATTGCTCGTGCTGGTGATAGTTCAAACATACACCCGATTAATGATTCCATTTCTCAACGAATAAGATGGAAATAAATTATGTGATAATTATTTATTTCGTTATTAAATTTATATTATATAAATTTTATTTATTCGTATATGAAATCTATTATTTCATATGTGAATGGCAGTGATGAAAAGCAGACAACATTGATTTATGGAGGCGGTAGTAAACACAATACAATAACCTCATTTTTTTAATCAAAGGGGATGAAGAGGAATAAATAATGTATATTATAAGAATATAATAACATATCAGTGTTATAATTATAATTTCTTCATTATATTTATTTTTATATGATAGATTTTAAGAGTTTGATTTAGGAAGAAAGATTATGAAGAAAGTAATACTGATGTTGGAGGCATGATCTTCTCTTAAAAATTTCATCGTAAGTGAAGGCCTTCAGATAAATTATAGTGACTAAGAAATTAAGTATAAAATTAATTATACAAAAGGTATTTTTTTCTATATTTAATTATAATGTAAAATGGAAAGTGTAACTATAGAGGGGAAGGAGTGATTCCCCTTTACAAGAGATAAAACATCACTTTTAGAAACCCCCTTTATATTTTAATAATTAATAACATAATTTCAAGGTTAATGGATCCAAATTAATGAAAGAATATATTTTTTGGTATCATTGGGTCTATAAAAAAATTATTTCTATACTTTTTTTAAATATTATTTTTAAAATTAAATATTTACATTTAAATCATTAATTTTCAAACCAGGTATCTTGTTTTGGATTTGTGATTTTATGTTAAATTATAAATATAAATTAACTTTTAAAGCCATGTTTTGGTTTTTTAGAACTTATAAAAACCTATATTTAACCAAATTAAAATTATAAAAAATAATACATTTACTTTTAAATTAAAATAGATGATATGTTGAAAAACATTTTTATTAGGAAAATGATATTAAGATGATTATGGGTTCTTATGATTATTATTATTCATTATGAATTAAATGGGTGATTATATAATTATATATGTGTTTTAAATAATTTTATATTCATTGTTTAATGTATTTAAATTTAATTTATTTGATAAAAAATCGATGATAATAATAAAAAAATAATTTTAATATAATTGTTTCACCATTATCATGGAAAGTAGCCTTCATCTTACTAATATTATAATTATTCCATAAAAATGAAATTGTAATTTTTTTATAATATACACATGTTGAAGATAAATAATAAATACAATTTTTTACATTTAATTTCTAAAATTGATAAAATCTAACTTTAATTAATTGTTTTTAAATATATTTTTACTGTAAAATATGATAAACTTGTGTTTTATAAATTTTTAATAGTGATTTGAAAATATTTATATTAGTTATTATAAATATATATATTATATAAAAAATAAATCATAAACATTATGTGATTCTAGTCTTATAAAATTTATTTTTTTAAGAAGAATTTTTTTTACTGTTCAGCTAAAAATCAATTATTTTGTAAGCAT
Source organism: Viscum album (assembly GCA_963277665.1). Lineage (NCBI taxonomy): Eukaryota > Viridiplantae > Streptophyta > Magnoliopsida > Santalales > Viscaceae > Viscum > Viscum album. The sequence goes on from OY728126.1 coordinate 1,042,496,421, forward strand.
CCCAAAAAACAACCTTATGAAAAATTTATATAGTAAAAATTTGAATTAATCTTGATAAAATTAAAATTCTAAAATTTATAAATAAACTTTTTCTATAAAACATTATATTATAATGAAAATTTGTTTTTATTAGAAATTGATGTTTTTAAATACAAATTATTAGTATTCTTATTTAATAATATATATCAAATATGTTAGTGATAATTAGTTATAAGTATCAAAATTAATTTATCATTATTAATCATATATTTCTTTAAATAATAAATTTTATCACCATAAAAAGGATTTTTTTGGAAAAAATTATTTTTGAAACAATAAGTGGTCTCATAAGCCAATTTAGATAAACTAATTGAATTTAATTCCTATGAAAATTTCTGTTTCCATTCCTTATAAAAGTATTTTCTACATTTTTTACTGATATTAAATACTACTAATTAAATAGATAGGTTTTAGCAACCACACTTAATTATTTATATTTTATCTAAATATTTTGTGACTTCATTTAAAATTGGTATTTCATTTAGTAAAAGATATCAATCACATTGACTTAATTAGTGGAAAATATATATTCAAATATATTTTCACTAAATTCCCCCTAGTTTAATAAGTTTCATCCTTGTAATTTTAATTATTATATACTATTGAAAATATCTATATATGTCTTGTAGATTTAAGTGACTTGAGTTATAATTTCTAGGATGATATAAAACATAAAATATTTGGAACCATATAATTGTAATTATAATATTATAATTCTTAAAAATTAGTTTATCATTAACTATTTGAGTCAACAGTATATCATTATTATGTATGAAGACTCACATGTATAAAATTCGTATAGAGGGTAATCAGAATCATCCTTGTATAGACTATGACAGGTTGATATAAACATTAATCTACTTATTCCAAATATTTTTCTTCTATATGGGGAGATCCAATGCATTTCAAAAATTGACATTTAATTTACCATGAAATGATAATAATATTTTAAAAATTCAATTTCCCAGAAAAATAATTTTTGGGTAAAATAATCGTTCTAATATAATTCTTTATTAATAATTGAACATCAATTTATCGATGTGATAATTTGATGTTATTTGAATACATTATAGGTACAATTTATTGGGATAAAAAAAATATCATTTCTTATGTGGTTGATCGATGTTTCTCACTCCTCATCATTTATATATATGACATTGTTAGTTTATATTTCATAGTATCTCTATTTTTCCATAGGAATTATAATTTTTTAATTTATATCAAAAAATTTAACCATTATATTTGTGAATTTACATGGATAATTCCCACTTTTTCTAAACATGGAGAATTGGATTGTTAGTGTTTATTTTTGACGCCTAATTTCCTCTATCATTTTTCTAACATTCATCTTCATATTACTAAGTCAATTTAATTCGTAATGAAACCCAATTAAATAATTAAAAAATATACCAATTACCATGTAGAAATTCATTTGATGTCTCTTCCCAGATTTTTCATATTGGTGGTTAAATATATCAAATTTCCTCATCTTCATTTCCTAAACTTTCACAAGACTCTATCCTTATTTCAGACATTTCACTCATTTCTTCAACTATGGTTAATTTAGTAATAATATTTTATAGTTGATAGTTTTTAAAATCAAAATATTACTCATTTAAACTACAACTTCAATGGTCTGATCATTTATAAAAACACTACATTATCCCTCACACCTTTACATAACTTTGCTTATTATGTTTCTAGTAATTTAGAAACCAAAAAGGATAACATGGGTGTTGAATAACTATCATAACAATATAATTTTCCTAAATAACGAATTTTCAATTTAACCCAAAAATGTCTGAACTTATAATACCATCTTGTTATCCTATATTTATGTTAATTAAACCTATATCACACTTGGTTTAACTTATATCATCCATTATTTAACCTATATTATTATAAGATCATCTTATATCATCCATGATATTATCTATATCATTCTCGATTCTCTTAGTATAGATCTCAATTTGTGAAAGAGTTTTATTTTTTGTTAATGGGTTTCACTGTTTGTCAATAATCTCATTTATATTAATATTGTGAATATGTTTTAAGAATAAGTTATTAGATTCTTTGGAGGAAGTATCCAAACCTTAATAAAATTTACATTTCTTGGATTATTGTATGATGAAGAAAATAAGTTATTTCCTTATGTTTTTCAATTTCAGGAGAAATATTTAATGACCACTAGTTTAACATTGATGATTATTGAAGAAATCTCCATGTAAAAAACTTATGTCAATGGTTACAAATTGTTTATAAAATGACAATCTCTTTGGAATTGTTATTTCAAATGGAGTAAAATATGAATTAAATAAATTCATGAAAAAAATTATTTTCATCATGATATTGTTTGAAAGGAATGAAAATATTAATATTCATGGAGAAATATTAAATGAATATGAATATAAGAAAAAGATAAATTAAATAAGACAAAAACAGGTTATTTTTCTTGATGGTTTTTTGAAAATTTAAGGGATTTAAGTGTTTAGAATTTTATGAGATTATAAGGCTTATGTAATGTAAGATATTTTTGAAAGACTAATTATTATAGCTTTATATTGCTGACAAATTATATCCCACCACATATACATCTAAGGGGACTCCCTAACCACTACATAGGTGGGTAGGGTTTACCCATAGCAGTAGATTCTAGTGATAGAGTAAAGATGGAGGATTCATACCTGGTGCTAGGATAAGAAGGCTGGAGCATGCATGGTGTGCACCTAGCATGCATAGAAAGCATATAGACTATACTATGTTGTGGTGCGGCCTATATGGGAATGGTGTTTGAAGGTGATAATGAGTTCTAAACCTATTGTCATGGATCTAAGAATTAATTGAGCATATTTACATATTATACATAATTCAATCGATTGTATTGTCGTTGTGGGATAAGAGGATATGCAGACTATTCACCCATATTTAATATATATGGTTAATTTATGGATATTGGATTTAATTAATAAATTTTATTTAATCAAAACATGTACATCATTATCTTACTCTTATCATGTGGTCGACTCAAAAATAGTATTTCGATAATTACCCACCACCAACGATAAGGTCATGTATTGAGAATCAAATCTAGTGTGTGGAACGAGAATGAAAAATCCCATTCTATAGGTTAATAAACATTGATGTGAGGATTTTAATGTGAAAAAATGGAATGGGAAAATAAAAAAAATTCTACCAAGATAGAAACAATGTAACAGTGCCATATTAATTAATCTAAAACCATGAAGGTGTTCATGATGAGGTATGTGCTTATTTTTGAAAGCACATATGGCCTCTTAAAATAATAAATGACAACGGGATTTTCATAATCATCAGATATGTAATCCAATGGACGAATATTTTATTTATGAATATGATTAGTGATTTTAAAATCATGATTGACAAAAAATAAACATTTAAATACTAGGTCAGTGATGGAACCAGGAGGGGTTAACGAGCCCGTACATGAGTAGTAAGGGCTCTTACATAGAATCCAAGAGACCCTGGTTCAAAACAGGGTGGAGGTGAATTTCTGGGGAACTGTAGCAGTATTAGAGCATGTACTGTAGCATCACTATAGCAAGTACTGTTTGGTACAGTTACAGCTAGAACTATTCTCCCAATTTGGGCCTTCGGGTCACCGGTTTGGGCCTATAGGTCTCAAGGGCCTTCGGGTCGTCAAAGGCCCTCGGGCCACAGGGTCTTCAGGCCACAAAAGACCATGGTGTGTCCCATTTCACATAGAGAAAGCCCCAAAAGTGGATCAGAGCAGCAAGAGTAGAACACATTAGAAGGAGAGCTAACCAGATTGGAAGAATTAGAGGGCATGGAAACCTCCATTGGGACGAGGTACCGTGCAACTTTGTATTGGGAAATGCAAGTCGATTAGCAATGAAAGGTGGGGAGCTAAGGGGATCAATGATGCAAAATATGGGGAGGGGATGTTCTAGTTGGTTGGGAATGTGGGTCTTTTATGGGCATGTAATGCCTCTGGGCGTTCAGGTCATGTATTGTGGGTCCTATTGGGGCTTGTGTCTTGGGCATACGGGTCATGTACAGGTTCCCCATAAACCCTCAAAAGGGGTATTATCCATAATAAAATAAAAAACTAAGGTCTTCGGGCCATTCAAGTAAGAAACCTTAGCGATTTGGTGGAACTCACTTGTAAAAGGAAACCATCCACAGCTGAGAGATACTACTACAATTCACACTATTATAAAAGATCATTTATTTTTTAGAAAAAAATTTGTATCCTAGAGATCAATTTTACATGAAGAAATATAGAATAACTGTGAACCTCTTTGATATTTGAAGGAATCAAAAATCCCATGGATATCATGTGGTGAGATCCTATAATATTTTCTTAGCATTCACAGATGAAGAAGAACCGTATTCCTTCTCTTATGTTATATTAATTCAGATAGACTAATAAAGAAGTTGTTTGTCTACACAATATTATTTCTAAAAACCTCATTAGTGATGCATAATACATTCTAACAGTTCACATATATTACCTATCAATGTAATGAATAAGAACTAAAATTCACTTAAAATCATCATTTTCAGGAAAAAGTTGGTTCACATAACTTTTTTCATGAATTTTATTTACTATATCCTTGTTATGTTGAGTGAAAAGAAGAAGAATAATGATTTACACCTGTTCGGGATTGAATGAAGGAGACAGAGTATACATGAAAATGTGAATTCGTATTCACGTGAGAATATTATTAGGGGTTAATTGAGACCAATGAAAAAAATATTAAAAAAGTTCATATCCATATTTTTAGTGTATTATATTTTTTAAAGATCATAATTTCATGAAATAATATATATAGAGAGGTGTGATTATGTTTCACGAAAATTTGATAAACCAATAATAACAATGGAGATCCAATACTATACTCATAGTTGGTATCATATCAATGAAGAAATAGAATTGTGAGAATATTGAGCTGACTATTCATTATTTTGATAATAATTATAGAATTTTATGATTGTAGTAAAATAATAATAATGGTGTGACTAGATACTAGATATAACATAAATTATCAGTTGGTATTTGAAGAACATGTAAGGTAAATAGTTATTTTTGTAGAAATAAGAATAATATAGAGCATATTTAAATTTTCTTCTATGAATAAGGAAGGTTTATTGACCACTAATTTGCTAGTAAAAAGTAAGGAAGTAAGAAAATAAGAACAAAGAAGTATTCTAACATCCATTACAATTATCATCATTTGGAAGACATTTATGGTCTTAAAAAAATTAATAATGTAGAGACAATTATTATTAGAAGTTTAAATAACCATCTATGATCTATAAAACATTCACATTCATTTGACAACATTCAATCAAATGTGAATGGTTATTCCATTCATAATATAACTATGATTAATGGGTTATTTTATTGCGGTTGTGTGGTATTGGATAATTTCCGAACCGTTCTAAGGAATCACTACTATTGTTTTTTAGGGAACATTTTAACAATATCATGAACCATTTATAATCATTTTCATATAATTTATTTGATAAGGAAAATCAACTAGAAGAATCATGATCTAAATAGGTCTATGTGGAAAAGTGAAAAAAAATATAAATGACGAAAAAGTTCCCATCCATGATTCACCTCCCTTTCCATGTCAGATGTCTTAGGAAGGCTCATGATGTATCATAGTGATAATTGAGGTAACGATAAACCAATCCATTTTGGGGTGATTAGACATTGGTGTATATATCCCACAGATGCATCCACCTTCAATTCTCTAAGTGGCGATTTATTTAATGGATCATTTTATAATATCAAATTCACCAAAATATTAGGATGTTTTCCTATAATTGGAATCATTTTTGAGACTCATAGTATCGGTCATCACTAAATTATATTATATGAATCACAAAAAATAACAAGTACATCCTTTTATATCAACTTTATAGACCCACTTCTTAAACGTATATAATTTCAATATTTTTAACATACTCTTCTAAAAAATACAAGATATGGATCTAAGGGTCTAGTACATTTGGAAGTCTAGGAATGAACATAAATCAACTTAAATGTGAAAATATAAACTTTATTTAATATAATATATTATCATCCTAAAATCCATGGATCATTGAAAACTACAAAGGATATCCTGGGGAAAATTCATTAAGAAAATGATGATCTAGAAATCCTAGTAAGGAAATACACATGAAAATATAGAATAACATGAGGTTCATAAGGTAGAACTTCATACCATAGAGAGGATAATTATATTACTAGAAACATGTAATAATAAATGAAAACATATGATCTTGGAATAGTTGATTATATAGAAAAAACATAATACATGACACTATAATCATATAGGGTATGGATCCCTCCCAGGACAATAATTATAATGTGAATAAAGTCCCACATTGGATTTGGATCACTCGAAATTCTCATAAACATAGTGGATATATTCCCATGGTGGATTAGTTACACTCTCTAATACATTAAATATAATCACAGTAGATGTAATGTTTTACCCAATGGATTATAGAGATATTATATACCCACTCTCTCAAGTATATAACATAACTACCCAACCATGGATTATTATAGAACCACCAGTCCTTTATTTATAACAGAACCACTCATTCATAGTTTATAGTTGTATCTTCTCTAATTTTCAGTGTATTATTTATAGATGTTATACGGAATATATCCAAGACTAGGTGCTAAGATGACATTTGATTCTAACTCTCTGTGTTCTTGGAGGAAGTGTTCTAAAAATATTAAAATACTTAATATCATACATGTAAAATTTTCATTCAAAGTCAGAATAACAACTAAACAGTGCATAAATTAACAATATGAGGGCACCGCTGAGTACAAAATCGTGGCTTTAGCCCCAAAGTGACCTAGAATTTTTTGTTATGAGTTGTTTGTGAAAAATCTGTCACAGGCATAAAATTAATATAATAATTAAATTATTTAATTAAGGAAGTGACAGAACGACCTATTCTTTAAGTGTTTACTTATGTCAGAATTCATGTGTTAGGTTCATAACCCTGTAACATTTAGAAAATCATGGATAGAGTGATCTAGAAATCCTTTGCATTGAATGAAAACAGATCGAGGATTGAAGATTGACGCACATCAATTTTGAAGGACTTTTCCAATGAACGTAATATATCATTTTTCTTTATTAGTGATATATCCAGATCGAGATAGGTAGTGTAATTTAATTATTTTATTCCATGTTCTTTATTTTTTTGATGAACATGAAATAATTGACGATCAGAACGATTCTTGGTTCGTGTGTATTGTGAGAAAATATTCATTCCATTGGAGTTCTTCGAACTGTTTTCCAGACCCAAATTCCATGTTATTGATTGTTGGACATGAGAACATGGCCAACGATGAAAAATATTTCCTCCAATACCTTTATACCTATGTTCTTTTTGTTCTTTGAATTTAGATCCGAGCTGTCCCGAATCAACATTACCAGGAGGTTTTAAACAAAATTAGATACATGGATTTGTAGAATATTGGAAATTATAGATGGATTTGTGTATATCAAAAACAAAGGATCATAGATCTATTAGCGTTTAAATATTTGGGCATTGGAGGAGGTATAGTTTTCCACACAAAGGACAATCAATGTGGGACAACAACGACTAGTGGTGGTGCACAATGGTGGTCTACGTGTAGGTGAAAGAGGGGCATGTGGATAGGATTGGAGGCAGCAGTTGCGGGGTGGTGATGAGATCTAGGGTGGAAAATCTGGGATGGGAGTAGTAGAAGTAAGAGAAGCAGCAAATGCAGTGCGATATGGTACAATAGTTCAGATTTGGGTTAGGTCAACATGTTGGATCCGGGTTAGGATAGCAAGTACAATTTAGGTCAATATGGACCTAGGGAAGATCCCTAGAAACTGGGGTGGATCCCCATTCTGCATGACTGCGACATTACACTGTAGAGGCACGAAAAATCAAAATGAGTGGTTTACAGCAGTTTTCGGTTGGTTAGATAGGTAGACCAAACACAGCGGTCGGTCCCTGGGTGATCGGTCCATGTGGTTGGTAGATCAACCATGATGGTAGGTAGTCTATATGTGGTGGTGGTTATACTGACCATATCAGTCAGTTTGTAGGCCCCGAAAAGTCTTGAGGAAGCTTCTCGAGTGACAGGTTCAAGTCAAGAGTTCTTGAGGCTCTTTTTTTTCATGTTTGGACCAGTATAGGTTGAGAGTGTTCCCTTGGTCTTTTCAATGAGGTTATAGTGTGGCATTATATCTAAAACATGGTATTATAATACCCTATAGATATGTAGTCATAGGTAGAGTAGTTTTGTCTCGTTGTGAGTCTGGTGTGCGATCCTCTATCATCCCTAGTGGAGTTTGTGGAAACGGCATGATCTACTTTATATGGACATTTATCATCCATCTTATAGGATACCATAGTAGGGTTTGTGGAATCATTGTCATACGATCCCCTATGTGGTGAGTTGATCCAGATTGGGTTGGTGGTGTCCCCCAATAGTTTTGGGTGTGACCCCCTATCTCTGTATTGTACTCTTTTCAGACCAGTGCATTCCCTTTAGATGGGGATGAAATTAGCTACACCTCATCATTGAGTGTCTTCAGTGATATAATGGCTCATTGGATCTCCAGGAACTATAGTTTCTACAAATAGAATCATGTGGTTGGTAGTTTTTTATGACTTCCTAATGGATTGGAGTCTCTCATGAGTATATCTGGGGTTTCATTACTTCTTTTTGTACTCCAATAGGGGGATCTTAGTTGTATTCATGAATTATATCAGTTGATTTACAATTCAGCATTGTGTTTCTTGAAGATGTGTGTGTACATGCACATTCGTATAATGCCTCCCATTTTTTTGGAAATGAATACTTTGTGCTAGTCACCAACTTATGCTATTTTGGAGGTGGGATTGGGATAGTCACATCACTAGCCCCTCTATGATGGGTTAGGAGAGAGTGGTATTAGAGTGCATTGGTTCTACTTTGGGTCTGAGAGTCTGGGAGATTGGTTTTAGGTAATAGTGTAAAGTATTTCAAGTTCATCTTTTATAAAACGTACTATATTTTTTGTGTTGTGGGTGACATATCCATATACAAGGACACTGAGAACCTTATTTTTGACTCCGTACATGAAGACACTAGTTTGATGAAAAATTGTACATCCATCATATAGGAATTGTTGTGTCTTGAATGTCCTTCTTGAGTCAACTCCCTAGACATACACTTTTGACAATGGTACATATTGTTTTATCTCAGGATGCATCCATGTAGATATCTAGCCAGGATTCCACTACAAGATCATGAAGATGGTCTGCCAAGCGTCAAGGCATCGATACATGGGATTGTACGAAAGATTTCACCGTTGGATGGTTTACGAGGTATACGACCACCCATTGAACAAAACCTATAACCAACAATACCAGCTGAGGATGCACGTAGGATGAATGTGTTGCAAGAATTTTACTATCACTGACCTCCTAGGATTCTAGGAAATCCAAAACCATATATAGATGAGGATTGGCTAGAGGCAATTACTCATTTTTTTGTCCTTGTGAGGATGCCTTCTGAAAAAATGGCAATCCTCTTGGTGAGTCTTATTTAGGGCTCTACATGGAGATAGTGGATCTTGTTGACTCAGTAACACTATGAGACAACTCTGTCATGGATAGACTTCAGGCGTATCTTCAAATATAATTTCTCTCTGAACGTATCATGATTGGTATTCATACAAGAGAAAATGCATCTATATTTGGGCAATGTGACTATGGTAGATAATTCAGTGATCTTTTCTAATAATCCGTGATACTCCTTTGATGTGGAATGGGACCATTTATTTAGGGTTTAGAACATCAAGTATATCTTACTCATGTACATTATGGCCTTAATGGTCTCCCTTAGAATTTATACCTATACAGTGGGTACAAGACCCAACCCTGTTAATTGAATGTTTTTTGTAATAGAAGACACCAATAGTGGGAGCTAGCAGTGGGCACACAGTAGCAGAGACCTCAACAGATGGTAACTTACCACAGTAATAGGGTTCCAAGAAGTTTAGGAAATAATGTATGTGATCACTGGACTCAAGGTCAGTGGTGCAAGGTTTATAAGGATTATTGAATCAGCTAAGGGACATGCAATGATTCTCTTTGGGTGATCAGGGACATCTAGCATGTGGTTTCCCAAACTTTGATATAGATGATTGAGAGATGGTCGAGGGACCACCTAAGAAGTCATAGAGAATGGTTAAGGGTGGTCTATAGGGTAGAAGATGTGATAATGGGGCTAGATTTTCATCATGAGGTGGTTGGAGGTTTGACCTATTACCACCACCACCCTCAGGTGGTCCACGACATTCTCAGGGTCATGGTGGACATGGACGAGGCCAATTGTAGGCCATGGATCCATATGAACCCAACACTCCAATGATGATATGATGTGTGATATTTTCCTTTTATACCTTATCATTAGTGATAATATACCTAGGTTCTAGTTAATTTTTTCTTGGATGTAATATTGTTTGAGTCTCATAGATTCCGATTAACTGTTGACTCGACCTTTACTCTTGGAGAGTTCTATTAGAGGAGAAACGACAATCACACACTGGTGTCGATAGTGTGTCTTAAATCATAGTGTTGCGAGTTTAGGTTGGGATTTCTTGTTTGTGATATTGATGACATATAATTTAATAATTGGTATGGAATGGTTATCCATAATTCATTCCCATATTGACTATTTTAGGCTAAGAGTGAAATGTGTCCATTATGATGAATTTTTTTTCTTCAGTTAGTGAAAATGAAGTCCATGTAGCATAGGACAGACATACATATATATGGGTGAAGATGATTATTATTTAGTAGGATAGTATGACCCTCAGTGCAGTCGTGATTATGAGTCCTCATTTTCCAACAATGGTGGATAATTATGAGGATGTCTTTCTAAATATGTCATTTGGTTACATCCCTACAGGAAATTAGAACTCTACATTTATTCAGACCCCATGAAAGCATCAATATCTACATCTATATATCTTATTTCCTTCTTAAAGACTCGTGAGTTGAGGATATAGTTGGAGGACATTCAAAGGGAGGGCTTTCTGAGATCCAGTGTTTCACCTAGGGCTGCCCCAGTTTTGTTTTCTAAGAAGGTAGATGGGAGCTTGAGGTTATGTGTGGATTTATGGTTCTTGAACCAAGTGACTATGAATAAAAAGTATCCTATACCGAGAACAGATGAAATATTTGATATGTTGGATGGGGTGCGATGGTTCTCAAATACTAGCCATAGAACAAGCTATCACGAGCTGCGAGTACAAGATGAGGATATAACGATGATGTCCTTCAGATGTCGTTACGGTCACTATGGGTACTTGGTGATGATATTTGGAAGGATGAACACCTGAGAAGTGTTAGTGGGACTTATCAAATAGATATATCATCCTTACATAGACCATTTCATGGTGACCATCATCAATGATATCTTAGTGTATTTGATGTCCAGGGAGGATCAAACGATGAACTAAAGGATAGTTCTGGAAACTCTCTGAGATCACCATCTTTATTGAAGGCACTCCAAGTATCAGTTATGTATTTTATAGGTTCTTTTATTTTGGACATGTCATCTTGGAGGCTGGATTATCAATATATCCAATGAAGGCTGAGGTAGTATTTTCATATGAACCACCCAAGAGTGTTACCAAGGTGTGAAGTTTCCTTAGATTGGGAGGGTATTATTGAAGGTCTGTACTCGACTTATCTAGAGTTGCAGCATCCTTGATATCTTTGAGTTGAAATGGATATCTTTTTTTTGTGGAAATAGGAGTGACGAAAGGCTTTTTAGTAGGTAAGGTAGATATTGACGAGGGCACCCATCTTGGGACTGCTAGAGGTGGGTGATAAGTACGTAGTGTTCTATGATGCATCTGGAACGGTGCTTGGATGTGTGTTGATATAGAGAAATGTAGTGAGTGACTATGGTTAATTCTTGTTAATATTCACACCTGTTGATACCACATGATCCGAAAAAAGTTACCCATGATCTTGAGTTGAAATGTTAGTATTCACAATAAATAAGTTGTGACACTACATGATGGGAGAGCAATTTATCGTATAATCCAACCATAAGGGTATCATGTATATCTTTAGTCAAAAGGATCTAAACATGAGAGAGAGGTTATGGAAAGAGTTCCTCTAGGACGATGACTTTGAGATTTTCTATACTCATGTGAAAGGGAAAATGGTGACATATGGTCACAGTAGGAGATCTGGTTCATAGTTACTGAACATGGAATCTGATCTAGTGGCTTCATTGCAGTTATCCATTATGGATAGAGATGGGGATGATTACCTCTAGTTGATGGTGTCTACCACTCCACTCTAAATATGAGTCATGGAGGCATGACTTGGTGATACCGACTATGAGAACCTTCACGTTTAGATTTCCATATGGAATTCTCATGATGGATATTAAAAAGGAGTGGAGAATGTCATCCTCTTCAAAGATATATGACGGTATGAGTGATTTTGTATGATGAGGTTTTGAGGTAGTTTTATACTTCTACTTTGGTGGTACAACTAGGTGTAGATAAAATGAACTATGTCCCCGAACACTATTTTTTCTGTCCATGGATGGGGAAATGAATTGAATATTTTGTTTCTCATTGTCTTACTTTTTAGCAACAGAAGGATGAGCACCAAGATCTATCTAGTTTAGATCAACCCCTAGAGGTTACATAATGGAATTTGGATGAGATATTGATTTAATTTGTGATGGGTTCACCATATACATCAGGGGGACTTGATTCCATATAGGTGATCATTGAATGACTCATGATGTCGGACCACATCCAAGCTATCCATGAGCAGAATTATGTTGACATCTCAAGACACCTCTTTATATAGGAGATAGTCTGACTCCATAGAGTTCCATTAATGATTGCTTATAATAATTATGCTCAAATTAAATCTATGGTATGGAAGGGATTACATGATGAATTTGGGACCCAGTTATTCTTGAGAACAATGTTTCACCCACATATAGACAGACTGACTGAGTAGACCATTCATGTTCTGGAGGATTTTCTATGGGCATGCATGTTATACTTTGGCCATAGTTGGGAGGATCACCTACCACTGGTGGAGGTTTCATAAAAAATCATCTACCATTACACAATTAGTATAACACTATTCCAGGCTTTAAATGGATGAACCTATATGTCAACACTTGGTGGGACATACCCAGGAGAGTCAACAATCATGGGACCAATGTTGGTTCGAACTACTATAGAAAATGTGGAGATGATCTAGGAGTTGATGAAGACATTCCAAATGCTTCATAATTCTTATGTTGAGAGGAAATGATGTCCTTTGGAGTTTGAGGAAAGAGACCATGGGTTCGTTTTGGTTTTACCTCAATGGGGATTCTAGAGATTTGGATGGGGTATCAAGATATCATTAAGGTTCATCAGTCCATTCAAAATACTACATAGAGTTTGTGATCTGTCATACCACTTTTCTCAACAAGCACAAATAAATTAGGTACAATATGTCTTCCATGTGTCACAGATGAAGAGGTATGTTCATTTCATATCCCACATAATGTATTGGTTAGAGATGGATATTGAGGATGGAGTGATCTTTGTTAAGTACCCAGTAGAGATTGAGTATTATAATGAGGGGATCCTTTAAGGGAGATCAATTTTTTTTTTCCATGTTCGGTAAATACACATTAATCCCCAGGAGAGAACCTAAAAGTAGGAGGCTCAAATTTGGGGTCAGTACCCCCATCTATTTGAGTATCCTTTTTAGTCATTTTCAGGACA